>JAGKPW010002473.1:0-637500 GCA_019926035.1 Melaleuca alternifolia | reverse complement strand
CAGAAAAAGGGAGGAGCAGCAACAGCTCTGAGGCTGAAGAAAGAGCAGATCTTAATTAAAAAACATCTCTTTGCCAAATAAGATCTCCAATCTTCACCCACAAAGAAACAGTAGATTGCAAATGGCAGTATTTTCATGTACAATAATAACAGAGAATCGTGAGAGAGGGTCTTATAAACACATCAAGCGATGTAGTACAAGTACTGAGGCAAAATCCTGAAGAGTGTTCTGGGAGGCTCTCAATTCACAGATCAAGGTACTTCTCAATGGTGGCAGATAAGGTGGACTTGGGAACGGCCCCGATCACACTCTCCTTCTTCTCGCCATTCTTGAAGAAGAGGACAGTCGGGATGCTCCGGATCCCATATTGCGTGGCGATGGTGGGGCAGTCGTCGGTGTTGAGCTTGTAGCAGGCAATCTTGCCGGCGAACTCCTTGGCCAGCTCGTCGATGACTGGGGCTATCATCCTGCAGGGTCCACACCAGGGCGCCCAGAACTCCACCAGGACGGGGTTCTCGCTACCGATCACCAGGTTGTTCCAGCTCGAGTCGGTCACCACTCCAACTGCACAAACATCGAGTCAAGCAAGCACTTATTATCCGTCTCAGCAATTTATCTTTACCCTTTCCAGGAAATACTTCAAGTATAGTTCATAGGACGATGGTGAAGACATAACTTCCACCGACACGTATGGATGAAAGCCGATGTTTTAGCGCTGTCTTTGAAAACCAGTTTCTAATCAACGGCTAGCGTAATGTAAAACCTTGAAATACTGGGGTAGTCCGCTTTAAAGGTAGGTTAAAAGATTGAAATTACTCGAACATCTTGAACAGCTCGCACGACGAGCTCGTCACCCTCGATGAGGCATAGGTGACTTATAAATTTGGAAATTCCCGGTAACTTTCATCTCTCTAATGTTGGGCTTGTAGCAGAACAGTCGCTTATGTTGTTATTATCATCAATATAATCTTCCTCGCGCATCCAGACTTCAAATAGATAAATAAGCAGGCAAGAGTTCCAAGGACGCGCAAGTTAGCTCACACCCATATATATCACATTGGGACGAAAGAGCAGTGCAGATGCATATTGACCATGTGCCCGAAGCTGACCTTCATCCAGCGCGTCACGAGCCTTGCAGACAATGCCAGACTTCCTCTGGCGCCTAACGCTGAGCGAGTTGGCGTGAGGAGGGGGAGAGGAAGAAGAGTACGGGGAGAAGTTGAGAGTGGACTTCTTCAGCATCACCCCAGCTCTGTGTGTCGGCAAATTTAGCATCCCTTTGCATGCGAACGCAATCCGACGGTCACAACACTGCAAGACTGCACCTCTCATCGTGCTCGTCATCTGTATACTCTGCTCCATTCTCTCTCTCTCTCTCTCTCTCTCTCTCTCTCCAATGAACTGTAAGATGTTTCTTTGTAGACTGAGCTGGTTCCTTCGAAGTCTCTCCTTTGGATCTTTTTGTTCTCTTCTCGGGGTCCTTTATCCTAAATTTCCGTTTGTTTTCCTGCGCTTCCTGGGATGAACGAGAACTAGAAGAGCCTGTGAACGGGAATGGGAGTGGATAGATACCTCTGGAGGATCGTGAGGTCCTGGAGGCGTTCGGATGCATGTGGATGGTAATAACTACAGAGCGAGCGACCGAGCTTGCTAGCTTGCTTTAAGGCTTGGGCTGAAGAAAGATGCAGCAGCACCAAAAACAATGGATAGGAGATCGCTCTCCTATCTCTTCTGTCTTCTCCAAGCTGCTGGGCCTATCTAGGCCCGATCGGCCTGAAGGGTAATCTGGGTTGTCTGCTTGGGTCCAAATGATTTTTCTTATCAAGTCCAATCGATTTTTAGCAGAGAGTTTCGTTGAAGTTCTATTTTAATCATGGGCAGCGGCCTGGACAAAACATATGTATAGCTCGTCACTAGGCTGGCTTGCCTAGATCCGTCCATTGTTCAAGGTTCCAACGCTGCTCGCCCCTAATTGGTATCTCTACGGCGCATTGCTGAATGATGCCTTGGTGTCGCCGTTCGAGATGTTCCCGTCATGAATGCTGGGAGTTAGTGAACTCCGTGATGCCGAGAGAAGTCAAAATATAATCGAATTGAAGGGGTCTTGCCAAACGGTTTGTATTAGGAAACCATTGATGAAAGGATGTCGGGTGGAAGATGTCTGAAGGCCGGGGTTGGCCGCCCGTGCACAAATTAGTCAAGAAATTATTCTTCATATGATGTGGTGGGGGGCAAACTTGGTTGTTATGTTGAATTGACACGCATTTCTCCTTCGGAATGGTGAGATGTCCCAATTAATTGAGGACGAGAAACTACTAGCTACGAAGAGGCATTTCACAACAAAAATAATGACAATAAATCTTAAGAATGAAGGTTGACCTGGTAAATCGTCTTGTCAAGCACTATAGGATCCCATGATCGAGCCCATACCGAGATTTCTTGCATTATAAAGATATTTACTCGAAATCTTAATGAAATGTGGAGCACTATTTATTGTCTATACATGTCACATTCATCAACCAGTATATTTAATGTATGTCACGTTTATCATTCTTAATGGTTGTTCACCGCTGGTGGCACATAACACACAAATAAAGGAGCATATATAGACAATGATATGGAGGTTCATTGTTGCATAGAGTTCTCGTGAGAAAACACAACGTACATATACTTATAATCATTCTAATTTTAATTCTAAATGGAGTAGGAGAGCTCCTGTTACATGACTAGGAGCTTATTGACTGCTTAACTTATAAAAGCTTATGAGTACGTTGGAAGGACCCACACCTTAAGCCTCGAGTATGAAAAACCATACAAAATCAACCAGATGGAGAACGTGATTTTTAAATTAAAGATATGTTTGTTTTGTGAAAAACGAACGATATAAGAAGTATTTTCATAAAAAAATGATCGCTTACATTACTTAATAATAAATGGATGAAAAATATTATCATTGTTTATAAATTTTTTTAAATATAAATTATTATTAATAATTAAAATATATTTTATCGATCAATTATTTCAACTGATTCAAGCGATTATTTTTTGGCTAAACAAAGTAGGTTCGAGAGGGTGCAAAATACGTAGGTTTAAAAAATTAGAGGATGTCAACGACGTAATCTGAAAGGCAAAGTTTTTGTGAAGTTTTCTCTCAGATCTTCATATGGTTATTAAGTTATCTTGATCAATGGACTTCAAAAGAACTCTGCTCGTTAGGGTACACGAGTCACGAACAAATAGCCCGGCAATACCCCCGAGAGAGAGAGAGAGAGAGAGAGAGAGAGACCCAACAAAGCGCCGAGGAGCCTGGGAAAAGAAAGAGCTTTGCCCTGAAGGCCGAAGGCAGAAACTTTGCTCGTTAGGGTACACGAGTCACGAACAAAAAGCTCGGCATCCACACCGAGAGAGAGATAGAGAGAGAGAGAGACAGAGAGAGAAGAGAGAGAGTGAGACTTAACAAAGCGAACTGAGGAACCCTGGAAAAGAGAGAGCTTTGCCCTGAAGGCCGAAGGCTGTTTGGTTGCACAAAAGCAGTTCAGTTGGACAAAGACACAAGGAAATAGTGAAAAAAGATTGCGGTTTTGTGGTGAGAATTGACACGGGAGGCATGAAAAAATGGCTTCTTCAGGCCACAAAAACCAAAGAAGCGACTCTGACAATGGCGCCACCTTCTTCGATGTCTATGGACCTGAGGTTCTCTCTCTCTCTCTGTGGGTTTCAGTCTAATCGTTTTTTTTGTTTGTGGGAAAAATGGGGAGGGATTTTCACTAGTTCAATGTGATTTAAGGGAGGGGAAGGGTTTGGATTTGCCTATTGGATTGACCCAACTTTTGCAGGCTAAAGCTGAAGTTGTCTTGAAGACTCCTGAAGCTAACTCAACCTTGAATTTGCAAGTAATTTTCTTCTTTTCTCCTGTTCGTGGACATTCTTTTTGTTGCTACTGTGATATGTAGACATTTGAGCTTTTTGGTGAACAGGACATACAAGGACTTGTGACCTGGGTTCTCGCTGAAGGATTTATGCCATCATGGGTTTTCATTAAAGTAAATAACTTCTCGTTTGTTTCCCTCAAAATGCTCCTTTCGTTATTTGCTAATTCGATTTCTGCAATTTGCAAATTTTTTTATTGCTCTCAGCTAAGGTATGAGGTGATTGCTAGATGGAGAGAGAGTTCACGTTTAGAGTTGAATGGTGTTAACTCTGCGTGATGTATAAGGTCTTTTGTCCATATAGTTTGATGCACGTGAAATGGTGCAGCTATGATGATGTTTTTTGTTGCTTTCTGCAAGCTGTCATAATGTTTGGCTTGCCATCAACTGTCTTTAAGAGTATTTTGTCTGTTCTTCATGCTAGGATACTTATAATAGCCTCTCTATGAATCGTTTGTTGTCTACTATACCATTCTTTTGTGTTTGATTCATGGTGCTCTGGCTTGCTAGAGACTGTAGTTTGTTTGGTAGAACTTGAGCTTTGTTTATACAACATATGAATATTAAGGTAGCAAACTATATGGGAAAGTAAACTGCTGCTTCCGATCTTCAAAGGAAGCCATAGTTTTAGAATAGATTATGTACGTGCTGTTATTGTACTTGTTCTTATATTCTTTGTCGTATTACATCTGTTGCTTATCAGTACTTTTGATGCAATTTGCAGAATAAGCCCCTTATTCCAAAAGTGGCCATGCTTTATATTCCCGGACTAGATGCTGCACTGTATATGTCAAACTCCAAATTACTTGCTGGGCTTAAACAATGTTGTGGCAATCCAAGGGCAGTTATGGCTTTAAGGTTGTTTGAACTTTCTTCCTCCTTTTGTCTTTGATGAATTTGTCGAGTGTGTTTTTGCATACTAAATGCATCAAATGCTCAATCCTCATGGGATTTGGTGTTTATTCCATGCTAGTTGTGTATCAGATGGGATGCAGACGATAGATGCACTCATGACATGCAAGCTCAAGAGAAAACGAAGTCAAAGTGATTTGGTGGAGAACCCTAATCAAATATTTGGAAAAGGTTTGTTGCGAATCTTATGGAATTTCTTTAACATAGAAAATTATTTCATTCTGCCTTACATGTCAACTGTGCAGCAACATTTCTCTCAATTTTTTCATTAGATGCACTTCTGGAACTGCAGTCAGCAGCTTCAGAGAACAATTGAAAGGCTGTCAAAACTGTTGATGGACTGACCAGTCAAGAAACGAACCAAAATAATGCTGCTTTTGGGATGTAGTTGCTTACATGAAGAGAAAAAAGCTAATCACCTAGTTTTATTATCATTTGTTGGGATGGAAATATTCTCTTAGCTTTGAAGATAAGGGAAAAGTGAGACAGATCATATGGGAGCAACATGAAAAAGTAGTGGTAAATCAGGGAGAAATATTTGGATCTTTTTAGAGAGAGATTGTTGAAAAATGGTAAAATCACAGATGTATGTGTATACATAACCTGCCAACAATCGGTAGATGTCATCGTTGCTGCCTAATCAAATTTCTGTGTGCATGTGTTCGATCATATTGGGCTATTCTCATGTTTGACCATCCTGATGAAGTTATCTTTCAATTAACAAAGGAGCAATGTTGTTGCCACAGATCTACCCACTTCGGAAATCCTGAAAAATATACCATTTCCCCTCTCATATTACACACTCACAGCCAAAGAACTGGAAGACAATGGTTACTGTGTCGGCCAGCCGGGTAAATAGAATTTTCTCATTCAGTTCAATTTGGTTTAAAAGTTGTAGCTTACATTATGAAGTAGCTGCTTATAAAGCATTGATGTTGCAGGATTTGTTTCTACTCTTCCTGCTCCTTCAGGATCTTGCCCTTACGAATTGTTGGCACTTGATTGTGAGATGGTATGGAACAAATATAACTCATATTGAAATGTACATTATGTGTAATTGTCAAAGAATGGTTTACTTGTCCTTTGGTTCGGAGGTTCACATGGATATGATCCTAATGGATCCTGGATTAATGATGACGTTTTTCTGATAGGAAGTGGTAAATGGAAAATAGCCCATGATCATCTTTTTAATTTCCAAAATTGTGCTTTTCTCAAAGAGGTACTTGCTGTTGTCGACCTCTTAAAAGAGTAGAAGCCTGTTGTAAATTACAAGTTAATTTCTTGTCATTCAAGCAAAAGTTCAGAATTCTTAGGTGTCCAAGAATAGCTTGTTGGTTGCTATTTCCTTGTTAATTTTCTGTTATTTCAGTGCATTACAGGTGAAGGCTTTGAACTGACCAGAATTACCCTCGTTGATGTGAAGGGAGAGGTATTTTGTACTCTTATTTTTCATCTAGTTTTTAAAGAAATAAGTCGTCATAATTTCATTTTCCTTTTTCTCTTTGTTTTCACTGTCTTGGTTCTTTGGGCTTGAGAAAGTGGAGGGAGTGCTGTAGTTGCAGAAGAGGCCGTTTTTAGTAGTGGTTAAGGGAGAGGGATTTCAAGATGGCATTTTATATCCATCTAACTTTTAAGTTATTAGTTGCAATGCCAAACTTTTTTTTATATTTTGAGAGTGGTTGATTAAGGCAGTGGGTGCTATATTGAGAGATAGTACCTAACTTTCAGGCTTTTGGGTCGAGGAAAACAGTTTTCTATTAGTCTTTACTCTTTGAACTGGTTAATTGATTCATTATAGATGGATTGTGCACCGTAGTGATATTACCTACTAATTATGTACGAACCCTGTTGTAGTAACTAACTTGGCAGCTGGCACTGAGATTATTCGCGCTTTCTTGCGTTATTTAATATATTGAGTTATCTTTTTTATGAGTTTGAATTGAATTGCAAATTTATTGGGTCTTTCATGCGACTTTTGATAGGTGGTTTTGGACAAACTTGTCAAACCAGCAAATCACATAGTCGATTACAACACCAGGTATGGTTTCTTCTGTTATGCTTTTGCTTACTTCTTTACATCAGTTGCCTTGCTAACCTGTTGGGTGAAGTTGATGTATGTAAGTATTGGGATATTCAGCAACAGCTTCTCAGTCATTGCATAGTATCGGCTGATGAAAGATGTTTGTGACTGAGCTAATGCACACTTGGCTTGAGGAGCTCAACCTTTGAGAAAATTCTTTATTTAAATATTTTCATGTATCTTTTGTGTATATGCAATAGTCATATTTTGGTGGGGCGCTGGTGGGCAGTTGTATGGTGGGCCTCATTTGGGGTTGTGAGGTGCTGTTAGCCGTTTGATATATAATAAAGCACATTCTTTTCCTTGAATGGAGTGAATTGTTGTCTAATTTTGCAAATACTGCAATACTGTTTTAACAAATTGATTCGGAGGATATTTCTATTGGTCTCCAATTCCCCTAGTAATCTGTTGTCATTCTTGATTAACCATATTGAGTTCTCTGCTGTGGAGGTTAAGATATGATCTTTATGTCAAGAGTAATTAAATATTAATCCACGCCTTCATTCAACAGCTTAAGCTTTTAAAGCAGTTGGCAGCGGTTCCACAAAATCTCACATGGTATTAGAGTAGGAGATCCTGACTTGGAATCTTTCCAGACCCATATTTGCCTCCCCAATTATATATTTCCACGCTTAGTACTAGGCGAAAAGACTAGACTAAGCATGAGGGGGAGTGTAGTTATTAAATATTAATCCACATCTTTATCTAACAGCTTAAACTTTTAGAGCAGTTGACAGTGGTATCACAAAATCTTACACTTTCATCAGTGCATGTTCCCCCTCCGCCCCCCCTCTCCACTTATATAAGCGCAGCCATTTTCTTTTTCTCTTGAAAAGAATGTCTCCATCCAAAGACCATTGATCTATTTTGTGGTTGACCTCTGCATTTTGCCTTTTTCAGGAGTACCTGCTGTGGCAATTTTGGAAATAATCTGTCTCTGTCAAGTGAATATCTTATGGGGGGAAAATTGAGAGTGAGTGGGAGGGCGGGGCCTGTGGGGGGGGAAGGGATCAGGACAGGAATGATGTAACTATATGTGACTTCTTTAACATTTTAGTCCCTCTAACTATGAATGTGCAAGTGAGAATACTTCTGCATGGAAATGCGACTGCTATATGTGGAACTTTTACTGTTCTTGCCAACTATATTTTCTAATGTTCTAGAATGATTACAATTTCTTATCACGTTTTGTCACCCAAAAGAACCTATCTCTAACTATGATTATGTGGCTGAGCATACTGTGATTGAAATATGACTTTTTATGACCACATATCCAGGTTCAGTGGAATCACCTTTGAGATGCTGGATGGTGTTACAACAAGTCTTGAGGATGTTCAAGTGAGTCATGTGTATGTGTGACAATGCAGGTCTATGTGCGCCTGCATGTGCAGTTTTTTTTTTTTTTGGTAGCTTTGGTGTTTTTTCATGCTTCCTCCTCTTGCTCATGTTTCCATGTCTCCTAATACTCTCGTTCCTTGACCAGAGGGATTTCCTTAAGCTGGTTTACCAGGAGACTGTTCTAATCGGGCATTCGTTGGAGAATGACTTGTTGGCATTGAAGATTTCTCATAATTTGGTAATTGACACAGCAGTATTGTACAAGCACCGCGGGGGGTCTTACAAGCCTGCTCTTCGTGTGCTTGCCAGAAGATTTCTTTCCAGATACATACAACAGTCAGAAAGTGGACATGACAGTACTGAAGATGCAAGAGCTGCTATGGAATTAGCATTGCTAAAGATTAGACATGGCAAGTGATTCATTGATGTTGCATTTGGACAAAGCCCTGTTGTCTGTATATAATAATATTTCAGACTTATATGTTGATTTTGCTTGTTTGTTCCTATATAATGCAGGACCTGATTTCGGAGCTCCTCCATCATTTATTCGGAAGAAGTTTCTTACAGTTTTAAGTGAGTGTGGGAAAAATTCTTCTTTCATTGATGAGATATCGATGGTCAAGAGATATGCTGCTGGATCATCCCATGTGTTTCCAGTGTGTTCTGACGATGATGCTCTTTTAAAGGCCACAAAGGAGGTACATGTTTAGAAATCATTGAGTTTGCTTTTCCCATCTAGTCCCACAGTTCTTATAAGCCTTCTCGTTTACGAATTGTCAGGTGAAAAGTGAACGAGCCCACTTTATTTGGACTCATTTCACAGAACTATATTCTTATTTTGAGAAACAAGCAGAGAAGTCTGATAGTTTAAATAGAAGATTGGCCGAGTTGATGTCCCTGCTAACATGCGAGAAGAATTCCGCGAAAAGGAACAAAGCAAAATGTAGGATTGCGCCTGAATTAGAGGAAATTCTTGGACGTATTGATACTAGAGTCCGCAGCCTATATGACTCTTTACCCACCAATGCCATGCTTATAATTTGTACTGGTCATGGGGACACGGCTATTGTTCGTAGGTATGTAGACCCGCCTCTTTTTCAATTGTTTCTTTTCATTAAATGTTAGTGGAGTTGCTGTCTGGGCTTCTGAATATGGCAAGGGGTAGTACAATTGTGTTTTACCACTTGAGTTAGTTGTATTAATGAATTCTATAAGTTTTTAGCACGAAGGACAGTTTATTATTTCCATGATTGTTTTCCTGGGCTGGTCAAGTCATCTCTTCGGCCTTTGTAAGTTTTTTAACTCTTGCATGCATTGGATTTGACATGAAAATGGAAGCGGTCCTATAGCAATTGTTTCAGATCTTTCCAATGATCACAACATGGTGGATTGATAATTGCACCTGTTGTTTTCCCCCGGAGACCCAATTTAGCTTCTGGTTTAAGATCTGATGTTAGGAATTTGTGTACTTTTGCAATGTTGTACCAACTTTGGAAAGGTAGAATGACTGTAAGGGACTAGGCCGAAGTCATTTGCACCAAAAGCAATCAAAGCATGAAAAGTCATTTGGTTTACAGGAGTGTTGTGTCAGGCAAGACATGGCAAATCTGTGGATGTCCCAAATTGATGAATTGAATGTAGGCTTACTCGGTTTGATCAGCTTCATCCTGCTATTCTGTTGCATTAGATATCAGAATCTGTGCCTAATTAAGTTTATGACTGAGCTGAGCAGTGTGTAGCCTTCATTTCAGTCAGAACTTGTGAATAATCTTCCACTTATTTCATAAGCACTTTCTCCTGCATTGATTTAGATTGAGGAAGATGCTCGCGGAGCAGAGTGAAACTACTGTAAATCGTGAGAAGATAGTGAAGATTTTGGAAGAGCTCCAGGCCCAAGCTGAAGTAGCTCTATGTTTTGTGGGAGTGAAGCATTGACTTTTGATTGGAGATACATTGGCGTTCTTTTTTGTCTGGCCAATTGATATTTGGAATCGTAGGTTCTTTTGTAAATTTGTTTATGTGCTGTTTGCTCAGATATTGTAGATCCGTGTTTCATTAAACTTTCAATTGGAAAATCCAGTTGGCATCATTTCTGCCAAAAAATGGAAACGTTGGACTGGAGGGCGTTGATTCTTTTTATTTGGTTATCACTTGGGTTAGAAAAGAAAGTCAACAAGAGACATTTCTCCAGTTTCCGAGAGGTAGATTTGAACTGCTTCTATAGTTTCTCCTGCTGCAATCCTAAAAAATTCTGTCGAACTTGAGGTCAATTTGCGCTTTCTTCATCATCTCAGGTAGAGGAAAATCTTTAACTCAAAGTTGCACTCTCCGGTCGGGTCTGTAAGGTCATGCTTTCGTGATGATGACACTATGTCGACTTCTTTTCGGGTTAATTAATTGGCATCTGGAGTTCTCTGGTGTGTGGCAATAAGGTAAGGTAGTACGGCCGTTTTGAGATTAGTCATGTGATGCGGGTGCCACTGGTTCTTCATCATTGTGGTCTTAGGTGATATAGTTGCAGAGAATTTCTGCGCTTTCTGAATTTGCGTTTATGTTACGTAAAGGTATTCACATTGGAATGATGGCACCCATCGTCCAATTCTAAAATTGCAGAGATTGAAGATGTATCCAGGAGCGAATTCTGCATGTCCAAATTCAGAAAAATGTACGGTGTATCGGTCTATCTTGTTTGCTAAAACTCTTCCTGTTGACAATGTCTCCGGTTTCGTTTACAACATATGCATGCTTAAATGGAGCAAAAGGAGTAAATCTCTCTCTCTGTTCCACCTAACCCCACTACAGAACTTGGAGATACTTGATCAAAAATCGGAAGGAATCATGATAATTATAGCAGCATCATAAGTCGACAAATATTATCTTGATATGAATATTTTCGGAACAATTGCCAAATAAGTTCGAAACCTTTTGCTACTTTGTCGATTCAGTCCTAAACCTTTTTTTATGCCAAATAAGTCCTAAACCTTTTGCAACTTTGTCGGTTAAGTCCTTCCGGCGAATTTTGGCCGGAAAATATCTACGTGGCGATGACGTGGCGCGCCGGATCTCGTCGGTGACGACGTGGCGATGATATGGCGCTAACCGGATTCAATTTTTTTTTTCCTTCATTTTCTTAGAAAAACAAGGAGGCTGGCGAGCTCCGGCGGCCGGCGGAGCTCACCGGCGACTCCAAAGGGCGGCCCCGCCCTCGCCGGTCAAGGGCGAGGGCGGGGGAGCCGCCGGCGGCCGCCGAGGGAGCTCCTCCCTCGCCAGATCTGCAGCAAGGGAGGAGCTCCCTCGCTGCCCAGATCCTCCCTCGCTGCAGATCAGCGAGGGAGGTCCCTCGCCGGCCGCCGGCGAGGGCAGGGGAGGCCGCCCTCGCCCGCGGCCGGCGAGGGAGTGAGGGTCTCCCTCGCTGCAGCAGCGAGGGGCCGCTCTCAATCTTGTTAGTTCTTGCATCACATGCCGAGGGGCGAAGCGAGATGGGGCAGCTATCTTTCATCAAGATACTGGTGGAGATCATCAAGAATGGGACACCCATGAACAAGGAGTGCGCAACATCGGTGCTGCTGGAGCTGGGGCTGCACAATTCGTCTTTTGTGTTGGCCTCACTTCAGTATGGAGTATACGAACATCTGGTGGAGATCACCCGAAATGGGACCAATAGAGCCCGGAGAAAAGCTTCCCTCGCTGATCAGCGAGGGAGACCCTCACTCCCTCGCTGGGCAGCGAGGGAGGAGCTCCCTCGTAGATCTGCAGCGAGGGAGGATCTGGGCAGCGAGGGCGCTCCTCCCTCGCTGCAGATCTGGGCGAGGGAGGAGCTCCCTCGTCGGCCGCCGGCGGCCTCTCCTGCCATCGCCCTTGACCTTCGAGGGCGGGGCCGCCCTTTGGAGTCGCCGGCGAGCTTCGCCGGCCGCCGGAGCTCGCCGGCCTCCTTGTTTTTTTAAGAAAATGAAGAAAAAAAAAAGAAAGGGTCCGGTCAGCGCCACGTCGTCACCGGCGAGGTCCGGCGAGCCACGTCATCGCCACGTAGGCATTTTTCGGCCAAAATTCGCCGGAATGACTTAATTGGCAAAGTTACAAAAGGTTTAGAACTTATTTGGCATAAAAAAAGGTTTAAAACTGAATCGGCAAAATAACAAAAGGTTTAGGACTTATTTGATAATTGTCCCGAATATTTTCTCTTCCTCGTTTTCTTGTGGACGTATCGTTCTTAATTCTATATGTGAATAATCAACGGGATAACCACCGTGTGATGCATTCCAGTTCAAGTTTATCTCCTAATTGGTTCCAATGAATCTGACCCCATGAGAATATTTTGCAAATGAAGAAAGTCAACTTTTGAAACTCATCATCCACCCATTGCCCAGAATGGATCTACACAGTCAACATGACTCATCAACAGAATCTCTCTTCAACGATTCTACACCGGAGAAATGAGAAACGAAAGAGAACCCTTGAACCCACTTCTCATCCACAAGTATTTTACGTGGGTAATCCCTTTTCCTCTGGGAATCTGCCACACGAGTTCCGTATCCTTGACTCATGGACTGCTCGTCGATTCAATATTCTAAAGTTCACCGGTGAAATGATTTTCTTGCGATGGAAAACGTTTTAATTGTGGCCGAAGTGATATGTTCATGCACCAAAACTAATTTCTTCATTTCCAAATGCAAGCTTTCGGATGGAAAAAAGAAAAATTGTGTGAGGAATTCAGAATATGGGACCATGAAGCACATGATAATGACAGTTGAGAGAGAGAGAGAGAGAGAGAGAGAGAGAGAGTTCAATGAAGTAGTCACTCTACTAAAACATAATCTTGAATTTTGGGAGCCAATCTATGGCGGTTGAGATAATGATATGACATCAACAAAATTAAGATGTAAGATACATTCTGATAATGGATTTAAGAACTAGTAGGTACGGTGTCACGCGAATGAAACACGTCATATATGATAACCGTCTCAAACTTCGCTTTTACTTGGTTGAAAGTGACATTGTCTGAGACAATATACCGCATACTTAGCCAGATCTCACAAGCAATTTAAACTAATCAGATTGATTATTCGGTTAAGCTTGAGATCATCTATCGTTAGCGGATGGCGGCGTGGTGGCACAGTAAGCATATTTACCTACTTTGATTTAGCATGCCAATGTTGACCCTTCATCATAATAATCAGCTGAAAAATCAATTACTAGGACAGGGCAAATGAAAAGGTCTCCTGTTAACCAAGTTTAGATGTCATCATCTTTTATACTTATTGACAGCGAAGAATGATAAACAGCAATCATCCTATCAATTTACACCATCAACCTCTTGTTTCGAGAAAAAGTTTTCTCTCACCATTATAAGCAAAATCTTGAGTTTATGAAGCTTAACATGCGTTCATTCATTGACGAAAATAAAAGAAAAGTTTAACTTGCCTTAATCTGATCGATAATGTAAATTGGTAATTCGCACTTACTGAGATACAGAACAAGGAATAGGCCAAACGGAGAGACCTTGATATTGAACCTTGGAGGCCAATCATCATGAGGAGCTTGTTTAGAATCATAGAGCTCGGACGACAATAATGTTTGATCGGTTTCATATGTATGTAAATCTTCCTTAACAGTTTTCTCTCTCGCATTACGTCGTAAACGAATCAAGTTACTCATGACTCACATTCTTTTCCAACTCGGCTCGGTTCTTTTTGAGTTCGAGTATCTTTTGTGTTGAACCAAGTGAAGCTTGAGATGGAAAATATTTCGACGTGAATAGCTCGCGACCTTAGTCAAGTTGTTGCAAAGGTTTTAATTTTCTTTTGCATTTTCAGTACTCGACTCCAACATATATAGAGGGAATTCCTCTTGTCCGATCGAGTCGGAGCCATGATGAGCTCGAGTTTATGAATCACTTTGGTGAATTGATGAAGTTCAAATATAGAGCCTAGTTGAATCGAGTCATGCATCAAGCCTCAGGCACATAAACTATCAAGCCCAGGAAATTACCTAAAAAGTCATCAATTAATGTATCTGTACTAGTTTAGTTTTAAACATTTCAATTGTATCGTATCCTTTTCATATTTTGCCACGGTTTTTGATCGGGAATCAATTGACATAATTTTTTTTTGTCATATGACTGGCGTTGACGTGGATATTTATAATAATATGTTTATAACTTTTAAGTTTTTTTCTTTAATTTTTTTTGGACCGAGGGGTCGACAATGGTCTTCAACTGCGTGAGGGTTGTAAGGCTTTTGTTGGATCTAGGTGTCGTAGCCTTGCGTGGGGTTGGGCAGTGGTGCCCTCACCTAGCCCAGATCTAGCAAGGGCATTACGACCCTTGCCCAAGGCCTTGTCGGCACAACAAATGTTTCTCAACCCTTGCTAGATGTGGGTGAAGGCCGCAATGCCCTTATCAACCATAGAGAGGTGTCTCAACCCTTGCTTGGTGCCGGTGAGGGCGTCTCACCCCTTGCTTGTGGCCAGTGAGGGTTAGTTGACTCATTCCCCCAAAAAAATAAAAAAAGAAAAAGAAAAAGAAAGAAAAGAAAAAAGAAACCATACATAATTGTTAAAATCTTTAAAAAAGAGCATATGTTGTGCCACATAGAATGGCTGGAGCCCACATCAGCATTTTCTAATCAAAATTGATGGGGTTAATACCACGAAAAACCCTAAACTATACCCTCTATGACACATTTACCCCAAACTTTTTTTTTGTGACACCAAAAACCAAAAACTATGTTATTTGTGACACATTTACCCCATAATTTTTTTTCTTCTCTTTTTTTTTTTGAAAACCACTTTGGCCGGTGAGCTGGTTGTTGGAGCTCGCCGACCACTGGGCGAGGGCGGCAAAGCCCTTGCCGGCAGCTGGCGAGGGCTCGCCGCCCTCTCCTAGCCTCCCCTAGAACTGGGTGAGGCCTTATGTGGCCGCGGGTGAGGCAGCCCTGCCCAAATCTGGGCAAGGCCAGCCTCACTGGCTATGGGCGAAGGCGGCCAGGGCCTCCCCAGCAGCTGCCTCCATCACTAGCCGCCGGTGAGGCGAGGGCGAGGTTGCCTTTGCGCAGATCTGGGCGGGGCAACCTTGACTATAGCGGCCTCGAATAGTAGACTTCACGTGTGGGCAAGTTTTCACCAATGATGAACATGGCCAACTCGGCCAAAGATTCTAGCCATAAAAATCAAAGAAAAACATGGAGAAAGTACGAAATTAGATGTTGATTGAAAGTACGAAATTAGATGTTGATTGACAATATCCAAACAAATTAAACATCAAACAAACTTTTATACATCGATCTCATAGAATCCATTTTGTTGTTCTTTTGGGAATTTTATCAAACAGTTGATGAACAACTCAATATATCGATCTCAGATTCGATTTTCAGCTCAAATTCAACCTAAACATGATGCTCAACCTTTTTAAATTAAGGCTATCGACTACAAATCAACTTCAATATCACATAGTTCAGTCATGAAATCACATGAATGAGTTTGGTACAATTGGTTCTTGAGAGGCAGGGCCATATAGGGGAGGTGCCATTTTGATTTACCTAGCTGAGAAATCTGGATTTCATTCGATGAGGGAAGAAGAGTTTGAACCAGCTTATTCACTCGTTCCAATCAATCGTGACTTGAATTCTTTAATGAAAGATTAGATCCTCCCAAAATTAATGAGCTACAAACTTTTAAAATCCTCCTATGGCGACGAATGGAAACAAATAGGGAAAAGATTTTTTGGATTTTCTTTCCCTATTCATGAAAAAAATCTTTGATCGCTTCTCTTGGAAATCTGTTTCCTTTTTATTTTGTATCTTTCCTTTCTTTCGTTTCTCTCCCCTTTTATGCTCGCCGCCGAGAAGTGCCTGGGTGAGGGCTGTGAAGCCCTCGCCGGCCTCAACTCGACAGCACTCGCCTATAGTCGTCGAGCGAGGGTGAGGCTGCCCCGCCCAGATTTGGGCAAAAATAGCCTCACCTTCGCCTTGCTGGTGGCTGGGGACGCCCTAGGCTGGCCTGGCCGAGCCACAAAGGGCCTCGCCTAGTTCTGGGGAGGCCAGGAGAGGGTGGCGAGTGGCCGGCGAGCTCCGGCAACCAGCTCACCGGCCAAAGTGGTTTTTTAAAAAAAAAAGAGAAGAAAAAATTGGGGTAAATGTGTCACAGATAGTATAATTTAGAGTTTTTGGTGTCACAAAAAAAAGTTTGGAGTAAATGTGTCACACAGAATATAGTTTACAGTTTTTCGTGGTATTAACCCAAATTGATCGAATGGACTTGATTGGTAAAATGCAAAAATGTTTAGATTTATATAGTACAAATTGAGAACTTTATGATCAAATTGGCATGAGTGTAATAGATTTATTTCATTTTGATTAATTATCCCAGATTTAAGCGTATTTTGAGTGACAATTATGTCAACTCAATTCAGCTTCGATCACACTCCCAAAGGAAGTTCCAACACTCATGAACGGCAGCGAAAATTGACAAGCGATTATGCAGATCTTTTTACAATCAAACAAGAAGGATAAGATAGGGGATTGAAGGAGAATTTGAAAGCATTGAAAAAATACAATTTCTGGGAGTGATCACGTCAAATGAGAAACTCGACCCTCAGCTGGAGATTTGTATAAGCCATTTTACCAAGTCAGACTTCATTTTGCAAGAGGTTTTTGGTTGCTTCAGGAGCATCGCAATTCATCTAATCACGGGGTGCTATGAGCTATGGATTTATTTTCCTCTTAAATAAATCTTGAATAGCTCGATAACAGTTGGAGGTTCCTGATTGTTGAGTGGACGATCATTCAATCCAATGCCCTTAAAAAAATATCTATCTTTCGATGATGGGAGATCATCGTGAGAGAGGGAATCATGAGCAGCAAACTCTAGAGGGTAGCTGAACCGTCACAATCTCAAGGCACTAACCCGCCTTATGTACATCGTGTTGGAGGAAATGGCCAAAGAAACGAGATGTCACTTTCAGAGCTGAAATGGGCGGAGAACTGAGGCACATCAGACATAACCTAATAGAGGATATAGATTTACTAACTCAGAAATTCCAACAAACTGTACTTCTCACCTTGCAAATCAAATTATTTTAGTCAGAACAAATTCGCGTTAGTTTCAAATCAGAATGAGGGATACAAGAAAACTCTTTCAACAAAACAGATTCTTGTGGGTCACTTCACCCATTTGTGTTGGATCACACGTCATCACCAAATACTCGCAGCTATAGAAGCTGTAGACGTTGGCTGTCTTGGAATTGATCATTACCTTCCGCGGCTGCTAAATGGCAAGAAAGAGCTATGCGAATTGTATACGTATTGCCCATTAGGTATAGCTTGGTAAGAGTAGGAAAATTCACGCTAGCTGTAGCGTGGGGAACAATCTTCAGATGATTCTTGATGTGAATATAGGAAGAGGGTACCCAAATAATTAGGCTAATTATGTAAAGGAATAAAGAACGAGACCCAGTACAATTTATATGCACCATGAAATAATGTGCGTGTGTGCAGGAGAACGATATGAACTTGAAATGATACGAGATAATATCCTCATAGCCCAAAGCCGATTCTAACACAAAACAAGCGATGATTATGAAAGTTGATAGCGAGACTTTAATACATTTTGATGAGTTTTGAACATGAAGATAGTATAATTTTTTTAGTGATGGACATGACAACGCAACACGGATGGCGACTCCTTATATAATTTAAAACCCACGTAGGGAATCGGCCAGCCATATCTCTTCACTACTTAGAAGTTCTGCACCTTTTTTGGACATAGCTTAAGAATCGTATGCGTGAGTATTTAATGAAGCCAGCGCAATATCAACCACTATGCAACAAAACGCATTGAATGATGATAAGGAAAAGGGTAAGCTTTTAAAAGGTGGAGTTCACATAGCTAGCCAAGAACGGAGGTAATTTGTGGTTTTGAGGTGTGTATGGAAATGGGACATAGGAGTGGTCAAACTAGTTTGTTAAGGATTTTTAGGTAATGTTGATGTCGAACGAGGATGTGCATGCGTGTGTGGTTAGGAAGAGGAAGTGGAGGTGTTTCTTAAAAGGGTGGTAAGAGAAAGGTAGTGTTATAGTTTTCGACAAAGGACGTTTAATTTGAAGGGAAAACGGATGTTTGGCTAGGCAAGTAACTGAAAATATGCTTTTGAGTTTATAAATTTGAAAGCTGTTTCAGACCCATCTGTTTTTTACGTCACACGAGAGAGAGAGAGAGAGAGAGAGGCATCTTTAATTGTTTGCTGGGCAGGATCAAAGGAACATGACTTATTACAAGAGTTGATAAATCACTTTCTCACGAGACGAAAGAAGCAGCCGTGGCTTACTCTAGTGACACGTAGAGATGAATCTCCTTTGATCAATCAAGGTTTTTTCCCCACTCCAGATTTGTCTTCGAGCTCGACTCAAATGGCGACCCGATTGGACGAATTTCATGAAAGTGCTAATTAATTCTTTTCTAGGGGATTCATTTTAGCCAAAATAAGCTAGTGTAGGGCTTGAAAGCTTTCATTAGGTTGCAACCGGTAAACAATTTTAATTGGCATTCTACCTTCTTGCTATCATATTGGTTACCGCAGTTCTGAATTTTTTTTTCAGCAAACCATTCGACTTGATTTCAATTTCTATTATGTTATGACTCTCCTACCATTTCGACCAAAACCAATCTGAAAAGTGGATGTACAGTAGAATTCGTAAGAGTTACAAAAACAAAAAGGTCCAATCCGAGTGTCCTTTACTTTTAAATGTTTGGTTTTTAATATAAGAGAGTTGAGTTTAGTTCAACATGCAAGCACCCGAAATCTAATATATACTATCATTTAAGGTCCCTTGTAATCGTTGTTAAACGTATAAAAATTTTGTAGGGTCCAAATATCTTTTTCTTTTGATGGGATCATCACAATATTTATCTTTTCACTTGAAAAAGGTCATAATAATGAAGTCCTCAAATCTCGTCCGCTCTCATTGTCTTTTGTGATTAATGTAGATGAGATCATATCACGCTACAAAAGCAGCGCATCTTGCAGATTATACTCTAATAGAAAGAGGGGAGCAAAGATATGAAGCCAAGGCAAAATCTCATAAATCCAAATTTAACACCTGCATGACCCGAGATCCTACGAGGAGAATCACAGTGCGGAGAGACGGTTGCCCATGTGTTATAAGTGACCTTGACTTTAATATCGGCAACCAGAACGTGCTCCTTTTTTGGTCTCTGGGGACTTCGAATTTGCATAGGCAAATATGAACGCATTTAATACGTAGCTGCTATAAGTCGTATGAGGATCGACCATATGCCTTTTTCAAGAGGTCATTTCTGTTTCTACAATTGGAAAACGGTGTTAGCTAGATGCCGAAAGTAGGAACATACTCCGTTTTGCCCTACTTTCATCGATGAAAGAGCTCCCTAAATTTCCATTCCCTCAAGAGTTTGGAAGTTTTTATCGCTCTTACATCTCCTTTGTGCGATAAAAAGAATTCATTTATTGTAGATCAGGGCAACTTACACTAGAGCTGGGTGTATACGGGGGGTAACGAAATCTTTTCCGTGTGGACATGTGCATGACAGATCGTTTCCCAGTTCCTATTTCCTGTACAACAGTTGTTTGGGTAGGTAATGCTCGGAAGGATTCGTGAAACTATTCAAGTGCTGATCCTTTTTATGAACGAATCAATACCAAGCTCAGAAATTCCTACACTCCATTTGTTTCGTAAAAAAAATTGAATAATCGGGACAATATTTTTCTAAAGTTGATTGCTTACAAAAATGAAGGACAAATTAACGAATATACTTTTGTTGTCCACGGAAATATTTAGATATAAACTATTGTCAATAATGGAAATATATTAATTGATTTATTATTTAAAGTGATACGAGTGATTATTTTTATGAAAATATTTTCAAATCATTTATTGTTCATGAAACAGACAAAGTCTTAATCAAGTGCAGACAGATTTGGACTAAGGAGTGATCCTTAGGTACACATGATCTCCAACTAACTCTGTCAGCTCATTTAAACCTTGTTTTGTCATCTTGGGGGAAATCGACTCAAAATCATCAAAGAAAGTCTTGGGTATTATGAATAAATATGTGGAAAACAAAATATAGGATTGGTGGTTTAGTACACATAATCTGCATCTAACTTCTTTTTTGTGTTATGGGGATGGCACGCATATATTATATGCTGGCTTTGAGCTTCATTAGCCCTTTTTGGCGATGAGTACTCGAGCCTTCTGTAAATGCAAAACCTAGAATCAAAATGAGAATTGCTATTACTGCTTCATAAGTTATGTTTTTTTTTTCTCCTTAAAAGTGATCCATGTTTAAATATAATATATATCTTGTTCTATCTTGAATAATTCAAATCTCTTGCGCGTGCGCTTTTTCTCAGTTTTGCAGACATATATGATGATATAGCATGGACAAGATGCAATCCACCAATTACAATAAGAAACCCATCTTTTTATGCGTAGCAGTTGGTGATGGTGGTTTCTTGATCCAAGGTCGTGATGTTAATGGATAAGCTATTCTAAGAAACACTCTTTCGTTTTTCCGTGTTTGATTTCGTGGGGCATGAAATCTCAACATCAGTTAAGAAACTATATACTATATGTGTTATTCAACCGCATCAAATTGCTCCTTGTTATTACGGTTATGGACACATTTATAGTTTTTCAGCTTATTATTTGACTTGCCATCTGAGTGGATGAATTGTCCAAACACAGACCGTTTACCTTATACAATTCTTAATGCTGTTCTTGCACGGAATCTGATCTGGCCCTCTCGAAGTTCCTATCTGTGTCTCGTCAGTTATGCTCTTATTTTCATCCACATGAAAGAAAATAGTTCCTTTTATCTTTTTCCTTCTCCCCCCACCCCTCCTAATTTGAGCCATCGCCTCCGTCTCTTTCATGCAACTACCACATTCTTTCCGTCAATTTTTTATTGCCCATCGATCAGTTTCCATGGATAGAGCCACGCGTTGAATTCAAAACCCTGGTTTTGCCAATTCTTGGTCTCTCCCTGTACTTTATCATTTGTTTGCCCAACAAAATCAAAACAAGAAGCTATCATCGCTAGAGTGTCAGCTTATACAACTAAATCAATATAATAAGCGTTTCTTGATCCAGCGACCATCTTGTTTAGGGAGGACAAAACCTCCAACGTAAGTCTGGTTAACATTTTCAAGAATGTGGTCAACCTGGACAAATTCTGAAGCTTTCATGCTAGGATTGGGAATTACATGTTCTTGAACAAATCTTATTGGCTACAACACGATTAAGTTGCGCAATTCTTATCATATACTCACTCTACACATGAACATAAGAATTAATAGTTGGATAATATATATTGAAAAATAGGATTACATCACCGTTTACATCACATGAATTTTTTTTTTTGGGTAAGGACATCACATAATTTTTTATGTTGCATATTTTACTTCTAGGAATATCTGTACCCAACAAAAATGGCAGCCTGGAAATGGACACTTATGGGTCAACACATATTCGATATATACTTCTAAAAATTGGGAAATGAAGGATATATACATATATATAGAAGTCTTTACAATCTCTAAAGGTATTATCGAGGAGCTGGTCTTACATCAGTTCTGGAAGTACACTGATTTCGATGTACATTAACCACGTCGTCTTTAACTAGATATTATTGCAACAGCATTCACTAATCCATCTACCACATGCGTTCATGCTTCCAAATATGGTTTCATCAAAGTGAGTGTCAAAAGAGAATCATGCGTTAATGAGTTTGACCGATTTTTCATCGACATGGACACTTTTCATATCTACATTCAAATAAAATAATCTTCATTAGACATGCTCAAGAAGGATAGCTTGTTCATCATTATGGCATTAGCCTTAGCTTATTCATTTTAGGTAAGTAGGAGCCTTCTTGCAACACTCTCTCTCTCTCTCTCTCTCTCTCTCTCTCTCTCTCTCTCTCTCATATCCCATTAACCAAAGAAGCTACATCAATAAAAAATTGTTTATCATATGAGAAATATATAACTGAGGCTCCATATAAATTAGCGAACCATAATGGAAGAAATAATAGTAAGTTGTGACACTCATCCTTTCATGATATTTATACTACAGATTTTAGCATTGGAGCGAGTTGAAGACCTGAATACAGCCAATTCAATGTGTCATGTAAACCATATAGGATTGTGTAATTTTTTTTCCATGCGACTCGGTAGTATGAGAATCTCATTGTTCCTTAAGATGCGATCGAACGGCCCTCGGTCAACAAAAGTTCCTTATTCCCTCTTTCCTTATAAAGGAAAATAAAAGGATCCTTCTGGAGGGAGGATCATTAGGAAAGCAGTCCTTGAATTATATAGGAGAGCTGTCCCTATGAGACAAACCAAGCAACTGCTCAGATAGCTAGAGCTTCTGATATTAACGTAGTACCATGGCTTAAAAAGAAATGTTTAAATCATCAAGAGATAAAAAAAAAGAGAAAAAGGAAAATGGGTTGTATTGACAGAGAGAGATCATATTTTATATATATGCGAAGTAAGAGCTCGTTCATATTTCATGGACCAATAACACACGAACAAGAAAAAGTTCAGTGCTTTTCCTCTACAAATACATGAACATGGATTAGCAGCCTTAAATTTTCCTTTTTCTTTTTGTCGTGTAAAACCAACAAAAGTGACTGCTCATCCACAACCCTTAAACCAAACCCCACTTTCTTATTTTGCTGGTTCTACTTCTTATGATCATACATATTTTCCATTTCCCCTATATATTAGGCATCACAAATCCTGGCATTTACTTTGATCTCGCATCGGATGTGGAATAATCTCCCTCGGCCGTGCCGTCATGGATTCGTCAGGACAAGCAAACTCCGGTTCCGGCGATGATGCGAAGAGTGCTACTGCTTGTCCCCGTGGCCACTGGAGACCCGCGGAGGATGAGAAGCTCCGGCAGCTCGTTGAGCAGTACGGTGCGCAGAACTGGAATTCTATTGCAGAGAAGCTTCAAGGAAGATCAGGCATGATATTTTTATTTGATCCGTACATCTATGCAAATGAACGCTCTCTTTCTTGCGGATCAATTTTAACTTTCAAGATTTAAGTTTGTTCGCGCATGTTTTCATTTCTTGTTAGTCAATTCACGATCAGATGATGTAACGCTATGTCCTGTTGAAAGTTCAGTCGGACCTCTCTCTTTCCCCCTCATACTTCGGGGTAGCTCTTATTTGGTTTAATCTACTGTAATCATGCGGCCAAGAATGGTTTTAGAGAGGATAGCTGAAATTTGGTTGAATTTCTTTAATATCTAAATCCATGAAGGAACTTCGGTTTGAATGTAAATTTAAGTCGGAACTCTTTGTTTTTTTTTTGTTTTTTGTTTTTTACAGGAAAGAGTTGCAGATTAAGGTGGTTTAACCAACTTGATCCAAGAATTAACAGGAGGCCATTTACCGAAGAAGAAGAAGAGAGGCTTCTTGCGGCTCATCGCGTGCACGGAAACAAGTGGGCTCTCATAGCGAGATTATTTCCCGGTCGAACGGACAATGCCGTGAAGAACCATTGGCATGTTATAATGGCCAGAAAGCAAAGAGAGCAGTCCAAGCTCTGTGGGAAAAGAAGCCATCAAGAGTACTCTCTAGGCGAGACCACTGGTTTGCAAGGAAGAAAGACTCATTTTCAGGATGAATTGCTTGGTTCGCAGTTTGGGTTCGATCAGGGAAAGGGATTTTTCATTTTTCAAAGCCCCAGTAGAGAGAGGAATTTCGCTCTATCGTCTTCTTCATCGGCTTCTTGGACTTTTGGCAGCCAGTCGCTTGCAAAGTCCACTCACAACCCTTCTTCATTTGATGGTTTACATAGAATAGAAAGAAGAGATTACTACAATCGAGCTTCCAATAACTATTCCACTAAAGAGAGGCAGAGAAGTTTGAGCCAACCCTTCCATTCCCATCCATATTCATCCGTTTCTAGTGCTTGCTCGATTAGTCATCACCGGAGGGTCGTTCCAAGTCCATTTGGGTATGTTTGCCTTGGCGATGGCTGCAACAACAGTAGCACGATGAAGAAACAGCAGATTGTGAGCTTTCGTGATGGAATGCCGAGGTTAGAGAAGATGAGATTGCATGCTAATTCGACACATCAAGAACAAGCAGATGAGTCTCTCAAGCACACGGATGTTCCTTTCATAGATTTCCTTGGTGTGGGGATTTCTTCTTGATATGACTAATTATCGCTAGAGATTTTTTCCCAGATATTTATCTCCGTCGTTTTTCTATTCTGATAATCTAATCAACTAATTAGTAGTTCGAGGAATTTCTCTTAGTCCTCTTCTTGTTACCCATGTTTATAAGAAGCGGTTGACAAATTAATCAAGTACTTCTCTACTCGTCTGATGTTCATGCAGGTTATAGTCTCTCTATGATCTAGGCTTTGTTTTAATGCTTGAACTGATTAATGTTTGTTTTGCACTCCCTTTTGTTCTATAAGTTCGACTTGTAACAAAAGTTCTGCGAGTCATTTTCTTCCCTTTCTTCTGTAAGTTAATAGATGTATGTCGTGTCTTACATTTTCTTGTCCCATTCTCATCAACGTATGAATAGCTGCTTCGCGAATCAATATTTATTTACAAGATGACCGATTGGAAAGGAGCTAATTCATTGTTTCTAATCTGAGGATATAAATGCACCTATCAAACTCGAACCAGTTCTTAGATTACCGCCTTGATTTTTAATAGAGTTAGGTAGTGATGTTAAATGCTCGAATATCTCACGCTGTCCATGCATAAATGAACACCACACAGCTTAGGTTTGCAAGCCAATTGAGTTTTGTATTTACATTAGTAGACCATAACAAACTGATTCGAAGAAAACAGATTGCATCGTCACATTGTCATGGGTTGAGGATGTTAACTGCCTTCTTGACAACGAGAAGGTCAAGCTGCTTTACGCGTGCGTGAACATAAGAAGGCAGAAAGATGCAAACTTCAACTGCTTACCTTGCAACATCAGAGAAATTATCCATGACAACTTGGTTGCTTTCGACTATATAGTATCAGCAAAGACTTTCTATCAGGGATTCCTAACCTATTTCACATGGTTGGTGACTTGTTAAACACAAAACAAAGTTTTAATATGTTTGTAAGCGTGTGTGTCTTTATATACTTACTTTTTCACTGCTATCAGTGAAATTTTCCCTATATATTTGGACAAATCAGTGCGCACATATTTGTGTAGGATTTCATTTTATACACAAGACAAAACCTCAAATCGGGTAATTCTAAATTGTGGTCAACTAATTTCTTTCACGGGGAAACTCTCATTTCCTATACTAGACATTGTTGGTGGCGTATACATACATACATACATACATACATACATACAATATATATAGTAATAAAAATGCAAAGTTTTTCGGAAAAAAAGGTCCAACACACCAAATTAATACATGGGCCAATGGGTCAAATAACGATTTATGCACTCGGTTGATAAACTAACTCTGAGAGATGGATACGTCTGTATTGATTTAGACAGTGGAAAATCTTCTCAATTTTGCCCCTTCACAGTGCAGAGTGGTGGAAATTGGAGGGCATCACCTCCCTTTTGACCAGGAGGCGCATTGACCTGGAAAATCTTTTTTAAAATCAACAGTCATTACAGAAAATTCAACCCCACGTCTAATATTTTTTCCCTCGAAGCTTCTCTTTTCTTGTTGCCAATTTTTCCCTGTAAGTATACATCCTTTATTTCCCATCTCCGCCCGACAACGGCCAAGACATGAATTACCTAGACATAAATTAACTTTTGTATTTGCCATTGATTAAAATCATGGACAAAGAGCGAGAAGGGATGTAATTTCTTAGTCTCTTGGGCATCTACAAAAGAGTCAGGCAAGATCATACTCCAGTGGAAGAAACTCTTCACTCAGATCACTCTCTCACTCGTCCTCCCTCTCTCTTTCATCTTCCTGCTTCACATGAAGGTAAGGTGTTCGACGCTCTCTTCTCTGAAATCATATGTAATTCGATGTGCCTTGACGCTGGGAACTACGACAAGCTCTCACACTGCCTCAAAAAGGAAACAGCCATCTCGTTGCTTCTCAAAGCCCTTTACTTTGCCTTCCTCCTCATCTTCTCCCTCCTTGCTACCTCCACGACGGTCTACACAATTGTCTCGGTCTATACCGTCCGAGTGGTCTCCTTCAATAAGATCATGAGGGTGGTCCCTAGGGTTTGGAAGAAGCTAATGGCCGTCTTTTTTGTTGTTGTTGTTGATGTTTTACCTCATCTCCTGTTACAACATTTTTGCAATGGTCTTGTTCTTTGTACACCAATCGGCCATCAGCCTGGAGAATGTTGGTAAGACTTTTTACATAGTGTTTGGGGGGTTTTACTTGGTGGGTCTAGGGTACAATAGCATGTTCCCATTAAATAGGAGGAATTTAATCGGAGGGAAGAGGGGGAAAGAGTCACCTGCCATGTGTGCATGTGATCCTTTTCCTAGTGTTGTGGCTGTGTTGGAGGAGGCTTCTTGGACGGTTCATACCATCAACAAAAGCCGTGCACTAATAAAAGGGAAGTTGTGGGCGGTATCACTCATCTTCTCGAAGTTCGACCTGCTTCTTGGGCTCATCCAATCAGGGTTCCAAAACCTGGTTGTTCATGGGAACGACATCATCTCCGCGGGGATCACGAGTAAAATCGCGTTTGCAGTTTTGTGTTGTTCGCTGCTTCGCGTGTTGATCCTGTTCAAACTCGTCGTCCAAATGGTAGTCTCCTTTGGGTGCAAGTCGTACAATCATGGGAACATCGATAAGTCGGCACTTTCGGATCATCTCAAAGGTTACCTCGGCTAGTGCGTTCCTCTGGTTTCCAAGGATGTTCAGCTTGAACATCATAATGTTTGACTCCATATTGGGAGGATCATACCGTAATCATGAGTTTAAGAGCTATGTTCATTTGGTACACTTTTAATACTTGGATTCAAAGACAGAATCTGAAGTCAAATCTCCACAGAGAAATTTCTTAGAATGCAGCCGTTGACTGCAACCAACATTCAAGATTTAGCTATTTCCTTCAACTTTGTGGGGCTGATGATAAGTCAGAGCTCCACACCATGCGGGAATTCAGGGGGACGTCATCCTTATCTATTTTTCTTGTGCGGTTTAAGAAGAAAGATAAATTAAGGGCTACAAACAATCATCTGACAGTTATTGGATGTCCTTTGCGTATATCGACCGATAAAGCCAATTCAGATCGTGAAGAAGGAAACTTTGTAATTGGATTTCATCAAGTGTGGGAAACTTTGTAAAATAATTGATAAGTTGATATGTATGGTAAATAAATTTGTAAAAGATAAGGTTTTTTTTTGGGGTCTAAGATAGAGATATTTAATAATTTCAAAAAAAGGATATAAGCGTTTGTAACTAATTTCAATGAGAGAAGTAATGCAAATCTAAATTGCCTATTTAAAAAAATGCCAATTATTCCAATTGATAAAGGTTATTAATTTCTAAAAAGAGTTGACAAATTTAACAGATCTGTAAATAAGCCAAATGAAAATTTGGCAACTCGATAGAAAATATAATGAATTTTTATATGTATCAAACAAACATTGGCAATCATCTCGATTGGAAGTTAATAAATCAAAACTAATTGGTAGCTATCGTGACTTTTTTTAGAGTTGAACTACTAAGAGAAAGCTACTAGATTATTGAGCAAAAACTCAGCATGGACTTTCCTAAGCTTATACCAATCAAAACTTTAGAAAGTTATTAAATCATTTAAATATACACTTCAAGTCATTTGGAATTGCGATTATTCTATTATGGGTCGATTACAAACCTAAGCAAAATGCAGGAGAAAATTTTATTTCTGCAAACAAGAGGTCTCATAGATATGAGAACTTGATTACACTTGATAAATTTAACGCCATTCAGTATATATTTCTTCATTTCAAAAATACTTTACAAGCTGCATTTGGTCAATTTAATCCTTTGTTCGTTGTCTCATGCATTCATTATGGACAAGTTTGCCTGCATAATGTACAATGAAGAACATTTTTTCCTCTAGCCATATCCATAGAACCTTTAGTGAGACCATCATTGAAGGTGTTATAACCATCATCTAATTTACCTGTGAAATTAATATTGAAACAAATAAAAGATATATGCTTAACATTATTCAATATTAGCCTTGTCTCATTATTGGTCTCTATTCCCTCATCACCCATGCCTACAACTTCAGCCAGTCCATTATTTCACATCTTAACAAGTATAATCTCAACAAATCTAGAGTCACTTGACTTGTAAGATGTAAAAAAATTCCTATGAGATGTATCATGAATAAATATACCACTCTCAATCACCCAACTAATCACATGACATATAAGATTCACTGCATCATAATCAAAGATAGTGAGAAAGTTTTGGAAAGTGTAGCAACATGATTGTCATTACTATCATCATCACTTTTTTTCTTTGTATTTTTCTCTTTGTGTTTCTCTTTTTACAATTGACGACAATATCTCCGAATATGTCCCTTTTGATGACAATAATGGCACTCAACATTTGCAAATTTCTTGGATTTGCCTCAAATGTTATCTCAATTCTTCTCTATATTCTTTGAACCTTGAGTCTCACTTCATCCGTTTTTCTCAACAACCAAGGTATTAGATTGTGAAGAGGAGGTCCATGTGTCTTCCTTCTCATCTCTTCATTGAAAATTTTTGCTCAATCAAACAACGAATTGACCTTCAATATCAGCTTGATGATAATCAAATACTGTTATCTTTCCAAATTTTCTGATATCTTTTTCTCTTCCTATTGTATATTATCAAATGTTCTTTTGCAACTACCACATAAAAATAGGGCTAATTCCAAAAGAAAAGCACAAACTTTAGGTCGAAGATAAATTTGGCCTCAACTTGTTTCTTTCGCATAAAAAACATCGACTTCATGTCAAACGACAATTCTGTCCCCAACCTTTTTTTTTTCTAGTGAAAAATCAATGACATTCACTCAAATCCCAAATCTAGCCCCATTAACTTAGAAGCATGGATTGTTCTATATAACTATTCCACCTCAGTATTAAATCCATGTGGCTTGTTGGCTGGATTTAAAGCATTAGTCATTATCTTATTCTCTGTGTTATAGCTTGAAGAATAATGTTGAAGTAGTTCATTGTCTCCCACATTTCATTGACGAGTGAAAAAGATATGCAAATTAAATTTCTTTGGCCAGACTTTACCTTTTTGTCCTAATCTGAAATTGTAAACCATTACCTATCGAGAGACGATATGGATGAGATCTATCAAGCTCATGATTAAATTTTTTTTTCTAAAATAAGGGTGACTTCAGAAAGAGAGTTAATGAGGGGCCATATTTGTGATAATGATGAAAGTTTGTGATTTTTCACAAGATTAAAAAAAATGTTAAGGTCAAAATTGTCATTTGACCTAAAATTTGTGCTTCTTTACGAGATAGAAAAAAGTTAAGGTCATAATTATCACCCAACTTAAAAGTGGTATTTTTTTCTATGAGACAAAAAAAGCTGACAATTCGTGCATTTTTGTTAATTGTTCCCATAAAGATAGTAAAAATCATATTTCTCTCTCTATATATTATTATTATTATTATTATTATTATTATTATTATTATTATTATTATATGGGCTTAAGCCTTTGGGTTTTCAGTCTTGGGCTTGCTTCACATGAGAGTGGACCTAGTCAACAAATTAAATATATGACCCACTCTTTTCATTTATTTATTCTTATTGTGAATAATATTATCATCTTAAAATCAAAATTCACAAAAAAGGAAAAAACTTCAATTTGCTTTGCACGAAGAGGAGTAGAAGTACTAGAAACTATCTTTTCACCGCAGACATGATCCTTGTCATCGACATTCCTCCCAAAAAAAGACGATGACCGTTTTCATGTGTGTTCGAGAGGGGAGAGAGAGAGAGATTACTGGGCTGCGAGCGACGATGAAAGTTGAAGCGCCCCAGTTGGAAAGATCCAGAGGGAATTCCATTCCTGAGTTTCCGCAGCCGACCACCAAAACATTTCTTCCATGATAATCTCTCCCATTCTTGTACCTACTTGAGTGCACGAGTTCTCCTCCAAAACTACTTAGACCAGGCACATCGATGGGTGCCCACTGCTCTCCGTTCTTGCCACTAGCAACCTCTGGAAACCTCCCCACATATACCTCGTTCACACCCGACGAAGTGTTCTTAGCCTCGACCAGCTACTTCCTGACATTCGTGTCAAAACTTGCCGAGACTACGTGCCTGTTATACCGAGGCTCGACGTCAAAACGGCTCATGTAGGTCTTCAGATAACTTAGGAAGCAGCTCTTAAGAAGATAAGTGGATGCATTAGACGGGTAAGGCATGTGACGAAGTTTGCAGAATTGTGCCGATATGGAGTTTCAACCGTTCTTAGGTCCTCTTCTTCCGGAGAGAGGTGTAGCAATCCTCTCTCTCTTTCCGTCTTCAACTATTTTTTGAATAGTTGACAGTGCTCTCACAAATTTTCGACTATGTTATTGTCCCTGAGATTACAAATAAATCTCTATGGGCAAAAGGAAAACTTAGGGATTGATGGTTTTTTTTGCAAAGGCTTGAATCGGATGACACCTTTGTTCAATGTATGTGTAGCAAAACATTGCATATCCTTGGAATGTTTTTTTTTGGGAGTCAAGATTGTAAATTACGTGATCACTTATTGGTTTGAACATTGTAGCAATGTCATCATATAATCTCACTAACAAATGGTAGATCTTTTTTTTTTTTTCAAATATCGGGAGAGGGTTCTAAGAGGTTATCAAATCCTTCTTGCTAGTTTTAGATTGTGACGGGTCTTCTTTTGTTCCCAAATATGGGAAAACAAGTGTTGGCGTGATTGGTGCTGGCCCTTCTATTTGGGAAGAAATTATTTAGACTTGTTTGATATGGTGCAGATCCTTTTTTATTGCTGTAATTTTGGGAATTGCCTTATTTTCATTGTCTTCCTTTCCTGTACTTCATCAATAAAATGGCAGTCCCTCTCTCAAAGATAACATAACAAAAAAAGAAAACTTTGAGAGAGGATTACCTGAGGACGTAGGCACATTGCTGAGCCTCGTTAAATCGTGTCTTCTTTATTTTCTTCATGGTATTAGAGCAGGTACGTACATGTTTATGCACTTGATCCATCAGTGTTCTTCTTCTTGGTGTATACACGATTGTTGTTCAAATCATGGCTAATTCGAGTTCAGCCAATTCCGATTCCGGCTCCACCGCCACCGGTCAGCGACTCACCAACATATTGTTGAATGAGAAGAATTTTCTTCCATGGTCTCGTGCTATTACTGTGGCCCTTGGGGGAAGATCAAAGCTTGGTCATATCAATGGCCAAATAAAAACGCCTCCTGAAAGGGATGCGAATTTTGATGAATGGCAAGCCAACAACAGTTTGGTTATGTCTTGGATTTTTAACTCTATGGAATCTCAAGCGTATGAGATTTTTAACTCTAATTTTGTGGGAATCGCTGAATAAGATGTATGGGCAAGCTCAGAATGCATCTCGAGTATTCGAATTGCAACAAGAGATTGCTAACTCTAAGCAAGAATCCTCTCAATCCTTCACCAACCATCTTGGAAATATGAAGAGAAGGTGGGATGAACTTCGTTTGTATAGGCTAGCAACCCAAAATGTGGCAGATTATATACGACGGGAGGAGCAAGATCGTGTCTTCCAGTTATTGGCTAGCATTGTGTCTGAGTACGAAGACGTGAGAAGACAAATTCTGATGAGTCCAAAATTGCCTCCGTTTGATGAAGTCTGTGGCTTGATTCAAGGAGAAGAGATGAGACGTTGAGTGATGAGTGTCTCGCCTAGTCTTAATAAACCAACTTTTGAAAGTTCAGCTCATGAGGTTGTGATCAACAACCAACGTGGTGATTTTGTGGCGAAATTGGCAAAGGGAAAAAAATAAAAGGCCTGTTCGATTTCATTGTGACCATTGTGATGGAGTTGGTCACTCCGAAGACAGATGTTGGTTACTTCATCCTCATCTTCGTGCCAACAAAGATAAGGTTCCAGAAGCAAAACTTGCTGTTCCAGGAAACTCTACAGATTTTCAATCGAAATTGGAGTCCTTGGCACAACAATTTTAACAACTACTTTAGATGCAAGGGCAAGGGGTGGTTAGTTCTAGATCTTCGGATCCGTCATCAGATTTGGTTAACATGGTTAAGACATCGGGTACCGCTTTTTTAACCCAATCTAGTACTCAATTCGTCATAGATTCGGGAGCTACCGATCACATGTGTAGCTCGACAGATTTACTGTGGCTAATGGAATGCAGGTTCCAACAGAAGGAGCAGGACAACTTAAGCTGTTCTCACAAAAATCTGATATTTTGGTTGTGCCCGATTTGTCTTCTAATTTACTTTCTGTGAGCAAGTGCACTAAAGAATTAAATTGCAATGTTATCTTTTCTCCTTCAAAGGTGGTGTTTCAAGATTGCAGTACCAAGAAGACGATTGGTGAAGGATGGCTACAAAATGGTCTCTACGTCCTTGACTATCATATAAATGCCTTGGTGGCAAGGAAGAATGCGATGGATGCTTCAAGACTTTGGCACATGCGCATGGGTCATCCTTCTGACCGTGTGTTGCAAGCTATTGATAAAACTTTATTTCATAATTGCAATACTTGTGACTCTTGTCATTATGCTAAACAACACAGATTACCTTTTCCTCAAAGCTCTAATCTAGCTTCTGAGGTGTTTGATTTGGTACATTCGGATGTTTGGAGTGCTCCAATTGATTCAAGGGATGGTTTTAAGTATTTTGTTTCTTTTATTGATGACAAATCGTGAGCTACTTGGCTATACCTTCTCAAAGCTAAGAGTGATGTGGTCACTATTTTTCAGGAATTTTGTAGCATGATTCAAAATCAATTCAAAACATGCATAAAGGTCTTACGCACTAATAATGGTACAGAATATTCCAATCAGTCCTTCCAATCTTTGAGCAGCTTGGGCATTATTAATCAAACTTCATGTGTAGATACACCTCAACATAATGGGGTAGCAGAACGGAAGAATCGACACCTTCTTGAGGTGACTTGAGCTTTATTATTTTCTGGAGGCATGCCGAAGACTTATTGGAGCGATGCTGTTTTAACTAGCTGTTATCTTATTAATCGACTTCCTAGTCGTGTTCTGGGTTACAAAACGCCTATGGAAATCCTTTACGGGCGCAAACTTAATACCTTGCATTTAAGAGTTTTTGGGTGTGTGTGTTATGTGCACTCTCGAAGCGGTGGCAAGCTTGACCCTCGTGCTAAGAAGTGTGTGTTCATGGGCTATTCATCAACAAAAAAAGGATACAAGTGCTTTGATCCAACCACTAGACGGATGTATATATCGCGTGATGTTACATTTGATGAATCTACTGTGTTTTTTCATTCCAGGAGTCCAATTCAGGGGGAGTACAATGAATTGACAGTTGAATTAGCTCCTATTCCTATGGTTAATGAGTTGAACAATGACGATGATGGTCTTGGAATTGAAAGTGACCCACAGAATGATCCCGAAGGAATAGATGAGACTGAAGAAATAATCAGCAATGATAGTCTTGAATCAATGCCCGCACCAAGGACAACTTTGGATCAGACAATTGCCGAATGTGTTCCTACTACTTCCGAACTTGCACCTGTTCGAAGATCTACCCGTGTGTCTAGACCCTCAACACGACTTCGAGATTTCACCACTTATCATATGGTACAGTATCCCATCCAAAATCACATTGGCTATGAGAAAGTTATCTTCTAGTTTTGTTGGTTTTTTATCTGTTCTTGAAGAGACCATAGAACTTAAAAGTTTTGTGAAGGCCAGCAAACGGCTTATATGGGTTGAAGCCATGAAGGATGAACTACAGGCGCTTGATAGGAATAATACTTGGGATGTAGTTCACTTGCCTAATGGAAAGCGCACTGTTGGATGTCGCTGGATATACAAAGTCAAATATAATAGTGATGGCTATGTAGAAAGGTACAAAGCCAGGTTGGTTGCTAAGGGATACACCCAGACTTATGGTATTGATTACAAGGAAACTTTTGCTCCTGTTGTAAAACTGAATACTGTGAGGATTCTTATGTCGGTTGCAGTCAATTGTGGGTGGCCTCTATTTCAAATGGATGTGAAGAATCCATTCCTTCATGATGATCTCGAAGAGGAAGTTTACATGGATCTTCCACCTGGGCACAGCTTACAAAGAGAAGAAGGGATGGTGTGTAGACTCATGAAGTCTATATATGGACTCAAACAATCCCCCCGAGCTTGGTATGGAAAACTTAGTACCTCTCTCCTTAAATTTGGATATAATCGAGGAGCGACAGATTACTCTATGTTTACCAAGGCTGATGAAAACGGCCTCGTGGTTCTACTGGTATATGTTGACGATATTGTCATTACTGGGAGTAATCAGTTAGGGATCGATGCGCTCAAAACTCAGTTGCACCAGGAATTCGATATTAAAGATCTTGGACATCTGAAATATTTCGTGGGTGTTGAGGTGACCAATTCTAGCAAAGGCTTGTTCCTTTCACAGCGAAAATATGTTTTGGACCTATTGAAGGAGACCGGCAAGATAGGTGCAAAACTAGCTAGTGTTCCTATAGACTATAACAAGAAAATGGTTTCGGATGATGTTCCTTTGCAAGATGTGGGTCGATTTCAGCGTCTTGTCGGCAAACTAATCTACTTAACTATTACTAGACCTGATATTACTTATGCCGTTAGTTTCATGAGTCAATTCATGCAAAATCCTACACAAGGACATATGTGTTTAGTTGATTATCTGCTGAGGTACTTAAAGTCCACACCAGGGAGAGCTTTATTGATGAAGAACAATGGTCACATAGAAATAGTTGGATATACTGATGCAGATTAGGCTGGATGCCCTTATAACCGAAGGTCCACCACTGGATTTTGTATGTTCGTAGGAGGTAACATCGTCACATGGAAAAGTAAGAAACAATCTGTGGTTGCTCGGTCAAGTGCTGAAGCAGAGTATCGAGCAATGACATCTGCTACTAGTGAGATCGTTTGGCTATGACTGCTACTTCAAGAATTGGGTTGTAAGCCTTTTGCTTCCCCTACAAAATTATTTTGTGACAACCAAGCTGCTAATCACATCGCCTCAATCCCTGTGTTTCATGAAAGGACTAAACACATTGAGGTGGACTGCCATTTTGTATGGGAAAAGGTTCAAGACAAAACCATTGAGACACCTTATATCCGGAGTGGAGAACAATTGGCGGATGTGTTCACCAAAGCTCTTCCTAAGGGGCCATTTCAAAAGATAGTGAGCAAGTTGATCTCCAATGATATCTTCGGTCCAACTTGAGGGGGAGTGTTGGCGTGATTGGTGCTGGCCCTTCTATTTGGGAAGAAATTATTTAGATTTGTTTGATATGGTGCAGATTCTTTTTTATTGCTGTAATTTTGGGAATTGCCTTATTTTCATTTTCTTCCTTTCCTGTATTTCATCAATAAAATGGCAATCCCTCTCTCAAAGATAACATAACAAAAAAAGAAAACTTTGAGAGAGGATTACCCGAGGGCGTAGGCACATTGCTGAACCTCGTTAAATCGTGTCTTCTTTATTTTCTTCAACAAGCCTCCGCATTTCTCTGAACAAACAAAAAAGAGGCCCTCGCATATCAAAATACGACCAAAACACTTTATTGATTTTGTCTCTGATGAAGCATGACTGCTGTTTACACGGCCGCGTTATCATGCACTCTCTATTGTTTATTAGGATCAGCATATCGCTGTATGAACAACATCGCAAGCATCACATTCTTTTTTTCCTTTTTCTCACTCACGCTTCCTTCGGCGTTGAAGTTCGAAACAAATGTCGTTTGCTACATTCTGCGCGTCGACAGCGACGCCGAACAGGCCCCTTTGAGAGAAACCGGCGCAGTACAAGCCATTTTCTCCTTTCCACTGGTGCCGGTCCTTGGTCATACCCTTATCATTGAAGAGGCCATCGCCACCCTAATTAAGTCACCATAAATACTAAGATAAACAGGGTAAAATTGCCAATTGATTTCTTTCTTCCAATAGATAAAGCAACTGCTATTGAGTAACTTAAGGAAAAGAATTGGCATCAATGAAATTTACCAGGAGCCATTTCCGCACATTGCTTCTGTAGCCGGTGGCAAAGATTATGGCCTCAAATTGACTTGCTGTGTCATTCACGAACATGACCAGCTTCATGTTAATGCTTTTGATGGAGGGGAAAACCTAACCCATTTGATTATAAATTGAGAAGGTTAGACAAACTTTTGATTAGGTTTTTAATTCTATTTCAAAGAAAAAGCACCTTTAATTAATTAATCTACCTTGATTTCTCCTTTCTTGATCCCTTTCATTGCCCCGACGTCGATGGTGGGGCTTCGTCCAGTCGTTGCTTTTATATAGAAAGGACCATGTTCCGGCTTCCGAAGACCGTACTTGGAGAAGTCACCATACTTCAGCATGCTAAGCAGCCTCATCAAGATGTCGACGATTCGGCATGGAAGAAATTTTAACAAAACCATGCCAAGAAACACCATTTCCTTGGTAAGGACATCTACCTGCAAATCATCTTTATTAGGTTATACCTGTTGGAGGATATGATTATTTGAATATATGGGGAGCATATGACCATATGAGATGTATCGTGAATGTGTCAAATTCATTTGCTACTTAACGTGTCATATATAACCTCATGAAAATATTATGATGTTCATTAACAAGCATGTCATCCTCTCGCTCCTCTCCCAGTCATTCATGTTGGCAAATGTTCTTAATGAACTATGAAAGAGACCTGCAACTAATGCTAGCACATACCTTTTGCATTCACAAAATTGAATGAAGCTCTTAAATCTAGCTAGGCAAATTCACGGGGAATGATTTAATCTACCAAAAATGACAACTTTCTTCCTCAGAACTGGATTTGCTTGAAAGATTAAACTTCTATATTTTTTTTTTGGTAACCGAGGTGTCCGGTCCTGTTTGCCCGCACCTCGACTATTCCTCGGGGGAGACTAGCACAATAACCCACCGCCACGGCCCCCCACGTAAATTACAGGCGCTTCCCCAGGGAATCGAAATGAAGACCTCAACGAAGTCCAACTTTGCCCTAACCAGCTGGGCTACCTATGTGTGGTTAAACTTCTATAATTTTCATCCCCAACTAAGATGGAAATGATGCACGAATTATAGAAAGAATTTGCATACGGGACTTCGAGCAACAATGGAGGCGTTGGCGCCGTAGCTCCACAAGTCATATGCAATCTCCATTCCTGAGTTCCCACAGCCCACCACCAACACGTCTTTCCCTCTGAATTCCTTCCCATTTCGGTACTTGTTTGAGTGCATCGTCTTCCCGCCAAAGCTCTCTAAGCCATCAACCTCCGGTATCACGCCCTCGCCGTTCTCCCCACTCGCCACCACCAAGAACTCCGCCACATAGACATCCTCCTTGCCCGAGTCCGTGTCTCTTGCCACGACCTGCCACTTACCAATTCGATGGTCATACGACGCCCTCTCGACGGACCGTCGGCAACACAGCTTTATCTCGAAATGAGACTGGTAGTGGTCGAGGTATTCGATGAATTGGACACTAGGGATAAAGGTGGGTGAATTGGCGGGGAAGGGCATGTGGGGGAGCTCACAGAATTGCTTGGCTAGGTGGAGCTTCAATCGATCGTACGACCTCTTTTTCCAGAGAGAGGAGGAGCAATCCTCTCTCTCAAGCACGATGTTGGCGATGCCAAGGCGGTTCAAGCACGCCGCTGTCGCGAGGCCTGAAGGGCCCCCGCCAACAATGGCCACCACAACCTCTTTCTCGTTGGCCTTGTCCATGGAAAATTTGGTTCTCTTTTACTGAATAGCTATAGTTTCTCCAGGGATGTTGGGAAACTCGAGCTCGTGTGCTTTTTGCAGAGAGAGGGAGCATTGGCTCATTTATGTGTATGTCATAATTAATCTTACCTCATGTGGAAGTCCATCTTGGGTTTGCATTACCAGGTTCACAGTTGCCCAAAAAAAGGTGGGAAATCTTAAACTAGCCATTTTTGCACTTCATCTTATGAAATTACAGTTGAGTCCTTAAACTCGAGTTGCATTTGTGTTGAATCACATGCCACCGAGCTGATAGTCTGTTGTTATTTTTTATGGTGCTTAATCTTCCTCAATGGGTAGATTTAGTCAATGGGGACCAAAATAGTATGATATGACATGTTTATTTGGTCATCAATCTGATTCAGTTTTGAATTTCCAGGCAAGAAATTGAATAGGCGGATAGGGTTTGCCCCTAGTCTTGTTATGGACGAAATAGAAGCCTTCCAAAAGAGACCGTGAATGTCGAATATTGGACCATTCATAAATGTTAGATTTTATTTCCCAAAGGACATTATGTTCCACATTCCTAATTCGCAGATTTCCCTTGTTACTTAGACTCAAAAATGTCAATTTACATGCTATAAATGGTACTTAGTTTCCAATCTTTGTTTCTTTTAGGAATAAGTGCACTTTAAAGTCCTAAAAGTGCAATTTAATCTAAAGACTTACTAAAAGCGCAATTAAATCATAGAGCCAGTAAAATTAATGCCCTACATAGTTAACAAAAGATGCTGATGTGGCTTTTTTAATTAGTTTCTCTCTCTCATGTGGCCTTTTATTATAATTCTATCTCCTACATGGCATTGAATAAACTAGAATATAAATAGACTCAAACGATGTTGTTTTGGTCCTTATCTCAATTCTTAATCAAAATAATAAAGAATATATATATATATATAGAAATAAAATTATTGAAATCCGTAAAACAAACTCATAATCTATCTCTATCGGAACGATGTTCCTTTTTTCCCCCTTCATGATGGACTAATCCAAAATCCTCTTCCCCTCTCGATTCAGTACAAGGAAATTGAAGTGAAGTACTCCACATATCCCACACAGCCCACTGAAAATTGACAAAAAATAAAAATAAAAACCGGAACGGCTATATTAAGGATTGCGCATCTGCAGAAGCTAGGGAATTCATCAAGAGGAAGCTTTCTTCAATTCCATGGTTTTCGAATTCGACAGAAATTGAGCTAAATAGAGAGGATGGAAAAAAAATAGAAAGAAAAATCAACAGACGGTATGCAATTTCTTTTTGGACAGTCATGTCTCTGTCCATGAGATTATGAATATATCTGTATGGACGAAAAGAAAAGTTAGGGATTGATGAGTTTTGTTAGAGATATAGATATATTTAGGAGGTTTTGTATATTGATTCCAATTGATCGCGATTGAGATTTTGCCGTGTTGGACAGCCTCCTTGTAAAGCCCATAAATAGTTTCGCATACCTTTCATCAGTGAATGAACAGAATAATATTTTTTCTGTAATTTCAACTTGATAATTAGAATTAATAGTTTTTGTTGCGGAGGTATGAACCCATGGACCGTTGCATATCCCGGGAAATGTTCTTTTAAACAAGTTTATAAATTATTTTCTCAATATGATTTGAACAATATAGACGCGGCTCCATACGATCTCAAGAAGGAATGTAAAATTCGTCGAGAGAGAGAGAGAGAGAGAGAAATAGGCAAAGCCAAGTATGTACAATATATAACTTTCTTGAGGAATTACATCAATATTATTGTTTCAGACCAATTCCTTGCAGAGAGTACGATTGATCATAGTCGGTCGGTGACTCGAGCCGCTCAAACTTCGGAACATCAGAGAAATATGATTCAACAAGAGGAAGGTGAAAACTCTTTGATAAAGCTTGATTCTTATTTACAAGGCGACGTTAGCATGCATCCTCTAATTTTTTCCTGTACGAGCATATCGTCGCCTGGACAACATCCCATCTCATTTTCGTCACTTGCGCTTCCTTCTGCGTCGAGCATCAAGACTAATATCGTCCGCCACATTCCGCTCGTCAGTGGAGATGCCGAGCAAGCCCTGCTGAGCGAAACCGGTGCAGCACAGGCCATTTTCTCCTTTCCATTGGCGCCGGACCTTGGTGGAGGGGAAAACCTAGATCATTTGCTTTATTATAGCTCGAGAAGGTTTGACACACTTGTGATTAAGTTTTGAATTCAACTTCGAAGAGAACGAGCCTAAAATTCCTTGATTCATCTTGATCTCACCGTTCTTGATTCTCTCCATTGCCCCAACATCGATGGTGGGAGATCGGACCTTTTTCCGGCCTCCGAAGGCCGTACTCCAAGAAGTCCCCTTATTTTAGCTTGCTCAGTAGTATCATGAAGTTGTCAACGACTCGACCCGGAAGAAATTTTGACAAAATTATACCAAGAAACACCGTTTCCTTGGTAACAACGTGCAGCTGTAAATCCTTTTGAATATGCTCTACCTGTTATATGAAATGATCATTTAATCATTCGAATGTGTCTGGTTTGTTGCAAGAGATTCCCCCTATCAAATCACGACCGAATATCATTAAAAATATTAAAACTCTCTAATTTCCATCCTCTTCTAAAGAAGGAAAAATGTGAGTTTACGGGAAGAGTTTGCGCTGCGGTGACTTCGAGCAACCATGGAAGTGTTGGCACCGGAGCTCAACAAGTCATATGCTATCTCCATTCCTGAGTTCCCACAGCCCACCACCAGCACGTTTTTTCCCTCCGAATTCTTTCCCATTCCGGCTGTCGCTCGAGTGGATCGCCTCCCCGCCAAAGCTCTCATTGTCGTCGACCGCCGATATCATGCCCTCTCTGTTCCTCGCCACCACCAACAACTCCGCCACATAGACCTCCTGCTCGCCGGAGCTCGTGTCTCTTGCCACGACTCGCCACTTGCCGATTTGACCATCGTATGAAGTGCTCTCGACAGACCGTCGGCAGCACAACTTTATCTCGGACTGCGACTTGTAGTTGTTAGGGACGTCAAATTGATCGGTCCGATTTGAATTTGGGTAAGGACAAAAATGGTCCGATTCCATATTGACTTATTTAACCCGTTTTGACTCATTTTCGTACAATATAATTTTAGTGACCTATACTAATACTCGAACCGACTCGACCCGACAAATATTGTTAAAACACTTCAATATTTCAATATTTAACAAAATCTAGAAAAAAAATATGATTTGTGATTTTTTTCAATGTATTGTTGAAACATTTTTATGTAACACTATTTAGTTGATATTTTTTTCAAAATTTTTCAAATTTTGATTTTTGGCTTTTCCTCTTCCGGTTGTCGACGAGGCTCCAGCTCGCCAGATTTCAACGAGCTCGACTTTACCGACCTCAGACGACGCTCAAGACTTGTCAAGACGAGAGGTCGAGCTCATCGAAATTTGGTGAGTCTCGACCTTAGTGTCTTCAAGCAAGCTCGACCTCGCCGAATCTATTGAGTCTCAAGCTTGGCCACCTTGGGCAAGCTTGACCTCGCTGCCATATCCAGCAAAGTCAAGTTGGCACCTCGCCCCTTAAAAGATGGCCTCTCGAGCTTGCCCAAGACGAGGATTGAGCCTCACCGACCACTCACCGACCTCAACGAGGCCCGAGCTTGCTAATTTGGCGAAGTCTGAGCCTCCCCAGAGTCTGATGAGCTTGTCCCTTGTCTCTTGGTCGGCGATCGGTTGAGAAAGAGGGAAAAAAGGAGGAAAAAAAGTAAAGAAAATGAGGAAAATAAGAATAATCAAACTTTTATTTTTTAAAAATAAAAAATAATGAGAATATTAAAATTTTCATAATTAAAAAATGATTTGTAAATGACACTTAAAACTAACAAGGTAATCCATTTAGTGTGGATGACTTCTAATAATATTTTAATAAAAATTCAAAAAAAATATTTATTATATATTTTCCTTCTTTAGTTTTGTTTTGTTTTTTACAGTGGCCAAATGTGGGTAGCCAAGCCCTCATCCGCTACAAGCGAGGCCGAGCAGGGGCCACATAACCTTTGGTTGCTATCATTGAGGGCCGAGTGACCTTCACCAGCAATTGGAAAAAAAAATTGAAGAAGGAAAACAAAAAAACAATTAAGAAAAGAGAAATTATTTAATTATCGTTAAAATTTATCTATATCAATGACGGTCATGCCACATAAGTCAACAGGTGCCCATGTTAGTAAATTTGGGCAAGAATAGGATTTTAGAACTCATTTGATAAAATGTGAAAATATTTGTGACCCTATAATCAAAGTTAAAAAGTTTATAACTGAATTAATGATAGTGCAATAGGTTTAAGATCTTTTGGACAATTTTTCCGTTCTAAATCTTTCCATTGCGTCAATGCAGTCTTAAACATTTTAAGGACTTACCAATTAAATAATTCTAGTTAATTTTGATCGAAAATCGATGACATGGACGATGGCCGGCTTAGTGGCATGGCCACCTTCATCCTTGGTCTCTTCCACCAAATTGATCTATGAAAGGTGTCTAGAACCCCATTGTGGCCACAAATCAATGATTGACTTTAATACCATTTATTGGGTTTGAACAATGTAAATGTGACACCTCATTGTCTAGGGAGATAACCAAGAGGAAGCGTAACCACGAGTTTGTTGATATATCTAATTAGATCGACATTCACCCGAAAGTTTAACTCAATGAGTTATGAGTCGATTATATTATATTAATTTCATTACACCACATTAATTCTCTGGTACAACACTTCTCTTACATAACTTGCACTTGCATTTCAACAACCTACAGTTCCTAAGGACCTGATTTTTTTTTTGCGTACGGGATTATGTAGATTATCATATTTGTGGATAATGCTTTGAGTGTTAGATCTTCATGATAAAACTAACCGAGAAAAACTCATCAGAAAGAAAAGTATATACTCAGTCAGTAATTTCCTCCAGAGTGTATTGCAATGGCTTGGCATAACCCTCTTCGAAATTAGTCTGAGAAGAGCAACTGAACATGGAGACAGTTTCTGATCGAAGTGATTGCTTGAATGTTCAAGTTCGTTACGGTTATGTGAAGCAATCTATCAATTATTCATGGTGAGAGGTGAGAAAAAATGAATTAAAGAAAAACAAAATTGAGTCTTTGGTACAAGAGTTCTCCAAAATTTGTACAAAATGGGTATGAGACCAAGACATTGAATTCGTGTACTGGGAGGTTTCGCATCATTATTATTGTTTCCTTTCGTTTTTCTTAGCATCTGCATATCCTTCATAAACTCGCGTCTTTTTTGCCGTATCTTCTGCTCCTTAAATTTCATGCTAAACGTGGAATTGAGTGCATGAGCTCCTGCCGTCTTTCTTGCCGTATTTTCTGCATATCTTTTACCATACGTATATACATACATATATAAGAAAACTCTCATAGACATAAATGACAAACTTGACTTTAATTTGGAGATGCTAATTGTCCATGATGTTGCATCCATTGTACTAGATATTGCACACAGTTTCTCAAAATTCTTATCCATGATCATGAGGCATCGAATGAGCCCAGCAAAGCTCTCTGTATCTCGTGCAATCTCGCCAAGGCCTCTCTCATGCTCAGACGATCCTTGGCAGATGGCGCCGCACAAGACAGGCCTAACTTGATTGACGCGGCCACACATTCTTCGCACCTCATCAACCAGCTGTTCCTTGGATTTGTGCTGCCTCCCAAGCTGACGTTGTCCGAACCCGTAAAGAAGCTGCTCGAGGAGACATTGCTCTTCATTGTATTGGAAGCCTCGTCATTGGCGAAAAGCTTCGGATCAGCAATATCGACAACTTTGTGAGCCCCACCGTCCAATGCGGACGCAAAAATTCTCAGGTCCAGGCCTTCCTCAAACATTTGATCGTCCGGTTTCTTCAAGATGAGCATCTCGAGCAGGAGGATGCCAAAACTGTACACATCTCCACTGGTTGATGCCCTGCTTCCCATTCCATACTCTAGGAGTGACCAAAAAGGCACAAGCATGTCATTTAACTATGAAAAGATTGATCGAACCTCAGTAAATTTTTTGATAAAAGGAAAAAGAAAATTGCAGTACCTGGAGGAATGTAACCAATCGAACCTTTCAGTCCTGTTGTGCTATGACCTGTTTCCTGCTGATTTTGATGAAGAACCCTAGCTAATCCGAAGTCCCCGACATGTGCAACCATGTTGTCATCCAAAAGGACATTCTTGGGCTTCAGATCGCAGTGGACCACAGGAGGGTTGCAGTCGTTATGCAGGTAATCAATCGCAGAAGCAATGTCAATAGCAACATTGAGCCTCTGCATTAGGCTCAATCTTGAGCCACCGCACTCGACGTCTTCTGGGTACAGCCACTTCTCCAAGTCACCATTGGGCATGTACTCCATCACCAGCGCCTTGAACTCATGTCCCGTGTTGTCAATGCTCGAGCAGCAAGTGAGGACTTTCACAAGGTTCCGATGCCGGATGAATTTGAGGGCTTTGCATTCCTCATTGAAGCTCTTGATAGCCTTGCTTTGCTCAAGATTTATGACCTTAACAGCAAGGCTAACGCAAGAGTCACAGTTGGTCGACATAAACTCAGCTTTGTAGACGGAGCCAAACCCCCCCTTTCCAATGAAGTTTTCTTGAGAAAATGCATTGGTCGCACGGCGAAGCTCATCATAAGATACCTTCTTTGGCAAGCCTTCGATGAGAGGAGATGGGAATGATGATTCTCTCTCTTTTGTCTTCCTCTTCTTTTGCATAATTACCCATGTGAAGCAGAGGATGCAACACACAAACCCAATAGAGATTGAAACGGGAATGAGGACTGCAAGGAGATGATGCTGATCGGACTTTTTCTTCGTCAAGGCTTCACATGTACTAATCCCTAGCTTTTGTGCGGCTTTGGTGTCAATCACGCAAAGCTCATTATTCCCCTGAAGTTCATCCCTCGTTAGGTTAACGAGCACACCATTCTTCGGAACTTGCCCTTCTAAATGATTGAAAGACAGGTTCAGAGTCTGCAGAATCTGAAGATGTCCTAGTTCAACTGGAATTGAACCAGAGAGATTGTTCCACGAGAGATCCAAACTCTGCAGGGCAGATAAGTCGCCTATTTGAATTGGTATTTGCCCGCTTAGGTTGTTCCTAGCCATTGTGAGATTATCCAAACTCGAGCAGCCACCAATGGCCATCGGAATAGTTCCCGATAGCTGGTTGTCTGAAACATCAAGCGATTCAAGTTGTTTCAAGCTTCCCACATGAGGAGAGAGAGAACCATTCAATTTGTTTTTGGCCAAAAGCAGAGTTCTCAAGTTGGACAGCCTGAAAATCTCCTCTGGAATGTTTCCGTTGAGGCTATTCGACACAAACCCAAGTACATTCAGTCGCTTGCAGTCTCCAATGCTTGAAGGAAGTCTACCGGAGAACTCATTATATCCCATCTTGAGATTGTATAACTGAGTGAGATTGCCAAAGAAATCTGGGATTTCACCGTCAAACTTGTTTCCGTAGGCTTGGAGTGTTTGTAGCCGGCTCACCCTTCCTACAGTGTTTGGAAAGTTTCCCGTGAACCAGTTCTGGTGGATCGACAAGGCCGTTAGGTTCTGATACCTATCGAAGACGTCAGGAAAACCTTTGGTTAAATAATTATCATTGATGCAAAACTCACGCAGATGCACTGACAAGTTTCCGATCGAGCTAGGAAGTTCACCAGCTAGTTGGTTGCTGTTCAGGAAGAGACTGTCTAACTTGGTGCAATTGACTAGTGAATGGAAGATCTGAAGGTTGAGATCGGTGGTAGATGACAGATTGTTGTAGCCAAGATGCAAATAATTCAGGCTTTTCATGTTACCTAGCGAAGGAATGGACCCACCAAATGTATTGGAAGAGACATCGAGGACTTGTATTTGTGAACTGTTGAACAAATAATTTGGTAGCAACCCCTCAATCATATTTTCTGCCAAATAGAGCTGTTTCAGATTTGATAGCGAGATGCTTAAACTAGAAGGCAATCTTCCAACAAGCTTGTTCTGTGTAAGACCAATGAATTCGAGAGTTGAAATGTTGAAAATCCAATGAGGGATTGTGCCGTTTAATTCATTCTCAGAGAGCTGAAGAATGGTCAGTTTTCCAGGACTCCCAAGCTCGTTCGGCAGCTCGCCAGACAAATGGTTTCTCGCAAGTACAAGAGTGGTAAGAGCAGAGAGATTACCAAACGTTTTGGGGATAGAGCCTGTGAGATTATTCACAGGAAGAATAAGAATTTTTAGCTTAGAAAGACTACCCAATTCAGCGGGAAGTTCACCGGATATGCTGTTATTCTCGAAGTTGATCACTTCGAGGTTACGACACCGAAAGAGATTCGCTGGAATCAAGCCGCTGATAGAGTTCCCAGCAAGAATGACTTGCCGAAGGGCTGTGAGGTGTCCAAAACTCGACGGAATTTCACCGATGACCGAGTTCCGAGACAAATCGAGATGCTGAAGAGAGTTGAGGTTGGACAGTTGAGACAGGAGGATGCCGGAGAGTCCGAGACCAGCGAGGACAAGAGAATTCACTCTCACTTCACCATCGTTCGTGCACGAAACGCCGGTCCAATTGCAGTGAGATGTGCTGAGTTTCCAACTGGCGAGAGCATTTCGCGGGTCAGATATCGCGGATTTGAAAGCGATGAGTGCTTCTCTGTCGGTGTCGGCATCTCCGGCTCTAGCCATGCTTGTGCAGAGCCCGAAGTGAATCAGAATGAGGATGTAGAGAGCCGAGTGAAATTGCTTCTGCTTCATTTGAAGTTCTCTTGAGATGAACTCGAAGCGAATATTGAATTGTGAATAGAACTATGGGCAGAGCCGAAGATGCAGTGATCATTCATGGGGCGGAACATCATGTTCTGAATATATATCCGAATCGATTATTCTCCAAGTTCATGAGGCAATACGGTGTTAATGTCTCCGACAATTCTAATTAAGTCTAATTATTGTCTTGGGAAGCCACAACTTTTCCATGCATAGTTTCACGTCCACCATTAAAGATTCACCGCCAATAATTCGAAAAAACTAAGTTAATCTCACGCTTAGTCTAAGTAGAAAATTTTGAATTCAAAATTTCTAATTTTAATATTACCTGAAATTTCATGAAATTATGATCAATTATTCTAAAAAATTAAATTACTAAATGATTACGTGGTTTAATATTTAAATATCCTAACAATGGTAGCTGTTTTTCTCTTTTCAATGCTTCTGGTCAGTCTTCCTGTTAGCTATATTCAACTCCTCAAGTTGACCAAGAAGTGTTTCATCGAGCGCACCATTCTCCAGAGGACTTGCGCTGTCGCTTGTTTGTTTGCGACTCGCAAAATCCCGTGGCATATAATTACAAGATCTGCATAGTTGGCGAGACAGGAGTCAATGGAAATTTTTTACGATCAAATAATTTTCCATATTTAATGATGTGACAACAACTATAAAAGTAGTTAGGTTTAGAATAATGGCCATGACAGAAAATTGTTACATTATAAGTAAATTTGCCTTCTTGAGTTATCAATGTTAATATATACTAATTAATTCATATCTTGTTAGTTTTAAATCTTTGAGCGACGATAAAGCTACGGAGATAGAATGTATGATGATCCGCATTTCGCGTTTAGCTATTTTTTTTTACTGAAAAAAGGTCTGCGTTGCGCTAATTTCTAACTAGTTCACCAGGCTAGCACCGGCTTGTACAAAATTGAGTACGACGATGTCCGCTTAGAAAATTATCTTGCGTCCCTATCCATCTCGATGATTCAACGAAACTAAATTGAAGAAGCGACGTGTTGGGTTCGGTCTATTTTAGTCTCCCATGGAGTAGGTCGCCACGCGGTTGACTGAGTGAAGCATACTCAGAAAGCAGCCATTCGAGATTCCATTTGTCTATTTGACCAAATAAAAAACAAAAGATTCCATTTGTCTATTCGACCCAAAAAAAAAAAAGATTCCATTTGTCTCGTCTCTTCTCTATGGTCCCCATTTGAAGGAGATATTAGGTGCGCCGAACACATTGCGCCCGAGCCACTAGGGGGGCCACCTGGCGGGTGAGCCCCGTTTGTTGTTAGAAAGTGAGCGGGGCCCACTTGCCAGGTGGCACCCCCCTATTGTGCCTAGCGCCCCTAAAATTTTTCCATTGTCTATTACGGCCGGTACAAGAGCGAATCGACAAAATAAAAATAAATTATGGGTTAGCCTATCCAATCACTCGCTCGTTGTGAGATAGTGAGCAGGGCCCACCCGCCAGGTGGCACTCCCCTATTGCGCCCGGCGCACCTAAAATTTTTCCATTGTCTATTATAGTCGACACAAGAGCGAATTGACAAAATAAATATAAATTGTGGGTCAGCCTGTCCAATTCGGCCTATATAAGTGCGATCCAAATCAGAAGACTCCTTCAGTAAAACTCAAAATCCCAGAGTGTGGTTTCAAGGCGCAGAATGGCATCATCCTCCAAGGCCATGAGGAGCATATTGATGAGCATCTTGATCGCAACCGTATTGCTCATGTCCTCACCAGTCATGTCGTCTGTCTTGCAAAATCCTAATCTCGGTAAGTTGTAATTAAATGTGTCATTCTTGAGTGTGTTATCTTTCTGCATGGCGCGGTCTTCAATAGATGTTGATGCTCTCAGCAACATTTAAGGTGTGTTTGTCTTTCGAAAAATCGGTTACTTATAAGAACGATTGTTTATAAAAATGAATAAATTTTTTTTTTCATTATCCAAAAAAATGTCCAGACATAAGTTGTTAACGATGATGAAAATATTTTCGTCAACTAATGATTTTTTGCGAACATTTTCTTTGAAAAATATTTCTCAAATTATACGTGTTCGGCGAAATAAATGGAATTTATATTCTTTTTTCTTAAACATCATCGAGAACATCCTAAGAGTACTAAAATCATAAACCCCTAAAAGCTTCAAGGCATGTTTAGTTGTCTCGGTCATCTCCTTAGTCTATTGTGCCTTGAATAATACTTCTGGTCCATATTATTCTCCCGCACTTAATTGGGCGACGCCCTTAGCGCTCTCGACTCAGAGTCCTCCGCTTGCCCGATCAAATCCTCATGTTGGATCATCGCCTCCCTCAAAGTTTCACTATACTTCCGCCTCCCACGCCGTTCGGCCTTTCCCTTCTTGAGTTCACGGCTGCACGGCCCTTGAACCCTAACTCGGTCCACAACCAGTTTCCTCCCTCAGGCTCGACCAACCTCCACATATTGCCCGGCAAGTCCCACTTCCGGTAGAAAAAGCACATGGATCGGCATCGCCTCTGGGTTTGGCTCGGACACCACCAACGATCATAGATTGGCATCCCCTCTTTTTGCAAATGGAAGTAGAACTCATAGCCACTCGATCATACACACACACATCCCTCTATATGTCCGTTTAGGTTATTCAAGACGTGACGACTTTAACTTTCATGTGGCAGGACGAAAGTTTCTTGCGGTATATGCCCAAGACTATGGAAAACAAACCTATAGAACGGGAAAAGGAGGCTACTATTATTCGCCACCACATTAAGCAACAGTCATCACGTTCCTCTCCTTGTATAATGCTAAATAAACTTACTAGACAGGAGTTGGGATGTTCTTGCGGTCTTCTCCAATGTAATAGCTTGATATATTTCTTTTGCCAAAAACTTATATCTGTAGGATGCAGTGTTTGAGCATCGGATGAGACACAAGTCTGTAATATTTCGTAGTGTTGCTGAACTTCAATCGTGTTGCCTCTCGAATAGTGAAAATGACGCTTTCGACCACACACAAAAAAAAGGATATTGAAAATGACGCTGCGGACATGTAATCGATTCTTTGAGCTGATCGATTTATTTGGCCCGTCGTGTTCGCCTAGAAAGAAAAAAGGCAGGACCCGCCAAGCTAATGAGTCGACTTGGCAACGCATCAGTCCAACTAGGTTTTAAAAAAATAGAATAAGAGAAGATAAAGGATGGGACGGAGGGATGAAAAGGGTCGCCGACGTCACTATCGGTTTGAGCCTGAGGCTCGCCACCTTCGCTGTCACGCCCTCGATCCAAGCGTACAATAGTCCTCGAAGATGTCCTCACCGGTTGATAAATTCACAACGTCCTCAGGATTCGTTGTAGTAAATAAATCCCTGACAAATCCCGGGGTATTTGAAAAACTCTTCAACTCGAATAAACAGGGCCAGTGTTTACAAGGGACCTACGAAGAGGTCAAACCCATATATTTATACAACCGAAATTTTGAGTCTGGAGTAGTCTCTGTCTCTCGAAAGTACCTGTAGTCGAATACAACGATATCAACCAGCCTCCAGCCTCACTCGGCCCTTGAGGAGGAACTCCATGGTCAGAACTCGTAGAAAAAGGGTTAAACAACAAATGAGATAAAATCTCAGTAAGTCTACGCCCTAATTCCCAATTAGGAAGGTGCTTACTCTAAGGTCCCTATTGGTCCCACCAATTCTCACACAAGCCTCAATGATACGGCTCTACTTGTCACTCAGGGCACTAGCCATCACTACCAACACAAGTAAGTTGATTCTCTCCCCCAAGCCCGATCAACCCTAACTTCTCACATCGGCATAATCATTTCTTCGAATCCCCATCCAATAGCTCACTACCAACCCTAATCATTCAATCAATATCAATCAGCTCAATCAAATGCCAATCACAATTCAATCACAATCACCAATAAAATGCACGATCTAATAATAATCAGTAATTAAATCCAATAAATCACGATTAATTATATAATTTTCGCTAGTCAACCTCCTAGGCATGCTAATCAGGGATTGGTTCGGGTCTCTATATCGAATTGCAATTCACCATTCGATATTCTACGAGTGCCATTACCCTAATTGACTGTCATTTGGCCAACAATCACCTATCCAAACGAAATTACCAATACGCCTCTATCCAACTAAATTACCAAAATGCCATTGTAAGCTAAATTACGAAAACACTTATTGACACCTAATATTTTAATTTTAGCACATAGATTGCATAAAAATAGAAAATAGGAATTTTAATTCCTAAAAAAAATATATATACATATTATATTACATCTTGCATTTTTTAAAAGGTTATCTGCAGTGATATATTGAGTATATTTTTGAAATCTTGAAATCAGGCAAAAAAATTATGAAAAGAGACCTACAGAATTCGATCAAATCTTTAGGGGATTTGACCGAATTCTGTCTTCTCCTTCCCCAAAAGCAAATAAGAGGAGACAAAAGGCATGCGGGAGGGAAGTTTCTTTGGGGGAAATAAATAAAGAAAGGGGGAAAGAAATCTTGGTCAAATTTCATAGAGATTTGACCAAGATTTCTTTATTCATCTTTAAAAGGAGCCCAAGGGAACAGTGAAAAGGCCGAGGACTTTTCAGAGAAAAAAAGAAAACTCACACACACGCATCCACAGAAGACTTTAGAGAGTGACAGAAGGAGGGAGAGAGTATACGGACGAGAGGGAGAGAGGAAAAGAGAGAGAAGGAAGGTGGGTCTTCCGCTTGAAGGTTTGACTCGCGACATTTCCATCATCCCCGACGACCTGCGACTACGATTTTTCTCCCTTTCGCCGGTGGGTTCCACGGTTATTTAGCTTGTTTAAGTTCTTCCGAGGATCGTGGCCAAGAATAAGAGCACGTTTGAGCACCGCTTCGTCTCATGTTTGCTCAAACTCACGGGCTCAACGTGATTCTTGAACCACGTAGGGGAGGTTTTTACGTTTTTTTTTTCTCCTTTCTGTGACCGCCTTGTTCATGCTTTCAATGTGTCCTTCAAAGACCAAGTGAAGTAATCGTTGATTTGGCTGCTCTCTAAACTTCATGGTTGTTTGATTTTGTTCCTGTTCTTGCATTATAAGCTTAGGTCTTGCATTATTTTGTTCCAATAGCCGAGTTCGACGATTTTTAACTCCCTCTGTATGAATTGTGTGCATCAATCTCCTTTGGTTTTGTTCTTTTTCGCGTGATTTTATTGATTGTCGGTGATGGGTCGACGCGGAGGAGCCGAGCGAGAGCCAATCGTTCACTCGGCTATGCTCCCATCGCCGTTTGTTAGTGCGGAGTGAGCTTTGCACGCTCGTCCATGGCGGAAAAACAATCTGCAGGTGAAGAAGAAGAACAGGGGATGGGCCATGAGAGAATTTGGACAGGGAAGGCCATGTTTGGGCCGCGCGTGGGGGTTTTCTTTCTTTTTTTTGTTTTGTTGCTCTTTCGCAGGCCCGGGTGGAGGAAGGCCAAGATTGGGCCGCATGGAGGAGAGGAGAGTTGGGCCCAGTCGTGCGCAAAGAGGAAGAAGGCTAGCTGGATCGCGGGCCGAACTGGACGGGCCGAGATAGAAGTGTGGAGGCCCACGCGCAAAAGGGAAAAACAATAAAAAAAGGGTGGACTGGGCCCGCGAGCCCAGTCCAGCCCCCCTCTCTCGCGGGCAGGCCCCCCTCCTAGGGGGCTCGCGCGGGTCGGGCCGGCCGAACCGACCTGGTTCGGCTGCCCGACCCGTTTCTTTTCTTTTTTTTTACTTTATTTTATTATGTTATTTTATTCTATTTCGTTTTATAATATTTTAATAATAAAAAAATAAAAAAATAAAAAAGTAGAAAATTTCTGCAATAAAAAAATCTTTCATTATGTCAATTTGCTTGTTTTTTTTTTATGTTAGTTTTTGGTTAATTTGTTTGATTTAGGCAATAGGTTTTATCAATTGAAATTGACTTTCAAATTTGCAACCGCACTATCAATTTTTTTATTTCGTCTATAAGACTTTAGACGAGGTAATTAATTGAGCGGGAATGGAATTGATATTTTGATCTTTAAGGCTTAAGATCAATTTATTGATTCTATCTGCGAGAATTACTTTGTTTTGATGTTATTTCCCTTTTAATTAATCTTGTTTATTTGAATTGCATGTTGAATTACATTTTCATGTTTAGACTAAATCACATTTAGGTAATATTGCATAGCATGATTAGATTACATTTTAGTTATTGCATGTTTAAATTAGATTTTTAATATTTTATTTCCAATCCAATAGAATAAAAAATCACATGCATGTCTTTTCTTTTTAGTTTGCATTACTAGTCATTGCACGACATTTAGTTTAGGCACATTAAATTGCATGTCACTTAGGAATTGCATTAGATTTTATATCATTACATTTAGGAATCTAGAAATCATGTTAGTTTAGGTTGTCATAATTAATTAGTTTAATTAATTCCGAATTTCATTAAATAAATAATAAAATGTTACCTTTTTGCATGTCTTTTAATTACTTTAGTCAATTAATATGTCACGTAGGCTAGGTTAATTTAGGATTTTCATATTTCAAAGCATGTTAGGTCATGTCATTAGGTTTAGATTTTCATGCATTTGCATATTAGTTTAGTTTGCATATGTTAGAATATTATCTATAGTTAAGATAAATTTTTAATTTAAATTAGGGATTAATGTAGTTTGGTTTCTATTTTAAATTAGACGTTATTTAGTTATAGATAATTAGTTTCATTAATTAATTTAGAATTGCATTAGGATAGTTGCATATAGGATCATTTTTCTATTACATGCATTGCATACATCTTAAAAACCCCAAAAAAGAACTTTTTTTATTTGATTTGCTTTATCTTGTTTTATTGCTTTGATTATTGTTCTTTTCCCTTTGGGTATTTAAATAATTGTTTTCGCACTCGCGTGATCACCGTGCATGTTAGGGAATAAAATCAATTCAAGCTGCCTGCAAATTATTTTTTGAAAATAGAAGAAATAGGTTCTCAAGTCTCCGAATTCAAAATCTCTGGTTCGTAAGGGTAAAGTACTACTCCCAGTATTTTACATGGGTTTCTAATCGACCCACCATAAATAAATTAGTGGCGACTCCTATTGAAATCAATTTTGCATGTTAAAAATTGAAACCTAAGTTGCGAATTGGTATGAGCTTGGGAGAGCTCGAGTTAAGTCATACTTAGCAATCCATTAGCCTAACCCTAGGTGGTACACCTTCGGGGAGGTCGCGACAACGCTCCTAAAGGGCCAATTTACCAAATTGCCTCTACTATTCGAATAATCACCAATTCCGTCCAATCAACTTATAATCAACTATTAAAGCGAATAACCGTCATAATCGAGGATTATGAGGTAAATTCCCTTCCGGTACAGTCTTTACTCACGATTAGAGGCGATGGTTCATTTCGAGCCCATGAAAAGCCGTGCAACTCGCGGCACGAGGTCCCGGGAGGTTTGGCACGTCATGGAGGAGCCAGCAGCAACGGTCGATGACGACGGCGGTGGTCGACGCCATTGACTAGAACCTATGGTAGCTGGAAAAAGTTGTTGGAGGTCTAACTAGGCGGCATGGCGGTTCCACCGAGTGGCAACGACAGCTGGGGGGTGTCGAGAGTGGTCTTAGGAGGTTCAAGGAGGCATGGATGGCAGTTGGTGGCAATGAAAGGTCGCCAGAGGTCAGCTGCAATTCCTTAGCCAGAAGAACAGGGAACCAGGCCCAGCCAGTGGGAACCGAGTCCAGCGATCAATAATCAGGTCAAGGCAAAATTCGAGATGTCAGGGCAACGTCGATGGAGACGAGCGACTGGGTTTTGTTTAGGAGACACTCGTGGAGGTTTTTTAGTGGTGGCAGCGGCTGAGGTGGTTGAGGGGGTGGTGGGTGGCTCGTTCAAGTCTCTGGCCGAAATTCTAAGTTCTAGAAAGGACAACGGTACTTTGGGGCCAAATTCGCACGAACGGAGAAATTTTGACTACAACAACTGGTTGGGTGTTGCTCAAGGGAAGCTAAGGAAGCTCCCACAGGTGGTGGCCATGGCTAGAAGTTTTGGATTTGCAAGTGGTGGCCACAAACGACAACTTGTCGATAGCCTTTGGGACGTTGACGACAGTGGTCAAGAGCTTGGGGGTGTTCATGAGGTCTCATGGAACACGGGGTGAAAACCGCAATGATAGGTAATAAATCGTAGTGAATCGACCAAAAACCGCAAGAAAAAGGTTGGATCTGGCTTTTCGAACCGGTCGGCACCCAAAAAGAAATGGTTAGCGTTGACCGTTGACTCCATGGACCAAATTGCAATTTCTGAAAATTTGAGGGACCTCTTTGAAATTTTCAAAAGTTCGAGGACCGCCCAAAAACAAATTTTCTCGGTTTCGTTCGTGGGATTCCTGAGGCCCATGGGCCATAAATGGAAGTTCGAAATTCCAAATATAGGGTCCCGAATTGACCAAAAACGGGGCGGTACATTTGCCATGGGGGATTGCTTCTGGTTGTGCGACCTTACTCATCACTTTATTTTACCAACGACAAGGGTTTGCTCAAATGATGAGCCACGCTTAGCATAAGGTATTTAATTGAATCATCCACTCGCATCTATTCTAGAACGGGGCGAAGGCTTTAGTAATTCTGAATACCCGACAAATAGCAAAATCATTCTACTTTTTTCCAAGGGTAAGACGATGGTCTTGTGACTATCGATTCCCCACCTCTCATAAGCTCAATTGATGTTTTAATAACCTGACACGATTATCGCAAAATTAAGACATTGCCAACACTCAACGTGAGAGAGGGGACATACCCCAAACTTAAGTCGCCCCTCCCAAAATCGCAATGGCATTTCAATTAACTCGTTAAAATGGAATCATTTACTTTGTTATTCTAACATAAGTGGATTTTTTTTTCTCATAATTTGAACAACATCAGTTGGAAACCTGTTATGTTTTAGATAAGATATCCTAATTTTTTATTTCACAGATACATCGCAAATTCGAGATAAGTGGTAATTTCATTGTTACTTGAAGTAGCGGAATTTATTTCTTGTTTGCTTTCCTTTTAAGTAAACTTATGAATTATAAAAAAGTTACATATGTGAATAAGTAACCGTTGGTTGTTTGTTTATAAAATAAACATAGTGTAATCTTTCCTTGGACCATATAAGAAAGATGAGAGATTGACAATAGGTTAAGTGGGTATAATTCTATTAAAGTCGCGTGCGGGTGCGCAAATAATGATGTGATTATTAGACGGACTTAGCACTCTCTTCGTTTACCTAGATGTGGTCGATAATAGACACTAATCCTTATTTATTATTTATTTATCTATTCTGAATTTATGATTTTTTGATCGATGGACTTAGATTACGAGAATAATAAACTGTAAACATTGTCCACGCTAGATCGACTATACCATGTAAAAATAACTAGCATCTACGTTACCAATTCCTGATAAAATTATCCGGAATGATTACACTGACAAATTATCAAAATATGTATTACTAAATTGGCCGAATTAAAATATTTAAAACTATTTTGACATGTGCAGAATAAACTTATGTATTTTTTAAGATTTTTTCCTCTCTAGTCAGGATTGAGATAAGGACATATACTATGCTATTCTATCTCCTATCTCAGGACAACCATTTGAGGGAGTTCAATCTTTAAAGGTTTTTATTTCACGTAACATAAACTCAGTCGTGCACTAAAAACTTGAAATAATTAATCTATCATGAGACGTATGAGTGTTCATTTTAATGCCTTACATTTGTTTTTGGGGTCTTACCGATTTCCAATTATGAAAATTCACCTAACTTTTTTTCCGGGCATCTAAAAAAATTAAGAGAATTATCACGACTCTATGCTACCTCGCAATTCCATAGCTTAACACAAGTATCGTAAAGCTGAAATGCACGATCTGCTTTAATTGGTCATTTTTGACGTGGATAGCTTAGTGATACAAAGCTAACAAGTGCATAGGAACATTAGGAACAACTTAAATGGAATTAAGAAAAGTAATGTCAAAATTAATAATAATTATATGCGAAAAACACTTGAAAGGTGTGTGCACATGTTTTGTAGATTCACATCAAACGTTATCGTAATTATTTAAAAGAGGATTTTTTTTTTTGGTAAAGAAGGGAGGTGTTAAAAATTAGGATTTTTTATTTTAGCAATTTATTCCAAACAAATAAAAACAACAGGCTTTCATAAACATAAAAATTTCATATTTTCTTGGCCTTTTTAGGTAAGATCGAGGGCTTATATAGTTATGTTTCCTAGTTAGCTCAAGGTTACACGCATATACGATAGTATTAAACTAAATTTGTAGTTATGCGTGACGATCTCAATCTTATTAAATGATTATGGATTTATTACGTATTTTTCACAAATCATGATTACATTACAACTATATATATATATATATAAGATTTTGAACAAAGTTAATTAGTGTCATGTGTAGGGGCATGCATGGTCTAAGGCGGTCTGGTTCCTTCTCAAAACCAGGAACCAGACCAATGAGACCGGTCCCCAATCTCCAGGATAGGCAACCAGTCCGCCTAGTCTTGGACTGAACGGTGTCAGTCCGGTTCCTAGGAAACCTAATGTGAGCGGTTGAGAATCGGGAAAATTCTAAAAAAAAAATTGAGTTTCTCTATCTTTTTTAAAAAAATTATTTTGATAAAGTTGGGTAAATATTAAAATTTTAGAATTTTAAATATAAAAAAAAATTATCGATTTGATCTGGCCCTTCTAGGAATTGGGAACTAGACCGCCTGAACTAGGGACCGGATTAACACTTCCAGTTCGGTCCAGTTCGTGGCCAATCCAGATTTAGGCGGTCCAAATTACTCATCATGTGACACTATGGTTTTCCATGTAATTTTCTTGGAGTCAGGTGATTTCCAGCTAGGTCCGACGAAGAACGGATTAGATTATAAAGAATTTAGAGTATGATTTGATGAACCAAGCCATATATTAATCAGATTCGGTGGCACGTCGGACAATTCATGCATTTAATATCTTGTCGTTTTAACACAAAAAAGAAAGTAAAAATAAAAAAGCGAGAAAAAAAAAAGGGGAAAGAAGAAGACTTTAGAGCTTTCTTCGCTCAGATGCAACCTCGCAAATCGCTCGCGCTTCTTTTTTCTTCTTCCTCTTCCTCCTCCTCCTCTGCCCTTTCGCGTTTCTCCAATTCGATCCCCTCGCATTTTCATCCGGTTCGCTTCCGATTCCGGATCAACGAGCAAGCTTTGCCTCGCGTGAATCGCGGATTCGAAGGTTACTATCTCTCCCTCCATCTCTCGCCGTCACCGTGATCGAGAAGTGGGATTTTTAGATTGATGCGCTTTTTTCATCGTCAGAGTTAAGGGCTAGGGTTGGGGATTCGGGTGCCTGCGGATGGAAGCCTCGTCGAGCCAGCCGGAGTTTGATTACTTGTTCAAGTTGCTCTTGATCGGGGATTCTGGGGTTGGGAAGAGCTCTCTCCTCCTGAGCTTCACCTCCGATACCTTCGAGGATCTGTCTCCTACAATTGGTAACGTTTTGTCATGTGGCTTTTGTATGGAGATTATGGGGTGAATAAAGGGAAGGGCGTTCGGTGGTTTCCCGTTTTCTCTTTCGGATCCATGGAGTTGTTGCCTTAGGCAAAAAAAGAAAAAATAAAAGAAAAAGAGTTTTCTTTGAATCTAGTTTTTCTTGCGAGCAGTCAGAGCATGAAAAGGAGTTTTTCGCGCCCGTTTTCTATTGTCGAGCCAAATTGTTATGTTTATTACTGCTTCTGGATATAAATTCAGGAATTCTGGGTTTAACCAAGAATCTACTGCAATTAAGTATTGTGGATTGTGACTATCCTTTTAGAATACCGTCACATGATGATGTGAACTGTCCTCTTTCTCCATTTTCTGTGTTCAGCGGGAAATCATTGTTGCAACCGGGGAAATGGGGCCACAATCATAGTTTGAGCATAGTTTGACTGGGCGAATGGGTTGCAATCATAGTTTTCTTTTCCCAATTTAAGCATTTATTATCTGGCTTGAACATGGTTCTCTAGTTCGTTTTGTCTTAGCTACTGGAGCCACAGAGTGAATTGAGAAGCATTAATCAAAGTAGAAGTAGCCTTAAAGAAGATAAGCCTGACCTGAGGTAGGACGCCAATGTAAATGAACTAATTTCTAAGAAAATTTAAGGGCTAAGATATTATGTGTTGTCATGTAAAAGCTCAGGATGTTCCTCACGAGCTTTCACATTTGGCACCTGTGGTCTGAAACTGTGTGGTTAACTTTATCTCCAAGTCATTTCTTGTTTCTACAAGCCCTTTAAATGCTCTTACCACTTAATCGCTTACTGATTTCGGTGTCACCTCACCTCTGTAATGAGAATGCTGTACATTAAAAAACCTTTACTCTTAGCTACAGTACATGAGTGTTAGTTAGCTCATTTCTCCAACAAGATATATACGTCTTCTAATTTTTTGCATGTCTGTCAGGTGTGGACTTCAAGATAAAGTATGTTACAGTTGGAGGAAAAAAGTTGAAGCTTGCTATATGGGACACGGGTAAGATTAAGCATCACTTTACTCACAAAATCTAACTTGTGGGTTCTAGATTCTGGACGTTAGCTTCTTGTTATATCCTATAATTAACAAGGTGGTTGAAATTGCTTAGCAGATTTTTTTTTTTTTTGGATGGAAGGAAGAAAAAGGGTCTTTTTTCTCCTTTTTTTTGTGGGGGGTTGGGGGTTTTGGGTTTGTGGAAGTTGCTATGTTTTTGATTGAAAGTTAAAGCATATTACTGGAATGAATATCCTGATAATTGAATGATGCATAGATATGACTGTTATCTTTTGCCTGAGGTAGTGTTACACCCATTCTTTTCTGGCATTCATTCTTGCAATGTTCCATTTTGTATTCTATGTTTTTCTTTTTGCTAATTTGTTAAAATTTGAGCTACTAATATCTACAATTCTTTCATTAAAGTGGGTGGATAGTTTTATCTTCGTGTTTTCTTTTTGGAGGGAATGAGAGCTAGAAATGAATTTTATCACATGTTATTAGTGAGGAGTGCCCTATTTGCTTTTGTGGAGCCTGGTCCTTACAATAATCAATTATTCTTTCGTTGTGCAGCTGGGCAAGAGAGATTTAGAACTCTGACCAGCTCATACTACAGGGGAGCTCAAGGGATAATAATGGGTATGTTAGTTGAACTTCTTTGTGTTTCTCGCTTGATTTTTTTTTTTCAATTTGCTTCTATACTGTATATTAAATTATCTGAGCCTATTTGTTTATCTATGTGTTTATCTCTCTCTCTCTCTCTCTCTCTCTCTCTCTCTCTCTCTCCCCCCCCCCCTCTTCCTCCCTCCCTTCTCCCATTAATTCTCTGTGGTTAATGATTTTATCTGCCTTATTTTTTAACCGAACTATTAATAGACTTTTCATGTGAAGATTCAAGACCTTTGCTTTAATTGAATTTGAATGATTACAGAGAGAAAACTGTACTTTAAATTGTTTGTGTCTATGGGTTGCTCTATAATGATTCATTATGACCGCTCAATAGTGGAAAATACCTTGATGAAATGGTGTTGGGTGTTGAAGGATTGCTTGAGTCCTCATTGAGGTATTGATTGAAAGAAATTTGTCCTTATGTGATAAGCAGTTCATAAAAACCTGTATAAAATTGACCGGAATTGTATCTGGATTCTATGAAATGAAAATCTTGTGTTGAACAGCAAGGTTGGAAAAGCCAAGGACTTACTTTTGATGCAGATGATAATCTGTTTATGTCCAGGCAGTTAGTTGCCAATGCTTTTGCCCGTGGGATAGAAGAGTTAGGCACTTTTGGTATCGATACTCCATAAATGGCAAAGCTGTTTCCTAGTAACTATGGTTTTCTTTTTTGGGGGGGTTAGAAACTTGTCTAGTGCTATGAGACCTGATACCTGACTGATGTTGTCTCACTTGGAACAACATGTTCATGGATTACTGAAAACTTGTCTCCATTTTGGTAATATCCACCAATCTCCTTGTTTTTCTTGAATTAACGTCATGTTATTTGCATTTAATTTGGACAGTATATGATGTGACACGGCGAGAGACATTCACAAATCTTGCTGACATATGGGCAAAAGAAATTGACTTGTACTCAACTAATCAAGATTGCATCAAGATGCTGGTTGGCAACAAAGTCGATAAGGTTTGATTTTCTGTGTTTTGCAATTGCATATGAGAACCTCCTTGTAGGATTTCAATTAGCTTTGCAACGTCAAATCTATGCTGTTGGGTTAAGATTTCTGATTTCTCGATGGTGATGTCTCCCAACTGCTACCTCATTAGCCACGGAACCCACAGCAGTTTTGAGGGTGTTTTAAAGTTCATCTTGCCGGAACTTTTTTAGTTAACTCTTTGTTGAGTTTATTCCGTCAGCTTTCCTGATTGGTTTATATGTAATCTTGTAAATCCGAATATCCTGTGAAATGTCAACAGATTGTGTTAATTACTGTTACATCTTTTGCAGGAAAGTGAAAGGGTGGTTTCTAAAAAGGAGGGGATTGATTTTGCCAGAGAATATGGGTGCCTTTTCCTTGAATGTAGCGCAAAAACTCGGATAAATGTAGAGCAATGCTTTGAGGAGCTTGTTTTGAAGGCAAGTGTTCACACTACATCTTAAGTACCTTTTTACAATCACATATTTGTTTGGGTATGGATTTATTCAGAGCGATCTGTTTTTTGAAGAAAAAATTCTGTGTGTTGTTTCTGTTTGGCTACCATCTCTTTAAAACGTGCATGCCATGTTTGCTTTTGTGGCTCCATGTGGGCTTTCAGAGAGTTCCGAAGATGCGATATAATCTATGTTCATGTATGAAAGTGGAAATCCCTGACTATAACTCATGTTTGGGTTCTCTTTGCGGCTTCTAGATAGTAACTTATGTTACGAAGTGCATGATGAAAGTGTTGCACCTTTCCACTCCAATTTTCTCTGCCATTTGAATCATCCTTCTCAACCTGCTCCTCTGCCTGTGTTTTATTTATGATCTCCTTGAAGTTTGCTCGCATATGGATGGTATGGTGATCCTTTTCGTTTTGCCAGATTTTGGAAACTCCGAGTCTTTTGGCAGAGGGGTCAGCCGGAGTGAAGAAGAACATATTTAAGCAGAAACCTCCAGAAACAAGTGCAGCAGCCAGCAGCTGTTGTTCCTGGTGAACAGACCATTGTTTACGAAACATCTCGCCACTTTATGCTGTCTTTTGTCTTTTGGGTGATTACAAGCTCAACCATGTAACGGCAAACAATATGTTAATTCGCTGTGTTTATCTGTTTACTTGAATGTATTTAGCTCCACAGAATGCTTGTCTTTAATCAAGGTCGATGTCACGCTATGGATATCTGTATTTGTTTTGTTTTTGGTTGCTCGATTGCATTGTCGCCTGTCGCCCGCTCTGTGTGGTAGCTTCGAAGAAATTGACACTTGTTCGCCTTATAAGAATGTTTTCATCTGGTGGAGACTGAAATATTCTTTTTCTGAAATACAGGGAGCAACAGTAGTAGAGTCTAGGGGTGAGCATCAGTTCAAAGTTGTTCAAAGTTGATCTTAGACCGGCCCAATGCGGATAGTCCTAGTCCAATTTATCCTTGCTCTTGGGATTTCTTAATCTTATATAATGCGGATTAGTCATTGATCTTGAGACTTTAAGATTGGTCTAATTTGGATATATGTAATACAAATAATATATTATATTTTTGTCTACTTTAAACTATAATGCTGGTGCCTTTGCTCCTGTTCTTTCTTATACAAATTTGTTATGTAAGTTAGAAATTAGAAATTCACTTAATACACCCCAGATTCGACTAAAAAAAAATAGAAACCTTCTTTGGTTGTCTCGCTCTATTCGTTTGTCTCAGCCTCGCTTGTCCCTCGCTTCATGAAGCGCAGCTTAACTTGTGTGAAATCGCTTACACTTCTTGGTGTACTTACCAACGTAGCTTACTCATTTTGCTGTCCTCATCCCAAGAATGCAATTAAGTTAGTAAGATTTTTATTTTGAGCTTAATCTAAGAGTTTCAAACTCATTTGATTTTCTAGTTTTTGTTGGATATTCAATATTTGCGTATATTAAATCATGTCTTGATTTTATTTTATTCGTCATTCATTTTGTTAATTTCTTTTGTATATCTAATAAATGTATTCTCTTTTTATATAGTTTTATGAAGGAGATTATTACCATCAATAAAATAAAGTTCACATATTGAAGATGAATAAATATAAGCGATGAGATGTCTTATCAATTATGCTAAAAATAATTTTAATTTAAAATTTTTGTTAAGTATTAATTATGTGTGTTCTTGTTTTGTTTTTGGATAGTCAAAAGTTGAAGCGATCATTTGACAATGAGCAAGATATGAAATTATACAACTCATGATTTATATTATGTATTTTGAACTTTTTATAGTTTAATTGTAATTCACATGATCATTTTTTTATAGTTTTTTGCTTTTAATAAATGTAAATTTATGTTATCATATTAACTTAGATTTAGTTTGATATGTATTGATGTTCATAATTTGGTTGCTCAATGTGGTATTATTGATTGATATGAAATTTAAAAGAGCGTGTTTATCCTTTTAAAGAGTACATGAAATGAAACAAAAAAAAATGATCAATTAGTATCGGCTTGACCTAGAACCGAACCAAATTAAACCCATAGAGTCAATCTGGTCCTCAATCCCAGTATTTGGAGACTTACATTGTACGGATTAATCCTTCAATTAAGTGATGGATTGGTCCAATCCAAACTATGCTCACTTCTAATAGAGTCACGAGATAATCTTCACTATTTTTAAGAGCTTTCATCATAAATGCAGTAATTTGTCCTGTTGCAAAATGTTAGAACATGTAGAATTCACCTTCTTTTGCATTTCTAGAGCACACTTTTATAACTTAGGATGTTTTATCGTGGAATTACAAACATGAGTTTAGTTTTATCCGTCTTTCTTCCATCCATTTTACAAAGAGAAGCTGAGTTCCCCTTGAATTTAATGCTTCTGTCTTGTATATTCAGATAACTAATTATTAAAAATGTTCAATGTCGTATTTCAATTAATGCAAGTTAATGGAATTTATTAATGTGACTACCGATCATATGAAGTTTAAATGATGGACAACGAGAAAATGAAGTATTTACTTCAACCTAGGATATAATAATTAATGTCATTAAATACTAGTTGACATATTGACACTTTTTTCCCTTTATATTAAGTAGATAGATATATATATATATATAAAAAAATAAGCATGTTGGCTTATCATCTTCAAGAGTTCAACTCAGCAGGTAATCATCCGCAATCCACATAATCAAATAATATATGATTTGTCATTTGAATAAATGTAAAGATTAAATATATCATTTAAAAATAGTTGTAGAATCATATATAATATTGCTCTTTAAATTAAAGTTCACAAATCATTTTGTGTCGCTTTTCTTTAGTTTTATCGCAAACATATAAATTCAACGAGGTTGGTAAGGAGAACTAGAGAGTTCCAATAGTAAAATTAACCTTTGTGGATAAAATATTCGTATATTTATATACAAAAAACAGAAATATAAATACACAATTGTAATAAAAAAATCCATTTGCTATAGAACTACTCATCTTAGAGATAATGATACAAATTGTCGCTAAATTTTGGCATAATGTACAATGTACTTCTTAAAGTTTGTTTCAATGTACAATATGATACTTGAAATCTAGCCCAATGCAATGTAGTTAATGAAAATTTAATTTGTTCAATGTAATTCAAAATTGTGATCTAAAATTCGTTTCATGATATTTTGGCTCTTTGAAATTTTAATTTGTTCAACACACACAAAAAATTTATGGATCAAATATTGGATAAATTGAAAGTTCGAAATTTTCATTACATATTCGGTTAAGATTCGTGAATCATACTAAACAAATTGAAAGTTCGACCCGACCCATACTCGACCCGACCCGTATTTCTAAAATGCACTAATATTCTCGGAAATCCACATCTACTTAAAATGTATTGTTAAAATAATATTATACAATATGATTTATTTGATAATTTTTTTATATTTTTTATATTTTTTGAAATTTTAGTTATCTATATAATTCTTAAAATTTTGTTTTATATCTTTTTTTTTTCCTTTTTCTCTTTCAGTTTACAACAAGGCTCCAGCTTGCCAAATTAGCACGAGCTCAAGGCGAGACTAAAGCCAACCTAGGGCGAGCTTGACCTTATCAACGTCAACGAGGTTTGAGCCCGCGTTTAATGATCAAGAGTTGTCGTTAGATTCAAGCGTCATGAATGACTAAAAGCACGTAAGTTTGTGATATGACTAGTCGATTGCACACCTCAAATCTTGTCATAAAATAATACTTAAGCGAATGTGTTAATAATTTAACGGACTTTGCACCCCCAACAAACATGGCCGAGTCTCTTTAAATTTGATGTTGTATTATTTGTATCGATTAGCATGTACTGAAACTTCATATCTATTTTTTAAAAGATATTTTACATCGAATCGGTTTGTCGAATTATCGATCTGACCAAGCCTTTTCTTTGCTTGTGGGGTTGGACTTGCAATTCTCATTACAAACACCCAGAATTTGTTGATGAGGAGAAACCAAGTTAGAGCATTGGCTTTATCCGAGCCGACCCACCTTGCTTTTAAACACAGCTTGATCAAATTGTTCGGTGGTATTATCAACACTGGCCTCTCGGTTGGAACAATTACTTAGATGACGCAACAAAAAGTCAACGTGAATTTGTTTACAGGAGAGAGAGATACAGAGCATTGAATTTGTTTACAGGAGAGGTGGAGGAGTAACATTACTGATGGTGAGCAAATGTAAACTTCTTTGCCCCAGTGGCTAAATTCAACGTGAGCAATCTGCTTTGCTTTGAATTTCTTCGTATTACAGACATTGACATAGTTCATGAGACATCCCAATAAAAAATATTCAGAGAGAAATTCAACAAGAATACTAAGGCGAAACAATGGTCGTGTCCCGCAGAAATACCTTGCCGGTTTCTACCTGAAAAACGATATTGTAGTCATCAAATTAGCTGAACACAAGAAGGCAGCAAATATCTATTTCTTCTGTACATAATTGGAGTTCAACAAGCCACAAGTGTCAGCTTGACGTCAACCATACATCATATCTCACTGCCTACAGTGCTCTAGAGCTCAAACAAAAATTTAGACATGTATACCACTTGTGAAACGAACTGGTTGTCACAGAACTAATTTCGTATCTACAATAGTACTGACCTCCCTATACTTTTTAAGAATAAGTGCTTTACCATGAATCTGTGAATTACTTGGCCTGATTGTAAGTAAAAAAACTAGATAAATTCCAAGTTTCGAAAGTTCAATCTATCATTGTCAATTCAAGAAAGTGCACTCTATATCAGCTTATGCATATTAGACATTTAAAAGCTTTACGCACTAACTAGAGAAACAAACTGAACAAACTCTTCGTCATAACACAGTACCTCATTTTCTACTCACATCCGCAATTCGTCGAACATCTGACCAGCAATATGGAAATGATCGGCTCTCCTCTCCGCTCCTCTCCTTTCTCCAATGCAGCTTTGACGACGACGTCTTCAACACCACGAGCGACGGCTCTCATCTCTTCAGATGCCTCCCATCTCCAGCAACGTTTCTGGAGAAGTAGTGAATCCCCTCTACCTTCTCACGGAACTCGTAGAGAGGACTGTTGCAATCTTCCAAGAGCAAAGTTGCGAGTAATCTCGACAGCGAGCAAATCTGCTTGTCTGCAACTTAAGTGAAACGGAAGAGAGAGGAACGAGCTACGAAGTTCGGCGACGCGAGGAAGAGATGGGAGATTTGTAGCTATCAGAGATTCGGAGGGCAAAGTGAGCGAGGGCTTGATTCGTTCCTTCGGTGGGCTGTTGTACGTGGGTAAAAAGTGAGTTAAATATGGGTCAGCAGAGTGACTCATATATTTTAACTCGTTTTTGGGCTTCAATTTTTCAAAATCCATCTTAACCCATTTTTTTAGAAAAACGAGTTACTCAAATAACCTTTGACCTTTTAAAAGTGGGTTATAAAATGGGTAAATGCCAGCCCTACTCAAACCTAAAGATGGCAAAATAGGTCAATGACCCATATTTTAACCCATATTTGATAATATGGGTCATAAATTGGTAGCTTAAAAAGTTAGTTTGGTCTAAAATGGGTCACTTAACAATCTTATGGGTCATAAATGGGTTCTAAACGGGTCATAAATGGGTTACTAATTAATTTTAAGTATTATTAACAAATCATTTTAAATATTATTAACAAGTTATTTTTAAACTATGTAAATTATGATATTCTAATTATTTTATTTCTTAAAAATACAAATTTGATTATTTGATAGTTTTCTAATAATACGGGTCGGGTCGGGGTCAGGTTGGGTATGTGTCATTATATTTGTACTACATGAATATAGGTCAAAACGGGTTAAATGGGTCAAATATGGTCCGATCCATATTTGACCCGACCCAAATCCGACCCGACCCACCCGTTTGACGCCTCTACTCAAACCCTAGAGAAACTAAAACCCGCAGAGAACGGGGGTTTACTATCCCTGTCCACCGGCGTCGACCTCCAGAAAGGGGCACTCCAATGGCCGGGCAGGCGCCTCGCTACGTGAGCTCGAAAGCGGAGCTGAAGCGGAGGGAGAAGCAGAAGAAGAAGGCGAAGTCGGGCGGGTTCGAGTCCCTCGGCCTCAGCCCCAATGTCTACAGGGGCGTCAAGCGCAAGGGGTACAGGGTCCCCACTCCGATCCAGCGCAAGACCATGCCTCTCATACTCTCCGGCGCCGACGTCGTCGCCATGGCCAGGACCGGCTCCGGCAAGACCGCCGCCTTCCTCGTGCCGATGCTCGAGAAGCTGAAGGAGCACTTGCCACAGGTTGGCGTTAGGGCTCTGATTCTGTCGCCGACTAGGGATTTGGCCTTGCAGACTCTCAAGTTCACCAAGGAGCTCGGCCGGTTCACGGGTTAGTTTCTTCTCCGGCTTATGCTTTTCTATTTTATTTTTTTAGCTGTATCTGTTATTAGGCTGATTTACGAGGACAGGATGATAACTTCTCAGTTTAATAAAATTATGCAATTTCTTGGGCTATAAGAAATACTCGCAGATTTCGAAATGTAGGTGTCGTTGAAATTTTGCTATGGTCCATACAAATTGATCATTTCTGTGTGATGTTAGCGAGTGGTAGGTGATTATTCAGCTTGATTAGGATTTAGCTTTACTCTTGGTTTTATGTGGGAGACAATTTGGATTGCTCCTCTGTTACCTTTGCTGTAGGAATATCTTTGACTGCGTATAATTTTATTACGATGAGGAAGAATTTGATGGGATTGGTGAAGTTGATAACTTTTACAATGCTGTAGATCTTCGGACGAGCTTACTCGTGGGTGGGGATAGCATGGAGAGCCAGTTTGAGGAGCTGGCACAGAACCCTGACATCATAATTGCTACTCCTGGTAGGCTGATGCACCATTTATCCGAAGTGGATGACATGACGCTGCGGACAGTGGAGTATGTGGTTTTCGATGAAGCAGATTGCTTATTTGGCATGGGTTTTGCAGAGCAGTTGCATAAGATACTCTCCCAACTCAGTGAAAATCGGCAGACCTTGCTTTTTAGTGCAACTTTACCTAGCGCACTTGCTGAGTTTGCCAAGGCTGGTCTCCGAGACCCTCAGCTTGTTCGGTTAGACTTGGAGACTAGGATCAGTCCTGACTTGAAGCTTGCTTTTTTCATGTTAAGGCAGGAGGAAAAACATGCGGCATTACTATATCTAATAAGGGAGCAAATTAGTTCAGACCAGCAGACACTGATATTCGTTGCCACAAAACATCATGTGGAGTTCCTTAATGTTTTGTTTAGAGAAGAGGGTATTGAGCCTTCTGTATGCTATGGTGACATGGATCAAGATGCTCGTAAGATTCATGTGTCAAGGTTTAGATCAAGAAAGACTATGTTGCTGATTGTCACTGATGTTGCAGCTCGGGGCATTGATATTCCGTTGCTCGATAATGTAATTAACTGGGACTTTCCCCCTAAACCCAAAATTTTTGTCCACAGAGTTGGACGGGCAGCACGAGCTGGTAGGACTGGTACTGCATATTCTTTCGTGACAACTGAAGATATGGCTTATCTTTTGGACCTTCATCTGTTTCTTTCAAAGCCAATTCGGCCTGCTCCTACGGAGGATGAGGTCTTGAAGGATATGGATGGAGTGATGTCTGAGATTGACCGAGCAATTGCCAATGGAGAAACTGTTTATGGACGCTTTCCCCAGACAGTAATAGATCTTGTCTCTGATAGGGTTCGGGAAATCATCCATTCATCTGCAGAGTTGTCTTCTTTGCAGAAAACATGTACAAATGCTTTTAGATTGTACTCAAAGACAAAACCGTCTCCTTCAAAAGAGTCCATAAAAAGAGTAAAGGACTTACCTCGGGAAGGCTTGCATCCTATCTTCAAAAATGTACTTGCAGGTGGTGAATTGGCAGCCCTGGCTTTTTCCGAGCGACTGAAAACATTCAGGTATCTTCTCAATTTCTTTTCCTAAAATGCAGCATGCTATGTCTTTATCAAATTAGTGGATTTCTGCATTTCTTTCTGTTTGGTTCTATTCTGAACCAACAATTAACATTTAATATTTTGTGACTTTCTGATTTATACTAGACCGAAGCAGACCATTCTTGAAGCTGAAGGGGAGGCTGCTAAATCTAAGCATCTGCAGGTAGCTTCCAATAGCACGACCCCTTTTGGAATCCTTTCTTAAATCTAAATGAGGATGCATCCTTTTTTTATTTCAATGCCTAGTTCTTCCTCAAAGCTCGTACAGCTGTCATGTTGCTATGCTGATTCTTGTGATTGTTTTATTTAATTCAACATGATATTTTAGACTAATTTCTTTTCTCTTTTCTCCTCCTGCAAGAATGTTCTGAGACAAGTCTTTCTATGGGGTCAACTTTTCTGACTCTGTTGAACTTTCCTCCAATTCAAGTGTATTATGCGAGTATGATGTTGATGTGCAAAGTGTGTGTTTTTTAAATCAGAGATTCTGTAATGCCTATCTTGTCAATTGTTCTGTTGACTCTGGCTTATATTCAGGGTCCCTCCAGTCAGTGGGTTGATGTGATGAAGAAAAAAAGAGCCATTCATGATGGCATCATAAATTTGCTACAGCAGCAACGTGATAGCAAACCTTCAGAAGAGGTTGAGGTATGGTTTTATTTCCATTTTCTGTCTGTGAATGAGTATAGTAGATAGGAAAAATGCTATTTTAGTTCAGTTAGAGGATTAATCTTGGACCATCTGATCTCATAGACTTTTTTCATAATGTTAATGGTACATGTCATGATATTTTTAACCCGCTCCAATCTTTTATTCATGCTTATGCTGTTACTTATTGTAAGTGGTTGCTCTTAAATAACAAAAGCTTTTCATGATTAAGGTGTAGGATGTGTAATAGTTCTCTTTTTAATTGTCAACAGAAAGTTAAAAACTGGGATTGTTTTCCTCCAAATGGATGTGAATACGATTGTGTATGAAAGATGTGTGAACTTGCATCTCTATTGTCTCCCTTGAGCACCCTATCAAATGCTGTTGTGATGCCCAAGTAAATACTTGAAAGCCTAGGACATGCTGTTGTACTGCCCATTTATATAACTGAAAATGCATGCTCCTAAGCGTCATAATGTCAAAATAAGATCTCGAGCTAAATATTGTTGTGCTGCTGAAATGTTGCTAAAAAACTACAATAAAGTGCCGTAAGGTCAAGGACGTTGATGGCCAGCAGCAATGTGGCTCAAATAGGTCGACTTGGGAATATCATTGCGTGTCCTTCTTGATTGAGACAATTGTATTCTTTTATATTTGGTAGTTTTTAAGGGTCCTTACTTGGATACTAACTCATTTTCCAACTTGCAGATCAATCTAGTGAGCACTTCTTCAAAGGAAAAGGAGACAAAAGGTTCTCTTTTTTGTGATCTTTATTATTCTATTGCGTAATTTTTTGTCGGTGCAGCTGGTTGGGCATAAGACCTACAGGTCTCATGAAAATAGATCATATTAACAACGCTTTCAGGCAGTAGATATGTCTTCCAGATTTTCTGGTCTTGTTCCTTTATTAATGTTTTAAGACGAACTTTGTCAAATTCAAGAAATATCATTCCGTCACCATGTATGTAGTCTCTTTCCCTCTTACTGAATCTTTTTCCTGCCAAATATGATTGTGAGGTTAAAAAAATTAATATTTGCCTGCCTGCTTTTTTCCATGTGGGATAGCAATCGACGAAATGAAGAAGCATATGAGTGAATGTTATTGGATAGTTTAGTGTTGGTGAAGGAAGAAGAGCAGACTTCTTTAAAGAGGAATTCGTTGAGAAGTTTTAATTTCCACATATTTAGTTCTGAAGTGTTGTGCCCTTTTGTTGACAAATGTAATCTTTGCCTTGGATTATTATTTTTTTTTTTTGGTAAGGAGCCTTGGATTGTTGTATTCTGCATTTTTCAAATATCCCATTCAGTGTCAGCAGATTATTGGGTCTCACAATTTCATACACAATATTTTAAATCGATGTCTTCCAATTTTAAATGGTCCTTCTTCTTAATATTTTTTCTCATGGTGCTAGAGGCCCGTGGTTCCAAACGAAAGTCAAGGAGTTTCAAGGATGATGAGTACTATATTAGTTCAATACCGACCAACCATGTAAGTAATGATATTGAGGAAATGAACTTCCCAGTTGATTTTATCTGATTTTGCATTCCTAAAGGACAGATGGTAAGCTATCATTTACTAAATGTACTGTGCAGCATATGGAGTCAGGGCTCTCTATGAGAGCTAATGAAGGCTTTGGATCAAATAGGTATACAATTAACATTAACCTTTTCAAGTTTTTTATTAATGTTACTTCATGACATGTTTCTTCAGTGGCTATGAGAAGTAATATTCACTATGGGCTCTATCTATTTGTTAATTTTTCCAGGTTTGAAAGTTCTGTCCTTGATCTAGTTGCAGATGACAGTGGAGGTATTCAGAAGCAGAGGGCATCATACCATTGGGACAAGGTGCATAAGTTGGACCTTTTTCGTCACTACTGATTTCTTTCTGTTAAAAAATGTGAGAGTTTATTTTCTGTTCATGTTCTTTTGATGGCAGAGGAGTAAAAAGTATGTCAAGTTGAACAATGGTGAACGTGTTACAGCTAGTGGAAAGGTACCTTCCAACCTCATCACAGTAGTTCCATGTTTAAATTTATGGAATTGTACGGTTACCCTTGCCTTAGGGCAAGATTACTTGCATATGAATATGTTTTGATGAGGGATATCGGTTTTTCCTTTCTGTGATGAATTATGACTTGTGTAGCAACGTATTCAATTATAATAGAATTATTACTTCAGAGGTAGCCCTGAACGTAGATCTACACGGTAATTTAATGGATTTTTGTCAAATGATTTTATTCTACTGAGTGCAGCTTAACAATCTGGAGATATAAATTTTTTTTCTTTTGAATGTAATGATTGCTGCACAGATAAAGACTGAGAGTGGGGCAAAGGTAAAAGCAAACAAAACTGGGATATATAAGAAGTGGAAAGAACGGTCACACAGCAAAATATCACTGAGAGGAACGAGTAATGAAGAAAACTCTGTGGAGTCCACTGGCTTGGCAGGTGAGCTCTGGTTGGCTTTTCTGTTGATGTACTGAGACTTTTCATCTTCTTTGGGCATCTTCCTTTGACGATTAGTTTAGATATACACTTCTTTTATTTTCTTGTTCTAACTTGGTTTTAATTTGTTTTTTCCTCTTCTCTAGCAGAGCTTCCTTTTCTTGGATTTTGCTTTTCTAATGTTACTTCTCTTCTGAGGGAACTCGATTTTTCAAGCGGCAAATGTATACTAATGGATGATCTGTTTAAAATGTGTTTGTCTGCAGGAGATCACAAATTTCAAAGGGCAAACAGAAAGTTCAAGGGAGGAAAGAAGCAGCGGGCACTTCCGAATGCTAATGTACGTTCAGAAATTAAGAATCTAGAACAGGTACGGAAGGAGAGACAGAAGAAAGCAGACAAAATATCCTATATGAAGAGCAAATCAGCTAAAAGTAAAAAGTCCGGTAAGAATGGGAAAAAAAGGAAGGGCAAGAAGTAAATCATGTATGATCTACTTATCAGCATATTAACGTGCTGCAAGCAATTTTGAGTTAATCCTCTCTCTCTCTCTACTTGTGCCCCTGGTTAACCTTGGACAGTGGATTCTGTGTAATGATTGCCTCTTGTGGTAACGTATAATACTTTAATTTGAGGGCTCGCAACATATATTTCTCTGCTGTGAGTTGATTTGAATGGATTATGGCCGTGTTTGGTTCTGCTTTCCTGAGGGCCCATACATAAGAGGCCTTTGCACTCAAATTTTTCAACCTCAATATCACCGAAACATTTTACATGCTTGCATTCCAAGTTGCTCGATTGAGTAAATTTTGCACCATTAGTCCCTGAACCTTGTTGTGTATCTCATTTCAGTGACTGGATTACCATGTGTTCCAGTTACGTCGGTCATTATTGTATCTTGTTCCATTCCGGTACTAAGCCTGACGGGGAACTGCACAACGTTGGCCCTTAGGCTTTGGCGCCCACATGAATGGTGCTGACATGGCAGATTTTGTTTCTTAAAAAGTTCTTCTGTGGGCTAGGATTAGATGACATCATGGCCACTCGAGCACTCCCGCATGACTGAATTAAGAATGCCATGCTGTGGAGGCCACCTCATCGACTTCTTCAGGATCCTGTGGCCCAGGTCATTTGTCACATTCGAGATTCAGGTGGGTTAGGCAGTCTGTGGCGGGAAAAAAAGTAGGATTGAGGAAAGAAAACCAAGGCTATGGATCCTGGACCGCAAAGATTCTGTGCAACGAAGTCCACTGGCATCCTGAAAATCGGTTGGATTGGGACCCCGGAGGTGATAGTTCATACGCTAATAAAATCAAAAGTGTCTTGACCCCGAAGGGAGAAAGGTCAAATCCCGGGATTATAATTAACAATATTTCTTGTCTAAAACTCTTCATAGGGAAGCCACCGTTTTCGTGACTCAATTCAGGACGATGTCCGTCACGTCCCCTCTTTGCGTGCCCACAAGCATCGTGCCCACGTGATTAGCCGCTGAAACCGTGGTGTGTTTCTCACACCAAGGACACAACTTATACTTTGGATGACCGATCGGTAGGATGAGATGCGCAATAGTTTATATATATATATACTTTTGCCCGCATGACTTCTGCATCACCCAAGCATTTGCAATGCTCTCTCGGCAGATCAGACGCATGGAAACCAAGTCGTTCTGTATAAAATAACTAGCACGGAACCATGGCCTCCGTATACAACTTGATTTGATTTCCCTTTTTCCGCCACAAGAATCTCAAGTCGACCGACATGCTTGAACATACTACCTTCATCTATTGGGTTTCACTAGGTTACACGCAAGAAATAGCAAAGCAGCAAATTTAGTTCATTGGGTAAGTTCTGAGACGTGTTTCCGTGACTGAACCCAGATTCTTTGTTCCTAATCCCGTCCTTAATTATTATAGCAAGAGATAGAGATAGAGAAAGAAACACAGGAGATGGACACGAGCGTCGTTCCACGAAGTCCGAGTTATACACAATACAAAACGCGTTGAGACTGAGACAACATCAAGTCTCTAAGAACGTTACGGCAATACACTTGTTCTCCGTCGATGTTTAAAAACAAATATATACAAGAGGCACAGGATCATTTTCTCCTCTGGCCTACGTTTTTGTGAGAAGCTCATCTCCAGTGTATCTTCACCTCATCAATCAAATCAATGAGCTAGATGCGGGAGAGAGCTCGGGATGCGGTGAGGGAAAGCACAAGCACAGTGCACCGATGTCAGGTTCAGGCAACCACTTATCATCAGAGAGTGCCTCCCAGGGCAAGTATGCAACGCAGGGAACGAGTCACATACTGCCTGAACGGCAGGAGGAGTAAGAGATGTGCACTGGCTGATGTTTAGACTCTTCAGCCCTTCATCGCCGCTTTGGCCTTTCTTGGATTCCCACAGGGAGGGCCTGTTCTTCTCTCGACTATGTGCCAAAGAGTACATCGCTCTGTCTGTGATGTTCTGGCAGTAGTACAGCCCGAGAGACGTCAGGTGTGGACACCCATTTGCCAATGCAATCACACTGTCATCTGCAAGAAAAGCAGGAAAGCATCAAGAGCAGGACACGGTGACTCGTAATGCACTAAGCAAATTGATCTCGCTTGTTCTGCGAAGGACCATCACTTAAAATTTGCTGTTCACTCATTTTGATCAGTCTCGGAGTCATCTTTTATCATGACAAGTCAAGATCCACCTAGAGGAGTTGGGTTTTCCATGCGTTAGCTGGCCAGGCAAAGTGCTGTCACATTTTTACAGTTTGGAGTGCAATTAGATAATAATAGCAGAACATGCGCATATTTAATCTACAGCTAAGACCATCTAGAAGTTCCACTGTGATTCTCACATAAACTTTGATCATAGTGACCAGGAAATAACAAGTTCTATACTTTCCCTGTAATATTTAAACTCCTTTACTGGCTCATTGTTGAGACGGTATCACTGTGTAGAAAATTGCATAAAAATGGTACGTAGCAGTATCTTGCATAACTGAAGGATAGAGATAAAAACAAATGACTCTTGTGCTCATCCAAGACTTATTCAAACCATTATTCAACAGAACATACTAGCACACTGAATTACAAAGAACCCTCATAGGGAAACGAGAAAACAAAAGCTAGATGAGTAGGGCCTCAGCAAGGATAAATACTTAAATGAACAATATCAGGTAACACAAGCAATCGAGATTCTCAAATCCACATACGTGTTGAAATTAATTTATTTGAACACCTGAGGTGACTCATCCCGGCCAAATCACTAGACAATTTTCACGGAGGTAGGCAGCATCTTAACTTTCTCAATGAAAAAATCATTAAAGTGAAAATGAACAAACAAGACAAGCACAGTCGACTTGCAGAAACAGTCACATCCACATTCCATGTCACTCTATTTTTAACACAGCAACAAACAATTAGTCGAAATCAGTTTGTACTCCATAGAATACAAAGAACTTTGGCACAACCATCATATCTTAGAGTACCTGTTATACGGAGACAACCACACAAGTCAAGAACTCTGAGATCAGGACATCCAAATGCCAAGCTCATGACCCCAACATCTCCCACATTGTCACACCATCCCAGATTCAAAGATTGCAGTTGATTGCAGTTGCGCCCTATAGCCTGTGGGGAAATATTAACATTACAGATTGCACGGTGCATATAGAAATGACATGAGAAAAGGGAAAAAAAAGTTGGTCAAACCTGCAACGCACGGTCTGATGCTGCCTTAACACATCCACAAAGATTCAAAATCTTCAACTGCTTACATAGATTAGTCAGGTATTCAAGAGCTTCATCACTAAATGCTGAACACCCACTAATGTTGAGCTTACTAAGATTAGGACATCCATGGGCTAGAGCGTATAGGGAGCAGTCAGTAAGTTTGAAGCTTTTGCTAAGATCCAGGTCCAGGAGCTCATGACAGTAAGTTGAGATAGCCTCAACGGCATTGTCCTCAAGCTGTGGTTTGTCTTGACGCAGCACCAATGTCTGCAGCTTCGTAAACTTGGGGGCAAGAGATAGGACCAAGTTGTTCATGTTGTTCTTTAACCTAAAACATGACACGAAAGCCGTATCACAAAGAAACATTTTATACAGAAACATCACAAAGAAACACATTGAACAAGAACACTTCATTTAGATACAAGTGATGCAGAAATTCTCTCAGCTGATGTCCTTCAAAGATTTTTCCCAAGATCATAGAGTGATTGACATACAAAAAGAAAAGACCGTGTGTGCAATCAGATGTGGCGCATCAGAAGCCACGTTCACAAGTTTTAAGCTGATATCCAGTTCATCATACAAAGTGTACCAGAAATAGAAGTCCCGAAGTGAAGCACGAGAAAGAAAGGACTATGTGTGCAATTGGATGTGGCACAGCAGGAGCCACCTTCACAAGTTTTGAGCTGATATCCAGTTCATCATATGAAGTGCACCAGAAAAAGAAGTCCAGAAGTGAAGCACAAGAAAAACATAACTTCCTTCCTTGATTCTTTTCTCAGATTGGTGCTCTCACAAATATTAAGATAACCAACCCTCGGTTTGAGCAAGATTGAACATCATTACTGAAGGAAGAATGAGCGCTAGTCTCAAATCTGGCTTGATAGTATCCGGAAAGGCACTAACAACAAGCATTCTCACAAATTTTCACATTGGGCGAAGAAATCAGTGAATTCACAAACTCCTTCTGCCAATAGTCTAGGCTGGCACCAACCGAGTAATAAAATGAATTGAATGCCAGTTTTACAATAAAAATATATGCAGCTTGCTTGACTGTTTTGCATGTAACAGCAGGCACTTGACTCCAGAAAATTAAAATTTGTCATAAGCCTGGTAATGCACAGTTCTAAGTAGCACATACACATTTAAAATAGTAGAAGTAGAATGCGTACTTAGACTTATCATCATGGCACAGGTACCTACTGAAGTGACCAACAGAGTGAAAAGAGAAATCAAGATTAAACCTATCCTCATCAATTAAAGTCACAGAGCAATACAAGTCACAGAGTAAACTCTAGTGCTCATACTCCTAGATAAGCAACAGCACATATATAGTTCCCAACATCAGGCGGAGGGATACAGTCGAAATTGCATACCACACCAAAGATAAATGCGTGAGGCCTAGGCCAATTGCGTCTCTCCATCCGCTGCAAACTCCAGAAGCAACAATTATCATGCGACCATCGAGGAGCGACATGATCCGTAGCAACAACTCCATAGGTATGTCCTTCCACTCCGTGATGACTCCACATTCCATCTTCGCCATCCCATCATCACCAGCCCCAACCGTCATCAGTTTTTCAAAGCACAAGTTCAAGTCCTCAGCCTTCAACTTATTCCCAACCACCATTTCACTCTTACTAAGCACCGCCTGCAGCAATTTTTTTTATTTATTAGAAACTCCTGTTGAAGCAAGCACAGAACAATGTTTCAGCCAAACGCAAGTTGTAGAACGACGAGAGAGAAGTCAGAATACAAGATCAGCGTGACCCAAGCGAGTAACAACCATTAAACAAGATCATAGGGTGTCATAAACACAGTACAGAAGGAGTTTACAGTCATACGACGCCGCACCACACGCACGTTACTCAATCAAGGCATGTATCGACTGGTGTACACGATAAAATTTGAAGAAAAAAGCTCGAATAGGAAATAGAATTATCCAAGGTTCATTCTCCGAAACAGAGTCGGCACCGTGAGAAACTGGACTACGAGAAACCGATCAGTTCCACCACTCAACTGCGAAAATCATCCTGGAAAAAGAGAGGGAGAACTGGACAGGGCAAACTAGACAACCACGGGGCCGTCGCAAAGAAACAACTTCAGCTAAATTAGCAGACACAAAACAACAAAATACTTCCCCCGACTGTTATCGATTCAGAAAAAACGAAAAGTAAAGAGGAAAAGGGAGCCCAGTATACGATCGAGACAAAGAAGGAAATTCGTGAGAGAAAAAATGATCAAGAGAAGAAATACCCAACAAAGTAAAGAAGACGAAGAACAAGAAAGGAGCAAGAGGACCGACGAAAAGAAGAAATGACGAGTCGTGATCGTGAATACCCACCTGCAACTCTCGAAGCGGAGACGGGTTCCTCGCTTGTTCAAGGAAGTTTTCGAGAGTCTTCTTCGTCCCCTCTTCCTCTGTCAACATATAAAGGCTAGGAAGGAGGAGAAAGAATTGGCTTGGCGCTAGTTAAAGACGAGACCACAATCCAAGAAAATGAGAACGAAAGACGAAAACATTATAAAAAAGAAAGGGAGGGAGACGTACAGGAAGCGGACGGGAAGGAGCGACGCGTATGATTCCACGTGGCGCGAGGTGAATGGCGGGAGCTCCCTCGGGCCCCGCGTTTTTGGCTTTTGGCGTGTTGCTATAAAATGTGATGAAGTGCTTTAACTGTGATTTAAGACACGTATGAGTTTGGGCCAAAAAATTAAAAAACTCCACGTAGATAAATAAATACATATTAGGGAAAAAGGCATGACAAACTTCAAATTATATTTACTGTCGCAAATTAACCATAAACCGTGTTTTCTTAATAAAGCCAAAATTTACTAACTTGTACAATATGACATATTAACTCTCCATCGAAGTTTTATCAATAGAGATCATTAAGAATCCACCTACAGAAATGTCAGAAAGTAAATAGTGTTTCCATGATATTGTTCGATGAAATAAAATAAATAGAGATTGTTTTGGCTAGAAGATCGCGTGACGGAAATTTGATTTAGAATAAATGTGTCATGTTAAGTATAATTTTGAGACTTTAACGCTACGAAATAATCCAAGATAAATGTGTAAATGGTGAGTATAATTTTATGCTTTTTCTGGATTTCTTTCTCTAAATATTATAGTTAAGATAGAATATTACATGAGTGAATTTATGTAGATCCTCAATCAGATTTAATCCATATCGGTCAAACAGGAGAGTAATCGAGATCTATAACTTGATATTCTCAAATTTTTGTGGAGTAAGTTTAGAAAAAATTCGGGACATAAAGGCTTTGTTCATTTCACAAAAAATATAACATGTTTAAAAAATATTTTGCAGAAAATTATTTTCCTGCAAAATGATAATATTCGAGTATTCATTTGAAACTTAAGAAAAATTATAAAAATCAAAATTTTCTTTTTTTTTTACTTTTTCCTGTTTTACATTAACTAATCGTTGACCACAAATCTCACCAAGCTCTAATGTGCCCCTGGCTTACCACCATAAGACACAAACTCGCCAAGTCTTAAGCTATTCTCTAGAGGCTGCGAGTTTGCTGTCAGAGGCTGCCAGCTCGCTGCTAGAGGTGGCAAAATGAGTCAAAGACCCATATTTTAACCCATATTTGATAATATGGGTCATAAATGGGTTAGCTTAAAAAGTTAGTTGGGTAAAAAATGGGTCACTAACAACCTTATGGGTCTTAAATGGGTTATAAATGGGTCATAAATGGGTTACCTACTTAATTTTAAGTATTATTAACAAATAATTTAAAATATTATTAACAAGTCATTTTTAAACTATGAAAATTCTGATATTCTGATTATTTTATTTTTTAAAAATAAAAATTTGATTATTTTCGTATTTTTTTTAACAATACGGGTCGGGTCGGGTATGAGTCGAGTATGGGTCGGGTCAGTGTCGGGTCGGGTATGGGTCATCATATTTACACTACATGAATATGGGTCAAAATGGGTTAAATGGGTCAATATGGTCCGACCCATATTTGACTCGACCCAAACCCGACCTGACCCACCCGTTTGACGCCCCTACTCGCTGCTAAAGGCTCCCAGCTCGCCAGCCTTGGGCGAGATCAAGGGACGTTGATAGAGGCCACAATATTTAGAGATAAACAAAGAAAACAGAAAAAAAATTCACTTTCGAAAAGACGGAAAATATTTTCATCATTTTTGAAGGTGTTTTTTAATTTATGTTTTTTTTGACTATTTTATTTTCCGTGAAACGACCGATGGAAAATCCGAAAATTATTTTCTTGAAATTTATTTTTCGTGAAATAAACGAAACCTAATATATCTCTCGATCTAATTATTACAACGACGACGATTTCTCTCCTTAATTTCCGGCACTGAGTTCGTCAATTAAGACGACTGAGGCGATTGCTCCGTCACTAATCTTTTGAGTCAACAAAAGTTGGACGGAGAAAGGGAAGGCGGAGTTACGAGGAAAAGTTTCGATGAAGACTAAAGTTTCGTGCTCTTTTTTATTCAATTTTCGTATTTGATAAAGTCTTCTAAATTAAATGCAAAGGAAAAAGAGAAAGCATGTTGCGGAGACAAATGAAGCGTGCGGGTGCGCAAAAGATTCTCCCTTTTGCTGAAAACCGAAGCCGCTCCCCCCCTCCCACTAAAAGCAATAGACATTCTTTGTCACCTGTTTTTTCTTTGTTTGTGAATTATGACTATTCTTCACTTCCTTTCTCCTCCTCCTTTTGAATGGTGGGTCACTTTAAATTTCACTTTATGACACATCCCCACCCCCCCACCCCCCCCCCCCCCCCCCCCCAAAAAAAAAAAACATTCCGAAATATTTTCCCGAGACCGCATCTCGTGATCAATTTGTCCTCTCGATCGATTGCGAGATTTCAGAATCTTGTGGAAGTTTCGAAATATTCAAGAGAACTTATGGCAGAAACGGAAAGAAAATCGAGAAAGTAAAATATTTTTATTTTTGAGGAAAGATGTTTATGTCGGTTTTTTCAATCAGCGAGTTATAATAGACTAAAAAAATTATTGGGGAAACATTAGATCACGGAAACTAGAAAAAGAGAAGGCGCAACAACTCTACTAAATACAACATACAACGAGCGAAGATGGCATAAGCCAACTGGTGCGCGCATCAAAAGATATGGTTGGCTCGGTCGGGCGCCTTGTACTTGTCTCGTCCGCCAGCAACCACCATAGGATTAACAAATCATTCGTATACCGACTCCGTCACATTCAAGACTAATTAAACATTCCGAATTCTCTTTGAAACAGTTCCAGTTTTCCGACGTCGAATCATATGATATGACCGTCGACGTAGCCAGAAAACGGAAAGGAACGGAGGAGGGAAAGGCAGTCACGTAACTTCCTCTCCCCATCTAATAATGCACAGCACATAGAACCATGTTGTCGGGGTCAAGCAGCCATTCCATCAACTTGTGGGGGCCTTAGCTCTTCTCTTCGTGTAGGCAATGATCGTGATAAAAGCACATCATCGCTGCTCCAACATGTTTATACCCCCCGCAAAATCGAATTCCGGACCTTTTCGTTAGTGCATCTGAGTCCTATACACTCAGTATGTACAAACAAGGCGAAATAAAAACTTTTTGCCTTTTAAACGGTGCGATCAAATCATAAAATTTTTTATGTCAAGCCAAATAAGTTATGAACTTTTGAAAGAAAATCGAATCAAGTTTCTCATCCTTCATCAGAGAAATACATCGTGAAACGAATATTATCCGATCGACAAATGAGTCATTTTCTTTTGTCGACGATCGAAATCACTTGCTTTCAACTTTTTTACAGAGAAATTTCAAAAACATTATTACATCAATCCAAAGATCTACGTCCTCGTTACTTTTCCATGTCAAGAACTTTCGGTGAGCTTATATATATATTATATATATTATATACATATATGTGTGTTATATTGCTGTCTTTATTTTGATGAAAGAGACATGTAGAGATAGATAAGAACCTTTTATGTAATGTCGCTTTATTATCCTTTTCATTCGTTTTGCAGCACTATCTAATCCCCGCATTTCGCATTAAATGTATTATGCTAGAAATCTTGTCCAGGTACATAATTCACCGATTGATTTGATTTGGGGTGAGGACAAAATTACAAAAGCCCATGGCCCTTGTGTCGCTAAAAGGTCACTGTATAGCATGCCTAGCTTATCAAGATTCAGCAATGTCTTTGCAACAAAACAATAAATATACCAGATCATGTTCTCTTTTAGTTGGAGAACGAACCTCCATGATATAACTTTGATCCACTATAAATAGTATTGCACGCAAAATTCAGCAAAAATTAGATCGATGTGAAAAAAATTATTCCTCTATAAAGTTTTGTACATTATTTCTCTTGCGAAATTCACATAAAAAAACAAAATTTTTTGGAGTTATATGGATAATATACGATTCTCGGGTATACTGCTAGTGCTAAATAAAGGGTGTTATTTAAATTGGAGGGTGAAATGAAATGGTAGGCGAGGCCAAATCAATCAATGTACGAAAAGCAGGAAATGCTATGATGCAACAAAGCAAGAAAATAGAAGTTTTATCATCACCAATGCGGCCCAGCTTCCACAGCCATCGATAGTGGTAGGTCCATCGAGATGCTCTATCAATGGCTGTAGACATTAGATATGTTGCGCAACATGTTTTCTATTTCCGCCGTACGATTACACTCTTTCTTTATCGTTCTTTTGTATTTTAGCGATCATGCCCTGCAATTTGTAATGATGTCTTGATCTAATCTTCTTTCCCTCGCCAGGAGCGAACTCGTTTCCCGCTGGCTGATCTCGGGGAGCGATCTTGTATTCAGCCCGGGTTATCGTCCCCATGCATCACATGTCCTTGCCTGAGCGGACGCAAAAGAGGGAGATGAGTGAAATGGTGAGTAGACTGAGGATTTGCACAGGTCATGTACGTGCATTTGAGGTGTCAGGATACTGTTGACAGTTTTTGTTTCTGTTCTTTTGCTCCTCCGTTCTGGTCAATTTCTGTGTCATCTCGCACTTGGGAAATGGTTTTCTAAAGTGTTTCTAACGACATGTCACGTCCATGGCATGGTGAAACTCACTGTTTCTCGTCAGGAGAGGATGCATTTGTGCATCTAGACATATATTGGAACTGAGCATATGATGTCTTGAGATTGCAGTGGCTTATACCATACTGACACCCCTGCTAAGAGAGATGACTATGGAATAAATTCGTTCCTAACCTGACATCATAGCCAGAATGCTACTTCATCTCAGAGTGTATGCATCCACAAAACTCTTCTTTATATTGTATTGCATGACTCGCAACGTCCCAGATCTGAATCAATACGAAAGGTTATGACAATGAAAACAAAAATAACGCAAGTTATAACTTGCAACACTGTCAAAACTCATGAGCATGCACGAGTGCACAATCACCTTAAATTGCACAGAGATAAACTCTCAATATTATTCTCAAATCCCGACGTCAAAGGCATTCTGGAAATAAAGGCAATACGTAATATGTCAAATATTGACAAACTTCAAAGAAATCATCATTCAAACACCAAAACAAGATAACATTGAAAAAGAAAATATATCATCTAAGATATTAGGGACTGGAAAATATATCATCTAAGATATTATTCTGAAGTCCCTCAGATGCCATCAAAAATTATATGTAAAGATGTGAAATAAAAATAACAATATCGGGGAATGTCCAACCCTGTATCGAAAGATAGCACGCTAAAAGCAGCCAACAAATTTGGCAGCAAGAGGCGATATTGCATGGAGTTTTAGGAGCAAAGAACTGCAAACTTTGGCTTAGGATGAATGTCGGGAGGATGCAATGAAAACTGAAGCTAATTTAGTTTGCGAATACTGGATGTTATTAAAGAACGCCTTCTTAGAGGGATTAATCATGCATGTACTGTGCCTTTCCGCAGCTAATGTTTGACTGAGATTCATTGATAAGACTACCTCAAGGTGCACTCAGGAAAGCAGGCAAAAAAAAAAAAAAATCTCAGATTTCATAAGATTCTGAATCAGAATCCTATTCTACTTCCACCCTCAGCGATTCTGGAGGCATGCGAGTTTTCTGATTGCATCAAAGATCACTAGCAACAGAAAAGTTGAAGGGAAAAAAAGAATCGGCATAGGAGAATCTTGTAATTCCTCGCATGACCAGAACCAGAAATTATTCACACGTTTCCTAAGAGAGGTAGGTCGGCTAGTCAAAGATCCAAGAACAAGCAAGTTTCACATTTATATGTCAGGTTTGAATGTTCTTGGCCATAAAGCAAGAAAGAAGATCAAAGCAAATCAAACTTCAAGCATCATATCTTACAGTTACCACCACAGATGCGAGGAAGCACGGCCGTCCCAGCATTTTGTCTACAAATGGCTTATTCGCTATACATTTGGACCGTGCTTTTTCCCAACCCTTATGGACATCCTTTTTTTTTTCATTGGTTTTCAAGTCAAGAATCTCTCTAGCAGATTCCCGAAGAAAAAGCTTGTTTTGGCCCAATTACTGGACTCGGGAGCTTTGGCGCTCCCGCTGGATGGGACCTTCTTCACGTTCAGCATCATTGTATGTCCGATTTCCTTGCGAAGCGCCTCAATTGTTTTCACGTCCACAGGGTTCCCCGAGGAATCTCTCACATAGAACACATTCACGGCTTGCTCCCCAACTGTAGTGACTCCCGCCCTCGAAACCGACAGCCCGTTCTCTCGGAGGATCCTCGTTACTTCGGATAGCAGTCCTACTCTATCCTTTGCGCAGAGCTCTAGGCTTAAACCCTGAAAAATACCAACATGTAGACAGAATGCAATAAGAGGAGTCTAAAGGACTTAAAAGAGTTTTCAAAATTACAACTTTTCTTCCTTGGTTGTGTATCTACATTGAAAGTGTGAAAGTAGGTGGTAAGGGAATTATTGCAATTTAATTTTTGTAAGCATTCTCCCGCACCTCGCTTACTCTTCGCTCAATTGCAGCTTCCAGACATTTTATCACCCTTTCCCTCTCTGCTTCACTATCAAGAGTGCAACCATCCATATGACGAATGTAATACTCCTGAAGATCACAAAACCAAGTCAGCACATATTCATGATTCAATCGATCAAGTTAAGCCATAAATAGAGTAATTTATTGTCCAAACTGCTGTAATTAATTGATCATCCTGGAAAATGAATAACACAGTAAGCAGCTCCTCACAATCCAACTTCCTGGGAGGGGTTTTACAGAGGATGATGTTAGTATTTAAAAAACATACTTTTTAAGCCTTTAACCTGGACGTTTTTGGTAATTCTTCAATCTTTCCTGCCCATGGATTCTCTCTCTCTCTCCAGAAATCCAATATTGCAGTTTCAGTTTGGATTTTTAACTATGCCAGTCAGAGTGATGAGCATGCAGGCATTGTGTAGAAGATAAGATACTCAAGCTAATAAGCTGAATGCCATCTTCTGAATCATATCAAGGTCTAACTCCACATCACTGATGCTACTGCTGAACGTACTGACGCAAAACAATTTCAATTATTCAGTGCTGCCAAGCCTTTTCAGATGATGCAATTAAATTACTTATGCCTGTGGATGCCAGTATGAATGACCAATTTTGTTTAGTTCATTTGCGAGTAGTCCGCAAAAAGAAAGTTGATGATGGACTAGCTAATTGGGAAATTTTATCAAGGAATAACCTGTGATGCATCTGGGCCATCAGACGAGATAGTAGCATGAGAAACAACATACTGCATGTCTGTGAGCGTGCACACTATATCAAAGAGTAGCTTCGCTCGGTCTTTGCATCTCACACTAACCACCGAATACCCTTTCTCCTTACAATGCTCAACGGTGATTTTGGGTTTCATCGCAGAAGAAAACTCGTCCACAATAGTTGTCACTCCACAATTTTCATAATCCTTATCAGCGAAAAACATCTGGTGCAATCGCCGATCAACATGTGTGAATCCCATGGAGAAACTGGTGCGGCCCACTTTTTCATCATTGTCATACCCACGGATGATGTTTTTGAGCTGCTCTTCCATTGTCGATAGTCTGTTTGGATCATCCACTGCACGGCCGTTGATCTTATCGTTGACATAAAGGACGCAGGCTATTCTCCTATTGTGCGTCCAAACTTCGGCAGCTACCACGTTAATGTCAAGGCTTGCTAGGACAGCAGAGATTTCGGATAGGAGACCTGGGCGGTCTCTGCCAATGAGCTCAATAGCTGTATGATCACCAATTGAGTGCACTCCAACTTTTTTCCCCGGCCAGGTTTTGGTTCGATCTGTGTGGTGGCCATTTGGACCTAAAGCCTGTGGGGAAAATAATTTACTTTAGAGGATTCCCTTTTGGAATGTTAGGAGGAGAAAATTCATGGCATGAAAATGGTGTCTTACTTTTCTTCCTCATCAGTCAAAGACATCGCAATGAAACCTATTTCAGAGACACTAAGTCTTGTCTTTGTCTGACATGAAGAAAGCAGTAGATGCAGATTCAATGAACAGTGAGAATAACTTACCTTCTCTATGTAATCGATGGTTTTAGAATCTGTAATTTTCTTTCCATGGTGATCGATGACATGGAACACTGTCAGTTCAGAGAAAATAAAACATCACGACTCGTGCTTGATGAAAATAATCAAGTTGCACAGTGAGGATGATGAGATCGCTATGATCGACTCAAATTCTAGAATCTTTGGTGCACATACCGTCCATAAACCATCCTCCATCAGAGGAGATGTAGGCCTTGGTGATGATAAGATCAAGGTCTGACAGTATTTGCACAACTTCTAGCAGTATCCCAGGTTTATTCATGCTATCAACCTGGACATCCGAAAGCATGTTTATCATGTATCCAAATTAGCAGAATTTTGTGGCTGTAGTACATTCTATGTATGCAAATGTAGATGACTACTCCTCCAAACCAGAGTGTCAAGCTAGATTACATGATTTTTATTGGTACTAAGACTTCAATTTTGCTATTGGAGGAGTATAAGAACGAACAAAACATGAATAATCAATCTTTTGCCTACTCGTACAAGCAAGCACCGCAGAATTGATCAACATTTCTTGTCTTAGACCATATTTTTGTAGTTTTGAGCATCGGTGTCTCAAAGACATTGGTTTATATTGTAATGCTGCGTCATAGAGCCTAAGAAAAGCTCACAGAAGAGGCAACAATATTTTCAAAGCCTTCCATTACTCAAATAAAGTCTAGGGCTAATGCTACGGACTTCTCGAACAGAAGTATTCACGCTCTGTCGTGAGTGGGGAACACCCAGGCTTGCTAGCCGCCCCTCGCACCTTTTTACTTGTAAGAAAAATCTTACCTTGATAAGTGTGCAATCGCTGCAACTCGTGTTGTCTACAGACACCCTGCAAGAGGCATAAAAATAAGAATGTGCTCCCACTGAAAAGTGAGAATGATGCAAAACAGCAAGAAACAATGGAGAAAGCCCATATTTCATCTATATTACTCGGACATTAATAATTGTGTGTGTGTGTGTGTGAGAGAGAGAGAGAGAGAGAGAGAGAGAGAGAGAGAACCTTGGAGGGTTGATCCTTGTGCTGAGGTTCTCATACTCGGGATCAAAGTATGGCCAACAAACTTTAGCCATTATAAAGGAAAGTTCACACAAGGAAGGCGGTCTCTACCGCTTTAACCTGTAAAACGGTGCATCAGAATCGCCAAAGTGATAATATAGTCAAAATTTTCCCATTCCCCTCCATCACTCCCGTTTTGTTTTCTAACATAAAGAATCTTCTTGAGGCCGTAAACTGAAATTCAGAATTACCGTAGTCGCCTTCCTCTCTGTATTTTGAAGATATGCTCACATCATGATAGCATAATCTGCACAAAGAATCACCAAGCCAAACTCTGATATCTGCACAAATAATATAAGTAATTACTATATCGATATTCTGAAGCAAATTGGTCCAGAAAAATATCCAAAGTTTCCGGTGCATTGCACTAAGAATAAACAGTGAGACGGACAAAAAATAACGTAATGATACTTCCCTAATGCTACTGTCTAATGGAGAATTCTATTTGAGTCTGTGATTGCTCTCCCATTAACTTAACAGTAGAAACAAAACAAAACAAAACAAAATTCAAACAGGTTACTAGAGAACACAGCAAATAAGATATCTACAAAATGATATTGCTTCTAGTTTATAGACACTGCTACACCCAACAGAGATTAATAAGGATGCAAATAGTAGCAGATGGCCCATTATCCGGATAAGAAAATGTTTGAGAGGCGATCCCCATACCGCTTGATTTTATTTCATCTACGAAAAATTGACCAGTCAATGACACCGGCACAACTAAATTCAACCGATCATGGTTTAACTTTGGTTTATTAGATCTCTCTCTCTCTCTCTCTCTCTCTCTCTCTCTCTCTCTCCTTGACGGATTTCTAAGTGCTCTGGTAGGACTACTTCATCCATCCATCAACCTATGGCAGACCGCAAACTGCCATACTTTTCATTGTCTATCACCCTCAAAATATTACCTACAGCACATTTCGTACCATGTAATTGACTGGGCAGAGATGTATAACTGGTTGAGCAACCTGAATGGAGAATATTTTGTATGGAAATATTTGTAAAATCCCAAATTTTGCACTTCAACAAAGACGGATGCTATTTAGTGGTTATACGATAGTTATGGCAGTACATAACACACAGTAACTTTGACTATTTGGGAGTTCGTGGCAAAGCATCAATGCAATCGCAAGAAACAACAGGTTCCTCAGGGTTTCTCGGCAAGTTGTCTTTGCATGTTGGACACGAGAACGGACAACGCAGCCGCCATTGTTTTCCTTATCACTTTGCGTTTCATTCGGGCAAGAAAACAATTTCCCTATTAACCAGAAAAAGTCCAAATAAGATCCCCCAAAAACCAGAATTCCTTCGATGGTTCTCTATCGGATTCACAGTACTCATTCCGGAATCGGCTGCTTGAAGGTTCTACACTCGATTGTGCACAAAAGAAACAGGGAAAAAAAAGTCACGTGGATTTTTTCTTGGAGAAGTAAAACTTCTTGCTAGATAGCACGAACTATATGATCAGGAACAGTACTTACCAATTATTCTGAGAACTCACTTCTCCGGCAAAAAAGCCAAGAAAGAAACCTGCGTTTTCCCAACAACAGAGCAACATATTTCTTCAGCTCTTGATGAAAGCAACTGGGAGAGAAAGAGAGAGAGTTTAATTACATGGGATGTTTAAGAAACTGGTGCCAGCTCAAAAATCTTCGGGGAATTAAATTGCTGGAAATTGAAGGAATATCTTTGAATGTGAAGACGGAGTAATATAAGGGAACTGATAGACCTTAAACGGAAGCAGAGGGGGAAAAGAAAAAACAGAGATTCGTGTGACGACGCAGAAAATGGATAAAGCGGAGTGTCAACAAGGAAGGAGCGAATTTTTAAACAGCTCGCACGCCTCAACTCGAGAACATATCGATAACAATGACACTAAATCATACAGATAAAGTCACGACATATCAAACGAAACAAACTGGTCGAGGACAGTCGTCCACTCCTGGGTTCTGAATCTTCAATTAGAGAATACAAGAAGAAACAAGCGAACCGGGGAAAAACAGAGAAAGGGAAGTAAGGAAGAGAAGCGCCTGTTTGGGAAGTCCATACCTGCAGGAGAAGAAGGAACTCTGTCTCTGCACATTTTTGCAGAGATTGATCCTGCTCACCTAACACCACAAAGCGTTCACCCAGTAAACATCGAGCACAAACTCAACCCTCCAGGGCCTCCACTCCACTACTCTTGTTCCTTCTATTTTCAATAATGGCAAATCTCGTACCTCAGCTTTCCACGTTCCCTTTTTGGTTTTTCGATATGATCCTCAACCTTTCTACGTCGGATTACCACTTCCCTCACGACACAACACAGCACACAACCCTCTCTCTCTCTCTCTCTCTCTCTGAGCCGTGCATAATAAAATATGCAGAGATTGCGTGGATCTAGAGCCGCTCTGTTCTTTAAAGGTCGGCTTTTTCTCTTGCGGGTTTAAGACAATGAGGATGACGACTTGGCCGTTCGTGCCTCTTGCCAATGACGCGGCGACCAGACATTTGCCCGTCAGAATCACCGACTGTAACCGAGGTGCACCAGATTTGCTCGGCCGTCGCCGACTCGCCACCGAACGCCCGTCCCCTCACGCGCCCCCGGCTCGCGGGGGAGATCGGCGGCGTAGGCGCTTCCACGTCGGACGCCAGATGCTGCGTGGAAGAGACGTCAGGCTCGAGGAATATGCGCGTGGGGCTTCCTTTTGCCGTTTAGGGCAGACATGTGCTGGCCGTCGCTGTCCAACAGCTCTAATCATTATTAGAGGCGCATAATTTTCATTCTTAATAAACACTTACTTCCATTTTCATTTTTTTTGGCGAAAAATAAAAAATTTTAAAAAATTTCTTTAAAATGATTGTTTTTATCATTTAAAGTTATTAATTAAAAAATTATTTTCATTATCAGGGGAATAAAATTTAAATAAACCCCTAAGAAGAGATCAAAGAAATGGGAAAAGGATGGAACTATGCCAAAACCAATGCTCAACAATATACAAAAGCTTTAATTATCAAACGCCTTATTTTACTCATAAATTGTTCCGAAAAGTAGAAATGAAAAAGAAATGTTTCTAAAAACAAAAACTCTTCTCCGAAATGAAAGTGTTACCATTCGCACCCTAGGTATCCATGAAGAGGTTCCACCAAATTAGCCTCCCATGGACCATTCTTTACTAAGCTCATTTTACGAAACTTGGGTTGTTCATGTTCTCAAATGATATTGAACTCATTTTTAGTTGCTTAGCAAAAATAATTTGGTGCTTCGGTAAATTATTTGTCTCGCGATTAATTTTGGTTTGGCATATCAATTAGTTATTGCTTATCTTCAAAAATTTAGGAAAAGATTAATAAAAATGAACTATGTAGGTTTCAATAGACTAAAATGTGGGCAATTGCAGAAGATGCAAAGGGATGACAAGTGATGCTGTCAAATTGGATCCTGTCGTTGTCTGGCTCTTTCCCTTGTTTTGAGTGGATCAAGGCCCTCCCCCTCTCCACCACACCTTCTCAGGATCGATCAAAATTCCCCAACCAATTGATTCTCCAAGACTTTTATGGTAGATTGGGGAGGCCTATTTACCTTTCTTTTTTAAACTTTATGCATCATGATGTTCGTCGCACAAAATATTTGAACTTTTCTATCTATGCATGTAATATGCAATGATATATTTATAGATTATTTGATCGAGTAAACTTTATTCTTCAATCAGAGGTAAGTCATTGTTTTCATGTAAATATTGCATGTGCAAAAGGCAAAAAAAAAAATATTCCACATGAGTTGTGCCTTTAACATAATTCCTTATCTCTGTAACGCAAGAATGAGAATTTCTACAAAGAAATATAATTATGTTTCTTAAAAGTAAGAGTTTCGCAATTGTTAACATATGTTAATAAAGTTCGAGACTGTATCAAAAATTGAAACAACCTGGTTGTTGTAGGAGTAGAAGATTTTCATGATTCGAGATGAGATTGCTCGAGTGGTCCAAAAGGCCTAAAAATACCAGGACACAATGGCAAAGAGGGTTCCTTTCTCTCTTTGGATGCGGATGATCTCAAGAGAATTCTCGATACAACTAGAGCACTTTGTGCTGATGGGGGGCACCGACGAGTGCTTCAAACAGTCACGATTTCCCTTCAAACAGGTGTTGCCAAAGCGACGATCCCAACCATGTCTGTTCATCCCTTTCCCTTTGCTCCCCCATTTCCGAACTCATCTTTCCCATCCAACTAATGCAATAACCCCACGTTCGCGGAGTACTGTAATGGTCAACGCCATTCGCACGGAATGCCTCGAGACATGATTTCGAGTGGGGAAAAGAACATGGTGGAGGTGCGCATGGAGAGCAGAGGACCCAATCGATAAGGTGGAAGATGATAAATAGGGCACACGAGAGAGAGAGAGAGAGAGAGAGAGAGAGAGAGAGAGAGAGAGAGAGAGAGAGAGAGAGAGAGAGAGCTTTAACAATCATTCCACGAGCATTTTCAGCCAGCGTCATGAAAGAAGGAAGCATGATATTGTTTTGTTCATAGTGTAAGAAGAATCAAACTTTTGCTCAAACAATCTAATACAAGCTCTCTTTTCTCCTTTTCCTCTAGGAAAGTGGCACGTAAACTGAAATGGAAAAAAGAAATTAAAAGATTACCATAGGCCAAGAATAAAAAGTTGTTACAAAGACAATAGGGTACAGTCTCCTTGGGGGGAAGTATACTTTTGATCCCTATACATGAAAGGTCAAAGTTGATTCGTACCCTACCACATTTGGCATCTTAGCCCTCAAAGCATTAAATCGGGACCATTGGAGTAGGTCATCTTTGAACTCGTCTAAAGGAAGTGACGAGCGGACTTGTTCAAATGCGAATCAACCACACTAAACTTCTTAACATGGGGACTAAAACAACTTCAGACCCAAAGCATATATGCAGACAGAAATATTATCCTCGTACCAAGAGTCCTAACACAAGTAAAGTACGAGATAATGAATGAAGACTCTACCCAGGGAGTCAAGTGGTAGCAAAATTGTACTCCAGAGACAACAGTGTCGAACTTTGGAGTGTTACAAAGTGATTTTGATCCATAACATAAGGATCTAAAGTATGGAGTTTTCTCCCAAAATGTTCCCATCTTTCATGGGGGTATTTGGCCTCGACGGACAGAGAAATGCAACGAGGGGTTGACTACATCCACATGATGCAAAAAGTGGGCAGTTATTAATGTTTGGAGGGAGCTGGTATCTGCTTTAACTAGGCGAGGTACTAGATGTACCTCCGTAAACATAAAAATTTAAGAAGAAACCACAGATGATTACTTTGATGCTCCCCCTAGTTGTGGAATCACTTGCCCTTCCCTTCAAGTATCTGCACAACCTACAATGGCAAGGGACTCTTTTGATATGGATCTTAGCGAAGGAAAAAAAAAATACTCGCCTTATATGAGAAAGTGAAATTATCAATAAGATATTAAGAGAAACTACCTCTCCCATTGAAGGTCGTAATTCGGGATTCTTTTTCAAGCACCGACATGTCGCTTTGGCCATGAGGTAGAGCTCGTATGTGTCGTGTGTCTCACCGAGCCGATCATCAATGAGTTCATGCAGTTCCATCTTGTCAAGGAATGGTTCGGCCTGCAATGTCACTTTATAAATAAAGAACTTATAGGGGGTAGAAAACGGAAAGATAAATAAAATGTTCGGACCAAACTAACATTGCTCGAAAGTTTGAAGACCTAATTAATGAATGAACATACCCACTGTCTCAGAGACTGATGTGGCTCCTCCCTCTCAGGCTCAACTACCTTACGCCCTGATATGAGTTGTAAGAGAACCATCCCAAATGCATACACATCTGTTCTTATGGAGACCGTCCCATTTTCTGCATATTCCGGTGCCAAGTACCTACAAATTTCAAAAAAAAAAAAATCTTAGCTTTAACTAGAAACTAAGCATTAAAATGTGCGACTCTTTTTACAATAATCCACTTTAATGACAAATTGATCCTCACCCTAATGTCCCAAGAATCCTTGTGTGCTCTGGGTCGTCACTTGTTTTCCACTTAGCTAGGCCAAAGTCACCTAGCTGTGTGAAACCAGGAAGTTTAATCAGACCCATAAACATTCAATTCAACTAACGCACGGCAAAGGCATGAATTTAATTTGGTAAGTAGGAAGAACTTGAATTGGCATATACTTACCATGGGCACAAAGTCGTGCGTAAGCAAAATATTGCTAGGTCGCATGTCGCGATGAATAATCGGGCCGCCGCGACACTCTTCATGTAGAAAGCGGAGACCTTTTGCCGTTCCAATGGCTATCGCATATCGCCGGTGCCACTCTAAGACACATGTTGGATTTTCTACCAAAAAGACACTTCTCAAGTAATTATTATACTGAAACAGATGATTAGGCATTATTATATACAGAGAATTTGTCGTGTTCTCTTTTCATGACTAGCAAGATTGATAAAGTCAAGTTTGGTTTGAGTTTCAAATTAAGGAAACATCAGTTACCAAATAAATGCCAATCGAGGGATTTGTTGCAGATGTATTCATACACCAAAACATTGAGGTTCTCCTTGCAACAGTAGCCCAACAGCATCACAATGTTCTTGTGGCGCACGAAACTCAGCACGTGTATCTCGGAATTGAATTCCATGAAACCTTGCGCGCTGGCCTCCTTCCGCACCTTTGCGGCTATCTCCTGACCGTCTTTGAGCCGGCCTTTGTAGACATAGCCGTACCCACCTTCTCCGACCAAGTTATCCTTTGAGAAATCCTTGGTTGCAAGCTGTATCTCATTGAAGCTGAACGGCATAGCATCCTTGAGGTAAAGTCTGGTCCGGGTGCCACACCTCGCACAAAGGATCGGAGCCTCCGAGAATCTGCCCCGAGAGGCAGTCTTTTTCTGGATGCCTTGATAGATTGAGACGATATTGCTGTCCTCTTTACTCGGCCTTCCTGAGACCCACAAAAAAAAAAAAACGAACAATTACTTTATCTCAAGTGAATTTATATCCAGAAACAAACAACGACCTAAAGCAGGATGAGCAAACTTATACTATATCAAAGACTAGACATATGCTTCAGAAAACATATTGTCAAAGAATAATAGGATGTTGCCTGTTATTTCACCCATCAAACAAGTCTCAAGACTAGATGAGGCCACGTTGGATTTGAGCATGCCAGAGCCTTGTATAGCATCATTTGTCAAGGATTCAGTTTCATAGGAGATGTCGGATTGCTCGGTGATCTGCCCGACTTGGCTAGTAACTGACAGAACGGACTTAGTAACAGAGAAGAATGACTTGTGCTCTATTGAGTTCGTCTCGATTGTGGTTTCAGCCTTCACAACTTCCACCGACAGACTATCTTCGATCAGTGCAACTTTGCAAGGTATCTGTCTTTGGTAAAACTTCAAGTCCCGTCTTAAGGGCCTGTCAAGATTATCAACAACAATATGGTATCTTCATGACTACTTGTTAGGAATATGTGAAAACATTTTAAGTAAAAAAAACAATCGACCTTTATGTGCGAGGAGATGATGAATTCACAAGATTTATAAGAGGATTTTTTTTTTCTTTTTGTTTTTGTCATTTCAGAAGAAGTGTTAAGTAGTAATGGAGGTGAAGTAGCGTTACATACCTGTCAAGAATGACACAAGTCGCTTTGCAGGTTATGGCCTCTTGTACAATCACGTGTTTAAGTGGGTGTCCTGCAGTTATTTTAACTTCAAGATTTACCTGATTTACGAAAAGTACATGGGAAGAATGATTAGCTCATCTCTTTGAATAGCTATGTACGCAATGAAGAAGAATGTGTTGTTCTCCCTGCTCCCTTCAGTAAATCCTAAACCCTAAAACTCTAAAATCTAAGCTCCAACCCTAAAGTTTTAATGAAACAACTGATAATTCTGGCGTTCAAGTAATGACGTCCAATAATTTGTGAATACATGTATCCACAGTATTAAAAGTAGAGAAATCCTAATTTCTGTATGCATTGTGATGTGAATCATATAGAAAGATGGAGACATTGATTTCATTTATCACTAACGATGATACCATCATGTTACGGGTAATCATACATTCGTTTTTATGGTCATGTGCTCTCATTGAATGTAAGTTGATGTCTTAGGCAGATCTATAAAATCTGTTTTCTTTGGGTTGACATTACGCTTGTATTCGCATGGTCAAGTGTCTTTAACAAACCGCGGGTTCTCATTATTTTAGTCCTGGATTGACGCATGGAAACAAATATGAAGTACACAACATCAATTCAGCTATGTAAAGTTGAAACATGAAGTATAGGATACCTCGGAAAGTAAAGATATTACGACTTCGTCCTCACACTTCTCAGCACTCTGCAATAACATGCTTTCAAAAGTCGCCATCTTCTTGGAGACTTCTTCCTCCATTACACGAGTAGAAAAAAAATCATGTGTGGCTGCAATCTGGTGCCCCACTATCCAAGGCAAAAAGCACATCCTCAATCATAAACTTATAGTGAATGTTGAATTTTCTTCTTCTGATGGAAAAAACTTGACCTTTCTCTAAACATTGGTGCTAAACTTAAAAAATTAAGAACAATAAAGTCAAAGACTAAGAAAGCACCCACAGCAAATCGAGCCCTGAATGTTGATAGACTTTCTAATTTGTTAAACACAGTGCTGAAGTAATTGCAATCCGAGAACATAATACATCAATACTTACTAGGATGTGGCACCTTGGATAGAACCCCAAGCATGACGATGGTGTCACCTCCTCGAAGAATGTCGCCTCTCATTTGCATGTTGCGGAGTGTCACTCCGAATTCACGCTCACCGTAGACTTTATTAGTAGCATCATATGCGATGATAACATAGGATGGAGAAGGAGGAGTCTCCATGCGATGCAATTGCTCAATGATCTACTTGAAAGCAGATTCGATATGAAAAATATCCAACGACTTATGAATATCTGAGTTCATATTGAACTTGGGTTAATAGATTACAGAATATATAGAGGACTAAATGGAGAAATTCAGCTTATGGTATGAGTATATAAGGGACCAATACCAATGGAGAATAAGATTGGTTATCCAATGGTTTTGATCAAGAAAGGGACCAAGGAGTTTTGATCAAGAAAGGGAAAATTTTCACTCTCTTCCATTTTCTTTCAATCAGGTCGTTTCTCTTATTGCTTGCCTCGGAGGGATAGGGAAGATTCGTAGGATTTTCAAAAGGATGCTACTGAATATTCGGGGCATTTCATAAGAAGTTAAGGATGGTTGCCGTCGACATAGTTCGCAAGGGAAGATTACGAGGCACATAATGACGTAGATGTTTGACTACCTTTAATTACAAGAATCCTAAAGCCACTTTCATAATCATTTCCCCTGGGTGGGCATTAATACCAATGTCAGTGGATGGTTTCGTCCGACGTTGTAACCAGATGTGCAGTACCTTTTTCTCTCGTACTATACAGCCAAATATGTGAGGCTCGATTCTCTCTTTCTTATGCGTTAATCGGTACATTTTCCATTTTGACGACTCCGGGGCAGGAGTGCAGAGGCCCATGAAATCGCCTGTAAGCCTTTTGAGCCGGTTAACTTCGGGACTTCGACTTGGCCCTGACCTTGGGAGAATTTTAATTGTTGCACTTTAATGTGTCGAGTTTTAAGCTTCTAATGAAGAAGCCTCGTGATAAAATTTGGTGACTGACTCATCTTTAGTCAAATTTCCAACCCTAGAAACAAGTAGAGAGGCACTTAACACCTGACCTTACAATTGGCTGAACACATAAATTTCTAGCTAAGATTGATAGAAGATGCTTGCCAAATTAATCCTATGAGCTATTAGCCTCGTTGCCATTCGTCTCTTGAAGTACTTGTTTTTGTTTGACCTTGTAGCTGAGATCGATGAAGAAAAAAAATCACTGAAATATGAAGCCGAGATACATCCTTCGAAAGAGTGGGATAGTTTAATTTGCACACCCATCAATTGAGTGGAAAGAGAGGTTGGGAGGCAGTGACGGCAACACCACGGACAGGGCAAACCGTAGAGACGATTACTGTCGCTTAGGCGATGGTCAAGCGAGAGGAGCGCACCTAAGATAAACAATTCAGGCAAGGGTCCAACCCTTGCTCGATGACTCGTGCATCCGAGCAAAGGTTCATGTACCTTGAGCGCACGACACCCTTGATCCACCACCCTGACTCCTAACCCCCTCCGTCGACGATCCAGCATCACATGCCAAAGTTGCTGCGTCAACGATGTTAAGTGGTGATGAAGAACTTGATTCGCTAATCGTGCAAGACAGAGGGCAGGACTTGATAATTACTTTGTGGAAAGTTTTCTGATTAGTACTCCACGGTAAGTCTAACTTGGCTAAAAGGGCAGTCAAGTGCCCCTCGTTAGACTTTTGAGCTTCACGTTGCATCAACAATCATCGCTTGATATAATTAGAAGCATGTAATCATTGTCGCTGTATGTGGATTTTAAACAACTTATCTCCAGAGCAGTGATTTTATTAAGCTTGGTTTTCTAACTATCGAGGCTTTGCTTCAGAGACAATTCTTCTCTTGAATAATTGTAAGTCCGCCTACACAGGGACATCAAGTGGATAGTCTTTTGGGTGTCTTTTGATGGTCTCTCTGAGTTGACTCTCTTGCTCATGAAGATTCGATGGAAGAGTGTCGTACACATCCCTGAACAGGTCTAATAATGGAGGTTTCTCATACTTCTCTGCAGTCTGAATTGCTTGGAGTACCTGTCGAGGAAAATTAAGTTGCAGGAATCGTCAACGTCAGTCTTTACGTGAGCAAGCATTGAAAACGATATGGGAAAAAAAATTACAGAATGAGGCCGATGCAAATTTAACCTGCTTTCTAATGTCATTTCGAAGCTCGACCTCCCTTTTATCGTCCCACCACATGTTCCTTTCAACCCAATTTCTGAATCTATTTACAGGGTTTCGCGACATTTTCCAGTAATCAATTTCGTCCATGGGTCGATACTTTGTTGAGTCGTCTGATGTGGAGTGATGTGATACTCGGTAAGTCAAGGCCTGTCGATAAATAAAAGCATAGATTTAGCAGAATTCACAACTTGACATTACTACAACGATATGCACTGAAAATTATGTCTCTTTGAGGAAGAATATACCAGCTTTATAGATCTACTTATGAGCGAGCGATTTACTTAAAGTTTATCATATCGTGCTGATGCATCACAATTCGTAGAGTCGATGAAAAGAGAGTGAGAGTCCAATAGCTCAGAATTAGTCTTACCTCAATTAATATAGGCATTTGATCCTTGATTGCCATTTCACGAGCTTCACGTACTGCTGAATAAACAGCAAGAGCATCGTTACCGTCCACTCGAATGCTACGGATTCCATATGCTTGACCCCTTACAACAATGCCGTCACCTGAAAATACATAACAACAAGATCAGTTTTCCGTCAAAGCCGTAGCATGTAGCCACTTCAGAGCTTTTCGTTATGCATCATTTCTAGCTTAAAGGTGTATTAACTTAGAAAAATTTGACCCGCGCTTTTAACCTAATATCAGCATGCAAAATACGTCAAGAGTGCAAGATGAGTACTTCGAAATTGTTCTCTAACGTGGGTGCTGATTGCCCATCCGTTATTTCGACAGATAAAGATGACCGGGGCTTCCATGACTGCTGCAAAGTTCAAGCCAGCATGGAAATCTCCCTGAAAGGAATGCTCGATTCAGCAGCTTTCATTCAACAATAGAAACAGAAAATAGATAATCAAAATGCGCACTAATAACCTCGCTAGTGCCGCCATCACCGAAATATGCAGCTACACATGCACTTCTCTCATCCATCTTAAGAGAATACGCAGCTCCAACAGCTTGAGGAAGTTGTGTTCTGGAGAAAATATAGTTGCATGCCATGCCAGGTAATCAGCTTGACGAGTGATGTAATCGAGAGAAATCCGTGAAGAATGCAAATGAAACAAATAGAGCTGGAGCCTCACGCTATTGGCGATGACACGGTGAAATAATTGTGCTTATTAGATCCATAATGAATTGGCATCTGTCGACCTTTTCCATAGTCAACATTGTTACCAAAACACTGGTTAGCAAACTCTTGTAAGGTGAAACCACGCCACAGTAAGACGCCCTGTTCTCTGTACTGTAGCATAAACCAGAGTCATTCGACATTAATTACTATCAGGAGCTCCCAATTGGTAAAAGTAGAGATATAGTAACCTTTGAAGTAGGAAAGATGGGCACAATAGTTGAAAATTATTGTACCGTTTTATCCAATATGCTGGAGCTAAATATTAGGTCATCCCTCTGTTTGCCGCCGAATCAAGACTAACTACGTTACCTCAAAACAGATTTTTCAACCGACGTATACGATAACACAATATCCATTGACATGAGCATATACATGTGCACTTTGCATGCGTCTATGTTTCCTTCATGAAGAATAGAATACATACCTGAGGCAAGACAATGTCATCATCCGTAAAGGCAGCGGCGGATGCTATGTTGATAGCTTCTTCCCCCATCGATGTGACATAGAACGATATCCGACCTTGCCTTTGTGCTTCATAGAATATGGCATCCATGATCTGCAGGGTGACCATATCCGTATACATTTTCACAGCGAGTTCCTTGCTCACCTAGTTAAAGCGATGGATGAAAAAATCATCAAATTTTTGGGTGCAACACGAACTTATATGGATTTGAATTGGACTGGGGAAACAATTGATGCAAGTCAGACTAATGTGCGGTATATTCATTCTGATCTAAGACTTCAATATGCAGGGTTCATATGATTAACTTCTTCAATGTCTTTTCATGAAGTTGAAGATACCTGGGCAGAGCAATCATACTCAATTGGCTGTCCAAAGTCATCGAGCACTCGATAACACGGTACTCTCTTCTCAGACGACTCCGATATGAACTGCATTTTGGGGGTAAATGTAACCTTTCCACCAGGGAAATCCAAGACCTGCCATTGCACGTTGGTGATGAACAAAAAAGAAGCAGAATTTGCATTCTCTGTGGAATTTAATGTCATATCAAGCGAATAGGCCGTTGACTTTAGGCCCACTGAGCTGGACCAAATGGGCTTGAAATGAATTTAAGCAGGCCCAAATGGTGAACGAGCCGAGGCAGCCTAGTCTCAAGGCAACTTTAGTATATCTTGAGATTCTTCTAATGATTAGAGAGAAGAAAAAAAAAAAGAGACCTTGATGAAACGTGAAAGATGAGCATTGAAACTTCCCAAAAGTCTAAAGATTGGACGCCTCCAGTGATTTATACAATTTTTTTTTTAAAATATCTCTACACTATGCTTCTACTTATCATAAAACCCCTCAAATATATGAAATAAAAATATTCCTTTACGACAAGGAAAAGCATGCCGCAAATACTGAATTAAAGAAATAAGAAGTGAGACAACAAAGATAATCCCTTTTCATCACGAGGGAGTAATAACAAAATAGAGTTGCCCCAAGCTTTCGAGATTAAGTTTGCAACGTAGTTTGGTTTACTGATTTAAGTTGGATTATCTATTGGGCAAAGCCTACTTAATTATACCCAAAATCATAGTGACAAGGAGGGGAGTGACGACGGACCAAGAGTCCTTGGGACCTTTTGCGTGTCCCCGAACGAAGATGATAACATCCCCACGTGAAACATACCTGAGCATCCCCACCATCATCATCGTCATCTTGTTGTTCTTCTCCTCCTGCTGCATGCAACAACTCGAGCTGCTGCTCAGCTCTGGTGGACTCAAAGCGCTTGGTTGAGAAGATCGGGAATCGGGTCGGCGAGATCCTCTCGGTCGCGCGCTCAATCTGAACGCTCTTCAGAGGTTGCATGGGAGGCACGGACGCGCCCGGTTGATCAAGAGTTCCACCGAATGACGAGGTGCACTCGTTCCTTCTGAGGTAATGAGCAACAGCTCTGGTTCTCCTGAGCCAAGCTGCCATGAGAAGCACCGCGAGAGGGATCGCACAACAGGAGGAAAATGAGGAGGAGGAGGAGAAGGAGGAGGAGGAGGAGGAGATGTAGATTCTCTAAGGGAGAAAGAGAGAAGGAGACAGACGTGGGGATGCAATAATGAATTATTTCTTCAAAAGTTGAGAGGAGCGATGAGTTGTTAGTCTCAATCTTGCGAGTGCTTTGTCTGTGACAGAGAGAGAGAGAGAGAGAGACGCCATGTTATCGCCCGATGAGACACGTCATTTGTTCCCATCTTAGGTGGAGTCGATCCGACTCCCAACTCATTGCTAATCCACTGTCCTCGTTTTTATCGTTTTCTTTGAGTTGACAAAAGCAAAAAACAAAGCAGACCTTCGATTCATAATTCACGAGTTCCATCCGAAGCACGTTCGGTTCTTTCCATTGATTGCTAAACCCGAACCATCCGACTCTACGGCAACAGAAAGATTCGTCTGCGCAAATTCGATCTGTGCCATGACGCAAGGTAATCCACCAATAGTCCTACAAATATTTTCATAAAATAACAGTGAAACACTAGTTCATTATGAATAATAATTATGACTTAAATCGATTAGTTCTTCACAAATTTGAAGCTCCAGTAATAACATTTAGAGGATCGAACACGCAAGTCCCCCTTCTCGTCCCTTTTTCACTTGTAGAAGAAAAAACCTGAAATCTCCTAGGAGGGATGAACATTCAACGGGAAAGTGCGGTTGATATTGCCGTGGGAGTCCATTGTCATCAACAATTGCACTTGCTGGACGGTGACCTACCAATACCATCAAGAAAGACTTGACTGAAGGATGGATCATGTCCACAATATTTGCTCCATCCATTTCAGTCACCAATTCCTTTTTCTCTGGCTCAATCCTTTGCAATGTTTACGATCCTTGGAGAGATATCGTGCCATGGGGTCCAACTTCACTTGATTTTTACGCACTCTGTCCAGTCTTTTACAGCTTACGTGATTAATGGATGAGTCTGGACAAGAAGTCCTTGGCCCCCCCTGTCGTATCTTATCGTCCTTTTGAAATTGACAAGTCAGGTTCTGCACAGCAGGAAACAACCGTAGTATCATACGTATTACGGTTGAGTTTCTTACCCGGTAATCATGTGTATTTAACCGGTATTCATAATTTTAGCAGAAATGAAACTGCTGAGTCAGGTCTTCCCTTCTCCACAACTATACAGCGAGGCCACAGAAAGTTAAGATATCTTATAAAATTTTGTCTGTCCTCTATGTTATACTTCACAAAACTGTGCCGCTCTTTCCCAGTCACCAAAGTCCGCAAGGATGCCCGATCATTCTACATAATCATCTATCGTATATTCTCTGGATTGAGCTTGATCATTCGCTCCACAACCTTCTTCCCAAGAGTTTCATTCCAACAAGCCACACAAACCTCCGACAGCTGATGACCACATTGATGCACCGGCATGGAAAGGCATTTATTCGCTCCATAGGATCCAGGGCTCTGTAACCAGGCCGGGCAAAAAGATCGATCATCCAAGAGAAGTAGTCGACCCTATCTTTGGATCAATGTTATATGCCAATCTCATCAGAGACAACCATATCTTCGGATCAATGTCACGTGCCCATTTCAACACTAGCAAAGCTTAAACTGATCATCAAGACATGCATACTCATCTGGAGAAATCAATGCTGATAGAGAAATGTCATCAGTTCCAGTCCTACCACCCCTACCAGTATACGACAGGCAAGCTGAAAGCGTTTTGTATGTAAATATAGCTTGGCATCACTTCTCATTCAATGCTCCATCATGCACGAGATGTGGCAATCTACTTGCTAAAAAGTAACGCTAGTCAGCACGAGCCTTAGCTTCTGGAACCTGAAATAATGGAAAAGAACTCAAAATTAGTCAAAGCATAGAGACTTGACTAATTCACAATAATGGGGGAAAATGAAGCATGAACGTGCAAGCTGAAATATTGGTGACATTCTTGTAAGAGAGACTTTTGATACCTGCTTACCCAAATCAATAAGAACCCACAACATCAGACAATTCAGGAGCACACAAGATTTCTGGCAGGAAGAGTAACACAGTGCATCAACATAATGCATACTTAATCTGGTATGGAAAAATGGCACAAATGGTCTTTAAACTTTGGTCAAATGTGTATGTGATCCTTGAACTTTCAATTATGCAATATGGTCCATGAACCTTAACTTAATGTGCAATGTGATCTTCGAACTTTTGAAACATGTTCAAACCAGTTCCCGAATTATGTGAAAATATCTAATGTCGTCATTCCATTAATTTCAGTTCACCACATTGAATATTTTCAAGTTCAAAAACTACATTACATATTGGGATAAAGTTTAGGGACCACAATAAATAAATTGAAAGTTTATGGATCACATTGTGCATTTGGCCAAAGTTCAGAGACCATTTATGTCATTATCCCATCTGGTATTTCATCCAGCCTTCCTTCACCTACTAATATGAGTAAAATGGATGATTTTGCAACAAGCAATTTTAATTCTTGAGGTACCAAGCATTCATTTAAATGAAAAAAAAAAAAAGTAGAAAGAGAGAGAAAAACTGTAAATATCTAAAGTATGCCTCTAATGGATATATCTTAATCACCGGAATGATCTTGAATACAACGGCAGAAAAGGCATTACCAACTGTCCAATATGTTTACCAAGCTTGACATATATTCCTCCATTTCTGAGACATAATGTTTGGAGAGACGAACTTCATTTATACCAGTCGCCCTCTTCTCTACCTTCCAGCAATCCCACTGCAGAGAACATTAGTATTCTATTGATATGAAATGAGCATCACTTCTCAGTTACAAGAGTCACCATAACATAATACAACGATGAAGACAAGCCACGGGAAATCTAATAAACAAACAAAAGAATTGAGTACCGTTTTAGGCTTCTCACTCCATTTAACATCTAGTGTTCAACAGTCAGCCCAGCTACAACCAGGACCTTTCCCTATTTGCTTTTCCTTCATTATATGCCTCACTTCTGCTGATCTTTCCCAATCCCCAAAGTCAGCAAGTAGGCCAGATAACTGTACATAAGCACCTGAATTCTCTGGATCAAGCTTGATAATTTGCTCCGCTACTTTCTTCCCAAGAGTTCTATTCCCATGAGCCACACAACCTCTCAACACTGATGACCACATTGTCGCATCTGGATCAAAAGGCATTTCCTCTATAAGATCCATGGCCTCATTCAGGTAACCAGCCCGTGCAAAAAGATCAATAACACAAGAGTAGTGCTCAATCCTTGGATCGACATCATAATCCAATTTCATCGCATATAACCATTTCCACCCCTCTTCAACCAATCCACAATGATCACATGCAGAGAGGACTGCTGTGAAAGTGATATCACTGGGTCTCAAACCAGCATGCCTCAGCTCCTCAAACAGACTCAATGCTTTCATCCCATGGCCATTGGTAGCATAACCCATCAACATGGTATTCCAAGAAACTTCATCTTTTTCTATTATTCCATCAAATACATTTCTCCCTTCTTCAACATGACCACACTTGCAGAAGAAATCAACGAGGGAAGTAGAAATGATGGGGTCATGTTCGAGCCCAACGACAATAGCTTTTCCAAAAATCTGTCGCCCTAGATCAAATGAGGAGCTAATAGCACAGGAACTGAGAACACTAGCAAAGCTGAACTTATCCATCATCAAGCCCAGCCCATTCATCTTGCAGAAAAGATCCAAAGCTTCAACAGGACAACCATTCCGACTTAGACCTACTAGCATTGAATTCCATGATATCAAGCTTTTCTTTGAAATAGATCTGAATATTTCTTTTGCATCATCGACCTTTCCGCAGTTAGAATACACTGTGATCATAGAATTAAGTAAGATTGTGTCCTGAACTTCCAGCTCACCAAAGAGATTGCAAGCATCCCTAAGGCTTCCACATTTATAATACATGTCAATAAGAGCACTGGCTACGAAAATTTCATTAAGGAGACCACTCTTGAAAGCATGGGCATGCATTAGCCTACCTTGTGCCAGAACACCTAAGCTACTGCACGCACTTAAAATACTGGCTAATGTAGAGAAGTCCTCACGGACACCTGCTTTGCGCATCTTGTTAAACAGAACTAAAGCTTCCTTTTCCTCATGATTTGTGACATGGCCAGCAATCAGTGAATTCCATGATATGACACATGGTTTATTGCTATTGCTGAAAACCCTTCTTGCCTCATCCATTTTACCAAAATTGGCAAACCCAGAAATCAATGCCGACAGAGAAAAGTCATCCGGTTCCTCCAAGTTAATTAAAACACGATTTGCACTATCCAAATCACCGCATTTTCCGTACAAGTTGACCAACGAACTAGCCAACACTGAATCAAATGCCACTTTGTCAATAAGAAGACGCGCATGAATCTGCTTGCCACAATCGATAGCTTCCAGTTCAGAACAAGCACCTATGACAGAGGCCAAAACAAAAGTATCACCCTGCATTCTCTCAAAAGGATCCGAATTCATGTCCTTGAACAAACTAAGGGCTTCCCTGGGCTGCCCATTCTTGGCATAACCATGAATCATGGAATTCCACGCAACTGCATTCTTTCTGGGCATGGCATTAAACAAACCAGAAACAGTCCGAAGATCACCCCTCTTGGCAAAACCCGAAATCACCACGTTCCAAGAGAAATCATTCCGGCAGGGCATGTAACCAAACAATTCCAGAGACTTAGCCACCTCTCCCATCCTCATGTAACCTTCAACCATCGTGTTCCAAGTGAAGCAATTTCTCTGAGGCATATCATCAAACAGTCGCCGTGCATTATCCATTTGACCGCACTTAGCGTAAAGCTGAAGGAGACGGTTTCCAAGCGTGATGGCGCAGTTCAAGAGACCCTTTTTCAGGAACAGAAGATGGAGCTGCTTGCCTTCCTGGACGGAGAGCCGAGTGCTGCAGGACCGGAGTAAGTGCCCGCAGCTTTGCACATCCATGTCCATGATGTCGTGATGTTTAACGCCAAAGCGAACTCCAAATCGCCGACGCCGCCGTCCCGCCAACCTGACGCCACCAGACGACGGCGACCATCCGTAAGCCCCTAAGTCTGCCGGTGTGTGGCGGCGAAGTTGAGAACGGCATTTTCACTTGAACTTCCGGAAGCTTCGCCGTTCTGATGACTTGAAAGCAGTCCTCGAAAAGCGTCAGTGGTTCATAACATTTTCATGCATAAGATTAACTTCATTCTCAAAAATACGTTTATTGAAAAATATTGAAAATCTTCGACATCTTAAAATTTATTACGAAAATATAATTAAATATCAAAGCTTTCATAAAAACATAACTAAGTCACAAAATGACATTTTTAAAATAATTGAGGTCCTCCATTCTTTGTCTCAGTTCTTCTAATTTAAATAAAATTTGAAGAGCAACGTAGGATAGAGAATTTAATTTAAAACTATCGTGTTGAAAACTTTCAGTTAGACAAATTAACGGTCTTAACGAAATGGCTTAATTTTTCTAATTTGATATATTTTAAGATTTGATTGTATCATTTACAAATTTTTAAGAATTAATTGTGCATTTATGATAAATTTTAGAAATTTTAGTGTGCTTATCATTATTTTGACAATATAATAACAAGCCGTTCCGTGACACTTTCTGTGGATCGTGTCCGGTTCGCAAGCATAAACTGCAAGCCGCGGCGGACGATTCCCCTGCTGGGCTTCACTGTGGGCAACAGAGCGAGGTAGAAGCACTGCTTCGCTTCTTCGATCTCTCCGCTCGGCCAACTCCATTCGTTCCTTTCAGATGTTGTCTTAATGCTCCGAGTATGTAGGCAACAGAAAGGAAGTTGCTTTGGGCATCGTCCCATCGTCCCTGTTCGTTACATGGGGGTGAATGCCGCCTCCATACTTAACCAGCTCCTCGGCACCAAAGTCCGCAACCCCAAGTCGCTGCCTCCCAGACCCAGCACGGCCAAGGCTCTGACCAAGTCCATCCTCGATCACCTTGACGCGGGTCGCCTCCAGGACGCCGTTTCCGTCCTCTTCAGTTCCCCTGAGCCCGTCCCCCACTCTCTGTACGCCCGCCTCTTCCAGCTCTGCTCCTCCGCCCGCGCCATCGTCGAGGCACGGAAGGTGGAGTCCCACCTGGTCGCCTTAGACCCGACACCGCCGGCCTTCCTGCTGAACCGGGCCGTCGAGGCTTATGGGAAATGCGGTTGCTTGACGGACGCCCGCGAGCTGTTCGACGAAATGCCCGAGAGAGATGGCGGGTCTTGGAACGCGATGATTGCTGCGTATGTGCGGAACGGGTGCGCGGAGAAGGCGCTGAGGTTTTTTTCGGACATGAACGCATCCGGTGTTCCTGCTAGTGAGGTCACTTTTGCCGGTGTGCTTGGCTCTTGCGGTGTCATTCGGGCGCTTGGTTTGTCGATGCAAGTCCACGGACTCATGGTGAAGCGTGCTTTTTGTGGTAATGTGATTTTGGAGAGCTCGCTTGTCGATGTGTACGGGAAATGTGGTGTTATGGGTGACTCGAGGAGGATGTTTGATGAGATGGAAAGACCAAATGCGGTTTCTTGGAATGTGATTGTGAGGCGGTATCTTGAGATAGAGGATGAGAGGGAGGCGATTGTTATGTTCTTCAAAATGTTTCTGACAGATACAAGGCCGCTGAAGTTTACCTTCTCAAACGCTCTCATTGCTTGTTCTAAGATATGTGCTCTTGTGGAGGGGATGCAAATACACGGGTTCACAATTAAGGTATGTCTGGAAGATGATGAAGTGGTTTCCAGTTCGCTTATTGATATGTATGTTAAGTGCGCTGAATTAGAATCTGCACAAAAGATTTTTGATCAACCTTGTGCCAAAAACGTAGTTTCCTGGACTTCAATGGTGTCTGGTTATGCTTTAGGTGGGAGAACTGGAAAGGCTAGGGAGCTCTTCAATGAGATGCCAGAACGGAATGTGATTTCGTGGAACGCGATGTTGGCAGGGTACATTCGCTCGGGGCAGTGGGATGAGGCCTCAAATTTTATATCTCTAATGCGCAGTTCAACCAAGGACATTGACCACGTCACTCTTGCACTGTTCTCAAACTTGTGTACTGGCCTTTCAGATGTTTTCATGGGCAAGCAAGTGCATGGGTTTGTTTATCGATGCGGTCTCTCTTCCCATTTACTTGTCAGCAATTCTCTTTTGGATATGTATGGAAAATGCGGGAACTTCAGATATGCTCGAACTTGTTTTTACCTGATGAGTCAGTGGCGGGACAAAGTTTCCTGGAATTCTTTGCTGACTAGTTATGCTCGTCATCAAAGGAGTGAACATGCGATGGAAATGTTCTGTGAGATGCAATGGGAGACAGCGCCCAGTGTCTTCACTTTCGGAACTCTTCTCGCAGCTTGTGCTAACATTAGTGCTCTTGATCATGGGAAGCAAATTCACGGAATCATGATTAGGAAAGGATATAAGATTGATATTGTCGTTAGAGGAGCTCTGATTGACATGTACTCCAAAACCCGCTGCATCAAGTATGCCCTAAGAGTTTTCATGGAAGCAGCTCCACGGGATGTGGTTCTTTGGAATTCCATAATTCTTGGCTGTTGCCACAATGGGTTGGGCAAAGACGCTATAGAATTGTTTGACGTAATGAGCAAGGAAGGTATTAAACCAGACCACAGCACTTTTCAGGGGCTTTTGCGTGCCTGTATCTGTGAGGATCTTGTTGACCTGGGAGGACGGATTTTTAAATCGATGACTAATGTTTATAGCGTTATCCCTAGGCTAGAGCATTATGAGCAAATGATTGAACTCTACAGCCGTGCTGGATGGATGTGTGAGCTTGAAAAGTTTGTTAAGACAATGCCATTTGAGCCAACAGTTTCGATGCTTAAGAGAATATATGGTGCTTGTCAAAAACATGGGTTCCCCAGATTGGGAGAATGGGCTTCCCAGCTGCTTGCTGAGTCGAATATTTCAGAACGATTTGAAAAATGAAGTTGCAGGCATACACAGAATGGCCAAGTAGACAGATCTGTTAGTCTGATTAGCAAATAGTTTCTGGGATGGGACTGGAGTTGCGAAACTCCATCCTGTGTAAGTTAAGACCCCCCAATTTCTCTGATGAGGAGGGCATATTCATGCCCACTCCGACAATGTCTTCGATTGTCAAAAAAAAAAAAAAAAAACAGAAGCAACTGGCGGAACTTTGCTGCAAAAAGTTGGAACTTTTGGGGTGCATATTGCTTCGACATGATGTGCAATTAGTTATGTGCTTACAAGGGCCAGTCTAGATTTTCCTCTTCAAAAGTTTCTCCTCTAATTGTATATAGATCTATGAATTGATCTCTGGAGCTTCTGAGAGAAGGAGAAACTGAAGCAGAAGTCCTGTTGAATGACAGGAGCCATGGTCATGGGACCAACCAAATGATTGTGAAGTAACCGAAGGCAAGTGATTATCACATCTGACTCTGAGGAGTGCCTTCGAAGGGCCACCTCATATTGAGCACTGCCAAAAACTTGTTGTGCGAGTCTTTCAGCTCAAGCAATGTCTTCAAGTTCGAAGTTTTACACCCCAAGTTTTCATGGTTACCAGCTGATGAATCTGTTTGGCCGGGCATCAGACCATCGAAGACAACACAAGTTCTTGTCGTGAAGAATATATAAATCCATCTTATTTTCTGAAGAAAATGGTGAGAAAGAAACGTGGGAATAGGAGATTTGAATAATGACATGACTAATGAGACGCTACCCTCGACCTACTACGAATAAACTTATCTATGGGCCACCCTTACGTGGACATACCAAATGTTTATTCTTGACCGATTCGCATCTAGTCCCTCATAGGTTGACTAGGGCTTCTAGAAACCTATTTCTAGATCACGGTACCCTGCTGTTTCTATGATTCTAATCCTTTCACCTTATCAAACCCACAGAAAGTTCAGAGTTCTCCTAACAATAGAAGAATTCTAGAACTTTGGAATGTGATTAAGTTTCCATCTCGATCCAGTCCAACGGCTATTGTATCCATATGATTAACTTCTCTTTCCTCATATGTCCCGAGGCACGGGTGTTCGTCTAGAGAAAAAGTAAGGAAGAAAGAGAGAGAGAGAGAGAGAGTTTCCGAATTGACTGCTAAGTTAGTTTCATGTTCAATTTTACTTCTGGGGCCAAACTAGACTCCTAAGTTGTTCAAGGAATATTTTCTGTACATCAAAGTTGGTTGGGAGCTAGGACCCTCTCCTAACAACATGATGTCTGAGTCTCCAGCAAACGACATGGCGTTTTTGGAGTATATACTATATCTTGCGTACTGCCCTAGAAATCCCTCCTTGGCATTGCCCTCTTCCAAAAGCAACCCAACAAATCTTCCACCACCCTCTAAAGTTTTAAAGTTTCTCCCTTTATTAAATTCCTTTAGCTACTTAACGAAATTGATTAGCAATAATCAACGCCCTCAACTCAGATACGTCTCGATGTGCGCAACTAGCCCCTCATCCCCTGTTCCTCTCAGGCCCATCGGAAGTGGACCTGCCTGTCTGTCCCTTCCACGTAAAAAGAATATGGAGAAAAAGCCAACAAACGCTCCTCCTCAAAAGACAAGAAAAGAGAACGATGGAAAATCTCGATCTGGACTAACAAGACCGCGTAATACTTATATCGCGTGACATGCCTGCAGGATCTTCGTCCACACAATTGGCAAATACTCATTTTCTTAACTCCTACGCTTGTCGCTCTCGTTATATACATAATGAAGAAGCAATAATTCTTGATGGATCCGGTGATATCACGTTGGGAATGATATTTTTTTCTCTGCCTGAGGGTGCGGGCCTACTTCCTATCCTGTTCATCTAGAACTCCTTGACTTTTGTTTGAAGAGACCCCTCATTAATTAATAACTTTAGATGAAATAAAGATAATGACAAAATCTGGAAATGACTATAAGCTAGCCGTTTTGACAATGCCATTCCACCCACCTCTCTCACTTTTCCATAGCAAACCAGAAACACTCGCTTCTCCTTCTTCTTTCCCCCACCACAAACACAACAAGAACAAGAACAAGATACCATGCTCGACCCGGCCCGACAAAGGAATCACCTCAGGCTATCCGAACATATCCAGATCTCCAGCGACGATCCCCTGGACTACGGTTCCCGGCCTCGAAAGACCGCGGAAAGCTATGCAAACTACAGGGCTACTGCTCAAACCAACATGTGCGACTTCCGCGGCGAGACGAACGCGCATGAGGACTCAGGGGTATGCACCCCGCCCCTGTGGCGGTCGAGCCCGCCGCAGAGCCCACGGCGCCACCTCGGCAGTGGCAACCATTACCGGAGCTTGTCGCCCGCGTCGAGGACGCAGGCGATCGCTCGGGGGCAAATGGAGCTTATGGAGATGGTGAGGAACATGCCTGAGTCGTGCTACGAGCTCTCTCTTAAAGACCTCGTCGAGCTGCCAAGGGCTCGGCAAGAGATCAACCCCATGGCGATGATCCAAAGGGAAGGGAGTGGCAAGAGACAGAACAGTAACAGGAGAGTTGATGGAAGCAATAATAAAGGGCGCATGATGGGGAGGAGTGGAAGTATCGACAATGGTGGGTTCTTGCTTAAGATGGTGTTTCCAATTCCTTGGGGCTCAAGCAAGAAGAAAAAGGATAATTCAGGTAATAACTTCAGCAAGGTCTCGCCAAGGCCCTCGATGGAAGGGTCGGCGAACGTCGGGGTCGAGAAGGAGTGGTGGAAGAAGAGGAATTTGATGTCAGGCGACAGCGAGAGCGTGGATTCAAGTGTGAACACCGGAAGCATGAAGAGCAGTAGGAGCAGTAGCAGCAGCAGCAGATGCAACAGCTTTAGTGGCAAGAGGTATGACCTATCAAGCAAAATTCAATTTAGTTTTCCGGTGCTTATGCGATTTTATGAGAGGCCAAAAAAAATTAGGCCACGATGGATCAGATTCCGTTCCAGCTAATAGAGTTGAGAAAATTTTGCGCAATAGGAGTAGGACTAATGAAACCTGGGAAGATCTGTTTGCGAACTAGAGAAAAAACATCAACCGCAGATTCGCGATTAGGTGAATTTCGATACTAAAAGAGACTTCTTTGCATAAGGTTCGTGGGTTCTCTGGAAATACTAGTAGATGAATTGAAGTACTTAAATTATTTTGTTTTATCAGAGATTAGGATGCTGCAGAGAGAGAGAGAGAGAGAGAGAGAGAGAGAGAGAGAGAGAATTTGCACTCTACGGAAACCTGAGCTGGTATTTTGGATGGTTATTTCCTTGAAGACTTGTTTGTGTTCCTGGAAACTTTCATCAGATACTCCCGCACGGTGGACCAGCATAAGAGTCAAAGTCTCTGTTCTAGAACAGACCCTTTTTTGGGGGGGAAAAAGAAATGTGTTTCTGTACAATTTCCTATTCTTTTCCTGGCAAGCCCACTGCAAATTTTTCCAACCACACCATAAGTCGCGTGATACTCGCATGAGTGGTTCAGGAACAGAGTCAACCATTAGGAATATCTCATAATGAGAATCCTTACTGTTGTCGTCCAGTACGGCTCACAATTGTTTTGAGTCCATACCGGACATGAATTGCCTTCCAAGCCACACCACACAATCCTGACTTCTTATCAAAAGACCCACGACGGGAGAACTTGATAATCCATTAGTAATCAAAACCGAGTTTCATCAGATAACAAAGCTATGGGACTGTTCAAAGAACTTGTTAAGCAGTTGCCCTTCAAATGATTCTGACAAATTCCCTTCCTTGAATGCGACGCAGGCACGGGAACGGAGGGTGTTGCTCGTTCATCTGGACGAAGAAGAGCAGCGGACTTCACAAGTGAAAGCGCGAGCCCGTGCTCCAAACGCAGCCTGAATCGGTTCTGTAATTACGTTTCCGCTGATCTCAGATAATCCAAAGTTTCACATTAGAGTGCCTACATATTTTTCTCAAAAGTGTTTCGATGAGCTTGTAATTATGCTCTTATCTAAATTTCAATATGTCGTTTGCTCGAATATGGTGCTCTTTTGCTTGCCCTTCTGGCGAATCTCATTGTTTAAGCAAGCTTAATTATCAAATCAACTACTTGATTAGTGGAGTTAACGAGTCATTCTGACTTGGATCTGCACTAAACAGGAGCGTAACATCCACAGTATCGTATGTGTTCTTGTAGCAGAAGGTAAGGATGGTGTCCTCTCAATGAACAGGTTGGCCAATTATGATGTTCCATTTGGTTGTTACTTTGTCCCGGCAAAAGAGGGGAAAAGAAAGCGAAGTCGTGCTTTTTCCTTTTGGACAAGCCCGTATCTAAATGCGCGGCCCTAATAAAGACAAATGTCGAGCGTGATTGGCCTTCATTTCCACTTTCGACAAGCACAAGGACACCAATTTTGGGAAAGTGAAAGGGCTTGTCTTGTTGAAAAGAGGCTAAGGGCCTCGACCTACGCACTTCATCTAGAGAACTCCGTTTTACTCCATCTCTACATGGGGGTTGCGAGTTATAAGTATCAACTGCGAGTTATAATTATAGATGTGGGGAATGTTTATGTTTATATTCTACCAACTCAGATGGCTTAGAGATGAGGGGAAAGGTTGCACCTTTACTTGTATATCTATTACATGAGATGGAAAGGCCAACATCCTCAGTCATTAGGTAGTATAGCTCTTCTTCATAATTTTCTGCCTTGATTGCAACCGTGAAGAGAGAGTTGCTCTTTTGAAAGGCATTTGATGAACACATCAATGAGTACAGCACCTAGGAAGTTTACTTTGCCCGGTTTTTAGAAAGTTGCGCTAATCTAACTCTATAGTTGTAACTACCCGAGTATATCTTAAAATCTTCCGATCTGGTCAATTTGGTCATAACTATTAGCAATAATTGTCTTGCACCAAGGTTCAAAACGAAGTAGAGGGGATGACTAGCATTTTTTGGTTACTTCCTTCGAGCCTTATCACTAGAGTCTCACATATTTCGACAGACTGTTCCAATCTAGGACTTTAGAGAGCTCGCCGCTCAACGTCACTCGCAAGTGTTTATGATGAAGGTGAGTAACATCATGATGCACTCAATATTGGCAAATTCGGAATGAGCTGAAATTTGATAAGTCACATGGAAACGGACTGTTGATCAAAACACTCTGCTCTGCTGTGATCAACTTCAATTTTTTTTGCGTTTCGAAATCGTTTACTTGGGTTTTAGGATAATTTTTGTTATTACAGTGACGTTTTTGTAATAATTAAATTTTATATTATAATAATTTCCTATTGAATTAGGGCTTTTATTGTTATCATTAGGTTTCTTATTGTAATTAGAATCTTATTTTAACGCTATACGTGTTTTAGGGTTTCGAAGAGGCAGACTTTTTGATTTGATAATCACACTTGAGAGAATGATTTGTTCCTCTATCAATTCTTAATTTTTATTTAGCCAAATATATATTGTGTTTCAACATGACATCACCATAGCCCTATCAAAACACTGGATATCGAGAGAAACCATTCATCAAATCGAGATATAGACTAATAATGCGAGCGGGTTCGAATCGCGACCTATAATTTAGGAATATCAACTCATGTCGGTAGGCCATCACGGTCGACGGGTAAAGATCGGTTTTGTAATCGTGCTGTGTGATTATAGCTGACACAAACCAATTAAGTTGGTGGTTGCGGCTGACATGAGCGTTACACCACTTAAAGCAGGTTTGAAGATTGGAGGTGCCTGTCGCTGCCCAATGTCCCATTGAGGGGAAAGTTCACGTCTTATATGGAACGGGACATTATGGATATCGACTCAAGCAGTTAAAATGGTGATCCCTAAGTAATACACAGAGCCATTGTAAATTTCGATTCGATAAACTCCATTAGGCACGTTGAAATTCTTATATCAATCCCGAAAATTTTTGAGTGAAAAAAAGGATGGGACACGGTTGTGAAGTACGACATGTCCACCATGGAAGTCACGATGAATTGACACTGCACCCATCATGGAAGTTTGTCAGACTAGAAAGTACAGTATTGCAATTATATGGTGTCCTATTGAGCTGCTCCAGTAGACGAGTCTTGTCGTGAATTCAGATGGATTAGATGGAAGCATCATGCTCACAACATCAACAGAAAACCAATTGAGTCCATTTACAAAGTAACAGCATGATCCTTATTAACTTTAGATATACATTATTTTTTTATTTAATGTGGCAGTTGACTTCCTGAGTCAATGTTGCAAAAAAAAAATCACTCGGTCTCTTGAGCTTATGGAGCTTATGGACCGAGTTCTCCATATTCATCGTAAATCCATACAAAATAATAACGATTCACGAAAATTATTAGATTTACTCACGAGCAAAACGATGTATATGTTTACTTATTCATCTACATATGATTAAAAGGAGTCCAGTGCATGACTTAAGTTGGCTCACAAGTCTAAACTTCTATTATAAACAGTCTCGTTGCTATATTTTTCATGAAAGGAAGTTTCAAATTGTTACGTTTGGATATACGTTAAACATTCTTTGCAAGTACCTAAACTGTTCATCTGACAAGAACTGAGCTATAAGCCTATAATCAAAAAGTCTTCCCATCATTTACTTTAAGGGAAGGAAGCATTTAGATTTTCCGCTTGGACTTACGCTCAATTGGCACAAAAGAAGTCCGGTCCTCTATTTGATATTAAGGGCTGGGAGAGAGGAAAAGTCAAAACACATCTGCATATTTTCTATAGACGGGGTTGGGAGAAACTTAACAGCACTTTCCCAATGATGCAAGCAAACTCTTCTTTGACCACTTGCATTACACACACCCTTTTTTCCTCTTTGACTAGAGGAGTGTCTAATGTACCCAAATCGGCCCAAATCAACCCGAAGAATTCAGGTCTTTTTGGATCGAGTCTCGTGTGATTCGCAAAATAAGTAAATGAATCTAGTCATATTGACGGTTCGGTTCGGTTCGGTTTGAGTAATATACATCAATCGAATCGAACCGAGCTCTTTGAATATCTTTTTCTTCTTTGGTGCCCGAAGAGTGAAGACTTGTATCTGGTCTTTCTTTTAATTCAGAGAGTACTTTCTTTCTCATCTCAAATATTGCAATTCTAGAAGCCAGCAGCTTGGCGTCTTCCATTGCCATCTCCACCACCATTCCCCTTCGCCTTCACCTCCAGATCTTGCGGCTGCGAGCGGTGGATCTCGTCCACAGTCGAGCTCTGTCGTCTCTCCCCTTTGCTGATCACACCACCAAGAGTGAGTTCGCCGGAGGAGAGCCACTCTTTTTCCCCGGGCCACCCTTAGGTGGTCCATCGGCCACCAGATACCTCGATGATATCAGCGGTCATGGAGCCTCGTCGTCTCCAGATTTGGAGGCGCTTTGTCGCCGGTGAACATCAACGACGTTACAGAGATCGTGATCAAGACGTTCTCAAGATCCGTCCTTGTCGCAGGCGATCTCAAGATCTTCCATGGCTGCTGATTCTGGAGCTTTTTCTGTAACACGATTGTTTCCGGACCTTTTGTTACACGAAGAGAAGATGAAGAGACAAAAAAATGCATGCCAGTTGAGGTTAATTAGAAGCCGGGTGCTGAATCGTGGTTGTCATTGGAAAAAAAAATGCTACAAAAAGACTAAGTTCTGTTCTCACGCTCCGTTTGTTCACGAAAAGTTGACAATTTAGACTACTTTTCTTTTCGAAAATTACTTATATTGATTGAAATAAGTAGTAAACGAGAAATGTTTCCATAACTTATAGCAAATTATATTTCAATATTTTCATAAATAATAAAGATATTTTTCATTCGTTCAATTTTGTATGCAATACATACGACCGTTTTTAAAATATATACTTTATAAATTATTCATTTTCCATAAAGTGAATAAAGTTTCAATGTCCAGATATAATCAAGCGGCCTCAAGAGTTTTAAACTGGGTACAGACAACTTAAAAATTTACAAGAACCGTTCTAAATAACATGTTAATAGCTATGCCTATGGCACTTGGGAAATCAGGTTTTCCAATTCTAAAATCCCAAACTCTATATAGTTTTTACAACAATTAAAATTCGGGCAGAGTCGGGTGAACTGTTATACCCGACCCGCCTCCGTTCGCACATGAAACCTGGTGTGGGCTTTCGGCAGGCCCATCATCACTGCGCAAATGTCTCTGCACATGCCGTTTGATCTCTTGACATAACGTTGATGATCATCTACTGCGACAATCTACCATGAACATGTTATATTATTAACGATACTAATGAAGTTTCTTACTTGACCATGACGTTTTGACTGCTGGTACTGTGGCTTAATTGTTGGGATAAACTTACTTTAAGCCCCATCAATGGAAGACCTAATTCAATACCAAAGAGCAATATATTATGTGGTCAAATGAGTAGATGCTTGATAGCTCAGCCCTCCAACCCCCCTCCTTTATTTTAATGATAACCAAGAGCTTATATTAAGGAGTGCACTATTTCATGTTTCAGTAAGTATGGAAATCTGGAAAGATTCGGACTCAGAATTTCATATAATGATATAATGTAAGATTTTAAGAAATCATCGTCAATTATTATAAAATTATAAACTTTTAGGTCTTTACATAAGCATAAATACCTTATACTCTGATACCATGTTAACATGTTGGATTTTTCAACATGGTATCATACCTGCTACTCCTAATCCAGTTTGCACGTGAAAGGGGTGTTGAAATATTGTCCCGCATCATTTGATGATGGGTCTTTATACTCTTTATATACATGTAATCTCCATTCATCTAATAGTTTAAGTTTTTAGATTTATATACAGTGTTTCCAAAAAATCTCACATAAATAAGCACTTGCCCTACCAAAGTCTTAAAGTTTCATTGAGAGGGACCTATGAGGTTTGGCACGAAGGATGGAAGCTCAACAACTGTGGCTTTCATGGTCCTAGAATTGAGTCGTGGCCTCGTGGATGAGCCTTTTCTGGGACTAAGTTATGGCCAAGTGGCAATATCAAGACCGATCACCAAGGACCTAGGCTCGTCACACCTTGCAACGAGGACCATGGTTTGGCCGTTCAGATCTCGAATCCGACCTTTGAGAGGTTGAGTTAGATTAGACTATTACGAGGGCCACCGCAACACATATGGGTTTGTCGAGAGCTTCAGAGCTCACCGTTGATGCTCAATTCAGTCATTAGGTCCATTATCGATTGCAAAAGATCTAAGTTCATTGAGAATTCGAGGTTCCGTTTATTTCGCAAAAACAAAAATCTCGAATTTTTTTTTATCTCGGTTTGTTGGTGCTTAAATTAGTTAGGAAAACATGTCAATAGGATTTTTTTTCCATAGTCAACGGAAAAATTTGTACTCATTTGAGGCTGTGCTGAAGCCCCAACACTCGTGCGAGAGTCCTTCATAGCTATGCTCAAGGCCCAAGTGACCGTGTTCGTATCCCCAGTAGTCATGCTTGCGTACGTAGCTCCCATTGCTAAGTCATCGACTACCGAATTGATTCCTCTATGATCGGCCTGACATCATAAGGGTTAGGCTTAGGTTTCTCGAGGTTGGGCCCAAAGATCCAAGCCCTTGTGCACGGATCATCATGTCGGTTAGATATACTTTGCATCGCATAGATGATGCATGTCTATTGTGAAAATATACTTTCCAAACGATGAAAACTAATTTCTAGTTTCAAATTTCAATTAAATACCACTAAATATTATCAATTTTTCTAAGAAATAATTTGTTGAAAAACAATTATTGGATGTAGATAGAGATTAGGGAGAAAGTAAGGGGAGACCGTGGGTGTGGACGAGGGATGTCGTCGTGCGACAAGAAAACAATTCTTGGATATCTGTTGTGAGATATTATTGTAGTAAAACTTTTTATGTGAAACTATAAGCGATTATGCAACTATTTTATATTTAGGGATAAGCGCCCTGGAAGTCTTATAATTTTTTTTAAAAAATTGAATAATATATTTTAAAAATACAAGTAAGTCTTAAAACTTGTCAAATTGGTACAATCAACTTATTTTATATTTCTATTGGCTAATGAAAAATACTGATGCCATTTTTTTCCATCCTAAGTGGTGCTGACATGTCTAAATTAATGTCATTTCGACCCAAGTTCTTCAATTTTGCTTATATTTAATAAAATTGGGATAAATGTACTAGAAGTCTTAAAACTCATCATGTAAATATAATCGAGTCTTAGAACTTTTAAAAAAGGCAATCAAATCCTTAAACTTATCATGAAAATATAATTGAGCTCTAAAATTTTTAATAAATGTTATCGATTCTTAAACTTTCATCAAGTTAATGTAGTCAAATATTTCTATTAACTTCATCCAATTTGAGAATTAAAAATGCTAACAAATCTTAAGAGTTGATGCACCAGCTTACCAAGTTTTAATACTTGATTGCATTAATTTGACAACTTTTAGAGTCTGATTACATTTGTTTAAAGTTTCAAAACTCAATTGCATTTATATAATTAATTTTAAAAGTAGATTACACTTTTTATAATTTTTAGAAAATAATAGCATTTTCATAATAAGTTTTAAGACTTTTAGTGTACTTTTCCCAATAAAATTTGTACTAAAAAAATTAAATTTTGATTAAATGACATGATTTTATCATTTTAGCATTATATTTTCTATTTTAGTCATGTCACTGCTACTTGGAAGATGTGAAAAAAATCATGTTAGCATTTACCATTGGTCAAGTTAGAGAGAGCTAACAAAAGAACTTGATTGTATTAATTTGATTCAATTATATTTTTAAAAAATTCCAAAATTTAAATATACTTTCGTGACAAGTTTCACGACTTTCAATGTACTTGTATTTCATTTTTATTAGTGAGAGTCATAATGAGCGTGCTCTTCAATTTTAACTTTCATCGCCATTTAAGACGAATAATTTCATGGTCAAAGTACTCAATCCACAAAATCTTTTTATGAAAAAGACGGATGCGAATTCCCAATGGTAAAATCACGTCGAAATTGTGAATTACCAAATGGTGCCTCATTATGTTGCCCTCAATAGACGGCATCGATACGTGGCAAGACAAATAAGCCAAATCAAATATTTATCGTCGATATCAGCTCGAGAATACGATACTGACTCCGTTTAATTGGCGGAAAATGAATCAGAAAATTTATTTTCGTGAAACGAGCGGAGCTTAAATCGAGATAAGACGCGGCAACATCCGGCGGCTGAAGGCATAGTTGAGCCATAGAAAGAAAAATGAAAAAAAAAAATTCAAACGTAAAATCGCATTGCGCGGTGTGAACACAATCTCGCGAGATAAAGCAAAATTTCCCCAATAGAAAAGATAAGAAAACAATCCAAAGTTGAGCCCCATTTCATGGAAGCTTCGCATCCGCCTCATTTGACTAAGCCAATCGCTTAGCCCCAACCAAAGAACCCCTAGAAACATCTTCCATCCTCCTCCCTCCTTCATCTCCTCCGCCATCTCCTCGCGTCTCTGCTAGGGTTTCGTGGTCTCCCGATCATCGATCGTCGGTCACCCGATCATCGATCGTCGGTCACCCGAGCCACTCTCCTCACTCCTTCAGTCCACACCGACTGCTAGTAGTGACGCCACTTCCGCCGAGAGCATCTCGCTCTTCCCTCTCCCGCCACCCCGCGCTCCTCCGATCGATTCCTCGTTGGCTTGGAGGCGGTCGATTTCCCGGGCGATCGACGATGACTGTCGAGGCGGATTCGTCGCCGGTGTTGGTTCGGAGCGCTGAGAGGACCTCCTGGCCCCCGGGTTTCAGGTTCCACCCGACCGATGAGGAGCTCGTGCTTTACTATCTGAAGAGGAAGATCTGTAGGCGGAAGCTGCGGCTGAACATCATATCCGAGCTCGATGTCTACAAGTGGGATCCTGAGGAGTTGCCTGGTAATTGAATCTGCTGCGCTATTGTCTCTTGTTTTCTTCCCCCCCCCTCTTCGCGTTCTGTCCTGCTTTCACTTGATTGCGTTGACCGGATCTGTACATCGTTGGAGATGGCCTTTTCCACCGATCGCGGTGTCCTTTTGTGTTTATTCTGTGTTTGCGTGTCTGCGCTTGGGCAATCGGTCTGGCTTCCGGCGGCGGATTCATGATCTTGTGTCCGTTTTCGGCTGTCTTTGTGTTTCTTTTTGGGGAGGAATTATTATCGGTTAGGCATTCTTCTATGCCTTCTGTATGTACGTAAGTGTACGTGGCTTACTTCCTGCGGCCACCGCCTGCGGGCTGCGAACCTGTTGCTCGATGATGGGGTGTCGTGGGTAAACTGATTAAGAGCGAGTTTTGGTAGTTGATGATAGTTGGAGATTTAGGCGATGCCGCTTTATAAATTTTTGTACGTATATAAATTCATGAATGATCGTGAAGCCTTATTATGTACTATGGCGAGCACCTTACTCCTTTAAATCTATACCGAATGGCCCTGGCGGTGGCTTGGTTCAGCCAGAGCTTTCTCTCGGGCTAGTTTAGTCTATCGTAGAAACGATCGTTTTGCATATAGTTGTTCATTTTTCTGGGGTAAGTTGTTCTCTTATAATCTACTTGTCATGGTTAGTTTTTCTCTTTCTATTTTTGTTTCTTCCTAATCCTGTTTGAACGCCATGCTGAAATCAGTCTCCTGTCACTGATGGTTCTGTTCTGTACGAATAAAGTTAAGAGTAGGAAAATTGATGTTGAAGGGTGGTTCGCTCTTGATATTGTGCAGAATGACATGGATTTGCTTATTGTGTGCTTTATTTTCTACCCGTAGTTTTGTTGACTTTCAAGTGTTAATTAGTGGTTTTCTTAAGAAGCATTTTGGAAGAACTTTTGAAATGTTTTGTGGCTCCCTTGAGTTGCCTTTAAAGTTCCAACCTATGGATCTGCTATCACAACAGCTTCCTGACATGAAATTGCGATGCAGGCCAATCTTTGTTGAAGAGTGGGGATAGGCAATGGTTCTTTTTCAGTCATAGAGACAGGAAATATCCTAATGCAGCGAGGTCAAACAGAGCAACCAGACATGGATATTGGAAAGCAACTGGAAAGGATCGTATCATTACATCCAATGGCCGCGCTGTTGGAGTGAAGAAGACCCTAGTCTTTTACAAAGGTCGAGCACCTAGTGGTGAACGAACTGACTGGGTGATGCATGAATATACTCTAGATGAAGAGGAGCTCAAGAGATGCCAAAATGCGCAGGTATGAAAACTTGAGGAGGTGATAAATTACCTGTTTCCTTCATTAGTTTTCATCTATATACTGAAGCTTTTGCTCTTAATGTTGTTAGGACTATTATGCTCTCTATAAGGTTTTTAAGAAAAGTGGACCTGGACCGAAGAATGGAGAGCAATATGGGGCACCGTTTAAGGAGGAAGATTGGGCAGAGGATGATTACTCTGCTGTATCAAAGGTTGTTGATCAGGAGATCGGTCCAAAAGAACTTCCTCCAGTGTCTTCGTTAGACAATGTGGGTGTCAACAGTCAACCCCTGTCTCCGGCGAATGATATTGATATTGAAGAGTTCTTTAGAGAAATTGCAGAGGGGCCTGAACTTGAGCGACCACAGTATAATAATTGTGGTTATCTGTTACCTCAGGTTGGTTCTTCAATAAGTTTTATCCTTAAGTAGTATGCGAGGTTGGCTGTCTTAGCTATTAGATACAGCACCTTTTGTTAATGGTTATTTGCATCTCTTGTTGATCTGGAATGCTATACTGGTTGGTCGTGTGTCATAGAAATTGCAGCGGCAATTTAATCCTTATAGTTCCAATGAATGTGTTCTAATTGGGATGCATGCACTGTCTGTAGTGCACATAATACAAGGAAGGGCTTCTGCTTTTGAATCTTAGTAGTTGGGTAGTTGGCTCTTGTTTAGTTATCAAATAGGCTGTTAAAGTGGAAAAAAAAGGTGTTGTTATTGGATGAGGAAATTGATTACTTGCATCTTTTAAACAGTTTCATGCTTTTTGAGTGACTATTTCATGTTTGAATATGTACTGATGTGCACAACTATAATGTCATGTTATGTTTTAGTACAAAACTGATTTTTCGTTCATGTTTTAGGAAAAAGAAGCACAAAGTACATTGTTAGATCCGTCGTCTCGAGAAACTGTCGCTTCAATGCCTTTCTTTGGATATGATCTGAGTACTCCACAGGATTTGAGTGTGGCCAACATGGAGTTAACTCAGTTTGGAGTATATCAGGGGCAAGAATTGCAGGAGGCTTCTGAGACAACACATGCTCTTGAATGTGGTACCTTGGAGACTCGTCTAAGTGAGGACTTCCTGGAAATTGATGATCTTGACAAGAGTGACCCCTCAATCTGTGCCTTGGAGAAACCTGTGGAGGATCCACATTTTGATGATCTGGATGGGTTCGGTGAATTTGATCTGTTTCATGATGCAGCCATGTTTCTTCGTGACATTGGATCCATGGATCAGGGAGATGGTGCGACTACCCAGATGAATTGCTTTGATGATGGTTTAATGAACCAATATAACCACCACCAGCAACCTCCCATCTTAAATGTCGTTGAGCAGACTACCAGTCAGCTGTGGGTGCATGAGCGAACGAATGAGGGTTATACCTCAGCTGAAAATTTCCAGGGGGTTGAACCGTGTCCTTCAGGTACATGGTTACACAAGATCTGATATTGATGATTTTCTTAGCTACCACTGAGTTCTTTGTTTGTTTCTATTGTGGATAAAGTGGCTCTCTCCATTTGCCATCCACATAAAGCTCCTGATGGGATGGATGGTATTGGTAGAACTGTCACAGTCCACATGGTGAAATGCAAAAGGGGTTTGGTGCTAGCTCCATGAGCTCCTCTAGCACAAGTATTCTCTTTGCATACTGCTGTAATTGAGTGTGACGTGTTATCCTCAATTGTATGTTTCTCCTGAGGGAGCTGTATCTCGCGTTGGCAGGTGTTGATTCGGTAGTCCTTTTGCATTTGTTTTCAGGTTTTGTCAATGGTTCTAGTAGCTTGCCCAATGAATCAAGTCAAAGCCAAATTGAAGAGGGTGGAGGTGTGATGAGTGGATTCTCTTCGGCTCTTTGGGCTTTTGTGGACTCAATACCAACCACTCCAGCATCAGCTTCTGAGAATGCAATTGTAAGTCGAGCTCTGGGTAGGATGTCCAGTTTCAGTAGGTTGAAAGTATATTCCGTTTCTACAGATGTGAGTGCTGTTGTTAAAGGTGATGCAGTTGTTAAGAACAGCAGGAGGGGATTCTTCTTGCTTTTTGTTATTGGTGTGTTGGGTGCTATTTTAGGGGTATTGGTAGGAAGTATGAGATTATGGGAAAGATGTGTGTCTTGATGAAGTAAATGAATTATGGGAGTCTTAATCATATGCTGGTCTGAGTACATAGGTACATTGCTGGAATATTTGAGAGCCCTGCTGGTTCTTATATAATATTGCCAATATTCCTTGCACCTGTTCTCTATTCTGGGAATGACGATCAATGCCGCGACTGATCTTCTCTGTGATTTCCTGGGTAGTGAAAATCGCTCGATGTTGTTCTTTTTGCTTATTTTAGTAGTAGCAGAATTAGTATAGTAGGTTCACGAGTAAACATTGTCTCATTTCCCTCGATGAAGCCGCTGGTTGTATTCTTTCTGTCCATTTGCAGCCTGTCCATGGTTGACAGTATTTCGGTGACCATGCGCGCAACTTTGCTCTGCTTTTCAACGGTCTGCGTGTTTTTTAGTAGCTGTTGCAGTGAATTTAGGATATGAGATGGGCTGGGTCACCGAGCTTATATGTTTAAGCGAATAAAAGTTATGGTGAATGAGGTAACTACATGTGGAAATAATCTAACAGAAAAAAAGGAGATTACTTAACCATCAATTTATCCCTGCTGGTGAGCTGGCCGAGCGATTCATTCCGCATGGTCTTTGACCGAGAGGATACTGTTTCCCTTTGCTTGAATCGTAACAGCGAAGGAATTCTCACTTTCTCTGGGTGGGTAGAGACGAATTTCTTGGCATCTTTATTTAGTCAATTAGCTAGTGATGTTGGCCTGATACCATCGGATGTGACGTTGCGGTTGACGGGAAATGTGTTTGACTTTTGAACCAGAGGCCATTTCTTACGGCTCAGGGTCGGAAATAAAAAAGCATTATCATCGTTATTATTGTCGACATTTCTAATGCATTACCTTGGAATTCTGTCAATTCAACCTCAAATTTTATCTGGTCAAAGAAAGATTCAGTGGTTTCTACGTTCACACCATTCCCATTAGTTCAATCTACTCTAATTTTGAACTTAATATTTAATCTATAACCACATTTCATTATTTATTTATTTCAAATTGGAACTTTATTAATCCGCAATGTTTCATTAATCCCATTTGTCACATCAAGCCCAACTTAATTTTCTTCCATTCATGTTTCTTTTCTTCTTTTGGTAGACATAGATCGTGTCAGTGGACGTAACTTGTATCGTCTAATTAGTATTCCGATTGTAAAATTGGCGGTCGAGAGAGATAGAGGCAAAGGACAATAAAATATAAGATTTCTGCTGTTCTAAATAATGAGAACTTTGCTTTAGCTTTGTTGCCGCGGAGAGAGAGTGGAGGAGTCGTTGGAAACGTATTCCCTGCATGCACGTCACTTGACCTGCTTGCAAGGAACCGTTGGATGGGAGAAAATGCCTCCTATTGAAGGGGACACCCCCATCTAACTGTCCAGATTGCCTGACCGCCCTAATGCGTAGTTAGGCGATCCGGGTCCGGAGTCGTTCACTTTGGTTTCATTTCAGGTAATTTTTGAACAAGAAAGAATGACCTCCTTCCTTTTTCAATACTATCGTACTTCATCCCGTGTCGTGAATATCTTCTGTCATGTTTTAAACATGATTGACTCATGATCTTTTCAATGGGTATATATCATCGTACACAGCCTCGGACACATGCCGTCCCGCTATTAATTTAACTGGGCAACATCTTATTGCTATCCAACTCCTGTGATGTGCTGGGTGAATTGGTTGATGTGTATTGTTGATTATGAGATGAGCAACATGACCGTTGAGCATTGTCAAGTCTTTCTCGGTTCTCACACCATGCATTAGACGGGTCTAACTTGATAACATAAGAAGACACGAGGCCAACACCACAATGACGAATTTTTGCAGACGTGTTCACATCTTTGAACCTCGTATTTGTAGCTTTCCAAGCCAACTTCCATATTTGAATCAAATTATCTTTCTTAGCCTTTCGTATCAAACAATCATGAGAACCAATCGCTCCGATAGTTGATTATTATTGCTATTATTATTATTTTCAATTATTCGTTGATGATGAGCACTTGTATCGACGTACAACACAAAAGATAATTGTGCGACGGTCTAGAAATGAGCGATTCATGTGCGATGGCTCTTCTACCAATTTCCGCTACTGGCGTCGTAACTTTGAGAATGCATTTTGATGATTGCAGGTCCGCTTCGGAGATTTTCTATAGTATTTGCATACGTCAAGAACATAGGGATTAGGGGGCAAACTCATATGAAGACGAGGTGGCCATATGTTGGGGGGGAAGCTAGGAGGAAAGTGTTCGTGGATCTCTACTATGATCTTTTCTACATAGTCCAAATTGTTGTATCGAATGATTGTGCTCCAGGAACCCTCCTGTATAAAAAAACCAGAATTGCAACATCATGCGTTCTTCTTCGTTCTGCCTTCCTTTGAGAATAGTCCGGGCCAAATTCTTTCAGTTTCCACGCCACGTCAACAACACTGACAATCCTGGGATTGGTGTCCCGGTCAGCCACGGCGCGGTGTGGAATCGATGCATTGAGGGAGGCGTTGACTTCCCCTCGATTTTTCATTCCGGGTCGTCGAAGATGGAAATTCCCCACAAAATCGACCCAACTCCCGTCAGCCGTTCACACACCAATTTAGAAGCGAGCATTCGGATTCTAGCCCGAGCGCCCCCATCACTCTTATTGAATAATCGACCCTGCCACATGTGATCTCTCACGTATCGGTTGTGATCATCGCTTTTTGTGATCGATGCTTTAATGAATCGTCTTTTTCACAAATTAAGCATGTTTAACGAGTAGTACGAAGCGCACGATTAATGACACCTGGCGTCATTCGGAGGCTTATTTTGCTAAGTAAGTCCATGGGGCGCACAGGGGGGCTCCACGCTAGGACGGAACGTAGATGACGCGCTGTAGCTCACTACGGCTCGTCGTTTCGTCATCAAGGGAAAAAGTCAAACCCGGAGACCTCTGGAAGCCCCACCGGCCCCGGGGGGGAGGGGATTGGGATAACGGCACTCAGCCGTCGGTCACGAACCAATGGAAATCGCCGTTGCCCCGCCACTTGGCGGATTCCAGTTTGGCCACGTGGCGTGCGTTGCGTCACAGCTTTCGTTTCCGAAACGAAGGACAAAAAAATTAGTCAACAGCTTCCTCGAGAAGGAGCTGTTGACTATCATTTCTGGGTACGACGCACGAGACATTATTAGGCTCTGCGATGTTTATGGATGCTTTGATCATGTTGAATTTTTGGGAATTTAGATGTGAAAATTTCGTGTCATTTCTAGATTTACATAAGAAAAAAATAATAGGGTCGGCGGTGTGATTTGGTCGGATTGGAGTAAGACCTCTCACAAGTATTAAACCGTGCCAATTATATTAAAAAGATCTAAACTACTCCATGAACCACCAACTCCATTGCCCCTAGCTATTCTTTTTGTAGAGAGAACGATGTTATCGTGTTTCTTTTCCATTTTAATGTTTAACAATAAGGGTAAGATGATTGTAAGGTGCTCGATTGGTGCCCTTCCTCGTGACCACATCTACCCTGAAAACCCGAGTTTCATCTCGTGAGCAAAATCTCAAATTAGATATTCCCAATCCGAATCAACCCCTCGATAAAAAGGGAAAATTAAGGGAAATAGTGAATATTATTTGAGATTTTCTTCTTGTTGGTATTAGCCATTTAAAAAAAGGGAACGAACCTCAACTTACTCAAAAAAGAAAAAGAGTGAGAAAAAGAAGAAGAAGAAGGCAACTCAGAAAAGCGGCTAAAGTCTCTTGTCAGCCTCGACTCTTTTTCCCGTCTCTCTCTCTCTCTCTCTCTCTCTGTTTTCACCTCCTCGAGCAGAAATCTGAATCGTTCCCACCTCCACATCGTCTTCTTCTTCTTCCTCTTCCTCCTCCTCCAGGTGTCTCTCGCTCCGCCTTCCTGATTCCTTCACTGGTAAGCTCCCTAGGATGTCCCAACTCACCCAGGTCGAGTTCGCGATTTGATATCTCTCTCTCTCTCTCTCTCCTTCCTCGCGACCTTTTCGCCGTCCGATTCCTCGCGCCCCGCGATTCGGGTTCGCCAGAATTCTCGAGTTCCGGTGGCGATCGAGAATCATCGGGGTTTCGGTGGTTGGTTGGGCGAGGCTCAGTTTGTTCTCTGGTCACTGAGGCTCGCTTCACACCAAACCCCGCCCGGCGGCGGGCTTTTCGTTGCGATTTCAGTCCGGTCAATCACTGCCGAGTGTTTTGCTCATTGCCGATCCCCCGCGTAGCTTTTCGCCTTTTAGGTATGATCGAGCTGGTGCTTGAGCTAATTCGACCTTAGGCTATTATTTTCGGCGAGTTGTTGGATTGACTGCGCTGGTCAAAAGGTTGGCCTGCTGTCTTGACGGCTATTGCTTTTTCGTTTGGCTTGTTGCTTGAGAACGGCCTTGTTTTGAGGGATGGGGATATTAGCTGGAGGCGCCTAATTAGCAACGATCAGATCATTTAGCTGCTCCTTGATCTCATTTCCTGCTTTGCTTGCGACGTCTCGCTGGTTTCATTTCGATTATTGGGATTACGACCGCGCCTTCTTGTTTTTTTTTTTTTAGTTGTCGTGGATAAACAAGACTGAGATTAAAGAGGGCAGGAACCAATGGCTACTAATGCCGCAGCCTATGCAGAGAGAGCCACGAGCGACAGTTTGTCGGGCCCTGACTGGGCTGTTAATATTGAACTCTGTGATCTCATCAACATGGATCCACGGTAAAGCCTCTTTGACTTTTCCGCAGCTGTTTCTTGGGCGGAAATTGTTGTTGGATATATTGCTTCGGCAGTCCTTTGTGGTGATATTCTCTATCCTGCCTGATGTCTTTACTTTTAGATGTAACAATCTGTGCTTTCCTGTGGGATTGGAATTGAAACAACACTATGAATCCACAGTCGAATGCCAATCCATGTGTGCCTGCATATTTATCGTAATTGATTGTATTGGTCTTCTATTTAGTTGATAGGAAAATGGGTGGGCTTCCTCTTCCTAATTCGTTTTATTCAACTGATATGCCCAAACATCTGTCACCGTTGATATTTGATGAACATGCTAGAAGATAGTGCTTAATAGCAATGTTAAAACGATCAAATGGCTGCTAAAAACAGAGTCACGAGTGCACTGTCGTTCAAATGTTTCAAGACACAAAAACACCTGGGAGTTAGGAACATCCAAAGGTGATTCCACTTTACTGGTGTGTCATTATGAGGTGAATGTATTTGGGCATCATATTCTGGATGATTTAGTTGCTAGTCCTAGACAAGACATGCTTGATGCATTATGGTGATCAGGAGTATGAAGATTGCATATTAGGGGCCATAGATAACAGGAGCTTTGCTGCATTCTATATGTTGTTCTTTGGGTTGTCAGGGTATAGTTGAGATGCTCTTTGTTATCTGGATGCATGTGGCAGTTTTTTTCCCTTAAAAAAGAAATGTCTCGGACTGTCTATTGCTTATTGCACAGGGTGCCCTTTTCTAATTTTTGTTTTATTGGTCTTAGGTTCCTAAACCTTTACTGTAAATGAATGTCTGCAGGCAAGCTAAGGATGCTCTAAAGGTACTGAAAAAGCGTCTCACCAGCAAAAATCCGAAAATACAGATTCTGGCCCTTTTTGTAAGTCTCTTTATGCATTTTGTCTGTTTTTATTTTTATGTATGTATGTGTAGCTAGCGATTAATTTCTATTTGCATGCAAATTACGATCTGCTGTGAGTCCTGGTGTGTGCAGTGCCTTTCAATATGCGTCTATTATGAGTGAATTCTTGATATCTTGGTTTTGCTCTGGTTGGTTGATTGTTTTTGCTCGTCCCTTCCAACAGATTGGTGTCTTTAGCTAATGATCTATTACTCTTGTCTTAACCCAGGCATTGGAGGCTCTCAGCAAAAACTGTGGTGAGAATGTTTTCCAGCTGATTGTTGAGCGCGATATCTTGCGTGATATGGTTAAAATAGTTAAAAAAAAGGTAAGATTGCCTTGTTATTAATTATTATTATTATTTTGATAGTTTTACTGTGTCACAGAACCTTCTGATGGATGTTTTGTTCAATGTGCAGCCTGATTTGAGTGTTAGGGAGAAAATATTGCTTCTAATTGACACATGGCAGGAAGCATTTGGTGGACCTGGGGGGAAATATCCCCAATATTATAGAGCTTATAATGAATTGAGGGTAATTATGCTTGATTCTTGTTTAAGTTCTTGAAGCTATTCAAGCATCAGTGTATCTGAGAAATATCTTCATGTATAATTTCCTTATCTGTGTTGCATCTTTGTCCTTATGATGTTAATTGGAACTGAGCTCACCAGGAGTAACGAAGATGATATTTCTTGGAGTATGCTTTTTGCAAATAAAATAGCGTGGTTGATGATATTCAAGCTGAAATAAACGTGAATTTCGAATTTCTCTAGAAACTTTAGAACCTAGGAGTTTCCTTTAAGTTGGTTAGAGACAGATACTTGAGGTGCGTAGATCTTAAAAGGATGCACTTGTGAGAATTGGGGAGTAACAACCATTAGAGAGTCAGCTGTTTTGATATTATGGATCCATTTTGTACACAAGATACCACTTGTATGGATGAAGCTGGTAAGCTTATTTGGTCCCTCGTATGATCATATAATGCCGCTTATGCATAGTGGAATTCTTCGTATTGTCATCTATTACTTTCTATAAGACAATAACAAGGCTAGTGACACTTTATGGCATGAAATGTTATGCAGTCAAGCAACTTATGTGCACAGAAATTAGCGCAGTGGAAATTAGAATCCTTCATCAGATTCTTGTACACTTAAATAAGGTTAGGATGTATAGTCACTGTGGTTTAGAAAAACTCGCACTGCCCCTTATTGAGGATATGACAAATGAAGCTTATTTTAGATAATTAATCACTGGAGGTCTTTGGACATTTAAATTTTCTGTGGTGGGAATCTTTAGTGACGGTGTCTTGGCCCGGTCACTATGAGTTCGTTTCGTTGCAGTGTGCCTCTTGGAGACATGGCTGTTCCCTCATATTGTCAATGAACATAGTTATGATGTATCATTAATTGTAAAATTTCGTGTGCTTGAGTTCTGGACTTTTTGGTTGGAAGACCATTGGCTCAGGAAGATTGGGATGGAGAACATCGAACTGCCATTTGTGTAGGTTTATGGGCATGGTTAATTTTTAATGTTAGAATAAAAGACTTGCATGATGTGCTTTCCCTTGTTGTTGCCCTATTTAACATAACGGGCCTTTCCCACTCATGCGTGTTTGTTGCCACTTGTGTGTTTTGTGTATTTTTAATGTACAGTTCCTAGATTGATCTTGTCAATTATTAACAGGCTGCTGGAGTTGAATTTCCACCCCGAGAAGAAAATGCTGTTCCCTTGTTCACACCACCACAAACTCAACCCATATTTCACCCTCCTCCAGAATTTGAAGATGCTGCTATTCAGGCCTCACTTCAATCTGATGCTTCTGGTCTTAGGTACTTCTCAAGAAACACCTGATCCCATTACTCTTACCTTTGTCAAATTGCAAGTTCTCTGTGCTACCTGGTCACCTACAAGTTGGAATTTGCTACTCCTTTGTTCCTTCTTATCTTTGCATAGGATTTTTCCGTTTTTTAGAGTGCAATATATTATCGTCTCTACCTTACAAAAAAAAAATATATATATATATATATATATATATATATTATCGTCTCTCTAGATGGTTGAGGCATTTTGGAATTGTAATTTGTTTTATGATCAGCTTGTCGGAGATACAAAATGCTCGGGCGTTAGCTGATGTTTTGATGGAAATGCTTGGAGCAGTGGATGCTAAGAAACCGGAGGTAACAATCTATGTCACATTGTTTGTGTCAAAAGTTTACCTGCTTTCCACTTCTTTTTGGAAACATTATCCTGATACTTCAGGTGCTGTTTATCTGCAACACCTGCGTGTTGCCAATTCATTGTGTATTGAGTTCTGCTAATATTATTATGTGCCTTCTTTCCCTTTTCGTTTTATTTAGAAGAACGCATAATCAACCATATAAATATGGTCACTTAAATTCAAATTCTTACAACTATGAGTACTTGGCAGGCTTTGAAGGATGAAGTGATTGTTGACCTTGTTGATCAGTGCCGTTCTTATCAAAAACGCGTCATGCTGCTTGTGGAGGAAACTACGTAAGGAGGATAATAATCTTTTCTAGAGTTCTCTGACATGAGAATTTTGCTGACAGTGAAATTTGTTCATTCAGAGATGAGGACCTTCTGTGTCAAGGACTGGCACTAAATGACAATCTGCAGCGTGTACTTAGCCGGCATGATGACATTGCTAGAGGAACTTCTACTGCTGGGGTAGTATCAAGTGTAACTCCAGTTATGCCACTGGTAAATGTTGACCATGAGGAGGATGAATCAGAAGATGACTTTGCCCAATTATCTCACAGGTAATACGTCTGCATTAGTGCCACTGTAAATGTGATTGACACAACGGTGCTAGTTGCACTGGGGGATAGATCAAAATATTTTCTTGTCTTGCATAATCTCACGGAGTTGAAGGATCATCCTCTTTTATCCCAAAAAAAATCTGGTTTGTACCGTGAAGGCGTAAAAAGCATGATCTGTATCTCTAGCCTTGGTTCTTGGCTGTGCATTTGGTTATTTTATGCATTAGGAAATAGTAAATTTAATTATCTGAAGTTTTTAGACCATGGAACTCTAAAAACTCTACCAAATCCTTATCACTTATGTTATCTCGGGAATTCCTCTTTTCCATTTTGTAGGTCATCAAGGGACAATGGTCACAACAGGAAACCAGTCAACACTAAAGCGGAACCTTCTCGACTGAATCCACTTGCTCCTCCACCCTCATCAAAGAAGCCAATCTCGGGGGATTCTGGCGTGGTTGACTTTCTCAGTGGTGATGCTTATAAATCTGAAGGCTCTGTCGATACTTCGCGGCCTTTCCGACCTCCTAATTATTCAGAGAACAGTTACTCTTCTCCTTCATATGGCAAAAGCCCAGAAACTTCACCTGTTTATGATCGTCAGCCTGCATATGATGACCCTCTCCCATTGAGCAGATCTGCTGATCGGCTTCCTCCAGCTCCCTGGGATACAACTCAGTCAGTTAGCATTCCACCACCACCATCGCGCTACAATCAGAGGCAACAATTTTTTGACCAAAAGCAAGGTTTCCCGGGAAGTTCTCATTCAAGTAGTGAATCGAGTTCCTCTTATGACAGCCTGGTGGGTCACACTCAGAACTTGTCTCTGAATTCATCTACCCCAACCAAGCAAGCGAAACAAGAAGATGCGCTCTTCAAGGATCTTGTGGATTTCGCGAAAGCCAAGTCGTCTTCGTCGTCGTCATCCTCAAAACCTAACAGGTCATTTTAAGTAGCGAGTCGCATGAGATATTGATGACGCATCTGAATACAGGGTTTCAGCTATTTTTCCGTTCCCTTTCTCAGATATATATGTCAGGTAAATAAAATTCTTGTGGGAACTTGGGTCATCATGGTTTATGTATATGCTTTAGTTGGATATTTTGAGGTGGAGCTGCTGTTGCTGTATGTACCATTCGGGTGTATCAGAGTGCTTATTGTTTGATTGTTAGTAGTTTGACTTTTCTATCTGGTTGCTACTTGCTGTCTTCTCTCTTTTATCTATCAGAAGTTGCTGACAAGCCTAGCCAGATTATGCGTATATAATGAGGATTATCAATTTAATAAGACCGTTGAATGTGTTCTTGAATAAGACCTTTGAATGTCACAAAGAAAGCAATGAATACGTCCTACAACTCGGTAACTTTTCATTACGCCAGTAATTTACTACTTTGAAGCGTTCCCTGATTTCAAATGATCTTAAAAATTCGTTCGTGTTAGTTTTTGACAGTTTTAGGGTGTTTAAAATCAATTAGAGTCAATTTTAAATGCTAACAAAGTAAATGAAACTAAAATTCACTCCATTAATGTGTTGGCTTTTCTACTGCGAGGGAAAACGGGAGCTCGGTCTTCGATACAGAGAATTAGCCGCAAAATATATTTTGATTATCTCAAGAACGGCAGGCCAAGACGCACAAGATCCTCCCGGTTGTCTTCCGTTTGACAACATGAATCTCAAATTTGTTCCATGCTAATGTTGAATCCACAACACTGAAACCGAACAACCAAACAAATAGCAATTGGATAAGTTTGAAAAGAAACAACAGTGGTCATCTATCCGTGGCTGATTTCAAATCTAAGGAACGACTAATCCTGCTGCCAACCGATCTGCCTTGAGCTTCGTTCAAATGTTCTATCCATGGCCTTGCGAACAAGAAATTCAGCCAACTAGGTATGGACTGGTCATGAAAACCTTTGACTGACATAGTCATCTTTGGCAAATATCCCTCTTTTCCCCCCTCTCAATACTACAATAATCGCAGGGATACCCACCTCATCTATTGATGGAAGAATTGGTCTGATTCTATCTTCGAACCAATCGAGCGTGATACTGGTGAACAACTACTGTTTTTCCTCCCGAGTGGATATCTAAACTTGCGGGTGCGATGAAGTACCCTGGGACCACTGTTGGCCCAGCGAATGAACATCTAACAATAAAAAACTGAAAAACCGCCCCCTCCTAAGACAAGGTGGTGTAAACACAGATATAGTTCTCATCAACTCTTTGTCCTTGAGCTTTAATCGTTTTCTGCCATGCTTGATTTGCATTTTAAAAGATGAGTCGGGGGCCTTCGACGGTGGATTCCACGTCCACACCATCCATTTACGATTCCTTCGGCTAGCGTTCCTCCTCTTCTTCTTTTTTTTCCACATCACGGGTGCAGTCTATGATCTCTTGTACTGCATGATCAGTTTGAGTAATATGCTTGCCCGGATCAAAACGAGACGGAGCCAAGGGACGCAGTAACTTGAGTCTATTCCTAGCCCCTCTGGTAGTAGTCCAACCATCCTTTTAGCTGTCGCTCATCATAGATCCATTTTCCATCGTTGCTTTTTAGGTGCCGTTCTCACTTCTCCTCATGAGGGTCTTGCTTTTTCCTACGAGAGGAGCCGGATAGATTGGTGGGAGAGAGAATTTTATAGCCATATATGCTCTAGGATTCCTATAGTTCAAGCAAGAAATTCGTATCTCATCCCTTACCAAATAGGCTAGCCAGACCGGTCCTTTTCTACTCAAAATAAGTCTCTTCGCATCGAGAGCAGGAAAAAGGTCTTCAAATCTAGTCCCCAGTTCATACAGATGTAAGCCTTTCATTCAGTGAAACATGAGTTAACCACCCAATTTTAGTTGGAGTCTACAGCCAGAGCTCTGAAAGCGAGGACTAATATCTTCATCTAGGCTGCCAGTCTTTACTTACTTGGTGAGAGCCTTATGAGTTCAAGGAAAATATACCTACATTTGCAGGGATAATTAGGAGGCTCTCTCTTTTCTTTCAACAAGTACAACCCGAAGAATCTGAATAATAACCATATGCTTCCTTTATGCAATTCTTTTCCCTGTCTTTCGTGTACATTCGTTGATCCTTGTCTAGAACCGAATTCTTTCATTGTTGTGGAAGAAAGTTGCAATTAGAAATGCGTGCAAAAGGGAAAAATGGTGCGAGTCAATCGAGGATAAGATGAAAGGACTTGTTTGAGGTGGTGTGAGGGAAGTAGTGACACCACTAGCAACTCATTGATAAGACTTGACTTCGGCCTGCGGATTTAGCTAACAAGGGCACGAGGAGGTTTAAGAAAGAATAAGAATACTCCGAAGTCACTAAACTAAGCTTGATCGAGCATTTTGCGTTGCGGAAGTGGACAAAGTGTTTAGTTTATTAATAGCACGTTCTGAGATTCGGATAACGCCCGCAACTTGCCTTATTTTCATTAAACAAGCTGGGGTAATTATCCCCTTCTTGTTGTATTTACCACTTGATATGTCATGAGCTTGTTTCACTCCCCAATTTTTGTTGCTCCCTCCACCGTGTCTTAAAGCTGTTTCCTCCACTCAAGAAGAAACAACAGACATAGTGTAATCTGAACACTATAATTGGAAAAACATGAACAAAGACAATAAATAAACAACAGGAACGAAGTTAGAGTGATTTCCACCTAAATTCTTAACATGCACATTACTGGTCTTGCTCTTCGATTTCTGATAACGGACATGATTAAAACTCACAATTTTAGCAATATAAATATATATAAGATACAAAACAACGTGACAATGCCCTTGAGAGCCAATCTTGTTGACTGGGGAGATCAGATGGATGGTCCTTATATTTCACATTATTGGAAGTTTCTAGGCATCGAGTCGAGAAGATTAATGGATGTGTGATACTAACGGTGGTGGTGGTGGCAGCTTTCGAGGAGGTAGCTAAGAGCAAACTTGCTTCCGAGTTTCACGTGTCGACACAAGAGCGCGAATATCTTCCTCTTAATGTTCCCTCTGACAGGCGGAAACCTCACCGCTCTTGCACTGGCCATGGCTCTCTGCGTTGCCGCCGCAAGCCTCGCTGTCTTCATCTCCATCTGCATCTTCTGCTTCCGCTGGGGTATCCCTCTTTCTTTTGTGCGTGTGCGTGCACGAAGCGTCACTGCATGGAGAAACGGAGTAATTGTGGAGAGAGGAACCTTCGTGTCACCTTCATGCAGATGGGGCTTAAGCCGACAGGGCCAAGTTACGGCCACTTTTGGGTGTGTGGGCAAAGCAACTTCCTACGTTGTCCAAGTGCCATTAGAGTGACACGTCGGGGCAATCTGTTGCCCTATCATGCTGAAATGGATCATGCAAAACTATTGTCCAAAACTGTACCTTTAGGCATAGCTTTCTCGGGAGAGGGCGAACACAAAACAAGTCTATTATGATTTGGGGTATATGTTGATAGGGCCATGGGCATCGTCTCCTCATTGATTAGCATCTTCGATTTAAAAATGTGCTTGGACATGCCAAATGTAAATCATGACTAATGTTGGATTACTCCACGTGATTTTCTTCTTGCTTTGTTAATAGTTACGGAAGATATTTGAGAGGAAACTGACTCATCTTGTGCAGACTAAGCTAAATCTCGCGTGCGTGAAGCACGTACTGTGAAAGTACTTAAATAAAATCACGTCTTCACCTAACGGCTTAAGCTTTTAGGACAGTTGGTTGTGGTCCTACAAAAACTTCACATGGTATCAGAGCAGGAGGTCATGGATTCAAATCTTGCCAGGCCCCTATTCTGCCTCCCAAAAAAATATTTTTACGCTTAGTACTGGCAAAAAGACCAGACTAAGCGTGAGGGGGAGTGTGAAAGTACTTAAATATAAAATCACGTCTTCACCTAACGGCTTAAGCTTTTAGGACAGTTGGCTGTGGTCCTACAAAAACTTCACACGTACATATTCACCAAGAACCATCTACTTAGCTACCCTCATTTTGAGAAATTATCATTGGGGCCCTTACTTGCGATCCATTGCATTTTATACGTACCCTTACCAAAGAAGTGAATCTCATGAAAAGTTCAATGGATTCAAGGACTATCAACATGGATTGAGCTCAAAATTTATTGGGTCCATGGAATAAATATGCAATCTATTTCAGGTTCATTCGCAAAACATATGCCGGTTGATGATTCTTTTAACTGTTGGGCAGACTATACTTCTTCCGGCCCTTGCAGAGAGAGAGAGAGAGAGAGAGAGAGAGAGAGAGAGAGAGAGAGAGAGAGAGCAGGAAGACATACATCAAAATGGAAATTAAGGGCTTGCACATAGCATTGCTTGTTAAGATGGTGTTGACTAGGGTTGTTCTCCACAGTCAAGTCGAAGAAGCCGACATATCTTCTTGGCAACAAACTTAATGCTGCGGATGAAACAATCGACGATTCTTTGCTTAACGGATCCTCTTCTTGGAGGAAAAACACGGCTATGCGCCATTTGGATTTTCATGGCATCTGGCGATTCTGTGGACTCATCATTCTGTTCTGATTATCTATGCAATGTGAATTGAGTGAGTGAACGGCTCGGTTTCTTTTATAGCACAAGCCTAGCCGGTGGGAGGATGTAAGCAAGAAGATGAGATTAGAGAGAGACTAAAGTAGGGCCTAGAGATGAATCTATTTGCAGTTGATGTAATATAAATGTCGTTTTCCAACGCGGTTTAAGCGTTTGTGTGCCAGCTAAGAAGAAGCAGAGGTGTGTCAGCTAAACAAAGAAGAAGCAGAGGAAATCTATTTTATTGAAATCTCGTCACTCGGGGCACTCGGCTAACGTGTTGCACTGAAATTTCGGGTACGTGTGCCCCGGACATAACAAAATGCTCCATTTTTTACGCACTTTGAATCTTCGGATTGACCTCCTCAAACATCACAAGAAAAATGAAAGAATCCTCACAGAGTAATCTCTCCGATGCAGCAGTTGCAGGTTGCGTCACAAGAGTTTCAACGCATGATGCCCGTTATAATGTGTTTGTACGGATTAGTTGTTGACGGCGACAGCAAAGCCGCGTCCCCGAGCATTATTTTCAACAGCCGGCCAGCGAAAATGGCCCTAAATACATAATAATCTTCACTTCTGTCAAATAATTGTCAGACAAAGAGGGAGTGCGCGGAAGTCAACGGCGTCTTTTTGAGGGAGGTGTGCTGCTGTAATACACGAACCTCAGTAGACATCATGATCTTGCGTGAAATGCATGTACGTAGTTTTTCTCGGATGAGAAACTATACATTTTGGTGCATGTACTATAAATTTGTTGACATACTGTAACTTGCTGAGAAAGAATGAGATGGGATAAAAAAAGGGCAAAGGAGTTGGATGCCAAGGACTTAACAGGTATTTAATCATCTTAAAATTAATTTTTCCAAGTTTTTCTAGGTTTGACCATATATGAAATGTTTTTTGGTAGAAAGAAAAAGAGAGGAGTTATTTCTTAATCACGACAACAACATGCTTTTCTCCTTCTTTCTTTGAAGTAAAATAAACGAATTCCCCAATCAGCCGACGGAGTTGTAGCCGGCCACAGACATTAATCAAATGATGAAGGGAAAGTTAGGTTTTTCTCCCACTTCTCACGGAAATTTCTAGACTCTACCCCATTTTTTGTGCTCATGTCTTACTTTCCTGTCTCCAGTTCAACCCCAAACCAATCTTTGGTTCTCCGTTTTACTTCTACGGGCGAAAGTAGTCTGTAGCCGAAAATGACGAACAAGAAAACGGAAAGATAATCAGACTTGAATCTCGATGTTCTATGATCAATTAGTAACATCTAAAATGTAAATCCTTAAACAAATTACTACCATAATTGTGGCACAGGGCGCACACATGAACCATGTAATACTTGAGGAAAGGTTCTCTTCATTCCTTTTCTCGTACAATAGCACTTCTAATAAAGTTTGCTAAAAAAAAATTTACTACAGTGCTATAAACTTCTATATGACGCTTAATTTGATATAAAAAATTTCAAAAAATTACTTAAGTGTTATAATTCTTGAAGAACCTTCGCTTGAATTACTCTGACGACATATCTTCGACCATGAAGCCTACCTGGCCTTAGCTTAATAATAACATACCCCTTGTGACTTTTTTTTTTTTTTACAGAAAGTTACATCGAAAGTGTCAAAGTGAAGCAAATAAAGATCAAACGACGAGGCAAACCAGCCTTCAACTACATTGCAGTAGATGATGAATTAATGGAGCTTCAATAGTTACTCTCTCTCTACACGAAGATTGAAGGCTGGATAAAGCTTACAGCATGGAGGGAAAAGATTAGGACTTGTAGATTGTCGTTTTTTGTCCACTCACCGACAAAATCAGTTTTTAATTATTCTATTTGATGTGGTTATGGGGACCAATTCGAAATTTGTCGCATCTTTGTGTCTAATGATTTTGAGACAACATTTCTCTTTTACAATGTCGCCCTAGGTGATACCACTGCACCGATTAGTGTTTGTTATGGTGAGAAGTTTGTAATTGGTGATGAGTGGATATATATTGATAAAATATCGATATCATCCTAATTGATGAGCGTAGAAAATTATATAAAGAATTTGTAGAAAATATAGTGAGACTGGTTGCATAATAGAGAAATTGTATATACGGCATATGGCAAGAGATTAAATGATGGTATGGGATTACTACACAACGCTGATGGTGTTAGGGATATTGTTTACCATCATATATCCATGATGATGAGGTTTGTGTATGATGAGTATTATAATTATGAAGATGAGGACATGGTGGTAGGTGATAAATATGGTTTAGACGGAGGAGTGGATATATAACAAATATTAAATAGAGAGTAGAGGAGATTGAGGAAGGGCCTAAAGTTGGTGAAGAGAGAGTTGACCAAATGGGGAGTCGATATAGGGCTAATGGTGAAGACACTTGATGAACAAGGAGTTGAAGTGAGGCCCGATTGGGTGCATAGTCAAATGATGAAAATGAGGAATCTCTAGTGCATTTATTTGACCTAAGTGATGATGACGAGGAACTTGAACAAGCAAAGGAACGAGATAAAGAATACGAGTAAAGCAAGATTGCAACACTTGGGAAACTCGAGAAGCTGTAATTAGGGACCAAAGAGCTCCAACAGTTGATGGTCATGACAAAGATTATCATGAAGATGATGATAGTGTTGGATCACAGGATAAAAATCAGTACAAGGTCATTTTGGGTCAAACGAATGGTAGGTATGTTTCTTACGATCAGATGCTAGAAATCCCGTGTTTTGCACATTTATGAAATTTATGATGTAAAATAATTCATATTTTCCATGGTGATGTGCTCAATTCGTTAAACAAAAGAATATTAAGTTCAATAGAGATTCCAAGTATATGTTAGAGCAAAGTGTATCCGGGAGAATTGTCCATGGAAGATACATGAAGCATTGAGTAAAAGCATTGGCTCATTATATAAAGTCATTCCTTGAGGAACATAATTGTGGCATTGCATTTGATAATAAAAGGAAAACTTAGGTATGGTTAGTCAAGCATTTCTTTAATACCATCAAGGTCATGCCAGAAGCCAAAGCCCGCAATTAAAAGAGTTAGCGTAGGAGTAACAAGTGGTTAATATGTTTGCAAATTGGTACAAAAGAGCCATGTACAAAGTGGTGATTATTTTGATAGGTAGCCAGAAGGAAGAATTTGCAACTGAGACTATGCAAGTGTATGGAGGCTTCAAAATCGAGGCAAAGTAGCCATAGAATAGTGGCGAGTTTAGATAAATGTTTTATTTTGAAGGGTTTATGCAGAAGGGAGGTATTGACTACCATTGTAAGAGATGGAAATAACTACATATATTCAATACCCTAGGCTATTATAAAGGTGGAGAACAAAGATACTTAGTCCTAGTTCCTTAAAAATCTGATGGCTTATATTGGCAAAACTGATGAGGAGGTTGTGCATTCATGAGTGACTAACAAACGAAAATTTTATTGTCGGATCTATTTTGTTTAGAATGGTATTCACATATTGTTGCTTACAAGTATTTGTCATTTTGACTTTCTTTGTAACGTCATCCGCCTCACCACCGACAATATTATCCTTTTTGGGTCCCACTGGCCCTCATAGCTTTGTTTTTCCTCAGGTTCACCATCCTTGCGGCCCTCCGCAGTAACTCATGAGCGCGCAACCCCGAAAAATGCGTTGTTTATGAGTCAAGGGTGAAGTATCACATATAAGTTAGCCCATGACTACCTCCCTAAGCGATGTTGGATAGGGATCTCACATACTACCCCCCTCAAAGGCACAACGTCCCCGCTATGCCTTCAAGGACACCAACGTGCCCCACTGTGGTCACCACATGCCGTCGGGAGTTGGCTTTGATATCACTTTGTAATGTCTTTTGTCTCACCACCGATAATATTGTCCACTTTGGGCCCCATTGGCCCTCACGGCTTTGTTTTTCCTTGGATCCACCATGCTCACAGCCCTCCGTGGCAACTCACGAGCGCTCAACCCGAGAAAACACGTTGTCTGATGGTTAAGGATGGACCTCACTATATAAGCTCTCGTAGGACTCCCTCCCTAGGCGATGTGGGACATATATGTCACATTCTTAGGGACTTATTCCAGCATTAGTGTTGATTGATGAAATATGTTGAGCATAGAATGTATGCAAGTCACATATGCAAATTGGCCCAAGAAGTCTTGCAATGACAAAGTGTAGAAGCAATTTTGGCTTATTATAGGGAGCACCAACATAATGGATTTCAAAATACACTCAGAAGCTCTATTGGTCTTCACAAACTGAAGGTTATCAAGCACTCTGCTATATAGAGCGAAGTCTTGGTGTAGGGCATTCTTCAATGAAGAATCGAGTGTGATATTTTTTGCAATAGCTATCACAAAGCATTCTATTGTAGGATTGTAGAAGTCATGTACAAATCAATTATCAATATGCTTAAAGACATCGGAATCATGGTCATGCCTAATATGCAAAGATAGAGATAGATGTGAAAAGTAAATTATATAATGTGGTTTTAGAATTGCCAAGAAACTAGATGAGAATGTGACTACAAGTATATTGTGCATTCTAGTTTGAGATGAGGATGAGAGATATGAGATCATGAATAATGATGATAAGTACGTTCTCTAACGAGAAAAGAAAAAGTGTTACATGCCGAGCTTGGCAAGTAACCGCAATCCATTAGAAGTAGCTTCACACCAAGTCATGATATAGTCCGTTAGAAGTAAAAGATTACCAGAGAAAAGAAATAATGAAATCCTTGACCTTATGCCATCGAAGAAACAACTGGCAAGGCAAAAGGAAAATGAAATTGGAGGAAACCGATATCATAGAGGACATTATGATCGGCGCTAGTAGAAAACGAAGTGTTCACTTTGCCATAAGGAAGGGCACAATAGAATTGGATGTCCATCGAAGTAGCAATAACAAGAGATAATATAGTCCAGTAATACAAGGGAAGCGAGAGGACAACACAAACCGATCATTTTAAAAAGTTCTAGCATCGAAATGATCCTCCGTGAACTTATGACATTTATACTGTCCTTCAACCCTATGTAAAAGATAGCCAAAACTTAGGCAGAAGTACATATACTTTACCAACATTTACATCACAAGGCACCATTTTAAAAGTTTACTTGAGCAAAGTAATTTTACATTCGAGCAAGAAAATACCATTGCCAGCACAAAAAGTTTCTTTAATGCCTTAAAGCATACTACACAGAAGTCTTACTACATCGTACCTAAATCAGGTTATATTCCAAAAACTAACATACGGTGTTACAACACAGCAACAAATTTCAGTGTTCTTCAACTAAGGTGGACTTAATAGCTTCATTACATCACTTATGTCATATTAGAGCAAAAACTAAACATGCCAAAGCACATCAACACAACAACGATACAATCAACTTTTCATAAAATTTTCTACTTCAGTTTTCATCTAAAAAACTTCCTTCTTCAAATGGCTGGTTAGAGATTTCAGACCCTTGATTTCTATTTGTGTCCAACTCCAAAGGTCGATGTCCTCGTTTAAGTAACTCCAAATCACTCTATTGCTCAAACGGTATATTTTGCATCAACCCATTTGAATATCCATAATTGAATTCTTCTCTAAACCCGACACATCCATGGGACCTTCTCCCGAGATTTAGTTTGGTCGAGGTTGTTTTTACTAGAGTTTTAAGGCTACGATAGCAATATTATTCACCTTCTATTGGGTAAGGCCCACCTTGGTAATTAGCGTAATTAAAGAGATATAATTAACTTGCTAATTAGCATGACGTGTGATGCAAGAACTACTGTCTGTATTCCTAAGTGGACACCCCTGTTGGAAAGCACATCTAAGCTCATTAAATCAAAAGATACTTCAAAGATATTGAAACTCTTTTATTTATCACAGGCGGCTTCAGGAAAAAATAAAATATGCCATTGATGCTGGAAGCAATGTCATGAGCTGATCAGTTAAAAGTTACCATAAGTAGGACTTCGGGATAATTGTCCAAAAGTCTTAAGCCTTTTGGAATTTTTCCGATTCAATCCTAAACATCTTTTTTTTTTTTTTTGCCAATTTAGTCCTAAATTTTTTGGAACATTATCATTTCAGTCATTCATGCGACTTTGTGCTGAAAAATGCCTACGTGGATATTGACAAAAAAAATGTTTATGACTGAATCGGCAAAGTTCTAAAATGTTTAGACTTTTTTGACAATTATTCCGTAGAACTTCTATGTGTTGTCTTTTGTATGGGGACAAGATGTTGATCCCAAGATTAACAATCCATTTACAAAAGTTTTTGCTCATTTTTTATGGGTTTGTTCCTACAATACTTGATTTACACCATCATTTCCGCCACACATTTTTTTAAATAGTAATTAGGCATTTAAAACTTTTTGTACACCCGATTAATCCTCACTTTAAAATAACTTGACGTACGTAAAATTGCACTCCTAATATGGCTTCGGAAGAATGCGCAAGTGTATAATTCAAAATATACACATGGTCAATTTTTTGGAGCTGTCTTTCAATGAGATTATCTCTACCAATACCAAATTGTTCCGAAAGCCGGTAAAGATGAAAATAAGAAAAAGCTTTGCTACACAAAGTTTGGTTCTTTTCTCTGATCTTATTACTTTGTGAATTATTGTAGAGAAACTAAGTCTTTTTTTCCCACTAAAGTAGAGAAACTAAGTTTAATTCATAAATAAATGTTCATAATGATATCTCGGATTAGTTTGATTCTTTACTCTGATTTTGATCTTATTACTTCAATATGACCAGCTTGCTCAGATATCCCAAATAAATTTGTCACTCCTCTTATTGCACCAATTTTTCTAAACTTGTGCATTGCCCCTCAAGAGCACCAACTACGATAAATAAAGTGACCCTTCGCATAACAACGGTCCGACTGGATTTGGGGGTATATAACTAGATATGACTCTTTGTTGCCATCGAGAAAAGGGATCATAAAATAAATTATCCATAAATTTTGGTTCAATAGATAATGTGATTCTAAATTTTATCTTAATTTATAACATAGTCCTTGAACTTTTAATTTGTTCAAATGATCCATGAACTTCTGATACATATTCAATTTAGTCCATGAATTATATAAAAATATTTAATATTTTCCCCATTAATTCAAGTTCAAGGATAACATAGAACATTATTACATAGTTGTGGAGTAAACTGAACACTATATTAAAAGTCCATGATTCACATTATTGAATTTAAAAAATCAGAGACGACATTATAAATTAGGCTAGAGTTTAGGGGTTATATTGAATAAATTAAAAGGTTAAGGATCATATTACATACTGAGATAAAGTTCATGAATTATTGTGTCACTTTTCCCTTAAAAAATGGCTGAACTAAATGATAATTGGATCAATAAGGTTGAGCAGATGAGAAAACTGGCAAACAATAGGCCCATTTTATAGGAGCTTATCACACTTAATTCAAGCAACAGTCCCACACAGCACCAGCTCAGCCCAAAAAAAGGCAAGTGGAGAAACAAAAATGTAAAACTCTGCATTCATGATTTCAGATTGGGAAGCTTCTTGTTCTTTCTTGTACATTTTTTTAGCAAGGCATACATTCAGCTGCTGGCCTAAGGAAATTAAAGATATGGGTGACAACTGTACCGGATTTTCACCATTTCCAGCTAATTGAATGAGTCAGCCGCAAATGAACCAGGATCACATGATTATAGTTAAATGCCATCTGACCTTTTCATCTCCGATGAATTTTCTCCACAACGTTACTAATCAGCTGAGTCATCTTCTGCACTATGCGTGAAAATTGAGTCGTGCGCATAGAGAGGGCCATTGGCATTGTGTTGCCTGCACATTTACAGAAGGAAGGCAAAGAGAGGTTGGAAGATTGATTTAGGGCCTCGCCAATTTGTAGACACAGGGGAATCATCATTGTTTCCCGTAAGAAATCCTTGACTTCTAATCTGTTTTCCACCATAGTATACAATATGTAGTTTGATCATGTACTAAATTTGTCAATAAGGCCTTAAAACTACCCTGTCAAATGTATAGAATGAAGAACATAGAGGAAAAAGAACAGAAAATGTGCAGTGTCGTTCCCCTCTAGAATAGCAATAAGGACTGTTTCGAACTTTGAATTGCTTATAAACAACTAAGAGTGGCTGAATTGCAAACCATCGTTCAATCTGCAAAAAAGCACTAAAGCACAAGCTCAGTGGGTTGCATCCAGTGAGCCTGAACTTTCAGGATCCACAGATTTTGGGAAAAATTGATTATTTCCTCCAGTCTGCACTGAATATTGCTGCTGTGAAGTACAAAACGTAATAACCTGACGCCAATATTTCACTCCAGACAGATGCAAGTCCCACAGATCAAACAGCAAGGGTGAGGAAGTATAACCATAATACCTGTGCGGCATCCTTGAGAGGCCCCCAGCATTCTATGCGGTTGTATTTGCGAGAATTCGAGTGGAAGTAAACCCATACGGGACCATCCATTAGCTGTGGATAGTCTCTGAAAAGTAATGCATCCCCATGTAACAAGAGCGCGGATATCTTCCTCTTAATGCTTCCTCCAACCGGCGGAACCCTCACCATTCTTGACTCCCTGCGTTGCCACCACTAGCCTTGGCCCCTCCAGCCCCATCTTCATCTTCTGCTTCCACTGCGGTATCGCTCTTTCTGTTGTCTGTGTGCTATGTGTGTACATGAAGCGTCACTGCATGGAGAAACACAGAAATGTGAAGGGAGGGAGGAAGCTTCGTGTCACCTTCATGCCAAAGGGAACTTGAGCAGACAGGGCCAAGCCAGGCCATTAATAAGGGGATGCCACCCCCCCCCCCCCCCCCCCTCCCCTTTTGCTAGGGGGGGCATTTGGACGGTGGAGATCGCCTGCAGTGCTGCAAGACACGGCAGTGTGTGCGAAGAGCAACATTGTACTTTGTCCAAGTGCTTCGGGAGGGAGTGACCCTTCGGGGCAATCTTTTCCGTTAAACTGTCACGTACAACTATGTTCCAGAACTGTACCTTCGGTTATAGCTTTCTCGGGAGGGAGAGGACGAACGCAAAACAAATATATGATATGACGTTTTATATCGATATGGTCAGGGCTTGCCATCTTCGATTTAAAATTGTGCTTGGACATGCTAAGTCCAAAGCATGGTTAGGGTTAGATTTACTCCATGTAATCTACTCTTTTCTTTGCCAATAGTCTCGGAAGATATGTGATAGAGGAAACTGATTACCTCTTGTGCAAACTAAGCTATATCTCGCGTGCGTGCAGCTCATGTATATTCACCAAGAACCATTTATCAAGCTACGCTCATTTGGAGAGATTTCTCTGGAGCCCATACTTGCGATGCTTTGCATTTATAGGTAGCCTCAACGATGAAGTGAATCTCACTCGAAGTTCAAGTGGTCCGAGGACAATTGACATGGACTGAGCTCAAACTTTGTCATGTCTATGTGATAACAATATAGCAACCTCTTTCGAGTTTGCTCGCAAAATATTTTCCCAATCGACGATTCTTCGAATTACTGGACGACCGTGCTTCTACCGGCCCCTTGCAAAGACAAAAGCAGGAAAATACACACAAAAATGGAGACTAAGGGCTCATGGCTTGTAGTAAAAGCGCGAATGTGTCGACTAAGGTTGTCCTCCACCATCACATCGAAGGACGCGACTTATCTTACCGGCAATGGATTTGATGCTGTGTATGAAGCCAGCGACGATCCTTTGCTTGATGGATCCTCTTCTTGGGGGCACAACGCAGCTATGCCCCCTCCGGATTCTCATGGCATCTGGTGATCCTTGTGGCCTCATCCTTCTCTGTTGATTACTTACGCGATTTGCATGAGCGAAGGGCGCATGATCGTCTTCGCATTGGAACTTCTTTATAGAAGACGCCTACGCGGTGGAGGACGCGAGTAAGAGGCCAACCCTACTTACCAGTGGATCTATTTGGAATCAATGTGAGGTATATATGTCGTTGTCCGACGCGGATTAAACTCATGTGGGTCAGCCAGAAACTTAAATTATTACAATCCCATCGCTCGACTCAGTCGGTCAACGTTGGACGAGTAGCCAAGATTTTCTACGGAAACGTGTTGCACTGATATTTTGGAGCAAGAATCGTTTACCTCCTCTTGATTCGATGACGAGAGGCGTACCGCGGACGTCACGAAAATGTTAAGTCTTCTATTGTAATTACATGAGTCTCAATGTTCAATGACCCTCAGATTAATGGGCAACGCAACAACGATTGCAGGTTACGTCACAACAATCTCTACGCACGATGCGCACTTATACGTCACAACAATCACAACAGCTGGTTAGTCAACATGACCCTTTTCTCTCTTTTAATCGATGAACTAAAATCCCGTTTATTTTGCGAAAAATATGAAAGTTTTAGAAAAGATTTATTCTAAAAGGAATAGTTTATATTGCTTGAAATAATTAGTTCATAAAATATATTTCACGGTTGACAAAAAGATTTATGTCCTAAATATTTTTGTAGATGATGAAAATTCGTTTTGTTCACTGGTTTTGATATGTGATACAAACAATTTTTTAAAGAAGCAATTCTTTAAATTGTTTATCTTTCACCAAACTTACGCGGTTAACAGATTATGCTAATTCTGTCATGTAATTGTTAGACCGAGAAAAGGCTTTGCAGAAGTCAATGGTTTTGTCTTGTAGGAGTGGTGCTGCGATAAACAACTTCATTAACTGTTCTTTAGTACTTTCAATTTTTAGGTCATTGAAAGAACGACCGAGTAAAAATAGAACGGAGAGATGCTCTGAAGAAATATTTTTTCGCTTGATAAACTATAAAATACTATACCCCGTAAATTTTTGTGGAGCTACTATCAATTATTTCGAAAATTTAAGTGATTAAATGAATGCGTGATTAATACTTAAATGTTTGAATATTCTCTTTACACATGCACAATTAAAGAAGTAAATAAGAGGTTTGGAGAGATTTATACCGGGAATTGATTGATTTGATACTATTGTAAAAATTTGTAAGAACATGGCCAACCATTTTTAAAAAAATTAAACTGCTACATGAAAGTATGATTTAATATTTTAATTTTTATACTTAATGAGGCACTATAACATGCGAAAGTCGAGTGCACATGTAAACATTCTCTTCTATCTCAATGATGAAGTTGAAATGCAAAAGCTTGGGAGAGATCAGAATGAGAGAAGGAACAAGAGAGAAGCAACGAAAATGATGTAAAGGAATTTAATGGGTATATAACGCACGTTTGTCCATCATGGAGTAATTTCTTAAACACAAGGATCGCTTGCTTTCTTTCTTTCCTTTTAAAATGCACAATATACGAGGGCCGATATCGGCTGGCCGAACTTCAGCCAGCAGGAGAGATTCATCAAATGATGAAGGGAAATTGCGTTTTTCTCCCCCACTTCTGACAAGAATTTATAGATTCAACCCCATTTTTCACAACCACGTCTCATTTTACTCCCTCCCCTTCTTCCCCAAACAAATTCTTAGTTCTCCATTTGCTTCTTCGGGCGAGAGTCTTCTGCAGTAGAAGATTAAGTATGGCGACAAGATGTTGACCTCAAGGTCGATAGTCCACTAGTCTTATTTTTAATGGGCTTTGTTCCGAAAAACATATGCTAGACTTATACCGTCCGCGACACTTTTTTCGGTTATATATAAATGGGGTGCTTGAGGCGTTTTGTGCATCTGATTAATTACTTGAAATACATGAGTCTGTGCTTCTGGAGTGGCCCCGGAGAATGCGTGAGTGTGTTAATTCAAACCCAAGTCTAGAGAGGAGATCAAATGTGCATACCACTCGACCGATCTCCTAATGTCGTCTTTATGTAAATATTCTCTATATCAAGAGTAAAGGCGTTGGTCCTTTACTCTGATTCTGGTCTTATTAATTTGCGAATAATTGTAGAAATTCTAAAATTAATCTCTAAATTAACCCACAAAATGATGATGTCTCATTCTAAGTAACTTGAATACGACCAACTTGTTCAAATGTCCCAGATACATATTGTACACCTCTAATGCTTAGCCTCTCAAGTGCCTCAAAGTAGCCTTACGCAGAGCATAGGTTCAGCTGGATTTTGGGCTATAAAACTCAAATATTACTCTCCGTTGCCATTGAGGAAAAGGCTGAACCGAACGAGGATTGCGCCAGTAGGGCTGAAATGATGAGAAAACGGGCAAATAATGGGCCCAGTTGACAGGAGCTCATTACCCTCAAATTCGAGCATCCATCCCACACAGCTCGAGCTCGAGCCCCACACCCAAAAAGGAAAGGGGATAGACACACCAAATGAGGAGGGAAAAAAGGCTCGTGGAAAAACAAAGAATGTGAACCTCTGCATTCATAATTTCAGATTGGGAATCAAATTGTTCTTTTTGTACAATTTTTGAGCAAGAAATAAATTCAGCTACTGGCCGAAGGAAATTAAAGGAATGGGTGACAATTGCACTATATTTTCAACATTTTCAGCTAATTGAATAAGTTAGCTGCAAATGAATCAGGATAAAATAATCATAGTAAAATGCCATCTGACCTTTTCATCTCCAATGAATTTTCTCCGCAATGTCTACCAAAGCCATCCTCTGCTCTCGCGTGAAAATCGAGTTCGGGCTCTTTAGAGGAGACCATTGACACTGAGTTGCCTGCAGATTTACAGAAGGAAGGCAAAGAGAGCTTGGAAGATTGATTTAGGGCCTCTCCGTTTTCTAGGCACAGGGGAATCATCATTGCTTCCCGTAAAAAATCCTTGAATTCGTTCTCCCTGCTTTCCACAATAGATGGACAAAAGTATACAACATTTAGTTTGATCCTAATACAAAGTTTTGCCAATAAAAAGGCCTCAAAACTACTGTACCGAATGGAGAGAATGACAAATATAGAGGGAAAAAGATAGAAAACATGCAGTGTCATTTCCCTCCAGAATAGCAATAAAGACTGTTTCAAACTTTAAATTGCTTATAAGAACTAACAACAAAAAGGCTTAATCACAAAACATTGACCACTGCACAAAAACATTAAAGCACAAGCTCATTGGGCAGCGCCCAATGAGCCTGAGATTTCAGGGTAAACAGATTCCGGACAAGAATTAATTGTTTCCCCCAATATGCACTGGACAATGCTTCTGCGCAACATGATATGTGACAACTTAAACCCAATGCCACCATATCACTCCAAACAGAAGCAAGTCTCAGACTGATCGCAAGGCAGATGTACTAATGGTAAAAGCAAGGATAGGAAAGCATAAGAATATTACCTGTGCAGCATCCTTGACAGGCCCCCAGCATTCTATGCGGTTGTATTTTTGAGTACTTGAATGGAAGTAAACCCACACTGGAGAATCCATGAGCTCTGGATGATCTCTGAAAAGTAATGCATCCCCATGCAACACGGATTTGAGTACCTGGTTCAAATGGAAAGGGAGATCCTCTTCATTGTCGTCCTGAAATTAGAAGTCATCGATGTATACTACTGTTTTACGAGAACAAAATCTCTCTGAGATTGAAAAATTATATAAGCATTTTCATGCATACATGGCTGAGGATTTGTGAGGATCGAACTTCGACACAAAATTAGAATGTTCTCTGGATAAATCTCTATGGAGACAGCTTTTCTACAGGAAGAGTTAATGATTTTAAGATATCCCTGCAGTTAATTGCTTTCTGATTTGTTTCCTGTCCTCTGCAACTAACACCAGGCATTATGGTAGTGCAGTCACCACTAAACCACTAACCTTGCGATTGTAAATGATTGGGTATGACATGTCAAATCATTTGGAGGCAAACACAGAGTAGATAATTACCAGAGGCATCTCTTTGGAGAAGATAAGGTATCTAAACTCAGCAGCAAGGTCTAAAAAGGGATTTGGACCACTAACAAAACAATGGATGTGCAGACACATCTCCTTGTTGACTAACTTCCACTCAGCCACCACATCATCCTTCTCGTACCATCCTCTTAACTGGCATCAAGACAGGCAAAATCAAGCTCCCATAAATACAAATCAAGTAACAACTAGAAGTATTCAATAGATGTTAAAATGTCTACTCTATGCGCCACACTCAACAAAACTTCTAATGATAATCCTCTAGATTAAGTTTTTTTTTTTTCCTTCTCTTGTGGAGACTGTAAAGGAAATAATGTATTTCCAAAGGGAAAGTATATACCTGATCAAGACTGATGACATTGGAGATAGTCAAAGTCAGATTGGCGGTGAAGTCACAGTGTGATAAGATGTAAGTTCTCGGGATAATTCCAGAATAATTATCAAACTCTCCTCCCATAAAATCGACCTTTAACTTTGAAGCTTCAAATCTTGCTGGAGGGACCAAAAGCCTAACAGCCTACAAACTCAGAGAACATCAGCATGAAAGCAAAGATCGTCCGTGGGGTAATGAGAAGAAAATTCTAGCACAGTCGGCAATTTGTTTCTGTGCTTGCGAAATAACCAATTAAAGCCTTAAGACAAAGCAACGGAAGCTACATTCATGCCTAAACAAACGTTCAATTCAAGAACATCCCGAACTCCCATGAGCAAGAATGGCTAAAGCATCACATGTCACGACCAGAGCAACACAACTCTCAGGGAAGAAGGATATCCAGACGCAGAACAGGCAAGGAAACAAGTGAATTCCCAGTGGTAGTTAAAATTAACCATAGAAGACATGAACCGGCCAATCAGCAACCTACTGGAAATCAGTCATTTAATTAAGATCTGAATTGCTGAAAGTACTTCCTCGCAAGCGCGCGAACGCGCGCATATATATGCAGGCATGCACAAACACATCAATGCACCTCCAAGTTCAAATCTAGAAGTCAAAGCCAAGAACAATGTCGATGAATCATTCCAAGTAGCTCGCCGATTGCAGGACTAAACAAAGACGACGATATATACACTACAGCGTCCAAAATGCAGGAGGCATTTCACCTTCAAAAACCATTCTCTCACACCTCGGAGCAGCAAGAATTCCGTAACCGTCCAAAATCACTCAACCGATCGCGCGAATTACCTACTCAACCAAAACCACTACGCGAGCATCCAAAACAAACTACTCCGCCCAAAAGACAGGGCAACGATGGCCATATGCCGCGGCCCGGCCGTTTCGACCTCGCAGAGCGAACTAACCCCTCCTCTCACGACAATGCCGGCGGCGTACCTCGGAGACGAGCGTGTTGTACGGAGAACCGCGGTGGCACCGGACGGCGAGCGCGGCGGGCGGCGGAGACCGGAGCTGGCGAGGGCCGGCGTTCGGCGTCGGCGAGAAGGCAGAGGGAGCAAAATGGGAGGCCATGGAAGGTGCATAACACTGGCTCTCTTCTCTTCATGATGCCCCCCGCCCCACCATGGTCACGCGGCGAGAGAGAGAGAGAGAGAGAGAGAGAGAGAGAGAGAGAAGATGTGGAGAGTAGGAATTCTGCTGACTGCGATTTTCGCCTTTCATCACGAGAGGACGGTTTCAAAATCTTCGTCACATCGCTCCATCCACCCGTTTTTCTCCCTCTTAAAAAAAAAGATAAAAGAAATGGAAATGATGCCAATAATTTTCGTGGACGCTGATTGGTGGGCGCTAATTTCCGTGGAATTTGCCAGGTCAGCAATCCGTTTCTTCTTTTTATTATTATTTTACCCTATGGGCCTGTGGATATATGTGGCGACGTGGCTGTCGCTGTGACAATAGATGGGCCCCCACTTATCCATCGCCCCATTGCTAGGCGCCCGACCCGCCCGACCCGCCCGACAAATTCCTATTCGAGAGTTGTTTTCAAGAGTCGGCGCATAAAAAAAGCTCTAGTTTGGAAGGCATTAGTCGTTCTCCTTCTCCACAAGTGCTATTGGAATTACAGTAATGTTGTTGATCACACATGAGATTTCTCAACGTTGGATAACAAAGACAATTAGGAATTTTCTAAATGCCGTCGCGTTTCGATATTTTTACATTATTATGTTACTAGACTTTACATAAGCGCTACGGGGTTATTCAATTATTGTCGTGCTTAATATTATCTCAATATGGTGACTTTACATGATTTTTTTAAGCGAACAAATGTAACTTTATATATATTTCATTTTTGTTGTCGTTGTAAAAACGATAAGAGAACGACAAGAAAAATTGAGATGATCGGGGGAATTTATAAAGAAGATACCATGTAATCGTCAAAGATGTGTGGTGCGTGCTCTATGTAACTATGCTCGTTTCTCTAGTGCATGCACTTGGCTCCACCAAGATTGGGCTTGAGACACCGATGCCCCACTCTAGGCTATGGCGCGACTAGGCCCAAGTCCCCTTGGTCCATCAAGGCCGCGTGTGGAAACTCTATGCACGTGTCTAGGTCCTTGTCACCCAAGCGTGGATCCATTTCTAGACCGGGCTAAAGTACCCTTTGTAGCTGGTACGATTTTTCCATAATTTTGTTGATTGGTAAGATCATTGGTTTATATCTCCATTCTTTAAAACTTAATTTTCTTTCTATATTCAAGACATAGATATAAATATAAAAGCAGTGGTTGGAAATCCTCTTTCTTTCTTTTTTTTTTTTTTATATCCTACCTCCCTTAGATATTCTCGAAATTTTTATCTAAATACATCTAACTTTCCCATCATTGCTGGGTTTACTTGGTTGCGCTTGGACGAGACTATTTACATCATGTTCTCTTGTTTTGTTCAAGTTCTGGCCTGGTCCACATGACATTAACATAATGCCAAATATCTTCAGCCCGATTTTCATAGTCAGCACACAGACTGATTGGCAGCGGCAAAGCCATATTAGGGTCGGCTTGTTCGAACACGCGCCCATAATCTTTGCCGCATGAGTTTGCAAATCAACTTTGTAGCTTGTCTTCACGTACATAGCATCACTCCGTCGACGGAAATAGGGTGTTAATTGGCATGTTAGGTCCTGTCTGTTAATGTACATATGCTTGTTTTTCAAAATCAAACATTCTTTGCCCATGCTTTCACTGATTCATAGCAGCCTAACTTCTAGAAAGATCAGCTTCTGCTATCCAGTAAGTTGATTGCTCTAGAAATGTTAATTCGATAGCGGACTGAATTGCCAAAGCCTATACATAGACAGAATTATCCAGCAATTGGCTTTCCTTTTCCGCTCAATTCCTTATGAACCTGTCGAGTAACGAAGCCCATTTGATGGGATCTTCATCTTTGTCTTAGTTCTTTGGATAAGGGAATTTATGACATAAAAATGCAGGATTCTTCTAACTGTCTTGAAAAAAAATTCACGGAAGCTTACAATAATAATTTCCTTTTCGAACAATAAAGAAACCTCATCGTAGTTATTAACACCAGAAAATCGGACCCCATTTGAAGAAAACCGTTAGGTTTGATTTAAGGTGAACCTCAAGTTTTTCAAAAGTCGATCGGCTATATACAAAGGTCCCAAACACAATTAAAAATTTTTTTTGAATCCTACTTATCAAAATGGGTTATTTTGGCATCTATGTAATATTATCACCTGGATCCCAAACATTTTTTTGGACCTATTGCTTTTCTTGCTGTTGTAAGGTCTATGATTTCTTGACTTAGATTGCACATTTTGAAATTAGGGATCACAAACATTTCTTTATATCAAAATCGGTTCTATCCAATGTTGGATGAGAAAGGATTCTCCGATCAAATTTTGATAAAATCTTCTTATGCTTTAAAAAAAAATGGTTAGGACCCAAAATCATACCCGGAGTTTTTGGACTCGCACAAAACTTTTCAGACCCTAAGTATAGTAAAAGATGAACTTTGAAAATGATAACTCTTCGAAACAACGCTTGCTTCCTTAATATGGATATTATATCTCTAGATGGGTCAAAATTTTCGAATCCGTAATTTCGCTATTTTACCTAACAAAATATTACAATTGTTGGGAAGCTCTCCACACAGAATATTCAATACAGTCAAAAATGGTATGCCATCTCTCATTGTATCAAGAAGCCCATCTACTTTGACCATTCCACGAAAATTTTTCTTGATTTTCTAGAACATTGATGGAGGACGAAGGGCCTGTAGGTAAACACCCTTGTTGAGATATCTTGTCCCATCGTCGCTTCCCTTTGCCAAGAACAACCCCGACGAAAACCCTAATGGGGAAGGGTTTGGTGTTCCTCGCCGTCCCGGCTATTTTCTGCTACTGTAAGCTCAGCTTTGTTCTTTGATGTTCCATTAAATTCTCTCTTCTCATTCTTCTCTCTCTTTTGTTGGTCGGATCCTGATTCTCTTCGTCTATTTTCCGTCGGGCGGGGTCTGGCCTTGGTATTTGCGTATTTAAGATATGCTTGTGGAAATCAGGTTTTCTGTGTACCCAGAAGAAACTGTCTGTGTCTGCACTTGTTCATCGATCTTCCCCTAATCTGGAGAATCTTTTTTCTGAAACATGTTGTACGCAGGTGCTGCTTTGGCTCATTCCGTGACAATCGTAGTCGAGAACGCAACGGATGAGGAGCTGTACCCCAGATTGGTTTATGCTGATGGCCGCCCCGGTAATCCGAGCCTGGATTACCCTCCAGTACCATCGAAAAGCAACACCCGACTTCCCATCGAACAGGACAGGCCCTGGTCTCTCTTTTTCTCCACCGGATGCACCTTGGACGGGTCGGGTCATCTCACGAATTGCCGTACTGGGGACTGTGAAGAGGGAAGGTGCACTTTGGCGGACCAGCCAGTCGCAACTACGATTTGTTACGACCAAGGTGTCATTAAGGTAACCACGGAGTATGGCTACAACTGCGGATTGAATGGGGTTTTCCAGTGTGTCGGCTGTGATTGCCCATCCTTTAACTGCGTAATAGACCTGAATGAATGCCCAGAGCACCTAAGGGTGTACGGCGACTCGGGAACGCTTGTTGCGTGCAAACCTGGGGAAGGGCTCCCTTCTGGTGAGGACTGCCCGGCACTCGGTTCCTATTCTGTTCCTCCATCATCCGGCTCCACCTGCCTGTTCAAGAACCCGACACTGATGATCACCGTCAGTTCAGCACGATAGTTTCTGAAAGGAGGTGAGTATACGACATATCAGCGATCAATCGCCTTGCTATTTCATGATTTCCCATGATGATCGACGACTACAATTTTCTTTTTGTTCTTATATGAAATCATATAATCGTATTGGCTAAGTTGAGGTCTGCTAGCCTGTTCTGAACCATTGCTATAATCTGTCTTCAAGTCTTCGTGAACAAAAAGAACGGAAATTAAGAACAATTGTGACGAACGGACCAATTAGTAACCCTATAGTCTAGTTAGTTAACAGTAGGCTCGTCGTTGTTATGAATGACGAGAAGCGCGATTGTAGGTTTGGAGCGCACTGACGAAACTGTTGAGAAGGGGTTAAGTTTAGCATGAATGATGATTAGAATCAAGTATATAGCGTGTGATAGTACCTTTCTTTTTTGTCTTGAAGTACATCAGGCATTTAATTCTGTTGCTAGTCCTCCATTCGCAACTGAGCTGAAGATGATTTACCTGTGCATTGATGGTGGTTATGTTAGGGCGACTCTTAGCTAGGTGCTAATCGTCACGGGAATATAGATCCTAGCATATCTGGCTTCTAAGAGTCCTTGATATTTCTACGTTGTAAAATCATTTCGTCCATATAAAAAACACAGGAAGATGACACTTTGTGCACAACATGTTCTTTTCAGGATGTTTGGACTTCGTGTGGGTGCAGTGATATGCAAATATGGGTTACTTCTGCCATCATTCAACTTTTTCCAACCTTCAATCAAATCTTACCGTCAACCTTCGAACCATTCAACTTTCGGTAGAGCTTCAACACTGGTGTCACTCTGTCACTTTTCGGATAAAAACCAAACACAATTTTGACACGGCATGCCATGACATACACATATATGAGTGTCATATGTTTAAATTTCATCGTTTGCCGTCAAATTTTAGTGTTTTTTCAATCAAGTCACTAGACTCTCAACTCTTTCAGTTGACGCATTAAAGTTTTCTCTTCTTCTTTTTTTCCCTCAATCAATGTACTTTGATTGGAATTCAGCCAATTTTCTGGCCAAGTGCTGTCGTGACGGGCACTCAACCAAATTATTTCGATGTCAACTCATCGCAATGTGCTCACCACGTCAGTCCTTGGCCGGAAATTTAGTCGGATTTTGGTTGAAGTGTATTCATTGAGAGAAAGAGTAACTTAGTGCGCTCCATTGAAAGAAATCAAAGTCCAGCGAGTGATCAACCGATGAAAGAAATCCAAGTCACCTTGTTATCGATTGAGTGCCGTGCGTCAGTATTACTCGATTATCTCATAGAAAGTGACGTAGTGATCCCCACCGAAACTATGTGGAAAGTTCAGTGATGAAGTATTGGCAGTACTGGCTGCGGTCTGGGGGTTGCAGGTTGAGGGTCACAGAGGAAACCGCCGACGTGGAGTGTTTGCATGTCGCTTAGCACATGATGAATAAGGTGGTAATACGCCCAAAAAAAAAAAAAATACATGGTGATGATTATTAATGCTTGTGTGGTGTCAGTGTCTTCGACGACTCTTTGCATCTTCTTTTTCTTGTGCTTCGTGTCATGTACTTCCTTTTGAGTTAATGGACTATGTACTGTGTGTGTGAACATGAGTTTGTGGCCTATCCCAACGTAAGATTGCTACCCCGGAATCTCTCTCTTTCCGTCCCTCTATTACTTATCCCTGTGGTCCTTATAAGGAGGAATGAAATTATACATCAAGATATATGTCCCCCTCTCAAATAAGTATTGGATCCATGCTATGTGAGGGAGAAGCTATATTTTGAGAGCATCCTAATTTTTCTTGTTCACATCAGCCACCAAAATCTCTCTACTTTTGCACTACTTAAGATTCGACTCACAGACCAGAAAGGGGAAGCAGTAGATCAACAATAATTCAACACAAATAAGAGCATTACTTTGAGATCTCATTTATCTTAGAGACAAAGTTCAAGCACCAATACTGGGGGGGGGGGGGGGGGGGGTTCTGATAGTAAGTTGTGTGAAACTAAAGAGGAGTATGAAAAAAATGGAGTACCTAAGTATTGCTCCTCAAACCGTCCATGAAGAGCCGAGTTTCAGTGGTGTTGTTCCAAGCGATGCTGTTGGCCTTTCTAATTTCGTTCTTAAACCTGTAAAAGCACATGAGACTACTGATGAATCTCCTAAGCGACTTGTAACGCAATTTATCCTTTCTTTGAAAGACATGAGCAATAGGGTGTCGTTTGAACTTATTATTAATTATATTACCATAATAATAATATAGGTCAATAAAAGTCAACTAGGATAATCGGATATCAAGATATGTACCGCGTTATAGATAATGTCGTCTATATAATAACGAAAATTTTAAATCATAATGAAATGGAGCAAATGCTATGCTGATTACTATTTAATGAATATATATGTGATTAAGAAGCATATGTAATAAAGTTTTTGAACTTTATTACATCAATAATTCATTTACTTTAAAAGTGTTATATATAATCATAATTGACTATGACATTAGTAAATGTGATAACGATCCGAAGAATAAATGCTCTTACTTAGACAAATATACTCCAGCAACCTTTGTCATTTTCAATAATAAATAGAATCTATAATTTGTGGAGTCCGAGGGACAAAAGGCCACGGACAATTTGGAAAGAAATATTAAAGGCTAGTTGAATTGCCTTGCTCTAATAGGGATTACAATGTAATAGCTAATACTACAAACTACTATTCTAACAAGCTGTGAACCTGAGACCTTTGATATGATGGCCTCAATTACTATGAAACGTACCCGATGGTGCGAGACAAGAGGCCAAGAAAGTAATTAGAAAAGAGCCTACGACCAATGTTTTCGAGCAAGGGATGGAAATTGAGTGGGGAGGTAAGCTCGTTGACTTGAAAGAAGCAAAGTGGTCCTTTACTTAGTCATTGCCAGTCTAGTACTAATCCCAATAGGACAGTTCTTCAAACTCAAGGCACTTGAAGGCAATTCCATTCACAAGGGTCTTGCTCCGAAAATATCAAGTCCAATCCGCTAACTTGGCTGGACCCTCGATCTATTTTATTAACCGGGAGTTCCTCAATCTCAAAAAGCCCTAAGCGGGAAGTGCAAGCTTGATAATCCATACATAGAAGTTGTCAGCCGTAAGAATACTTAAAGAGACCACATGTATGATGACTCATCACATACTGATGGGGTGTAAAGGCTTCAGAGGCGGGGGCCGTTCGACATAGGTGACGTGGAGCGGGCTCAGCTCCCGGCTCCTTCGAGTTCTTTCCTATCTATTTGCTTGGGTGGAGTGCTCGTTATCCTTAGTATTAACTCCCATTGCTCTAGCCACAAGCTGTAGCAGCTATAGCTAGCAACCACGGGAGCCCGCTCGCCCTGCGAGACGAGAGTGGGCTCTGCCATCAATCCCCGTTCGAATTACGTTAAGCGCTCTTTCCCTTTTGCCAAATTTAGAGATAATATGTTTCCTCTGTCCCAGATTCCATCGCCGTGGCCATTTGGCTCACCGGTAGCACCGAATAGTCTCATGCATACGTGACTCTTATGGGCGGTTATCATCTTGGACAATGAAAAACCACGAGCTAACTTTCCTCTTACTGGAGTTATTGGCTAATAAAACAAGCCGAATGTGTATGAGTTGTTGGCTCAAAAAACAAACTGAATGTGTTCGAGTTATCAGCTCATCCAACCTGGCAGCATTCACGAGTCATTCTTTCAACTATCTCCCCGGTGCTAGAGCCGAAACTAGTTTGGATTCAAAAACATGCAGCAAGATACTGACTGATTAGAACAGATGCGACCACAAACGGATATCGAATGAAAAGATCAAAAGCGACATACATATTAGATTGACCAACGTGTAATTTCAATCTATGTGATTTATTTCGTATCTGGTTTCTCTTTAGACGTAGTTCAAGCTCGATGCTTGTGGGATTCTGAAAGTAAATGCTGCGGAGTTAAAAGAGGAGGAGTATGCCGAATGGGGTACCTAAGCGATGCCAAATGGACTCTCAAAATGTCCAGGAAGAGCAGAGTTCAACTGTAGATGCTCAAGCGATGCTGTTGGTCTTTCTGGTATTGTTCTTAAACCTGCAAAAGAACCTGAGACTGCTGGTGAATCTTCCATGCCACCAGTAAACACAACCTAATTATCGTACCTCCTCCAACGGTAACCTTCCATCCCTATTGAATCTCCATCCGGCTTGCTGTTTTCCTTTGATCGATTATCGAATGGAGATAGATTTCCAAGACAAAAGAGACGTTAAAAGGGAAGGGTTCAAGGCGAGGTTTCCTCCGAGAGGAAGAGAAATGTCAAGGAAATGACCCTAGTGAATGCTCAGCTGGGTGTCAAGGATACAAATGTGATCAACAGAATCGAGAATCAGTCAACGCACAAAAGAAAAAGAACGTTTTTAGCTTAAAAAAATTCGTTTGCAACGTCTTTATGGTCGAATTTATTTAATGCCCTCTTGAAGGTATCTCCGAAGCTACCGTTTAAAAGTTAGATACAGAAGACACGTTAAAAAAAGACTAGAATTGGTGAAGTCGTCCCAGCCCCCAAATTAATATTCAACTTGTAACTAAAGGAAAGCACTAAACATTAAACAAAGACTCCAATTTATTCAAACGATGATGGCCGTCAATTTGCTGTCGCTACACTGCAATATGTTACATTTGTTTTGCCTTAGGAGCGGAATCATCAAGAGGGAGTCCAAATCCGAGCCCATCACGTTAAAATATTTAATTGGACTCACATTTACTCAAAAAATTAAATCAATGAGTTATGGGACTTCTCACTATACCAAGCAAAAGAATATTCATTGCTTCACACCAATCGATTTTTCAATGTGATATTTCTCTAACATAACTCACACATGCATCTCAAAAATCTCCCTCCTCACATATGAGCGTTGTGTTAAGTTTGCTTCCCCTTAAATAAGTTATAGTATTGTATCAATATAAGTCAGTTTGAATCTCTAATGCTTACTTGCTTGGAAATCACCTTAATCGCCAGTTTCAAATGGGTGCAAGTGGGGCGCCTTTCGTACCTAGAACAACTGAGTGGTCAAGCCAAGTCGGTTTCCGATTGGGTCGCCAAAGTAGAATTAAAAAAAGAAGAAGATCGATTTAACATTTAAAATAGAAGATGATCCGTCTCTAACATATTCCGTCACATATACCGTCAGTGTGAAAGTAAATTTTGACAAACGATCCCATCTACCCTTGATTTGGCTGTTAGTAAGAGCAAGCAATTAAAATCTTTGAAATAATGGTGGATCAGATGTTTCGTATAGAATTTTCTATACGCACACCGCGTAATATCTTAATGTTCCTTTAAGATATTGCTGGTTCTGTCAATGGTGCCGGGAAAAAAGATATTATGTGGGATATATTAATAATCTTTCCGGAGTAATCATCTGGTAAAGGTAATTGTCTCGACCTGATAACTTCTATTATGGAGATAATGACTTATTGGACGCAATAGTTTGGGTGGCGGACCGCTGAAGATCCTCGCAATATTCTTCCATGGAAACGCCATGAGCAAAGTGACGCAGCTCGTCTCATATGCTGAACCCTGTGTGCTGATCAGCATACTGGTGAAGCAGTTGAGCGGTGCGCTTCGGAGAGGCATATTTGTTTTTTGGAGACGAGCCATTCAGAAGATCCTAGCGTTCCGTTCAGTACGTCTCATGCCTGTCCTGACTACAGGACTAACCTTTTGCTTCATACTTGTTTTCTCGTAACGATACATCTCGATCGGTTTGGCAAAATTTATCAAGAACCGAGCAAATGCCCACATTTCTTTCCCTCCCCCCCACCCACCTCCTGCACCGCCCAGATCCACACGGGCCGCCATTGCTCCTGTGTCGCAAGCCACGCTGTCGCTGTGCACGAGATTGCCGGTCTGTTCTACTTCGGCCTCTGTTTCCAGTTTTGTCGTCATGGGGCATGGACTGTGGCTGGCGGTGGAGGCACAGTCTAATCGGTAAATTACAAGAGCAATGTACTCGAGTGATACCTGTATATTTCACAGGGAATTGTAGGAGAGATGTTTATAGCTCGTATGTATAACCATACAAGGGAAGTTTAGCTTCTCATGGTTTACAGTGTCATCATCATGAATTCAAGACTTTTACATAATCAGATATGACAAATTGTCTGTAATATTCTCTTCAAAGTCAAGGTCGTTGCTAGTTGGAGTTTGGACAAACGGTCCAAGAAACGCCCAAGAGAACGAGTCTTGTCAGAGATGTTAGCAATTTGATTGGCTAATGGACTCTGACAAAAAAAATTCCATAGAGTACATGCTATTAGGAACAACAATAGCCTATTTCAATATTTTTTTTATGACCGATGAATCCACCATGGGCCTCTATACCTCGGGAAAGATTAGCACAGGACCCCAGCACCATAGTTCCCACTATTACAAGTTTCGAATCCTTTATTTTGGCGATGAGGGATAAGTTTTTAATCTAACACAACTACCCACCGTTGGATATTTCAATATGTTTGGTGCACATAAAAATCATTATTAGTTCTATTTGCATAGCATTCTGGTTGTCGCACTAGAGAATTGTTCTATCGCTCCTATGAGCTCCATTGTCCTGCAGTAGGCATGGCAACCATTGTGATTGGGCTGTTACACCAATAAGAGCGTGAATTGGACTGAGGAACGATGGTTTCCTTCCGGATATGCCAAGAGATTAAAAAAAAAATTTGCCTAGAAAGAAGCACTAGCCTATAAATAATGGGGCAACGACCAGAATCTGGGGTATCGGTGAACCAATCGACAATGTTGAACAGCATTTTATATATTACTCCATTGAATGGCCAGTCTTTTTCAAATTACATTTACAACTTTACGTGAGGAGCGTGCGAGAACACCCTACATTAGTAATTGACTCAGTTTTGTCAAGAGTGGAATCCGAGGGAAGACGTTTAGCACCCTCTGCGAAATTTCCGGAAGTATTGTGCGGGATAGAGCAACCTTTCTATCTCTCTCGTACCATACAACTCTCCACCTTCTTATTCTTGAATTTTTCACTGAGGATATCGTGAAATCTGACGATTCTTCTGCTCTCACACTAAATATTTCAGAATCATCTTAGCAATGCTTAATCGAACGAAAACACGATGCATATTTCACTTTTTGATTCCTCCATCATGTCAAGTTGCATCGAGTTCGCTTTACTTCAATATCAAGCCACCAACGAACTCGATTCATCCCACTGCAACTAGGGTTGGTTTCGGTGATTAACTTAATATTTCTATTCTATAATGTGTAGGTTGTCTCGGATGCAAATTGGATTGGTCCAAGTCATCGACGTTTAGTCAACTAAAGTTTAGCGGTGTTGATTTTCGGAGTTTGTTTCCATGAGTCTGTATATGTCACCTTCGATCTTAAAATAGAATAACGTGCATATCATGTGATTTTCTTGGTTTTTTTTCAATGTCTTATTCTTTTCATAGGATTTCCAACTATAAATTATTTAGAATGAAAAACTTTAATTTCAAATGAGTTAAGATGAAATATGGAAGCAAAAATTGTCCAAAAAGTCATTATCTTCTTGTGCAGCGGCTAATTCAGTCATAAACATTTCACTTATGCTAATTTAGTTTTAAATATTTTAATTTTTTCAATCTGATCCTCATTCTTTTAATAAGTAGCCAATTTAAATCTTTTAACAGTCTATCAATTTAGTCCTTTCAACTAGAAATAGCTTATGTGATAATCTAATCAGGGTTAATCGTCCTATATAGCACAATTGGTTTTAATGTTGAAATTTGTGTATATCTTAATTTTTTTGAATTCTTTTACAATTTTTTTTTTGTATTTTTTCTTTTTCTTTTTCATTTCCTTCTCCCTTTAGGCGGTCTCGCGGCAATAGTGCAAGGTTCCTCACTAGTCTCAGGAAGAGGTAGCCTAGCAAGGCTAGACCTCATCATCGCAGGCGAGGTGAGCCTCTTCAATGGCTGGGCTGGCAAGGCTTGACCTCATCGACCTTAGGTGAGCCTTTTCATTGCCTTGGTGAGGGTTGAGCCTTGTCGGTGGTAGGGTAAGATCGAGCATCACCAGCTCTTGCCTTTGGTCAATCGCCCATCACTGCTAAGGCCCAACGACCAACCAAAAGAAGCCTGAAAGAGAAATAAAAGAAAAGAAAAGAAAAGAAAAGAAGAAAAACAATCAAAACAAATTAAAAAAATGTAAAAGATTATCCACATGAGCGTTGTCTTATGATGACTGGCGCTGACTAGGCTATGATATTAGCTATTTCCGATCAAAATTGGTGAAAAGAATTAAACTGACAAATTGTTAAAAAGATTTAGGATTAATTGGCAACTCATTAAAATATTTAAGACTAGATTGACATTATTAAAAAATTTAAAATTAAATTGACAAGCTGTTAAAAGGTTTAAAATTAAATTGGTATAATTAAATATTTATGACCGAACTGGCCATACAATTGATGTAAGATTTTAGGATTTTTTTTTTCATGGAGAATTAAGTTGTCTTTCTTGTTGAACTTTCCAAATTACTCTTCCCTAATGTCCATATCATAGCGTGCCCCAAGAAGAAACGGCAGGTGGCAATGCCCCCCGTAAGTCAGAAACATAAAATTAACATATCACTCTTTTTCTTATCTATTTTTTTAAATTTGAAGTTAACTTAAATTTAGAAAAATAAAATAATGTTTTCTATTCTTAACTAAGCTAAAACAAAGAAGTCCTAAGATCAACGTTAATCAATCAAAAGAATCTTTTGTTGGGAGGGAAAGTTCAGCGATTCCTCGGCAAGACGTCAAATCCGCATTCAGTGGCTTGCAATGAGGAAGCGTTAAAGAGTATTAATCGATGAACAAATGTTAAAGTCAATTTTTTTCGGTTGGGTTGTCTTGTCAAAGCATGATAAACACTTAACTTGCGTCTTACAAAACTAACATAAGCAAATTGGTCAATATGTGCTTAATGGACCTTAGCTCGTCTTGCCTCACGGCATAGAAAAGTTGTTAACGTCTAAGTCAATAAAGAAATCATCTGTCAATGTTTATTTCTTCATATAATTCAGGAGTATGGGCATGGACTCCTAATCGCTTTGCATGGAACACCATGGAGGTCCGGGAACCAATCAAATCCAAGTCTTTAATCTATTCAAGTGATCTTGACCCAAAACAATTCGCGCGTAGGTATTGAGAATTCGACGATTGACCTTCAATTCCTGTTGTTCAAACCAATCGCGCCAACTCGAGAGTTTTTCCTATTCAGTTTTATCTTGCCAAAGTTATCTAAACTGCTCGATCGAAGACCTCAAGATCAAATTATGACGTCTTGAAAGATAGGAAACTCTCCAAATTGAAACAGTACGATGATGATTTATTTAATTCCAAAATTTATCTCTTTGGCTGCGGTTATTACATAAATAGCACATGTTCAGACATAACTTCTTAACTCTTGTAAGGTTGTGTCTACTTGGGTAGAATTTCTTAGTTTGCTATTAATTACTAAATGTGTCTACTCAAGAACAATCTCCTTCTTCCAAATTTCGTTTATTTCCAAAAAAAGGATACAACCATTGTTTGGTATTGTTTCCTTTTGAGAGTTTTATCAAATACTCTTATTTGAGACTTAGTAAATCATGGAGAATATATATCAGTAGCCATAGCCATTAGAAATGTTTTGGAGTAAACAATAATTTATAGAGAGTGTTATCACGTTTTAAAATCAGGTTTGGACACACTTCAAATAAATTCGTGTCGTAATTTCATGCTTCTTTGATTGAGTCAATCCCAAAATTACCTGATGTTTTGCTTGGCCAGAGGACAGTACTTCCATCCTTGACAATTTCCTCGTGCAATTATATCATTCCATGACTCGGGCACCATCGATTTACATCAAACAAGCCTGAAAAGAAGAGAAACACGAACACAATTGTATCTAACACTTATCTCAGTCTCATCTAAGAAAGCATACACCTTTGGTTTGGTTAGGTCAGCCCATACTCTTTCGTGGCAACTTTGGCCCATGGAGGCGTCATTTCGCATGCAACATTCGAGTGACCATGATGCACGAACGACAACCTAAGTCATTAAACAAAGCCTCGTTGCCAGCAACTCGCAAGAACTTGAATAAAGATGTACATCTCTCTCGACCCTCATACACAACTTGGAAGAAAATCGACCTCACATAAAGGATAAATGTTCCATGGAATCATCAAAGACTTGAATCTTTTCGAGCGATATCTCCATCAACGAGAAGAAGTAAATCTTTCTTTCTGTTTAGTAGTAGACAAAAAAGAAAGAAAGAAGCAATCCACATCTGTTCTCGAGGTTAATTCCCGAAGCAAGTACCGTCTAACTTTCATTTGGAGCTGGAGTAAAGGTGTTGTGTTACTTACAGTCATTTCTCATCCGTTTGTTGGTTTTATGTTCAGTATTTTGTGGAAAATTGGATCATCTCCCCTTCATTTTTCCCATATTGTGGACAGATGCCACGTTCTGCTCACGCTCGAAGATCCTGGTGGTGATCTAAGTTCGACTCATCGGGGAAGAGTCACATGCTCAGAACGAGCACATTTCGCATATACAAGAATAAACAGTTGACAATGTGCAGTTATCAGTCTGTCCAGGATCGTGCGTGGCTACAAAAAACTAGGGAGGAACTTCCTAGTTAATGCAGTACGATGTCTTGACAAGTAATGTAAAATCCTAAACAAAGACCTGGTAGTCCATCAAAAATCCCTAAAATTTTAGCGGGGTGCTTTTGACAGCGGTGACCAACACATCTACATAAGGCTACTCCGTCGAATGTTGATATCATAGGCAGCTAATGCATTTCACCCTCTAAATAAAAAAAATAAAAAATGGAAGGCTCGATAGGATCTTGTCCAAATATCCTGTTTCTGTTCTCATTCCTCATTGGAGTACGAGCCATCAACTCATCGTTTCTCTATTCTTCCTCGCTAGGAGCAGCTGCACCTTGTCGTCCTGATCAAAAGTCTGACCTGCTTCAGTTCATGGAAGTGATGATGCCAAATAATTCGACATCTTTCTTCTGTCAAAGGGATGGCAATCGGCTCTATATGCCAAAGATGCTTTCCTGGAAGGCTGACACGGATTGTTGCTCATGGGACGGAGTCATGTGCGATCAGATGACAGGTCAGGTGATTCGCCTTGAACTTGGCTGCTACCCCCTGAGCCCGACCTGCTACTCCTCTGCAGGGTCTTCAAACAGCACTGAGCTATCTACATTGGGTCCGCTCATCGTTTCTTCTCCTCACGAGGCAGAGAGGCCATCAGGGTCCAATTCGAACATGTTGCTTCAAAATTTGACCGAGTTAAGAGTCCTCATTCTCGATGGGTTAAACATGTCTGGCATCGACCTGAGTCACTTGATGAATCTCTCTGCATCTCTGGAAGTCCTCAGCCTCAGTTCCTGTAAATTGCACGGCAGGTTAGCAGCAAACATTTTCCTTTTGGCAAAGCTGACATGTCTCAATCTATCAGGTAACAAGGAGCTTGCAGGTTACTTACCCGAATCAACTTGGAATAGCTCTTTGAAGGTTTTGGACTTGTCCTCCACAGGCTTCTCTGGAGTATTACCTGAGTCCATGGGCGACCTGCAGTCTCTGGAGATACTCTGGCTACACCATTGTAAGTTCAGTGGCTCTATTCCATCGTCGGTTGGTAACCTAACCCGACTCACCAGTTTGGAACTCTCATTCAATGAGCTCAGTGGTCAGGTTCCTCCAACTCTGTCAAACCTTGATCGGCTTACTCTGCTCGATCTTTCCACCAACAAATTCGTAGGTCCAATACCCGATGTCTTCAACAACAAGACACAACTTGGACTACTGCTTTTCTCACATAACTACTTTGAGGGCCCAATTCCTCCGAGCATAAAAAATCTTTCCAATCTAGCCCAACTTGACATTTCAAATAATCTCATTGGGGGGTCCATACCATCATCACTGTTCTCTCTTCCATCCTTGACGAACCTGGACCTCAGTAACAATAGGCTCAATGGTCGCATCAACGAATTCCTCGCTGCTCCTTCATTAAACCATGTTGACCTGAGTGATAATCAGTTGCGTGGTTCAATCCCCAGCTCGATTTTTCAGCTTGGGAACCTCACTTACTTGAGTGTCTCAGCAAATAAACTGAACAGTGTTTTAGACCTACGATTGCTCTCGAGACTTAAAAGTCTAACAGATCTTGACCTTTCGGACAACCTTTTGTCACTCAGCAATAGCAAAAATGTCGATTATATCTTGCCGCACCTTTCAAAAGTCAGTCTTTCTGGGTGCAAAATTACTGCAATTCCTGCATTCTTGAGAAATTCAACCAGCGTGAAGTGGATAGACCTGTCACGCAACATAATCCATGGCTATATCCCGCCATGGATGTGGGATGTTGGGACTAGGTCATTGTCTTATCTCAATATCTCTCACAACTTGCTCGCTAGCTTTGAACAAGTTCCGTGGGAAAATCTTCTAATCCTCGACCTGGATTCAAACTTGATCCAAGGACCGTTTCTACCTCCCTCGTTCCCAAATTCGGTCCTCATGCTCTCGCTGGCCAGCAACCGATTGACTGGCTATATCCCTAGTTCTATTTGTGAAATGAAGGGCCTACAATTTCTTGACCTCTCCCATAACAATTTTACTGGAGCAATCCCTCAATGTCTAAGGAACATCAGTGACACCCTTCTAGTGTTGGATCTGCAAAAAAATGGACTTTCCGGCACAATCTCACTCACATTCAGCGGAGATGCTGCCTTGAAAAGTCTTCATCTCAATGAAAACAAATTTGAAGGCCTGTTGCCGCGCTCTGTACTCAATTGCAAGCAACTTGAAGCGCTAGATCTCAGCGGTAACAACTTGAACGACACTTTCCCAAAATGGTTGGAAACACTTCCTAGACTGCGGGTCTTGGTCTTGCGATCAAACAGACTACATGGCTCCATCGGCAACCCCGGAACTGAATTTCCCTTTCCGCAGTTGCGCATTCTCGACCTTTCCTCCAATGAGCTCACCGGTCCTTTGCCCAGCGCCTACTTTGTAAACTTGAAAGGGATGATTTTGACTGATCAGGATGGATCGGGGTTGCGATACATGGACCAAGGTTACTACCAGGATGCCATTAATACCACAATGAAAGGACTAGACAGATATCTCCCTAAAATCATAGTGATCCTGACGACCATTGATCTATCAAGCAACAAGTTCCAAGGAATGATTCCTGATGTTATAGGAGCACTAGGATCACTCCAGGGGCTTAACCTTTCTCATAATAATCTCGAAGGCCATATACCGTCATCATTGGGGAACCTATCCGCGCTTGAATGGTTGGATCTTTCTTCGAATGAGCTTAGTGGGGCGATACCAAGCAATCTAACAAATCTCACATTTCTGGAAGTTCTAAATGTCTCTTCCAATCAACTAACAGGATCGATTCCTCTAGGGAACCAATTCAACACATTTCAAGCGGAATCCTATCGTGGGAACCCGGGATTATGCGGGCTTCCATTGACCAAAACTTGTACTAACTCCAGGGCGCCGGGGGAGCTCCCTGTCCTGCCTCAACCCGGGGTTCACCCGTTCTTTGCAGATTTTGTCGAACCAGAAGCCGTGGAAATAGGATTCGTATGTGGCCTGGTGCTCGGACTAGTCATGAATAACTTGCGATATCTCAGATCCTTTTGGCGAGCAAAGAGGGAAGTCAGAAAGATTGCTAGGGAACATATTTCTCCAATGGGGCCTTGGAACTGCTCGACATAATAGCCATGGTTGCTGATTCGTGTTGCTGAATAATAATAATAATAATAAATGAAGTGCAGAGCAGTGTTGCTCAATCGTGTGAATCGTTCACGCGAATCGTGAATCTTAGGACTTTGTAAAGATTTGTCGAATAACTCCAGAAAATAACATTCGGTACATAAAAAAAGGGATGCATGTTGCAAAAACATATGAATAAGAATGATAATCATAAACTCATCCAAGCCGTGGACTATGAGCTTCCACCGTCGTCGTTCACCAGAAAAGTCAACACCAGCAAAATCATGGGACCGTTTGAGAAATCTCAAGTTAAAAAGAATCCAAAGTTACGGTAGACAGTAGATGCACCATCAAACAAGGGACGTTAAAAATACAGGTACTGTATCCGATTGGTGAGTAGCTCATTGATTTTAAGAAGAAAAAGAAATTCTCCTGGACGGCACTTCTAATGTATAAGTATGATAATACATTCTAAGCTGGACTCGGTTTTTGATGACTTTTCTTGTATAAACGTGTGGAAAAGCTTAGGCATATGAGTTTATAAGCCATTTAATGGACAACCAAAGGGTAGATAACATTATCGGACCGGATAAGATTAGACAAGAATGGTTACCTTAAAACCTTTTTACTTTTACCTCAGTCTTAGAAGTTCCTTTTTTTTACGAAAAAAATGATCATATTCATTGCTCCAAAGGATACATAAAATATTACTTCTACCTTAGTCTTGGAGGGAAAACCGGATTTTTCTTTTCTTTCTCTTTACCAATTGAAAGGACAAGGTGCAGGCTCTTGGAAAATTATGTTTGGACCTTTTTAAAGTGGTATTATCGTGAAAGAATCGAACGTCAAGTGATCTAATGTTTGTCAAGATATAAATTGCGTCATGTCAAACCATATATCACTCGTAAATATTTTAGTGAAAATGACGTTGTACTTGAAAAACTCAACTGGTCAAGCTGACAATTCCAAAATAAATTGAAAAGGTTAATGCTAAACATGTTTAATTCGAACGGGAATTCATAGCACGGTAATTGACTAGCAACCAACGTATTTGAACGCACATTTGTAGTTTGCCACTTTAATTTGTAAATCAGCTTTATAAATCAGTTTTTATTCCAAGTTTAATTAGATTTAAATGAAAAGAATAAGTAGCTTTTTAAAATTTTACATAATGGATACTTTATGTTATTTTCTTGTGGTTGAATATGTAATTAGAACCCATTACCCGAGCAACTATTCTTTCATTGACAATTTGACCAAGCAATTCGAATTGAAACCAATTCCTGCTAAATTGACAACCTAATTTTAAAATTAAATTTATTCTTCATTCATGCACTTTCACGCTTTTTTTAACATAAAGTTCTCATTCTTTCAAGTTATCTAACAAAGCTTTTTACTTTCATGAATTTTCTAATTAAGTCCCTCCAACAAGAAATATTTAAAATCAGCTGGCGTTACATTGAAAGAGTTATGTTAATAAAGTCATTCCAACGTGGATGTCCACATTGGCTCAATTTCGTTCACATCATACTCTAATGTTATTGTCATTGGCTAAATTTTTCCATCGCATTCTTCATGTAAGCATGCATCCAAGATGACTAAAATTTTATCCACCTCATAAGTTCAGTGTCATCCGATGGCTAGATAAGCTGGATTTGGCCTGCGTTGGTGCCGCTAACTACAAAGTTTGTGTAGAGCAGATTTTCTTGATTGGATGAATTAAAAGCATAGAGATGAATTGAAAAAAGTGAGAATAAAAGGACGAGAAGTAGAAATTTTCCTAAATTGAAAGCAATTAGATGATATGGGTTCCAAAATATGTATAGACTAAGATAATGAACACCCTTCACAGGAAAAGGGCCAAGACAATCTTCACGGGCCTGTACCGCCCGATTCTGGCGACCCGTACGAGCATGCCTGGTGATCATGGACTGCCCAGCTATTGGGAACTAAAATTTTAAACCAATAAAAACACAATGTGCAGCACAAAAATGATTTGAGACCTATTAGGGATAATTACAAAAAAAAAAATCCTAAACATATTGTAATTGTAGCAGTGCCGTCCTCAATTTTATAATTTGACCAATTAAGTTTTAAACCTTTATGAAATTTACCAACATAGTCTATCCAACCAATTTCGGTTGAAAATCATAAATATGTATACCGAGCATCCTACATGGCACTGCTAGGGCTTATCTGAACAATCTATTATTTTTATTTTTATTTTTTTGTAATCTTTTGTTTTGTTTTCTTTATTTTTTTCCCTCATCCTCTACGGTCACCAACCTTCTTGATGGCTGGCGAGGACGAGACTCACCGCCCTGCCTGTGACTAGTCGTCGGCCTTGTCGATGCCAGCTGCCACAGAGAAAGAAGTAAATAAGATGAAAAGAAAAAAAATTATTAAAACTTCAAATAAAATAATAAAGAATTGCAAAAATTATTCACATAGAACCAACTTATAATTGAAGTGATATCATGAGTTTCCTCATATGCTAAGTAAAAATTTATTAACAAGTATTGAACTGGATTCACATAATTTTCTATTGATACAAATGACATTATTTGTATAAAATGGATTGGGAATAGGGCCCGATTCCGTTTTACTAAAATTAGGCCGAAAAACCAAATTTTTATAAAACTAGCCTAGAACTAATTAAGCCCATCTCGACTCTCATCACCAGATCGGCCCAAACTCCTGCCCATGAAAGGATTTAGGTTGGCTCCAATTATCAAACCTGTTTTATAAATATTTTCTATATTTTTCTGATTTTTTTTTTATATTTTATCTTCTTCCTCCCGACTCTTCTTCAAGTTCACCCAGGTTCGACCGAAACACTTTTCTTCGTCAGATTCTCGACAGAGACTAGGCCACCAAAGTCATTTGCCCTTGCCGAAATAACTTTGACGTGCATTTTTAAGCACCAAAATCACTCATATCCATTTTGAACAATTCTAACTTACAAAGCACAAGCATTAAGATGAAAAATGAATTGACTGTGGCGGCCAGTCATAGGAAAACGAAATCCGTCTTATCGATACACAATTCGATATACTCAGCATTATCTCTGTTTTCTGTCATAGCAATGAGATAAATTAATTTCTATTATTTATCTGGCAAGCCACGTTCTCATTAGGGCATCATATAGTTCAGTACAACATATCTCTATCCTTCCATCGTTGAAATGAGCGAGTGCGCAAATGAATGCATATCCACTCGACCTCTTGGCCGTACATATAGAGAGACTAGATTGACTCATGTTCTTTACTCTTAACAGGGGGTCATGTAGATACTAGCAGCAAGTCAACAGTCAAGAGTGCGGTGTTGAAGAGAGAGAAACCACTCCGTGAACTTGGACAAGGTGAACTCATCGGCCCTGTAGTGCTTCTGGGTGAACCGGACCAGGTCCGACCAGGTGAAATCCGGGTACTTCCTTGCCCCTCCTGGGGCGAGATCGGGGGCCGGCGCGACCACCTTGTCTTCCTGCGGGCACAGGAAGAAAGCCAATGACCGCCTCTCACTGTGCTGGTTCACCACCGCTCTGTGGAGGCAGCTCTTGTATATCCCGTTCGTCAACGCCTGCACGTGTGCGCAAAGAACAAAAGCCCCAATCCTCATTATAGGATCGAGATACGTACCGTTATCTGCACTACCTGCGCGTACTTTAACGCTTATCCCTCTGAGATCGCACCAAAGTTTCGTTACTTGAAATGCCCACGTTCCATTTGTCAGGAAGGCAATATCTTTTTTGTCATTTTCAAGAACTTTAATTACATATTTTCGTGGAATTTGTTTGACTAACCGTTACTTTTCAAAGTAATATCCACACTGTTGGTTGGATGTGGAGGGTATTGGAAAAGCGATTTTTTGCTAAATACCATTTTATGTCCTTTTAGATCGAGATTTTAGTGTATAGTCACTTAAGTAATTAGAGTTATTTCACTTTTTACACGTTGAAAAGTGATTTACCTCACATTTCTCACAATGAGCAGAAAGAATATTCTCAAAGTAGAGACTGTTGATCGAATTGTATGAAGTTCTTCTAGTGTTATGACCAGTATCATAAGTTCACATTCAATAAAAAATTACCTTAAGAAACCCCCAGTAGAAGTCGAAAACATACTTCTTAAATGCCAAGATCTCACACTTCTCAAATTTTTTAAATTGCAGAGTAGACTTGAGAATGATGGAAATTAAAGAATGATTCATTCACAAGCTCATTGGCTCTCAATGGATTGCATGTTCAGGGAAGAGTCTCCCCGTCGCTAAGTAAATTATATTTGACTGAAAAGTCTTATTTTTCTTAGCCTGTGTATTCACGTAAAGTGAGATAAAAAAAATAGAAAAAAAGTAACTTTTGCAATTAGAAAAATGAGCATGTGGACTTGCAAAGTTAGAACAGGCAATGCTCAAGTATGTGATATCGATTTTTCCAAATGAAGACATTGATAAAAATAGTAAAAACTGCCATTTATCCCTTGAAATTTGATTTAATAAATTAGAAAAATAAATCATTTCATCTTTATGCTCACCTTTCTAGGACAAAATCATAGCAAATCGACATGAGCGATTCTATATTTAGCCATGTGGAAAGTAACACGTACCGTGAAAGTATCCCCGATGTTGATCACTAGGACATGAGGGCGGGGTCGAACTCTGTACCACTTGTCCTTGACAAACACTTCGAGACCCCCAACTTGATCTTGGTGGAGTATGGTGAGGGATGTTGGATCACAATGAGGACCGGTTCCGAAAACAAGGCTTGGCTCTTGGCAAGGAGGATAGGAATTGCACCTTACTATGGAGTATCCATCTTCAAAGAAATCTCGATAGTAAGACCTATCAAGTCCCAAACTTAAGGCCAATAGCTCCATGATTGAAAGAGCCAATTTCTTCATCTCTTCACAATATTTCTGGTATACTTTTCTATGGAAATAGAATGGAGGATCAATACAGTGTGTACTATTTCTTTTTCTAGATTTGCAGACGGATCTAAGATTGTTACAAAAAAGAAAAAATAACGATTGCACAATCAAGGAAGTATTTTAAATCCATTTGCCTTGGAAACAGGCACGGATTCTAAGATTATTCTGCCCACAACAAGTAAATATTTTGTTGAATTTACACTGTTTGTGGAAATTGCCACGAACGGTGTTTTGATCGTGACCTACCCATGGTTGGGATTTATTTAGAATGTGACTTCAATTTATTAGAAAGTACTGCTAGCATGTCTGATCTATATAATACCAACTACAGAAATTTACTTGTTCATTAGTAATATGAACAATGAAAATGATTGTAATAGTAGCGCTATTCGTCCATGTAACTCAGAATGCTATATTCCGTTTGCATTTTCTTTTTCGAAAGACATGCGTGAAGAAGAATCGTTTTTTTTTTTCAATTGAATGTGTATGTAACATTTTAGGGCACTTGTTAGTGAAAAAACCCAAATTTTAAATTGACTTGGGAAGTAGTCTTGCTTACCCTGCTGGTTCAAACTCCACCCCTAAGGTGGACTTGAAGAAGCCAACCACTGAATCTGGAGAGCTCTCACTGTAGCCAAAAGAGAAGGTTTCCTTCCATGGCAATTTTGACGAGAACCGATCATCATGAGCTATCGAATGACCCCATGGCGAGTTTGGCATCTTTCTAGCCCTGAGTTTGTCGCTGACAGCCATCTTGAAGAAAAAACCGATGCTATCATGAGCATCGTGAATAAGACTGGCGTCGACTCCATGGTTGATCACTTGGAAAAATCCATGTCTCAAGCAAGCTGCTCTAACAGTATTAGCAGCACGATGGGTTTCTTCTTGATTATCACCAAGAAGAAAGCCTTTGAGATCCACCAGGGGTTCTTCTAGCTCGCCATGAGAGAGAATCGCATCTTGTTCTGGCCATTTGAATGAATCAGGAACATGAGATTGTTTATGAAAAAGGAAGGAGTCGGAAATTTTTGGTGTTTCATCATCGTCTTCAAGATCTTTAGGTTCTCCTGGTGAAAAGGTGAGAAGAGAGGCAGCAGTAGAATCCATTACTTATTTGTGAGATGTGCAGTATTTCTAGGGTAAGAGATGATTATATATATACTCAAGATAGACCATATAGTTGAAAAGTTAATTTTTAAAGTAATGTCGAGTTCTCTTAAATACAATCGACTTGAGAATATACCATCGTAATTTCATCTTGCTTAGTATAAACTCGTTTCTGCAAAGTACTATTAGCGTCATTAGAATTCCTAAGTGTGCATGAATACTATAATAGTAAGTTCCACTATTATTTGAAATATTGAACCAGTCTGGAAATGGAAAAAATTCATATCGATAATAAAATAGATGATATTGCTAAGAATAAAACTAGACATGATATATATATATATATATATATTTATCTCTTAATCTATTTATGAGGGTAATCATTTTTTTCCATTAGCATACAAAATAAAACTTTGAACTTTATCCTAATGTATGAGAACCTCAAAGGGAAAATCACCAAAGGAATTGTAAACTATTTATACTTTTACCATTTTAGTTCTAAAATTTTCCATTGTACCAATTGAGTCTTAAAAGTTTGGATGTTTTGGCAATTGAATCCATATGATCAATCTTCGTCGAAAATAGCTAACATGGGCGTTGATCGTCCTAAATAGCACAATTAGCACTCACATTGAAATTTATAATAATATTTCAATTTTTTAATTATTTTTTCTTATTTTCTTTTCTTCTCTTTTGTTTCCTTATTGTTATTATTTTTAACTATGGTCATTTAAGGTCGTCGAGCCCTCACCAACCATAGGCAAGGATCGCAGCTCTCACCCAGCCACAAGTGAGGCCATGGCATGGCTCTCACCCAACCACAATTGAGGCCATGACGAGATCGGCTTTGCCTAGATCTAGGCAAGGCGAACTTGCCTACTAGCGATAAGAGTGTCATTGCCCTTGCCAACAGTTCGAGAGGGTTTCGCCGCCCTTGCCAATAATGGACAAGGATCATGACTCTTGCCTAGCACAAGAGAGGCCATGATGAGGCTAGCCTCACCAAGATCTGCACATGCGACTCGCCTGCTATCAACAAGGCCTTCACGACCCTTGCTAGCGGTTGGCAAGGGGCCCAATGACCTATAGAGGGAAAAAAAGGATAAAAAGAAAATATATATTATTCATGTCAACGTCAGTTATGCCTCATAAGACAGTTGACATTTAGGTTAATGATTTCCAATATAAATTGACCAAATGGATTTAATCTTTATCAAAACATGAAGTACTTTATGTTTCAATTAATCTTTAATATCAGGGAATCATTTGCCGTGAATGGTTGTTTTAGTGAAAAGTTTTAATCAGAACTCAACCTGCCAAAACTCACCATGTCCGGACCAAATTGAAAAAGAATAGTGCTATATGGACGAATTAGCATACAAATCGATGTAGTCCACTCTTTTGCTCTTGTAGAAGTCTTTACTCGTTTAAATGTTCACTTCCGGCCTGTCACATCGATTTGCAAATTAATTTTATGAAGCAATCTCATGATAAGATCAGAAAAAAGGCGTAGTGAATTTTGTGGAAATCGAAATGTTGGGTCCTGTAAATTATTTGCTTCCGCTCGCAAAATAAAAACAATTACCAGAAAAAACTTCCCTCCATTTATGTCTTCGTGTGGGCTCAAGCAGACAGAATAAAATCCGACAGAACCCGAGTGTCGCCATTGTTACTGTCCTTCCCACCGCTGATTCAATCATCGAAAAAGTCAGTGTCCACCAACAAAAGTGGCAATTATTTCCACATATAGAGGAAGACTATATATGATTCTCGATCATTCTAACTAATCAAGAATCACAACACAGGGAGATCGTGTTTGAAACTTCCAGAGATGGCATAACTTTAGGTTAAAGAATGAAACATTTTTTTTTCTGCCGTAAACTATAATTACGCTCCCATCCTCGTCGCTTCATGAATGTGACAAACTAAGGACAATAATTAGCGGTAGTGTCATTTGACAGAATGCAACATGAGCTTGATCCATATTGCGTGAGTCAAGTGAAAACTTAAAATCGTCCTCATAATAAGCATAACAACTATCGGAATAGCTTATTATCAATGAATGATTCAAGATAGATTAGTATTTTATGAATGAACAGATGCCCGATTTAAATTACTATATGGTTATTGATTTTACGTACGCCGAGGCTTTCATAGTATTTTGTTTAAGGAGAAGGTGGAAAGTGAACAAAAATCCCCTAGCTGTTTTTCTCTGTAGCTCCTGATTACTCTTTGGATTACATGGAACGATGTACACGTGTTCGTTTCTCATGGACCCCTACCACACAGTCCTTTCAAGCCCCATCTCCACTTTGTTCCTTTGCAGAAGAAAAAGCGAAATCCTCGTGTTTGGGTTGCGCATACACACACCGAGGCTTTGTTTTTTCAACAGAGATATGCCTTTGGCTTTTGTTTCTTTGCCGTGAATATAGTCCGACTTGTCAGTAGAATCTGCCTCAGGTGTTACCATTTCGAGATGAATTAAAGAATCAAAAGTTGTACCTGCCGAGGGAGAGAATCTTATGCTGCGTGATAAATCGAATTCCTGAAAAAGTATGATTCGTTGCATGATTTTATTAGGTCGATATTTTCAACTTCATGAAAACATTCTAAAAATAAATAAATAAACTCTTTTTTTTTGTAATACACTACGAAAATGGATAGATCAGTTTCGTCATGTCGGCGATTTAGCTATGTAAAATTAAGATGCTTTCTTGCAATTTATAGATCCATATTTTACTTCCATCATTTTAGCGAATTTTTTTAAGGGGTGTGATTATACACATTTTGTATGCATCAAAAAGTTTAAACCATTTCGAAAGTAGACTCATAATGTATATTAAAGATATTCTAAAACATCGGGCTCATTCATTGTAGGTCCTAGAAGACTAGTCATCACCAATATAGGATGAGTTTCTAATGGTAAAGGAAAGAGGATTACTTGATACGACTTCATTAGGTGTTGAAGGGAGGACTAGATTTACTTATGTTCTTTATGTGTCAAGGTGGGTAATAAAGATACCACAAGCGACTCAGCAGTTAAGGGTGCGGTCTTGCAGAGAGTAAAAACACTCCATGAACTTGGGCAAGGAGGACTGATCGGTCCTGTAGTGCTTCTGGGTGAACCGGAGCAGGTCCGACGAGGTGAATTCCAGCTACTTCCTTGTCCCTCCGAAGGCGAGATCGGCCGCCGGTGCAACCACCTTGTGTCCCATTCACCAGCGCTCTATCGAGGCAGCTCTTGTATATCCCGTTTGTCAATGCCTGTACGAGTGCCCATAGAACAATTACCCCAACCCTCATTATAGTACATGTCCCGTATATCACGGCAGTAACAAACATGCGTACAAACACATGCCCGAAGGATAAGCCTACATAATGTTAGGGCCATGGTACATACTTATATTTGCATTACATATGCAGTCCATGCATGTGATTCAATGCTTGTCCCTCCGGGATCCCCCCGAAGGTTCATTAAATTGAAATACCCGCGTTCTCATTTCTCAGGGAGGCAACATCTTTTTGGTGAATGTCATGGACACTAACTACAAATTTTATCGTGGAATTTGTCGGACTAATTATTACCTTCCAAAGTGGTATCTACACACCTGGTCAGAGGTGGAGGGTTGAGGACCTAGTGAATGTTTTCGAAAAGCGATTATCTAATATGTAATTTTTTACGTTTTTTTTTGTTATTATTATCGAGATTCAAGCAATCAACTTTGTAATTCTATTAAGAAAGCCATAAACTTTCCCTATAATGTGTACTGCTTCAATGCAAAGAACTCACACTCCTCATGAATTCAAATCGCTTAAATGGCAGTGTCGACTCGAACCTGGTGGAATTTAAAGAATGATTCATTCACAAGGTGATTGGCTCTCAGTAATCACATGTTCATGGAGAGTTTCATCTGTCACTGACTAAATTTCTTTTGAATAAAAAGTTTTGTTATCTCAATCATGTGTTTTCTCGCAAGATGAGGGAATAAAAAACTTTTACAATTAGCAAGTGAGTACGTGGACTTGCAAAGTCTAGTATAGATGATACTCGCGAGCATATGATGTCAACGTCCATAAATGAAGACACCGTAAAATTAAGAAAAAAGTACTACCAGAAATTCTAAATTATACCAACTATAACATGTTTATCCCAATTTTTTTGTGACACATAAAATCCTAAATTTATATGGGTGTGACACATTTACCCCAAATTTAAACTATTATGACATATTTATCCCAATTTTTTTGTCACAAAACCCTGAACTTGCACTTGTGACGATCGAATTTATCTCAAAATATTGAAGTAAATGTCTTACAAAGTTTTGGATAAATTTTTCACACGTACATAAGTTTAGGAATTTAGGTGTCATTGAAAAACATATATTATGGTAAATATGCCATACGGGTACAAATTTAGGGTTCATTGGGATAACTGTATTATAGAAAGTATAGTTTAGGATATTTTTAGGCTTTTTTTCCCTAACAATAATAGAACTTGTCACTTATCCCTTGAAATTCCATGAAATAAATTGGAAAAAGAAGCCAATTCATCATTATCCTCAACTTCGTTAGGGGAAATTTGTAGGAAATTGGCATGAGCATTTCGATATTTGGCCGTGTAGAAAGTGACACTCACCGCAAAAGTATTCCCGATGTTGATTACTAGGGCAAGAGGGCGAGGCCAAAGTTTGTACCGGTTTTCCTTAACCAACACTCTGAGACCTCCAACATGATATTGGTGGAGTATCATGAGGGATGTAGGATCACAATGAGGACCAGTTCCAAGAACAAGGCTTGGCTCTTGGCAAGGAAGGTAGGAGTTACACCTCATTATAATGGAGCAGCCATCTTCAAAGAAGTATCTATAGCATGACCATCAAGGCCCAAGCTTATGGCCAATAGCTGGGAAAATTTTAAAAAAAAATCAAACTTATTGCAATTATGCTAATTGAGCTTAAGCATTTTACATTTTTATCAGTTTAATTCATCCAATCAATTTTGATTCGAAAATCATTGATATGAATTATGGTCATCCTACATGATACGATTGTCTTATGTGGCATCGACCCTAGCCTCTAGCCAATCGCTGAGAACCAATGATTAACCAAAGGAAGAAGGGAAGAAAAAAAGAAAGAAATAGAAAGAAAAGAACATTAAAGAATGAGTTGAAAAATTTACTGCATGTTTGCAAGACTGATCAATTACACAAATTTTTTTCGGCACGTTCGGCACTAACATGAACAACTTTTTGTATTTTTTTTTCATTTCATAGATTTTTTTTGTAATTTCTATTTTATTCTTTACTTTTTTTTGCCAGCAATAGCTAATGCGGACACTAGTTGTCCAACATAACACGTCCGGCACCAACATGAACTACTTTTTGCATTTTTATTTTATTTTATAGATTTTTTTATAATTTCTTTTCTATTCTTTATTTTTTTTTCTCCGTTTCTTCTTTTGTTGGTTGTTGGGAACTAGCCATAGGCAACAACAGACCTCGCCGAATTTGGCAAGGCCAACATCCCCAATTTGGTGAGCTCAATTCTCGCTTGATCCGGTGAGTTTGAGCGTCGCCAAAGGCATACAAGTGTTGACCTCACCAAATTTCAGACAAGGCAGCAATCGACAGAGAAAGAGAAAAAAAAAACAAGAAATAAATTTAGGAAAACGTTTGAAAAATTTTAAGAAATGCAAAAAAAAAAGTATTTTCATCGCCCGCATGAGTGATTGCCAATCAAAATTAACCAAAAAGTGTATGTCGATAAATCGTCAAAAGATTTATATTATATTAGCCAAATTAAAATGTTTGAGATTGAACTGACATCAGTACAATAAGTTTAAAACATCTTCTTCTTCTTTTATAATTTTGCCTTGGTTTCAAGATGAATATAAGAGGAAGATTTTAGTTGATCAAATAAACTAAAAGATTCTATAAACTCCAATTGAGTATCAGGGCTTTTCTGCTTTTAATGAACTAGTATTGAACTACAAAGCCTAATATAAAAATTTACCAATCTAACAAAAATTCGTTTGAAGAAAAAAAAAGAACAAAAGTGTAATGAAAAGTCACCCAACCACTCCTAACAAAAGATCACAATCATAGGCAACACTCCGCGGCGACAATGGGGACTTTCCGGTCTTGGCGAATGGATCTTGCCGGTCATTCTTGAGAGCTACAACGACGACTTCACTTCACGTGGGTTTGCTCATCTTTGGTCTGTGGCAGTACTAAGAGACTATTCATATGGTCCCTTTGTAGATCGAGAACTAGACATGAAAGCCTATGATGATTCCCAGTTTCATCCACATCTATTTCTTCGTAGTTCTCCGCCAATTCCGAGGAAACCGTGTCGTCGCTCAAATCCAAGAGAAGACATAAAGAGTCGAAATAGCAGACCCGACACCACTCTATTTATTTAATTTTACGTGTTCATATTTTCCGAGTCGTTGCCATTGACAAATATAGATTATTGTTGTTGCGTTGGCTTTCATTTTGCTCAATTAAAAATGAAATGGAAAAAAAAAGGAATAAAAAATGAAAGGAAAAAAGAAAGCTAGGTAATAAAAAGGAAAACTTAAAAAAAACCGATCGACAGGATAGGTTTCAGATTCTAGATTTTAATTGCTAGAGAACTGATTCGATAGAGTAGATTCTGGATTTTCAAGTAGAGACTGAATCGACTTTGGAACCAATCACCCCATATCTCTAACAAGTATGCGTGTCCCCGTCGTAGGAGCAATTCAGTTCATTTGGGCTCTTCCATGCGAGACTTCGGACGTCGCGTTGGACAAGTTCAGCCTTAGAAACACGACCGACATCAATACTGGGCCGAAGTCCACTTATTCAGAAAAGTGTCCGACGGCTTTTTCCGGCCCGCCCCCTTGTCGGTCCATGACCATAATCATGTTACCCCCGAGCACACCCGGATGCCCTCGTGACCCGACCTGGATGAACTACGTGGGAAGAAACGAAACGTACACGATCGAAGGCTTTTAGTCATTCATTTTGTGTATGGACGGACCGTCCAAACATGCCATCGCATCATGAAAACGAACGAAATCTCACACGCCGGCCCGTCTCTTCAACTTATGACGAATTGCAAATCGAAACAATGGTTACAAATCGGAAAACAAGAACAGAAACCAACCCATGTCTATGTACACACACACAATCCGGGGCACACCATCGGTCCCAAAAAAAGAAGAAGAAGAAGAAGAAGAAAACGAGTGTATGCAAGGGGGAAATAGGAAAAAAAGAAGAATCAATCCCGATCAAAGAAAAATGAAACAGTCCAACGAGATGAGTGGATTGTTCAGGTCCTCGATGGAGTCGATCATGTCATGGTCAGCCAAAACTCTCTGGGCAATTTCGCCGACTTTGGGACCGATTTGACGAGACAGGAGAGTCTCCGAATGCACCAAACTGGGTCGGATCGGACTATCCGGATTGTTGTTTGGGCTCGGAGGCCTGACGAGATTCTCTCTCCTTAAATTCGTAGCAGCGTAATTACTAGGAGCACAAACCTTAGTGGCTGCTGCCATACGCTTGCTGCCACCGTCGACGCTCACCGTATTCACCAAGATGCCCCTGCATTTCTCTCCTCCGTCAAACCTCCTGCTTGGTGATGGGGACCTCAAAGTCCTCCTAGGCAAAGGATGCGTACAGCTTGGTAATGACCGGTCGGACTGATCGGCCCTGAAGCTCTTTTGCCGGGTCAAATTCGGCGAGCTCGCTCGAGTTCTCTTCTGAGCCGCATTCATGGCGGAGTTCGAGGGGGTTGCCTGCCTCGCCGGTGCTGCAAGCCTCGGTTTGGCCGGCGACCCCAGCTCTACATCGGGGAATTTATCCGCCAGCGACATCAGGGAGTTCACCTTGAGCGAGTTGATTTGGAGTATGTGAGGATTCTCCTTGGCGCAAGACCACAAGAAGTCGTTGGAGAAGGACCGATCCTTCGAGCTCAGGGCGGAGGACGCGGTCGACGACAAAGACGAGCACGAGACGCCACCATGTCTGACGCTAGCGGAGAAGGAAGAACAAGTGGCGGACGAAGAACGGGATGATTTCGAGGGGGGCGAATGAGGGGAGGGCGAGACTCGAGTGGAGTGAGCGAGAGGCGTCTTGGGTGGCTGTTGGGAGATCACGAGCTTGTCCTGAACGAGGTTGTCGCTACACGGGTCTAGCGGTTCTTGGTGGGGGAAGGAACGGTGCCTCCGGGGCCTGCATTTGCTGAAGCAAGCGCCCATGATCCCCCTCGAATTATTTCTGGGACGAGGGATTTGAAACCATAGGTTGATGGATGGTGAAGACGATGTATATTAACGTTCATGATTTGAAATTTAGAATATGAGGGGGGCGGAAAAGGGTGGGTGGGGTTGGGCGTTTGCTTTTAACTTTCTTTTGCCTTTTCAGCTCATTTGAATTCGCCTGCCGGGAATGAACACCGTTGTGCAACGGTTGTGTCTGCTTCGCGTGATGGTGATGATGGTGATGATGATGATCTCTCTCTCTTCCGGTAGAAATTCTCATGGTAATGTCGGGCGGGCTGACATGAATGAAATCTACTGAGACGCTGAATTTTCGAGGGCGTACCTCCTTAAATTCAAGATCTTTTTTTTCAAATCCATGCTCTTTCTCTTTAGATAATCAATTAAGTTATTCGTTAATTCTTAAATTAAGGAGGGTATTGTTTTTGCTAATTGACATAGAAATTGCTTGTGGAATCACATTAAAAAAAGGATGGGGTGGCTAATTTACCAAGCCTTGATTGATGGCTGATGGTTTGATTTGGCGATGATCGCCGGATTGGACCCTTGTATCCTTTTGTTCTGTTTCCCTTCCCCCTTATGCCCATTCAACCAAACTCTTCTGTCTTTTTCAATCAAAAGGCAATTCAAAGATTCCTTGCGGGCAGTATCCGAGATCTGCACAAATCAGAACTTGGAATGAAAATCAGGTTTTGTCGCATCAAGTGTGACGACATCGTATAAATCAGTTTTTGTCTCTCTAGGATACTGAAATTGATGAATTTAATAATAAAAAGAAAGATTCGAAAGTTCTCATTAACAAAAATTAAATTGTGAAAGTGGTGGCAAGCTGTCAATACTCTATATAATAGACACTATTTCGTGATTGTCACAAAAGAGATTTCGAGGACCATTTGATTTTTGTTAAATTGTTGATGTGAAGTCGTGAATCCTATAGAACTTCATAGTAACTCATTACGAGATGATTGAATTGCGCCATGTATATAACTACTTGACATTTTTTTTCCTTAATTTTTTTTTTTGAATAAAAAGTTTATGAACACTTCTCTTTCATTATTTCATTGGCTCATTATACAAGATATAGTCACAAGCAATATAAATTAATAGGTCTGTTTGGATTGATTTTCACCTTTCCTACTTTTTGCTTCATAAGAATGTCACGACTCATGCACATTGGCCTTTCTGAATCTCGAAAAACTTGAAATGTTGGTAAGATACAAAAGTCGACTTTATTAATATTTTATTTGACATTAGTATTGAAAGAAAAGAAAAGAAATAAACACACAAAGCATGTTGGATTCGTGACAATAAATGAGTCCGAAATAAGAGCGAGATTGGCTAACCGATAATCTATACCTCTATGAAGATCTAATAAGATTTATTTATTTTGAGAACAATAAATGAACCTAATGATCATTTAAAAAAAATAAACACATGCATCGCTAATAAAAATCAATAAATGAAAAATAATATATTAAATACAGATTGTTATTGATAATGAAAATATTTTTCATCAATTAATTATTTTAAACAGTACAAGCGATTATTTTTAAAATAATAATTTTGAATCATTTATTTAAAAAAAAAATTTGGAGTCAACAAGAAAATTGGAGACTTTCTTTTCATTTATTGTTTGTCTTTATTGCGGTAAATGTTGTGGCTAGAGGACGCCCTAAAAAAGGAAATTTCCCCTTATCAATTCGTAATCAAACGCGAGAGAGCTAATTAAGCAAAACGTTCGAGCATATCATCTCTACACACCAAATTAAAGAAGTAGGAATTTTACATTTGAGTTGAGCTCTTGCATGGACGTGGAATCTTCGCTCTCTCTCTCTCTCTGCTTTTGCACATTTCTTTGTATTGACAGCCGCCATCTCCAGCTCCATCTCCATCTCCAGGGTTAACGAACTTCAACAACCAGTCAAGAGGACATCACCAACCCCATCTCCATCTCTAGGGTTAGCAAACCTCAACAACTCGTCAAAAGGGCATCGCCAGCCTCTGCCCAGAGAAAGATAAACGACACCTACTCTCTCGGGCTCTCTCTCTTAGCGAGAGCAACAAGTTCTTTCCTTTTCATTCATCGACAGATGCATAAATACAGTTTCATTTCCTTTTTTCACCACAGTTTAAACTCAGGTTCAGTGATGTCGAATTTGAGGAGGAGGAGGAGGATAATGTTTCAACCACCACAACACAACCCAATTCTCCATCTCCAGGGTTAACTAACTTCAACTCAGAAGGACATCACCAACTCATCTCCATCGCCAAGGTTAGCGAACCTCAACAACTAGTCAAAAAGGGCATCACCAATCTCTGCCACTTTCTCTCTCTCGTCGCGAGAGCACCAAGTTCTTTCTTTTTCATTCATTGACAGATGCATAAACACAGTTTTATTTCCTTTTTCGCCACAGTTTAAATTCAAGTTCAGTGACACCGAATTTGAGGAAGAGGATAACGTTTCGACCACCATAACACAACCCTATTCTCCATCTCCATCTCCAGGGTTAACGAACTTCAACAACTAGTCAAAAGGATGTCACCAACCTCTGCCCACCAACCTCTGCCCAGAGAAAGATAAACGACGCCGACTCTCTCTCTCTCTCTCTCTCTCTCTCTCTCTCTCTCTCTCTCTCTCTCTCTCTCTCTCGTCGCGAGAGCACCAAGTTCTTTCCTTTTTATTCATTCGCAAATGCATAAACATGGTTTTATTTTCTTTTTTGTCACAGTTTAAATTCAGGTTCAGTGACGCCGAATTTGAGGAGGAGGATGAGGAGAACATTTCAACCACCACAACACGACCTAATTCTCTGCTTTATCCCCCTCCCAACACCGGCTTCTTTTCTCTCTTTCTGCGTGCTCTTTTCCGCACGTTAACTCGACCCACGCATGACGGCACAAGGAAGCACTCCAGAAAAATGTAAATCGAAAGTCCCGGAGAAGGATCGCAAGAGAGAAGGAAAAGGAAACAGGAAAAGCGGCGAATTTATTTATAAGTGAGACTACGAATTCTACACCCAGCAGCAGCAGCAACAAGAAACTAGAAAAAAAAAAAAAAGAACGTCAAAAAGCGCAGGATATCGAGCGGGCGATTACTGATTGGGTAGGGGAACGATCCTCTTGGCTGGCGGTGGAGCCACCGTCTTCTTCTTATCTATCTGGGTCGGGAACGCTTGAGAAGGAGACGAAATGCCAGAAGCGGTGAGACAACTCAGAGCGCGATCCCACATCATTCTCTTCACCGATCTCTTCTTTGGCGGGATCACCCCTCCAGCTTTCCTCAGCTTCTCGAACTCGGGCTCTTCATATTCCTTCGCCATTTCTTCCATCCCCTTCTCCTCCCCAGCGCTCGTTGCTCCTCCTCTGCGCCTCCTCCGCGTTGCCCCTTTCGAATGCCTTGGCGAGTGAAGCTGTTCACTCCGATTCTGATTACTCGCCGCACCAATCCCCGCTTTTTATACAAGGAGGAAGGGCGAAATGGCAACATAGCGTGCTCCCTCTGGTTTCTTCTACCTTCCTTACTCAAGGACAAGACGGATGATGTTGCTGCGGGACAGGGTGTGTCGGTCTAGATTTCGGACCTACCTATAGAACTGAAGCATCCGGTGTGAACCTTTTCGACGTCATCAGAAATACTTGCATGGGGTACCCCTACTCATTTGCTTGTCGTTTATTCTTTCGCTTTTCTCATGACGTGCCCGAACCTTGATTTTCTTTCTCAGTTGGTGAAAAGGTGTGGGCTACGATCGGCATTCAAGATTTCTTAGTCTCAAAAATCTTACGCCGGAGACGGAATGTTCTTTTTTTGCCACTGTTACTTCGTGCCACCCGCGATCCAAAAGTCTGACACCGGCGGGCACGGCATAGCTCCAAAGGTTTTGTGTGGTACACTAATAACATGACAGCCGAAATTTTTCTAATGTGAAAGTTAACGCGTGGATTGATATATCATTTTTTTTTCATATTGTTCGAGTTTCGTTGCGAGAGTAAGATCGTTGCTTATTATTCTCTTAAGAAGCTTGCAAGCTTAGGCTTTTGGATTAGACACTCATACTAATCTCGCTCCCCATCAATTCGGCTCAATTCGGCGAATTTTTTTCGGGATGTCGATGCAACACGTCCATGCGAGATTTGGATTTGATTAATAAGTGTTTCGAGGATGATGGTTAGCGAATGTCGTGTCATCTCATCGCGGACGGAGCGCGAGATTATTCGCCCATCATCATTTGAATCATCTCACAATTCGATTCAACGACATGACAATTGAAGCTTCGTATGGGGGCGGGGCTCTGTCTCACGTATCACCGTTTGTTGGAGAGTGCTTTTGACTTTTGGCAACCCTTTGGATCATCATTGCTTCACAATAGGGTCTACGATAGAGAGGTAGTTTGTTACATGTTACATCGCATAGGACCTCACTTCTCTCTCTCTCTCTATCTCTGTCTGTGTGTGTGGAGGGAACTTTAGGTCATGGGGTTGCTCCACCAGATAGAGCCAAGAGGTAAAGCAAGAGGGACGCGTCGGATTGGAGTCCAGACTCGAAGATGGGGACAACTTCTGTGAGTTGAGTTCCAATCTCCAAATTAGAAAGTCCTCGCAAAAAATAGAGAGGTTTGTAATTCTTTTCTTTTCACCGACTATGATTAGAGTTTTAATGGAAAGTTCAATTTAAAAAAAAGCATATTAAATTTCACTCATGTCGATTCAATTATAAACCTATTAATTTGGTAATTTAGTTATTAATATTTCGACGTTTCATCAAGTTAATCTATCTAATCAATTTTTTTTTGTTGAAAATTGCTGAAATGCTCACCGATTACTAGATGTGGCCAATGATGATATGAACAATATTTTTTGAATTTTATTTATTTAATTTTCCTTTTATTCTCTTTTCCTTCTTTTCTTCTATTGGCAAATTATCATAACATTTATGATTGAATTAGTCAAATTGAAATGTTCAAAACTGGATTGACACAATTACAATAAAAAGTTTGATTTTTTGCTGGTCATATCCCATGTTTAAATTGACAATCCATCTCTTGTACTTTTTTTCTTAAGATCGACCTATAACAGCTACGATTCGATATGATCAAATCCAACGATCGCCAGTATGTTGACAAAACCATGGCTGACTATATGACTTGTCAACCCACAATATGTCCTCATCCATGAAGTAGGTTATGTCCCTGTTTGGTGGGATTTGTTATGACATCAAAAGAATGCTCGAGGGGTCCTACCTAAGGGTGATCTCCCAGCAATCTGGCTCCTTTCTGAAATCGAGAACTGGACTCGTGGGACTGGCCCCTCGGTGTCTAGAACTCGGAACCAAATCAACTGGTCCCGTGACCAATAAAATTAAAATAAAAAGTTCAGAAAATACTTATGAAATAAGATGGCAAGACATGGAAGATGTAACGCAAAAGGAGCTAGCCTCATGAATATTATCTTGAATCATGACGATTGATGAATGGGTTCGGGACAAGAATTGAGACTCAAGCTCAAGTCAAAGGATGGCGGGGCAAGGGTTTTATTTTGGCAAAGTTAGGTGATGATTTTATTTTCAAAATTCAGAGAAGCGGAAGGCAAGATTGACTATAACAGCTTCAAAAATTAGAATTTGGGTTTTTTTTTTATCGATGCACTTTTTCTTCAACCAAATATTAAAAAGTATAAAAGATCAATCAGTATGATCCGGTCCGGCCCTTAGGAACCGAGAATCAGACCGCACAAACATCGATTCCACTTTGAGGAATCAGGGACCGGACCGGCACTCCTACAAACCAGACCAAACCAGCCGGTTCAGGTGATTCTCAATTCGGTCGGTCTATCTTGTTTGCCTTTAGTCCTACCTAGGTGCATGCTGAAGTTAATATCTACATTTGGCTCGCTCCACCTCATCATGGGGACTCATCTAGTGCCATTTCCAGGAATTTTCTTAGGAGAATCAAGCTTTTTGATGGATGGGAGCGAAGAGATAATCACCCAAGAAAAAAAAAATTGCTAAAGAAAGTAAAGCTCAGTAAGTGGCAAACAGCTAAAAGTGCATATTATACAAAGGGTCTATTTCGATCGTTCATCTAAGGAAAGCCATGTTGAAGACCCCACAGCCCCTCCTTGCGCTACTCCAACGTCCTGTTCCTTCTATCTTCGATAACCCTTTCCATTTTACGACCGCTTGCGTCAAAACTATTTCATGCCTGCGATGCATGCAACGAACACCCAAGCAGTAATTCCTAGATTGACCAAGCGACATCGTTAGCCAGCCTCGAGAGTCCATAGTCAGTAACCGCCCGGTCTGTCCTTTTTGGACAAGGGAACAAGAGAACCCCACCTTCGAGGTTGCTTCCATCGGTCTTGGGTCAAAAGAAAACTTTCACGGTTGCTGCTTCCGTTGATTTCTCTATCATTAGCCGCAGGAAAAGGGGCGCCCCTCTTTCTGCTCCCCTCACGTTCTCTTCCCCTTTCTGCCTTAAAAAGCGGACATTCAGATTGACTGAAGACCAAAAATGGTCCGATCCGATGGCGTGGCAGCTACTCTGCTGGACAGAAAAGGTTTCTGCTCTAAGAAGAAAATGTTCGAAAGCGAATCGTCCGTGCTTAAGTACGGCCCATCGAGAACTGATGTGCATCCCGTATCAACTATTTCTAATATAATGGAACTACTTTGTTTTTAATCTATTTTTCTTTATTTTAATGAGAAGGAATATTAAAAACTTTAAAAAAAGAGTTAATAAGGCCAAAAATCTCAAACCGTTATGCATGAGGCGAGTTTTTCATAAACTATTTTTGTGTAACCAAAACCTCCTGAATTGATATATATGTGCTATATTTACCTAAAAATCCCAAATTCGTACAATAGTTACCACATTTACCCTAGATAGGACCCCAAAAAATCTCATATTTACCGCAATTTGGAGATAGATGTGATATGGATACTTCAATTTGGGATAAATGTAACACGGGCGTACCAAATTTGAAATTTTTAATAGCGTTATTTCTATATAAAAAATTACTAGAAGACTTCGGACTAGACAATTCACTCAATAATCTAGAGTTATATGATCATTCACTTGGTCAATTGTCAGGAAGGTCTTTTCTTCTTTTTATATGATGCCCAAGTAGTGCGCGCTTATGTATATCTATATACATAGAGAGAGAGAGGAGCACAAGCTATATCGGTTGGTATGTATATATGTGTACTTTTTTTTCTTTGTCTTTTTCAGTTCTCCCCATCCTCTTACCGGCGACGTCATCGCTCCTGCTCAGCTGATTTCTTTTCACGCGTGCGTCGGCCTACGCGTCACGCGGGTTCCAAATATGGTGGGCCGTCAACAGAAGGCAAGTCAAGACTTTCTTTTTCCATTTGTTGTCCTTCATTTTTGTTTTTTTGGGGGGTGTACGCCGTCGCAAGTGCCGGAGCCGGCGGCGGCGGCGGCGGGAGTGGCCAGAAAGGTCGTTTCCGGCTCTGCCTAGTTTGGAAGTAGATCTTTCTTTCTAATCTCTTTTCCAACCTTAATTTAGTTTTTCCCTATAAAAAGGTAGATGGAAAGTCCCGTATCTACCTAGAAAGCGCTGAAAGTTGATCGACCAAGATTGTGGGGGCGAGAGTTGCACCGGGAAATGAAACTGAGCTAGGAGATGTCCGTGACCTCCGGGAAAGGAAAAAGGCCGAGGGGATTCACAAGAGAAGAAGAAGGTAAAAAGGGAAAAGGCGGCGACTTAATTTAAGACAGAGATTTCCCTGAAAGCCAATTCTACACACGACGACGAGAAGAAATTTCAAGATCGAAATTTAAAAGCGTAGAACCGTGAGCAGGCGATTACTTATGTGGTGGGTGGGGGCCAAAGATACTATCGGTTGGTGGTGGAACCACCGCCTTCTTCTTCTTCTTCTTCTTCTCCTCCTCCTTCGTCTGGGTCTGAAACGCTTGAGAACGATATGAAAAGCAAGAAGTAGTGAAACAACTCATGGCGCGATCCCATATCAGTCTCTTCACTGATCTCTTCTTTGCCGGGATCACCCCTCCGACTTTACTCAGCTTCTCGGACTCGGGCTCTGCATATTCCTTCGCCATTTCTTCCATCTCCTCTTCCTTCTTCGTCATCACCTGAGCTCCTTGCTCCCCGTCTGCTCCTCCTTCGAGCTTCCCTTTTCGCATGTCTTGGCGAATGAAGTCGATCTCTTCGGTACCGATCACTCCCTGCGTCAAAATGCGGTGGTTGAAACTGATGAAGCCTTCCCTCCCTTATTTGTATGCGAAGGGGAGGACAGATCGGGAAGAGAAAGTAGTTTCCCCGCTCCTTCTCAGAATACAAGAAAGAAGGCGCACTCTCTCACTCTGGATTTTGGACCTCCGCGTAGTCCTTAGCACAGTTCTCAACGTTGTCGACATCATCCAAATATTCCATTCCCTCTGCTTTTGCTTTTCTAATCACATGCATGGTGAATAATTCGGACGCCCTTGACCGGATCGGTTCGAGTACTAAACGTTCTTTGTTCTTTTTCTAGAGGGATGGTCAGTGCCAACGATTCTCACTTGACGTTTCCTCAAGAGTTTCACACTTTCCATGGAACGTTGGATAAATGTGATATGGATACTTTAATTTGGGGTAAATGTAACACGGGTGTACCAATTTTAAACTTGTAATAGCGTTGTTTCTATAAAAATTTTACTAAAAGACTTTGGACTAGACAAACCCCTCTCTCTCTCTCTAAAATTTGGGTATTATGACTGATACAGAGTCTCAGAGTAATATCTCTGACGAATTAGTTATAGGAATGAATGATTTTGATGATAAATGAGAGAGAGAGAGAGAGAGGAATCCGATTGCTCTAAATGAAACCCCGACTGAACACGACTCGGATTAAGGAAGTTGCAATGAAATTAACAGAAAGAGTCTTTCGTTTCATCGGAAACGCCAATGCTCTCCGGGCAGAATAAGCACTTGGGAACTCCCGCCATCTTCTTCCTGGCCGGAACCCCAGGGAGATGGAGACAGCAAGAGGACAGGGAGAGAGCACGTTGCTTCCGACGGACGGACACGTGGCCGCCAATGACTCGAAGTCGGACAACAGCTTTCAGATACCTTTCGAAGGGAAGTGTCGGCTCCTCTAATGCGCCGTCTGGGGGCCCACCTCCACGTGGACGTGCCAAGTTGGCGGATGGGGACGACTCGATTGTTTTGGTCCGTTTGATGCTGTCTTGAGTTCTTTGTGGATATTCATGTTCTTCTCCTTAGAAATTCGACGTGCCGTGGGGATCGCCGACGAGAAATGGAGGGAAAGAAAAGTCTTTCCGTCGGGGAGGGAGGTCAAACAATTTTTTTTTTTTGCCCCGATAAAGCATCAGCTTCCGGAGGGGAGACGTAAGGAAATCTCACAAGGCATATCGCAGGTTTACAATTGTTATCGTGACCCCGATCGTGCTTGGTGCTAAAGTTTGATCAAGCACTAAGTTATTGCAAGCTAGCACACGAGGTAACTTCATGATTGGGCCGCGAGTCATGACTGTTGACCGACGCGTATCCTAGAGTTACGCACCCGGTCTTCATGTAAGTGACGGAAGTTAAACCTGGTTTAGCTAATTCACTCAATTATCTAGAGTTATATTATTGTTCATTCGGTCAATCAGCTACATTGTGTAGCTCCCCCTGAAAACAAGGTTTGAATTGCATGTGTTAAGCAAAGTGAACTCGCTCGGCTAGACCCTATTCGCTTGTTGGATCGGCCCTCATAAAGTTTTTCTTTTCTTTTTTATATGATGCTCAAATAGTGTGTGTATATTGTATAGTGAGAGAGAGCAAAGAGAGAGGGAGGGGGGAAGCACGAGCTATGTTGGTTGGATGACAATAAATGGGTCCAAAATGCAGGTGTAATTAAGTCTGATTAAGTCGATAGGCCGTTAAGCTCAAGCTTGACTCAATTCACGTAAAATCGCTACTCGAAATTCAACTTGACTTTTATCGAATACTAATTTTCCTGCTCAGCTTGGCTTACTCGGCTACAATTAAAAAAAATAATATCGAGCTTACACTCTATATTTAAAGAAAGCTTAAATACTATGTCTTTTCATATATTTTTGTATTTATATCATAATTATTAAATATATAACTCAATTAAGCACAAAATGGGTGCTCTCGTAAGCTTGTGAAGCTCGAATTATTGAAATACTTGAGTAGCTTGAGCTTGACTCGAAATTATGTGAGCTGATCTTAGTTATCATTGCATCGATCTCGAGTTACTCGCGAGTTGCTTGACTCACTTTCACCCCGGTCCAAGAGGCGGTTAGGGACCTTATCCAAGAGCTGACCTCGAGTTACTCGAAATTTGCGACTTGAACAGCGATTTTTTCTTAACGGGTAAAGGGCAACGATTTTTTTCAGTATTGTATAAGGATTTATCATTTGTCACGTAATGCCCAATTCAAATCATAAACTACTTTGTCCCATCCATGACCTCGCGGGTCCAAGATTCCACGAATTTATAGCCGCCGCCTCCCCCCGGCTCGGACGCTAAAATCTAATGAATCTTATAATGCCGAATTCATGGTAACCAAGGGATTTTATTTTCACTTCTCCCCATTCTCAAAACCTTATCGCTTTACCCTGACATCATCGCTTTACCCTGACATCATCGCTCTTGCGTCAGCAGATTTCCTTTTCGCGCTTGTCGGCCGGCGCGTCACGCGGGTTCCAAATATGGTGGGCCGTCAAGAAAAGGCCAGTCAAGACTTTAACTTTACTTTTCCATTTATTGTTCCTCCACTTTCTTTCTTTTTTTCTTGGGGTGTACGTCGTCGCAAGTTTTGCCGGCGCCGGCAGGAGCGGCCGAAAAGGTCACTTCCGGCTTTGCCTTGTTTCGGAAGTAGATCTTTTTCTTGAATTTCTCTTCGAACCTTAATTTGGTTTTTCCCTAAAAGAGAATGCGTTCGCCTAGAAAGGAGAGAAATCTCTCTCTCTCTCTCTCTCTCTGTTGTCTCTGCTGCTTCGGTGCCAGAGCACCAAGATACTTTCTTTTTTTCGTTCCCAGGTACAGAAGCCCAGGTTTCTTTCTTTCTTTCCCTTTGCCATTGCATAAATTCGGGTTGAAAGATAATGTCTTTACCGTCACAACTTAATGCTCTGTTTTCTCCCCTCCCGATTCCGCTGTTCTTTTTTTTTCTTCTTTGTCTCTCTCTTTCTGCGTGCTCTGTTTCGGCATGCTAACTATACCCACGAGTGACGCCAAAAGGGAAGAAGGGAGGGGGGGAAAGCAAAGGAAAAAGGGTAAATGGAAAGTCCCGTATCCATCTAGAAAGCGCTGAAATTTTATCAACCTAGAATTGTGGCACCGGGAAACGAAACTGAGCTAGGAGATGTCTGTGACCTCCGGGAAAGCAAAAAGGCCGAGGGGATTTTACAAGAGAAGAAAAAGCAAAAAAAAAGGGGAAAAGGCGGCGACTTAATTTAAGACAGAGATCTCCCTGAAAGCCAATTCTACACATAACAAGAAGAAGAAATTTCGAAAGCAAAATGGTAAAAGCGTAGAACCGTGAGCAGGCGATTACTTATGTGGTGGGGCGGAGATACTCTCGGTTGGTGGTGGAACTACCGTCTTCTTCTTCTCCTCCTCCTCCATCTGGGTCTAAAACGCTTGAGAACGGCATGAAAAGCAAGTAGTGAAACAACTCACGGCGCGATCCCATATCAGTCTCTTCACTGATCTCCTCTTTGGCGGGACCACCCCTCCGACTTTACGCAGCTTCTTGGACTTGGACTCTGCATATTCCTTCGCCATTTCTTCCATCTCCTCTTCCTTCTTCGTCATCACCTGAGCTCCCTCGTCTGCTCCTCCTTCGAGCTCCCCTTTTCGCATGTCTTGGCTAATGAAGCCGATCTCTTCAGTTCCGATCACTCTCTGCGTCAAAATGCGGTGGTTGAAACTGATGAAGCCTTCCCTCCCTTCTTTATATGCGAAGGGGAGGACAGATCAGGAAGAGAAAGTAATTTCCCCGCTCCTTCTCAGAATACAAGAAATCCAAATATTCCATTCCCTCTGCTTTTGCTTTTCTACTGACATGCATGGTGAATTATGCGGACGCCTTTATCGGATTGGTTCGAGGACTTGACGTTCTTTCTTCTTTTTCTAGAGGGAAGGTAAGAGCTAATGATGCTCACTTGACGTTTTCTCAAGAGTTTCACACTTTCCATGTGCCGTAATTACTCTGTACTATTCATGAACCAAAAATCCAAAGGCGAAAAGGGTTCGTTACCTCTCGTCATAGACCGGAATTTTTCAAGGCGCAACAGGCCACGGAGGTGGCCAAGATGATAAAGAGTGTCTTCAAATTTCTAAGTATCCAGGGTTTTCTGGATAGAAAATTCCTATGGATACTATGGGATCGTATAATCGTATTTGAAAGCATTCCACCAACAAGGGTGAGAGGTAGATGGAGATTTTGGATCCTCACTTTTTAGTCTAGAGAAGATTTATGGTCAAAATTTTAGGGGTTTATCTATTTAAGGCCTCCCATATCTCTCGCTTGTATTATCCAATTATCTGATAAAAAGAAGAGCAATAGAGCATGCTCTTTTCAAAGTATTCATTGTTCTATCGTTTCTCTCTACAATTTAGAGTGGACCAAGCGAATGAGCGAGCGATTGACGAGCTAAAGAGGTGAACGAGGCATGCAAAGCCTAGGTACCACAATTGCAATCTCAAGTTGTCGTTACATGATACGCAACCTCACCCAAATGCTAGTAGTCAGGAATTCTCTTCACATGAATTATGTTGCGGCCAAACAACGCATTGTAAGCTGTTAGAGGTATGATAGGCATCCTACTATATTATGTTCATTGGTAAGCATTGTTAAAATCAATTCTTTAAGTCTACTAAAGGCGTGTGTAGATAGATTTTTGCTTTTTATTTTAATTGCTATCGAACACTACACCACAAGTGTTTTTCATTTTTTTAGCACAAAGTACCCACGCCTTTCACAATATAGATGTTAACACGTAAATTCATGTATAATTTTTTCGTATGTTTTGAAATTTTAATGAACATTTTAAAGTATGATGCGAAAGTAAAAGTCGTTTATTGGTTTTTTTTTCAAGAAGTACGGACACATAGGCATGTAAATTCAATATTCACACTAACCTTGCTGGCCATAAATTATAAATTTTGTTTAGCTCAACGGACTCGGACGGGAACATCTTCATAGTTCGTCTACGCGATTTGGATTTTACTAAGTGCTTGGACGACGGTCACCCCCACAAGATCGATGTGATTTTGTGGAAACATGGGGTCAGACTATCGACCCTCTTGATCATCACCGAATCGTCTTCCGATCTGGCTCGACGACACGACCATTCGCCCCTGCTGTCTATTGAAGATCGTGCGGGGGTGGGGGCTCTCTCATATAATGCAGGTATCATGAAGATCTTGACTTTGGGAACCCCCAGGAGATCATTGCTTGCTGTCTGCTGTCAAGTTTCCTGTCGCGAATGATGATGTTTTCGGCATTATGTGATTTCGCGCAGGACCACAACTTCCCCCCTCACTCTTTTTCTTCTTCTTTTCTCCTCGTTTGTTTTCGGGGAAGTTGGGTCGTGGTGTCACTCCACGGGATGGGATTTGGGGGCTAAAGGAAAGGAAAATGGTGACCTGCAGGCAGGGACCATTGGATGGGGGAAAAGCCCCTCCTACAATTGTAGGGGCACCCCCATCCAACGGTCAGGGATTGCCTGACCACCCTGACGCGCAATCAGATGATCTGGGTTTTAAAGGCAAAGCAAGAGGGACACGCGGTTGGGGTCCAAACTCAAAGGGTGTGGGGGTAATCTCTAACTCAGAAATTCCATTTGGCCTAGGGTTTTGTTTTGACGGGATGACAAGACACCTCAAAACCCTCTTCACGGTGAAGTGTTTTGTGTAGCTTCCAGGCTCCTCCTAGTGCCCACGTTAGAGAAATACCTTAGCGCTAGCAAAAGGCCTAGGAAAGCTGCGAAAGATCCAATTTCTGTCCTTTTCATGATCATTAGTCCTAATTCTTTTCCTTTTTTTGGTTAATTAAATTTCTAATTTGACAAAGCGATTCCATTTATTTCGCAAACATCAAATAATTTGAAAAATATTTTTCTAAAGAAATAATTGTTTGTATGGCTTATGCAAATGAATGGACGGAAGATATTTTTATCGCCTAAGAAAATGTTTAGATATAGATTGTTGTCTATATGAAAGTATTTCTTATTGAATAATTGATTCAAACGATCATTTTTAAAGAAAATGCATTTCAAATTATTCATTTTGTTCGAAAATAGATTGACTACTGAAGATGCTTGCGTTACTTCATCTGCATTGGGTTTGTACATGAATCGTCGATGTTGAGCTCTAATTAGTGCTGGCCATTCTACACGACATAGTCAACACTAACGTAGGATGGACAGGTGATGCTGAATATAACAAGATCATGAATATTAAACCATTTGTCTCGATCTTGATATCTCACTGGGAGTAGGACCAACCTCCTCTCTCGTGTGGTCTTGACTGGAGGGCCAGTGCAAGTCAGGTTTGGATTTTTTTGTTCGGTTGATCTAAATTAGGGATACAATCAAATCTGACGGGCCCCAGTATGATGAGAAAACCAAAGCTGAAAGATTGACATGTCAATCCCCAAAATCTATCTGTCCATGAAGTTGATCGTGTTAATGTTGGGTGGAGTTTGCGATGACGTGAAAACAACGCTTGTGGGGTCCTCCCTTGATGGCTCTTAAATCCATAACTAGGTTTGGCTTGAGGAGATCTTGTGCCATTCCACGAACTTTCTTGGGCAAAAAAAAATTTGCTTTTCAATGGATTCGGGAGAAGAGACTTTAATAGAAAATTGGCAAGCAAGTTTAGTAATTTGCGAAGAGCTGAGAGTGCGTATTGCAGGGAGAATCTGTTTAGATCATTCATTTAGTGAAGCCAAATCAAAGCTGCTTTACCCCTCTTAATTAGGTAAAAGTTAATGATATCTTGTTGTCTCTGGAGCCACTCTTGAAATAGTGTTGCGGTCGTAGTCAGGTTAAATTCTTCAAAATCATTCAAATCTATCACACGTAATTTTGAGGAATCCAAAAGCTCATCATGAAGTAATTGATTCCTTTATTTCCCACGATGGAATACCCGATTATACTTTTTTGGGCGAGTCGAATCTCCTTCCAATTTTCTCAGCAACCGAAGACTGACAACGACAACCAAGAGTTCACCAACATTTTGTAAGGACGATGGGGTCAAAAGCACTAACTAGATGGAACGAGACAACCCGCTTTTTCAGTAGATGTGAACACCGGAAAGAGTATACTCCTGGAAATATTGGACTAATGGAACGGGAAACTATGGTGCGCGTCCGGATGTATTCCTTTCATTTGCATATAAGCATTTCGACCTGAGGACTGCCGTGCAAAAGAAATTTTTGAGCAAAAACACCCTTCATCGTGGCTTCATCTTTTTTAGGATGATAAAGAACTTTCGTGGTCGCTTTCATTGATTTTTCTACCGTCGTAGCTGGAAAGGGCGACTTCTCTTTGTTCGCAGACCTCTCGTTTTCTTTCCCCTTTCTGCCGTAGAAAGAAGGAAGAAAGGGGACGATCCATTGGAAGGTTAGCTTTTGGCAAACAGAAGAGGGAGGCTCTGCTTAAGAGGAAACGCGTTGGCAAGAATCGTCCATGCTTTCCTTAAGCACGGCCTGACGTCTATCTAATTCAAGAATCGAAATGGACACGTGTCTACGTCTAATATAACGGCGCCACTTTCATGCTATTGACTGAATTATACTCCATTTGTTTCTAAAAGAAATTACGTCCTTGTCGTTTTTACTTTAGTTCTTTCAAATGGGTAGGGTTCTTTTGAACTTCAAAAGAATTCTGACGAACAACTCTCTCTCTCTCTCTCTCTCTCTCTCTCTCTCTCTCTCTCTCTCTGATCGAACCCAGCCTGGAAATGGACAAAAATCACTCAACGAAAGCAAACCCGACGGAATACGGATGTCATGATGGTGCACATGGACACAATTTTGACTGAGTTTACCCATTATCGAGCGTCTATATGATGCGGAAAAGAAGAAAAACAAATTAAATGCTCTACTCTGCCTTGCCCTGTTTATGACAATGTGAAAGGAAACTGACTCCCGGAGGAGAATATCTCACGAAGCAATTATACACGGACTTAGACATTGAAAATCGCAATCATTCATTTCCATAATCAATTCGTGTGTTATTCTTCTCCGGGACTAAGTATAGGTCATGACCCCCAAATTTCGCAGAGATACGCACCCGGGGGAGAGAGAGAGAAGGGGGAGGGGGGCGCAGAGAGAATATCACATTACTCTGAACAAAACCTGGACTGAACATAACTGAAATTCAAGAAGATGCACATGGAATTAATAGAAACAGTCTATAGCTGCACTAGCGACACTAAAGCTCTGGGGGCAGAGGAAGGACTTCTGCAACTCCCACCATCGCATTCTTCACTCGAACAGGTTCAGAGCAAGCGGCGGAGGAGCAAATACAAGAACCCAAGGCAAAACAAACCCAGCTCACAAAGCGGTCCCACATCATTCTCTTCACCAGCCTCCTCTTCGCCGGAATCACCCTTCCTCCCTTGGCTCTGAAACACGCCTCTGTTCCTTCCGCCGCGGTCTTACCCAGATGAACAACACCTTCTCTTTAGCCCCGCCATGACCCTCGCTCTTCTCCATCGCTCTCGATCGTACCTCCCCGCGATCGATCGTTTCTTCTCTTGGGATAATGCGAGTGCCTCCAACCCATTTTCGAGCGTCAATTTGATGCGGAAAAGAAGAAAAACAAATTAAATGCTCTACTCTGCCTTGCCCTGTTTATGACAATGTGAAGGGAAATTGACTCCCGGAGGAGAATCTCTCACGAAGCAATTATCCTCGGACCTAGACATTGAAAATCACAATCATTCATTTCCATAATCAATTCGTGTGTTATTCTTCTCCGGGACTAAGTATAGGTCACGAACCCGAAATTTCGCAGAGATTCGCACCCGGGGGAGAGAGAGAGAGAGAGAGAGAGAGAGAGAGAGAGAGAGAGAGAGAGAATCTCATTATTCTGAATAAAACATCGACAGAAGATAACGGAGATTCAAGAAGTTGCACATGGAATTAACAGAAACAGTCTCTTTAGCTTCACCAGCGACACTAATTCTCTGGGAGCGGAGGAAGGACTTGTGCAGCTCCCACCATCGCATTCTCGGCTCGAACAGGTTCAGAGCAAGCGGCGGAGGAGCAAGTACAAGAACCCACGGCAAAACGAAACCAGCTCACAAAGCGGTCCCACATCCTTCTCTTCACCAGCCTCTTCTTCGCCGGAATCACCCCTCCTCCCTTAGCTCTGAAACAGGCCTCCGTTTCTTCCGCCGCCGCCGTCTTCGCCTTTGCCTTCGCCTTCGCCTCCACCTCCACCTCCACCCAGATGAACACCACCTTCTCTTTAGCCCCGCCATGACCTTCGCTCTTCTCCATCGCTCTCGATCGTACCTCCCCGCGATCGATCTTTTCTTCTCTCGGGATAATGCGAGTGCCTTCAACCCTCCCTCGCCGTCTCCGCTCTCTGGTTCGTCTATATAAAGAAGAAAAGCAAGAAGCTTGTGGGGACCATTGGGGTCCCCTTGGGATTGGGACAGTCCAAGAGGCGCACAGTTGCGGCGGTGAATGGAGATGGGGCCGCTAGATACTCCTCCCTCTCCCGCGTAGAGATTGATGCTACTCGAACTCCTTGTGGAAATTTAATCAGGAATTCAGCGTGGTGATGGGGTCGCTGACAAGAAATGGTTGGGAACAGGGGAGGTCGGAAGACTTCGCCCACATAAAAGATCAACTTCCGGTGAGAACAATGTCGAAGAATCATAAAGTAAGAAAATTTATAGGGAGCATTGAACTTTTCGATTATAAGTTACAGCATGCGCCTGATAGTTTTTAAACTCTAGTTGTCGGAAAAAATTGGATCGAATATATAGCCACCACAAGCTACCGCGTGAGGTGTTCTATAATTCGTACGCCCGAGAGTCGTGACTATTAGGCAATGTGCATCCTAGTGTCTTGCGCACAATGAGAAGACCGTCGATGGAAATTCGACTTAATTTAACTAATGTACTCGATTGTTCAGAGTTTTGATGCTTCACTCGCTTGATGCGCCATGTTGTAAGGTAATTGGCATCGATGTTCACGATTTTCGATCAACTTCGATCGGATGGACTAAATCGATAAATTGTCAATGACTTGCTCGATGCGCCATGTCGTAGGGTAATTGGCATCAATGTTCGCGATTTTCGATCAACTTCGATCGGATGGACTAAATCAACAAATTGTCAAAATGTTTATAATTAAATTAACCAACTCGAAGGGTTTAGGACTAAATTAGTACAATCACAGTAGGTTTATGAATTTTTTTTTATCTTGGTAATTTTCCTAGACATAAGTATATAGGGAAAAGCATGAAAACTCAGTTCGATTAACTAGTTCCTTTTAAAATGTCGTTTATTTTGTCGAGACCGATTTGACTGAATTTCGGATTGGTCCTAATGTTAGGGCAAATTCCAGGAAACGTGACGAATCAAAACAAAGATTAAGAAAAGGGTGGTAGGAACAAGTAATATACACAAGCGAAAACCGCAACGTCGTGGTCTACTAGGTGTGAACGCCTGATGGGACTCGGTCAAATCCAAAATTTAACTCTCTAATCGAAGATGCTCTGTGTCACGTCGGATTCGCTCTCAAAGAAATTTCATCGACCGAACCAAACCAATCCCATTCGAGACTTTTGATAATGTCGGCGACATAGGCCGCCATCCGCACCGTGGCGTTCCAAAGTACGTGCTTTCGATGGAATAAGTAGACGTATGTCATGAGTGACATCTATCGATAGCACAATACCGTCGTAACGAAAAATGGAGCTTCGATTCGGATTTGACATCTATCTCATGGATCGAGTATGGATAAGTCAAAGAAGCACTGGGTCGATTTCCTCGCGACTCGTGATTTTCCTCATGTGTTTATATAGTTTAGGCGCACATGATCTCAATCTCTCCCTCTAGTTTTTTTCTTCTTCTTTTTTCAACTTTAATTCAGCAGCTCGGAGTAGGAATACCAGCTAACTAAATATTCATGGGACACTCTTGTCTAATACCTTTGACCCGTGTAGATGGACTTAATTTATAGAGAAAATTATCGATTTAGTTTTAAAATTCTTATGATTGAGCCAATTTAATCATAAATCTCTTTATTTGATCCTTTTTTTTTTGCAACCGAGATGTTCGGGCCAGTTTGCGCGCATCTCGACTATTCCTCGGGGAAAACTATCATAACAACCCACCGCCATGGCCCCCAACTTAAATCACAAGCGTTTCCATGGAGAATCCAACCCAAGACCTCAATGAAGTCCAAGTTTGCCCTAACCAACTAGGCTACCCCATGGGTGGGTTTTATTTGATCAATTTAGTCTTAAGTATTTTAACAATTTGTTAACTCATTCATCAATATTTTAATTTTACTAATTTAGTCTTAAATTTTTTGACAGTTTAGCCATTCCGGCCTATTTTAGCCCGAAAGTGTCGACATTATAGTTTAGTCAGTATCAGCCATCCTATGTGGCATGTTAGCGGTTGATGTGGACAAATTTAATAATTTTTCAATTGTTATGAGCTTTTTTTTTTTCATTTTCTTTATGTTTTTCAACTTCGAGACGGCAAGGGTGTCGTGAACCCTACAAGCCTACGTTTGGGAGGAAAAAAAATAAAAGAAAGGAAAAAGTTAGAATAATTAAATAAAAAATAAAAAATAAATATCTATATCATCATCGACCATATCATGCAGGACGATTGGCGTTGACTAAATCGTCGTGCTAGCAATTTCTCATCAAAATTGACCGTAATGACTAAATTGACGAATGGTAAAATAATTTATGACTAAATTAGCTAATTATCAAAATATTCATGACTTAGATCAACAAAATCGAAAGATTTAACACCGAATTGGCATGAATCTACTAGATCTATGACCTTTTTGTTTGGTAATTTGATTTATAGTAGCTTGTACATGATCGATGAGGTTCAAAATGGATACACTAAACTGCAAATCCTCAAACACCCAGACCACTTACGCCAACCTAGAGGATTCTCGATGTAACTAACAAAATTGGTTCCCATGTTCATGGGGGCCGGCCGGGGGCGAGGATGGGATTATGTTCTCTTTGTTTTGGTTAAGCTCACACATAATTTTTCAAAGTTTAGCCAATACATGAAATTTGGAAACTTCCAAGCGATCTCCCTGTAAATTACGAGGAGATTCTCAATCTATCCCTTACTCTCTTCTTCATTTTTTCTCTTGTTTTTTGGTTAAAACTACGAGAATGGTAGGAATTAGCCCTGTTAATTTATTGTCAATTACGCACATGCTGATAAAAAAATAAAATAAATCATCTCTCATATGAGTGGGCCCTTGAGATGACATAACTATGCTAAACCTAACACATTGAGAACCGACTTGATTGACGACCAAAACGACAAGCAAATGGGAATTTTTCGTAATTCGAGTCAAAGATTATGATTGAATAGAATCACAAAAAAAACAAAAGAGATGCGGGAGATTTGTTTCCGTAGATCATCTTTCCTTTCGAAGCATTAATGGGAATTCAATGATCTGTGCTTTCGCATCTAATGAATATTGAGTATCGATACCTTTTGCACGAGGTATATGCATCAAAAGGTTTCGTCGCGCAATTAATCCGTCGACCACGTTAAATTTGGATAGCGATTAAGAATGTTCATTCTTTTCGCGAAAGACATTGCTACATGTGGAAAATTTGTTAACACGTACGATATATGAGGACACATACAGATAAATAACTAATTGGTGCACTAGAGCACAATGTCCTTGCACCGTTTATAGAGATAAGAATTATATCAAAAAGAGGATAGTGTAATTTTTTCGTATATCTCTGTGTACTTCATAATAAAAAATACACGGGGATTTATCAGATGGTGACGGCAACAAGATAATCAAATGGGATCAATCAGGATATGCATAATCACTTCTTATCTTTTCTTTACATAAACGGTCTTCATCACTTTTGATGGGTTGGCTAGTTGATAAGAGTTACAAAGAAAGTCTTCTATCCGGACAGGGCTTTTCTTAGAACGTTCCTTGAAAGGTCGACAACATCTCTCTCTCTCTCTCTCTCTCTCTCTCTCTCTCTCTCTCTCTCTCTCTCTCTTATAAAGAAAAACCTTTTTATTCTTTTTCCTCTAATTTTACGGCTCATATGATTTAAACTTCAATACCCAACATATTGTAGATTATGCGAAACATGAAGTGTGAATATGTAAACTCGCGTATGATTTTTTCTCCATAACACATTTTTAGTCTTAAGTTATTAAAAGGAGCGATCATCGCACGGAAAAGCATGTTCCTTAAGAAAATGACGAGAGACGAAGAGGCTTGAAGGTACAAGGCAATCTCTCAATTGGACCAAATATGACTTTCTGGCTTCTAATAGAGAGAAATTCTGACCCATTGATGTTTTGGGACGGATTATTCAACGGAACATGTTGGATCATTAGATTTGACAAGTCTCATGTGTAATTTCACAACGAGCATGTCATTTTTTTTACTGGAGTCGGTCGATAGTGCTCGGTAGATTAAGGGTGTGAATACATTTGTTTCTGTTTCGAGAAATAATTTTTTTTAGAAACGTTTCTTTTCTAGTTTTACTCCCTGGAAAATTTTTTAAATAAAATAATGTGTTTGGTAACTACACAAAAATTCTATTCCTGGAATAGAAAATAAATAGGAATGCGTTTGCTATGTAGAACAAATTTTCTATTATTTTTGTTACCGCCAGACCATCGCTTGCCGCCCATTGGCCGCCACCATTAACCGCTGGCCGCTTGGCGGCGGGCAATGGTTGAGCGGCGGCGACACGCGGAGGTTGAGCAGGAACGGGCAACGAAGCAGTGATTTCGATTGGTCGTTGCAAAAGAAAAGAATAAAATAAAATAAAAAATAAATTTAGCTTATTTCTAGAAATTATTTTCAAGAATAATTTTTTTTTTGTTTTTTGTTTCTGTTTCAAAATTATTTCCGGGCAAACTTTTTGTTACGGAAAATCGAAAAATAAGTTGAAGTTACCAAACAGATTTATATACTTCTTTTTTGTTTCGAGAAATAAAAGAATAAATAAATATAAACATTGTCATGCGTGCCCTAATTCCGAAAGGGCCAATCCCATCGAGTTAGCCATGCAGGCGAATCCGATGTGGGGCTCACAATTCACATTGACTGTCGTATACTTGTGCACATCTTGGGTAAAGAGTCAACCTGATTAATTTAGTTGGAGCCCAATCAAGTATCCACTACCAAATGAACACAAGATGCTCCTGCTTGCTTTAATATTTTAATCAGCAAAAGCGCGAGAAGATCACCACAGATTTTCTTTGCGGGCGTTATCCTAAGCTTGTTGAAACACTTAGGTTCGGAATGTTATGTTAGAATGATGATTGCATGGCTGACCCGACATCAAAAGGCTATTTAAGGCCGGCGAATCTATTGTTGCAACTTTATCAACATGCTAAATGCTAGGAGACCTCTTCACACGATATGATGGCTATCGATTCATTGACAACATAACTCAAACTTATGCTATCGCAAAAAATGATATAGGATTTTGCAATTGGATCGCCACACCATGTGATCAAAAGCCCGCTAGTTTATTGGGGTCCATCCCGTGACGTTGCCGGTGGGCTCGGATTAGGGTACGGAGGATAACGTCAGTCGAGGGTCCACCTTACGACGTTGCTGGTGGGGTTGGCTCTGATCCTAATGGCGTCCGCTTCCGGCGGGCGTTCTCGTTTTCCTTACCCAAAGGAAAAGGAGCGCAGCACGACAGGCATGACCCTTACTTTCATTGTTGGCTCAAGATACGTCGTCATCATTCTGGAAATGGATTCTCCATTCTTCCGTACAATTCCACTGTGTGTCGAGATCGTGTGGACACCAGCCACTTTAAAAAAGGCAAAAGGAAAGAGAAAAAGAGGGAAATCAAGGGTCAGACTCCAGAGTCCCACCTGAACCCATCGAGAAATGCGACGGGAAAGAATCCTTAAAAAGGGAAATGATTCATTATGCCCAGCTCATCGCACCAGAGAGACTTCCTCACATACCCTGAACCTTATCCCTTGCTACTGTCGGCTTTCGTGATATTATGCGCACTACGCAGGTTCCATGGATGCTGCGTATTAAAAGAGTTAATTCAAGATTTCTTCTCTTGTTTCATTCTTTATTGGAAGAGGGAGAGAGAAAGAAGAAAGAGGTGGGAGCGGGGTTTAAACCGTCGTCCACAAGCTTTGCCAATCCGAAAGTACATTTGTCTTTTTTCAGGCCTCGATTTCTTTAAAAAGGAAGGCATTCACCTCTTTTCTTTTGTAAGCAAGAAAAGTCTTTTCTCCTGGCCACTTGGATTCCGTCGTTACCGGATTTGAATTCCGCACGATAGAGAGAGAGAGATGATGAGCAAAATGTTGGAGCATGTTAGCTCCAAACAACTAAACCGTATAATGAAAAGGGCACAAAAGAAAAAGAGAGAAGGAAAATGGGGTTTCGGCCGCTTTTTGATCGACGAAGAACCTCCTCTCCCTCCGTTTGCCTCGGATCTTGCACGAGACAGAAAGGTTTCTGGAACAGTCACCATCTCCAGAGTTCATGCACCTGGCAACAGTCTCTGCCCAGACAAAGAAAAAAGACACCGAATCCCTCTCTGTCTCTCTGTCTCTGTCTCTCTTTATCTGTTGCTTCTGCTGCTACTTCCGTTCCAGAGCACCAAGTTCTTTCCTTTCCTCATTCCCAGATGCCTAAACCCGGGTTTATTTCCTTTTATCTTTTTTGGGTCCTTTTCGCATACTACATATTCGGGTTCAGAGATGCTTCGAATTTATGGAGGACGACAATGTTTCAACTACCACGACCCGATTCTCTGCTTTATCCCCTCCCCTCCCAAGACCGCTCTTTTTCTTTCTTTCTTTTTTTCCCTCTGTTACTGCATGCTCTGTTTCTTCATGTTAACTAAACCCATAAATGATGGCAAAAGGGAAAGGGGGGAATTCAAAGGAAAAAAGGGAAATCAGAAGTGCCATATTAACTCAGAAAGTACTAAAAGCTCATCACGACTACATCTGGGGGACGAGGGTCCCGCCTGGAAATAAAACTAGATTGGCAAGAGGAGAAAAAGGAACAAGAACGAGCAGAGACTCGACTTTAAGTGATAAATTTGGATTCACTTTTCAGTGAATCCTACACCCAGCAGCAGCAGCATGCCAGCAGCAGCAACAACAACAACAGCAGCAAGGAATTTAAAAACTGAAAAGCGTAGAATCGCGAGCAGGCGATTACTTATTTGGCAGGAGAATGATCCGCTTGGCTGGTGTCGGAACCGCCGCCGCCTTCCTCCCTTTCTGGGTCTGAGGGGGAGCTGAGATGCAAGAAGCAACAAGACAGCTCACGGCGCGATCCCACATCATTCTCTTCACCGATCTCTTCTTCGGGGGGACTACTCCTCCAGCCTTCCTGAGCCTCCCGAGCTCGGGCTCCGCAAATTCCTTCCCCATTTCTTCCATCTCCTCCTCTGCCTCACCCCCGAGTCGTCCTTTTGGAATGTCAGTGGCGGATGAAGATGATCTCTCCGATTCCGATCACTCTCTCCCCCTCCCCACCAAAATGCGAAAAGGCTGAAACTTGGCAAAGCCCTCCCCCTCCCTCCCAACCTTTTTATGTGCGGAAGGAAGCGCAAATTGGAAAAATAAGTCGCTTTGTTGACTCTCCTCTCTCTCTCTCTCTCCTCTCTCTTTCTCAGTACAAGACAGAAGAAGCACTCCCTCTTCTCTCTCTCATGATCCGCTTGGGCCTTTGCTTTTCTCCTGATCGGGTTGGCGAATCTTTTGAACCCCCACGTCAGACATGTTTGCTCCCACTACAATTTCTTTTTAATCAATCAAAGAAATTTGAGGAGGGACGATGATCTCCCTAGGAATCGTCTCTTCGACAGTTATCAACAAGACTTTTACATCTACCATGAATTGTTCCATAACCACATTACCTGCTATTCGAAACCTTGAGATTGACGAATCCGTTGTTACCTGTCGACGGGCCAGGGGTTTCGAAGGCACAATAAGCCAATGGCCAAGATGATGGATGTACCTTGAAATGTTTTTTGGTACTCGAGTTTATCGGGATACTTCACCATAGTGCTTCAGGCTATGTTTTTTTTTTTAATATCTCAAAACACTTGAAATTTTGATTTTGTAGACATCAATACATAGATATAGCATCTTAAATAGATGATTATGACGTTAGAGTCCTGTGCTAGTCTCTCTCGAGGTATTGGGGCTTGAATCTGGGCATGGGAGGCCCTTGGTAGATTCCTCAGTTATAAAAATAATACACATAGATCTATTTAGTACTTTAAATTTTGATGCGAAAGTAGAGCGTTGCTTGCCTTTGCGTTCATGCTGACCTCACTTGTTGTCAATTAGGCCCATGGCAATGGATTCCGAGGGGAACCTTGTCTTAGTTTGTTCATGCGATTTGGATTTTATTAGCAAGTGACTATGAAAACAATCTGATCGAGTTATGCGTCCCCTAATTCCGAAAGGGCCAATCCGATCGAGTTAGCCATGCAAGCGAATCCAGTACCAAATGAACATATACTTGTGCACATCTTGGGTAGAGAGTCAACCTGATTTTAGTTGGAGCCCAATCAAGTATCCAGTACCAAATGAACATAAGATGCTCCTGCTTGATTTAATGCTTTAATCAGCAATAGCGCGAGAAGATCACCACAGATATTCTTTGCGGACGTTATCCTAAAATTGTTTTAACACTTAGATTCGGAATGTTATGTTTGAATGATGATTGCATGGCTGACCCGACATCAAGGCCGATAAGTCCATTGTCGCTATCTTATCAACGTGCTGGATGCTAGGAGGCCTCTTCACACGATATGATGGCTAGCGATTCACCGATGATGTAACTCAAATTTATGATATCGGGAAAGACATGTATGATTTTGCAATTAGATCGCCACACCATGTAGTGAAAAGGCTGCTAGTTTAGTGGTAGGTTGCTGGTGGGGTTCATCCCGCGACGTTGTCGGCGGGCTCCAACGAAGATTCGGGGGATAACGTCAGTCAGGGTCCATCCCGCGACGTTGCTGGTGGGGTTGGGCTCTGTTCCTGATGGCGTCGGCTTCCGGCGCGCGTTCTCGTTTTCCTTACGAAAGGAAGGGAAGGCATCGCCACAGACATGCTCCTTTTGTTTCATTGGTTACGTAAGATGGGGCATCATATTAACGTGTCTGGAAGATCGTGTGGACACCAGCGACTCTAAAAAAGGGAATAAGAACAACCAAGGGTCAGACTCCAGAGTCCCACCCGAATCCATCGAGAATGGCTATGGAAAAGAATTCTTAAAAGAGGCAAATGATTCAATATGCCCAGCTCATCGTACCAGAGAGATTTCTTCACTTCCCCTGAACCTTATCCCTTGCTCGAGACGTCATCGGCCCCTCCTTGTCTCGAAGCTTCGGTCGGCTTTCGTGATATTATGCGCACTACGCTGGTTCCATGGTTGCTTCACATTTTTCTTTCTTTCAGGCCTCAATGTGTTTAAAAAGGAAGGCATTCACCTTAAAGAAATAGCAATAAAATATTTTCTCCTGGCCACTTGGATTCCGTCGTTACCAGATTTGAATTTCACATGAGAGAGAGCTGATGAGCAACAATGTTGGAGCATGTTAGCTCCAAAAAAACTAATCCGTATACCGAAAAGGGCTAAAAAAAGGGAAAATCGGGAAGCGCACGTTTCGTTTGGACTCGTGTTTCGGCGGCTTTTTGATCGACGAAGAACCTCCTCTCTGTTTGCTTAGGATCTTGCACAAGACAAAAGGTTTCTGGAACAGTCGCCATCTCCAGAGTTCACGGACCCTCAACGTCCTCTGCCCAGAGAAAGAAAAACGACACCGACCAACCCCCCCCCCCCCCCCCCCTCCTCTCTCTCTCTCTCTTTCTGCTGCTACTTCCGTGCCAGAGCACCAAGTTTTTTCCTTTCCTCATTCCCGTATGCTTAAACCCGGGTTCATTTCCTTTTTTTGGGGGGTCCTTTTGCATACTACAAATTCGGGTTCAGAGATGCAGAACTTATGGAGGACGACAATGTTTCTGCATGCTCTGTTTCTTCATGTTAACTAGACCCGTAAATGATGGCAAAAGGGGAAGGGGGGAATTCAAAGGTAAAAGGGAAATCGGAAGTCCCGTATCAATACAGAAAGTACTAAAAGCTCATCACAACTACATCTGGTAGACGAGGGCCCCACCTGGAAATGAAACTAGCTTGGCAAGAGGAGAAAGAGGAACAAGGACGAGCAGCGACTCGATTTTAAGTAATACCGGGATTCACTGAAAGTGAATCCTACACCCAGCAGCAGCAGCAACAGCAACAGCAAGAAATTTCAAAACTGAAAAGCGTAGAATCGCGAGCAGGCGATTACTTATTTGGCGGGGGAACGATCCGCTTGGCTGGTGTCGGAACCACCGCCTTCTTCTTCCCTTTCTGGGTCTGAAACGCTTGAGAGGGAGCTGAAACGCAAGAAGTAACAAGACAACTCACGGCGCGATCCCACATCATTCTCTTCACCGATCTCTTCTTCGGGGGGAACACTCCTCCAGCTTTCCTGAGTTTCCTGAGCTCGGGCTGCGCAAATTCCTTCCCCATTCCTTCCATATCCTCCTCTGCCTCACCCCCGAGTTGTCCTTTTCGAACGTCAGTAGCGCGTGAAGATGATCTCACCGACTCCGATCACTCTCCCCCCCAAAATGCGGGGGCCGAAACTAGCCCTCCCCCTCCCTCCCAACTTTTTATGTGCTGAAGAAGGGGCAAATTGGAAAAAGAACTTGGTTTTCTTGACTTTCTTCTCTCTTTCTCAGTTCAAGACAGAAGAAGCACTCCCTCTTTTCTCTCTCATGATCCGCTCGACTGGTGCTCGTGTTGCCTTTGCTTTTCTCTTGACCGGCTCGGCGTTTCCTTTGAACCCCCTCGTCAGACATGTATGATCCCACTACACTTTCTTTTGTAATCAATAAAAAATGTGAGGAGTGACGATGATATCCCTAGGAGTCGTTACTTTGACCGTTACCAACAAGACTTTTATATCTGCCATGAATTATCCCATAACTACATTAACTGCTATTCGAAAGTTTAAGATAGCAAGTGACTACGGGAACAATCTCAATTGAAGATTCATGTGATTGGTGTCGAGACATGAGGGCCAGATCATCTTACCCTCTTCACACTTCCCAGACATGAAATTGAATTCCGTCTCCGACCCAGGAATCCCTGGCAAAAAAGAAAAGGGGGTTCGTGATTCTTTTCTTTTTGCCGACCATCGTTTGGAATTCTAATTGACCATATATTTCTTCGCTTACTTTTTAGGATCAGCCTATAACAGCTGCCAAACCCGACAATTAACGACATTTTCGAGAAAAGTTGAAGGAAATTCTTAAATTTATTACATTCATGCTAATTAGGCCATAAGCATTTCCATTGTATCAACTAGTCCTAAATTTAACCTAGAGCCAATTCAATCATTCCAGCTAGTTTTGGCCTGATATCTCTAATGTGAATCCCAACCATTTGACAAGTTCGTTTCACCCTATCAACAGGACAGTGGCTCGATACTTGGGCTTTGTTTTTTTTTTATCTTCAAGTATCACTGGGAATAGGACCACCTTCCTCTCTCAGGCGGCCGTAATCTTTTTTTTTTTTTTTTGGTCCAAGTGCTGTTTATATTAGATCATGGCATAACAGATTTACATGATAAATCAGTAGTTTCAGCACATAATAGCTCTACTAAATCCCTGGGTGGGTATAGAACCCAGTTTCTTGGGAGGTTTTTCAGCCTTTGGGCTTTCGCAGCCCAGTCAGCCACTCTATTCTTCTGCCGCGATATATGGGCCAATTGCAAAAACGGAAAGTTCCGGGCTCGAGCCCGAGCTTCTTTGATAAGCGACTGAGCTTCCCACGCAGCTTGATCTGTGGGTTGGCTGATCAGTTTCACTAGATCTAATCTGTCTGACTCCACTATGAGTTTCCATTCGTGTCTTTGCTCAAAGAAAATTAGGGTTTCGACAAATGCAGAGGCTTCCGCCTGCATCGCCGAGGAGACTCTCACTATTTTGGCCATTCCATCGTGTAACAATCCCCTGCTATCTCTGCAGATGCAAGCGATCGCGGCTTCACCAGATTCTTGGTCAAAGGAGGCATCGATATTAACTTTGAAGAAACCTGGAGGTGGAGGCGACCAGTAGGTAAGCGACTCTCCTTGTGCTTTTGATTTTCCTTTCGTTTCCTTTCCCCATTTGCAAAAGTTCTCCACTTCTGTTCTTGATGCAGTTAAGATCTGCTGTGTGTTGATTTTCTGGGCTCGGAAGACCAGACTATTCCTCGCTTTCCAAATATGCCAAAGGATCGCCGCAAGATACTCAAAGGAGATGGCCGTGTGATCAAAGGTATGGATCCATTCTTCCATTCTGGTTACAGAGTATCGGGTAAACCTGACCTTAATCGAAGAGTCTAGCCATAACTGTTTTGTCCAAGGGCAGAGTAGGAATAGGTGCTCTGTTGTTTCAGGTTCTTGAGCACAAACCGGACACCTATTGTCAGGTATGACTTTCCTTCGGTAGAGATTATCTCGTGTGGCCAAAGCATTTTGACATAATTGCCACAAAAAGTATTTTATCTTCGGTTGCACATTACTTTGCCATACCCGTACCCATAGTTCTCTTGGTATTGCATATGAAGTGGAGGTTCCTGTCTGTTTGAGTCGCTGTTGTTCTGTTCTCAACTTGTTGTATGCGCTTTTGACTGTAAATTGTCCAGACATCGTATGTTCCCAAATCAAAGAATCCTCATTGTTGTGAGGACTGAGGTGAATTGCCAATATTTCTTGTGCTATGCTCTCATCAAAGGTTTCCAGTATTTTTTGTTCATCCCATTGCAATTCTTCCCCTTGCATAAGCTCTGCAACTTTCTTTGGGTCATCTCTATTTGTGGGTCCACCTATTAAGCCTCTGGGTAGCCACTTATCATTTCGTATATTGATTTTCTGGCCATTCCCCACCACCCATCTTGTTGAATGTTTGATGACATCTCGACCTACTAATACACTCTGCCATCCCCAAGAGGGTCTTGATGATTTTCCAGCATGCATCAGATCAGTATTAGGGTAATATAGCCCTTTAAAAAGTTTTCCCACCAGAGAATCGGGATTTTTGGCTAACCTCCATGTTTGTTTTGCTAACATAGCTTGATTGAATGTTGCAAGATCTCGAAACCCTAGGCCACCATCATCTTTTCTCTTTTTTAGAATATCCCATCTTCTCCAGTGCACACCTTTCTGGGTTTCAGATGATTTCCACCAGAATTCAGCTATTTTCTTTTCAATCTCTTTACAAATGGACTGAGGGAGTTTGAAAACTGACATAGCATATTGAGGTATTGCCTGCACAACTATTTTTAATAGTATCTCCTTGCCTGCCTTCGACAGTAGATTCTCTTTCCAGCCTTGAATTTTTTTATTAACTCTGTCTGTAATCCAAGATGACATATGTTTCTTCGATCCTCCCCAATCAGCTGGAATTCCCAGGTATGTCCCCATCTTCTGAATTTCTGCCACCCTCATCTCATTAGCCATATTCCTTCTAAGACTTAGAGGACAGTTCTTGCTAAAGAGTATTCCCGATTTGTTTAAGTTCACTGTTTGTCCAGAGGCATAGCAGTATTGGTTCAAAATAGCAGCAACATTCTGACATTCTACTACTTTTCCATCTAGAAACAGTATAAGATCATCTGCAAACATGAGATGGGAAAGTGTAGGACATTGATGTTTTAATTTAATACCTTTTATACTGCCATTCTCTACTCCTTGCTTCAATAGAACTGACAGTGAGTTTGCCAATATAATAAACAGGTAGGGTGATAGGGGGTCACCTTGTCGGATACCTCGAGTTGGCTGGAAAGACGGTAATACTTCTCCATTCATTTTGATACTATAAGAGACAGTTGTGATGCATTGCATGATCCACAACACCCACTGTTCATGAAAGCCCATTTTTTCCATACATGCTTTAATGAAATCCCACTCTACTCTATCATATGCTTTCTTCATATCTATCTTGAGTACAGCCTGGAATTTACATCTTTTTTTCCTGACTCGAAGCTGATGCAAAATTTCCTGTACAATCAGAATGTTGTCTTGGATCTGCCTTTCACATATAAATGCACTCCGTTCTTCGGAGATAATGCCTAGTAGCCACTTCTTCATTCTATTGGCCAAGATTTTGGAGATTATTTTATAAGCAAAGTTGCACAAGCTTATAGGACGAAACTGATCAAGTTTTTCCGGGTTTTGTACTTTGGGGATTAGTGTAATATGTGTAGTGTTCAATTCAGGGTCTAGAATGCCTGTATTGAAAAATTTTTTCACTTCTTTGTACACCTCCTCTTGAATCTCAGTCCAGTGGTATTGGAAAAATTTTCCATTCAGACCATCTGGTCCCGGGGCTTTCTCTCCACCAAGCTGAAAAACAGCTTGTTTAACTTCCTCTTTTGTAATCTCCCCTATTAATGCCATGTTAATCTCCTCGGTAATTATGCAGGGGATTTGCTCAACTACTGAAGTTAAGTCTCTTGGCCCTGTTGTAGTATACAATTCCTTGAAAAACAGGTTTGTCATGCAACTTAACTGTTCTGCACTTCGACACCATTCACCACTATCACTTCTCAGCATGAGGATTTTGTTTCTCTGCCTTCTCTGCAGAGTAGTTGCATGGAAAAATTTAGTATTTTTATCCCCCCATTTAAGCCACTGAATTCTGGATCTCATACCCCAGTATAATTCTTCCTGTCTCCATAGTCTTTCCACTTCCAGTTTCAGGTTAGACAGTCTGCTACTTTCTTCAACTGAGCATTTCTTGTTTACCAGAATCTGTATCTCCTTTTTTAGCACTGAAATTTGTTTATCTCCATTGCTGAATCTTTTTCTACTCCATACAAACAGAGTTTCTGCTATTTTTTTCAGCCTTTCAGATAGCTTCAAAGGGTGTTCTCTGGTAGATAACCATGATTCAGTAACCAGTTGGGTATATTCCTCATCTTCTAGCCAGTAAGCCTCAAACCTGAACAGTTTCTTTCTTTTTTTATTTTCTGGACATAATTCTAATAGAAGAGGACTATGATCTGATCCAATTGCAGGAAGAGCATACACCACTACCATGGGAAAGGCAATTCTCCAGTTCAAGGTACTCACCAGTCTATCCAGTCTCTCCTTTACTAATTCATCACCTTCTCTGTTATTTGCCCAAGTATAGGAACACCCTTTACTCTCAACATCCATCAATTCACAAACATTTAGGAAATTTTGAAATGCTCTCGTTCTATAATTCTCTGCTTTTCTCTTCCCCTCCTTCTCCCACTGGTATAACACTTCGTTGAAATCTCCTATACACATCCAGGGGTCTTGATTAGTCTGCGCAATCTGTTTGATCTCCTCCCATAGAATAAGCCTTTGCTGAAAATTTGTTGGAGCATGGATAAACGTTATGCGCATATTTTGTCTAATCTCCTTTAACTCACAAACTGTATCCACAGCATATCTCGAACTGGAGAGAAACTGGATTTCAACTTCTTCATTCCAGAAAATAGCTATTCCCCCTGCAATGCCATTCGGCTCAACAGTGTAACACTCCTTGAACTTTAATCTTCTCTGCATCCTTTTAATAAACTCTTCTTTATTTTTTGTTTCCATTAGACAAAGGATACTAGGCTTTTCTTTGGCCACTAAGGCCCTTAAAGCTTGAATTGTCAAGGCTGAGCCTAAACCTTGACAATTCCAGCTAATAAGCTTCATTTATGACTTGGTGGCTTTTTTGGGCAAGCCACCAGCACCCTGTTGTAGATTTCCTCCACTGAATGTATCTGTGTATCTAGCAGTTGTGTCTCATCCAGTACCTCTTCATTTGCCAATTGAACTGCATAAGGGGTATATCTCTTCTTCCTTTTATTTGTCGAGGATTTTGGGCTTTTAGTCTTGAAATGTATGAGATTATCATTGTCATAACCATTGACAGAGCCAATCTTCAATTTCAGGTTTGGATCCACCAGCATCATCTCAGCCTCCTGAGCCATGGTGGAGGCGGCCGTAATCGATGCTAGGACTGGTGTGAAACGGACGTATTCTCAGTCCACCTGAAATAACGATGCAATCTAACTTAATCATCGCTAGTGCCTTGAGAAGACCATAGCCAACGATGTCACATGTCGATTCACGATGTCTATCTGCCCATGAAGCTTGTGTGATGTTTGGTGGAGTTTGCGACGACGTGAAAGCAGCATTTGATGGGTCCTAATCAACATCTAGATTTGGCTTGCTCCTACTCGTCATGAGGACTCCCGTGTTAATTTCCCCCGAATTTTCTCAGGAAGAAAAGCTTTTTGATGGACTGGAGCGATAAGATTGCTATGGAATTTTGTCGAAGGAAGTGAGTTTGGTGAAGTGGCTAACAGCTAAGAGTGTGCGTAGTAAGGAGAATGTAGCTTAGATCATTCATTTGATGGAGCCAAGTGAAAGCTCGTCAACCCCTCCTTAGGTGGGCCAATGACATTTTGTCTATCTCTTAGGGCTACTCTACATGACTTTCCAGTTGGAGTCCGAATCGGATTGAACTTCCTCTAAATTATTTGGATGCATGCGAAGAATCGACCAATCTATTTTGCATAACAGAATAAATGCTTCTCCTTTTTAATTATTTTTTTTCAGCGAAGCTTGGGACCCACCACAAAGTTAATTAGAGTTAGACCTCACCACTATTTTCGAAGGATAAGGTTTAGTAAAAAGGAGTGACGCACAAAGGAGCTAAACTACTTCCCCAGTAGATGTCATCAGAAGGAATCTATTCCTGAAGAGATTAGAGTTGTGCTAATCGAAAAAAAGACCATGATGCATATAAAACATTTCGATGTAAAGATTTCATTTGACTCCATCATCCGCGTTCCTTCCGATTTCGGATCACGAATTTTCATTTCGTAATCGCCTGCGTAAAGGACTATTTCATTGTACGAATGGACTAATGTAATGAAAGTCCAATGTCGAAAAGTAGTCCTAGATTCATTAAATGATATCGTTGGTCAGCCTCTAGTCCTTGGTCATCACCTACTCTCGTCTGTCTTTGTTGGGCCAGGGAACAAGAGAACCCTTCACGATGGCTTCGTGGTTCCTTCATTGAGTTTTCTTCGACTGTGGTTGGAAAGGTTGCTTCTCTTTCTTCTCACCTCACGCTTTCTTTCCCCTCCAAGCCATGGAAAGCAAGTAGAAGAGATAGTCTACAGAATGAAAATTCGATCCTACTTATTTCTCCAAGATTATACCAACTTATTCTTTTTCCTTTGGTTCTTTCAAACAGGAAGGAATATTTAAATCTTTAAAAAATTAGAAAAAGGATTCTGACGAAACAAACATCTCTCTCATATTACGCACGTCGGTTAACTTGATCCTATCCCTTCTCGCATTGGTGAAAAGCATAAGGCTAGAGAAGATGCTCTGCATCATCACATCATGTAGGTCACCATCGGCACAACTCGGGAAGTTCCAAAAATGTGGCCATCACACAGAAGCAAATTGATGGGAGCACGAGTGCTATTCCGTACTTGTCATTCACATTCAGCAAACCTGATGTCCAGTTCCTATGGTGTTTTATCTAAGATCACGGGCGTAGAAATATGACTACATTTAGATGTCCTAGTTCGAACCGGTTAGCTCCACATATTTGGGCATGTGCAAGTACACTTGATTTAGAGTAATTCGCATGCAGTTGATGAGATTTAATAGGAGACCTCTTCCTAAGCTGCTTCTAATCACCCACCAACTACGCCGATTGTAAAGAATTTATGAATCTATCTCTTATGTAAATAACAAATTCATTTCTATGTTTATCTTTCACTCGTGGCACTAAGTTCCTTGTTCATCATATTAGGCCACAATTGCGAGGGTGAATGACTACTTCATTTATATACTTGTTTGTATTACGTTTGACTTTAGCGATACGAACCAATCATGATAGGGTTAACCTTTATTGTATCTGACCTCTCATTGCTGCCATGTTTGAGCTTTCACCATCACCGCGTCCTCACGCGCCACTCCACCCGAAATCAACATCTCCGCCACTGGGTCGGAGGCACCGCTCCACGCCCCCTTCTCTCCGTGTGGGTGGAGCTCACTCATCACAACTTATTGGCTCGACGCCAACGTCACTCTCTCGGTCATGAAAAATTGAGCGAACATCATACAAATTAGGAAACTTCCAAGTGGGTTCCCTACTCAAAGGAAAGGGCACAAAAACCATGAGGAGGGAATCCGATCATTTGACTTTTTCGAAAGGACTACTGTCCATCCAAACCTTGGTTGGGTCGAGTGATGAAGACAAGACAGTTGTTTGTGGTCCAAGAATGCAGACTGTCCTTTCTGCACTTATTTCACTTCCAACTGTCATTCCGTTGGTTTGTGTCGTCAGACCACGGTTTTCCCCTTTGTCGGTTAAGGCTGTTAGACCCTTAGGAAATATCCCTGTATTCATCATTAATTAAGAGTTGTATTGATTTGACTGAATATTTTATGATAAAAAAATATTATTCATGAAAATCATTTTAAAGAAAAATAGTTATATTTTCTTATAATTGGATGATTCAAGAAAAGCGATTTCTTTTTTATCATATGCTGAAGTCATTTTCTTTCCATTTAAGCTTATTGTTTTCGATCCATGGAATACATTTTCCGTGAATTGATTGATTTTCTATCATTTCCAAAAAAATCGAAAATCAATTTCGCAGAAATAGTTTTTCTTCAAATAAATAAACCCTAAGTTCTTATTAGTAAGACTCTCTCTCTCGGGTGGGGCCTTGACTTGACATAAACATATTACCAAAAACATATTACTAACACATTAAGAGTCGACATGATTAAACTAGCAAAAAATAGAGGGAATTTGTGTGATTTGAGTCAACATAATACCCAAAGCTATATATCAAAGTACATCCCATTAAGGTCCATGAAAAAAAATTAAAGAGTAGCCAATGGTTTGTTTTGCAACGAGATTTCAGAGATAAGTGCTTTCAGATATGATGAGCATTAGATATTGAAGCCTTTTGCACGAAGCATACGGAGCAACGTTTTTCATCATGTAGCTCATTTGTCGACCTCATTAAGCTTCAATTAGCCATTAAGAACATTCTTCATTCCTTTTGCCGAGGGCATCGATACATGCCGGAGAGCATAAAGTTAATATGCGAGAAGAGAACACACTTAAAAAAGATAATTAGACAGTTGGTGCAACAAGTAACAAGATGCTGCTTTCTTTTATTGTAGCTGTCATGTTCAAAGTTCACAGCTCGTCATGAAGTAACCGATTCCTTTATTTCCCACGATGGAATACCCGATCATACTTTTTTTGGCGAGTTGATTCTCCTTCCAATTTCACCAACATTTTGTAAGGATGATGGGGTCAAATCATTAACTTGATGGAATGAGACAACCCACTTTTTTTCATAGATGTCAACACCGAAAAGAGTATACTCCTGGAAATATTGGCCTAATTGAATGGGAAACTATGGCGCATGTCCGAATGTATTCCTTCCATTTCCAGATAAGTTTCGACTTGAGGACTGCCCTGTAAAGGAAATTTTTGAGCAAAAACACCCTTCATCGTGGCTTCATCTGTTTTCGGATGAAAAGGAACTTTAATGGTCGCTTTCATTGGTTTTTCTACCATCGTAGCTAGAAAGGGCGCTTCTCTTTGTTTGCACCTCTCTCGTTTTCTTTCCCCTTTCTACCGTAGGAAGAAGGAATAAATTGGACGATCTGATGGAAGGTTAGCTTTTGGCAAGCAGAAGAGGAAGGCACCTCTTAAGAAGAAACTGTTGGAAAGCGATCGTCCATGCTTTCCTTAAGCACGGCCTGACCTCTATCTAAATCAAGAATCGAGATGTATCCACGTGTCTACATCAAATATGACGGCACTGCTTTCATGCTATTTGTTAGGATCGACGCACAATCGCAATAAAGTAAAACGAGTGAAAGGGAGAGAAAATTGAGACCCGAAATTTTATCCTGGTTCACCCTTAAACTAGGGCTACGTCCAGCAGAGGATTCCACTATATCAGCACCTCACTCTCTCATTACAACTCTCAACGCAAGAAGCAAAACTCTCCTTTCAGCGCAAGAAGCAAAAATCTTCATTCAGCACAAGAAACAATATTCTGCGCAAGAAGTAATATTCTGCGCAAGAAGCAAAAAAAGAGAGTATATATAGCAGTGGCTATTCATGAGCCTAAGCTCAAACTACTAATGAATAGCAATAGCTATTCACACAGGACCCACATACTTTACTGTTGCAGGGGAGCATGAACCACACCCCAATATTCTCCCACTTAGTGAATATTTCCCATGCTTCTTTAGACCCAATTCAGTTGTACACCATTGATACTTTTCTGTAGTCACTGTATTGGTAAAAAAATCTGTACTATTCACCTGTATGTCAACCTTTTTCAACATTACAACTTTTTGTTCTACTTTTTCTCGAATGAAGTGATATTGAATGTCAATGTGCTTTGTTCTTGCATGAAAATCAGCGTTTTTAGCCAAGAATATAGCACTCTGACTATCACATCCAATATTCACTCTTCCTGTTGTAAAACCAAGCTCTTTACACAATCTGCTCATCCGGATTACTTCCTTAGCAGCATGAGTAAGAGCCATATATTATGCTTCAGTAAAAGATAAAGCCATTGTACTTTGTCTCTTGCTTATCCAAGACACAGCTCCACTGAATAAGGAAATAGCATAATCGATGGTCGACCTCCTGCTATTAATGTCACCTCTCCAATTAGCATCAACAAAACACTTCATTTCTAACGCTTGATGTCCTTTTGAGCTTTTCATACCTTCATAACATAACTCAAAGTCAGATGTACTGCAAAGATAACGAAGCACCCTCTTTGCAGCTATCCAGTGCTCTTTTCCTGGATTAGACATATATCTACTCAATACTCCCACTGCATGGACAATATCTGGACGAGTACATACCATGGCATACATTAAGGGTGTGTTTGGTTGGGCATTTGGAAAGCCCTTTGGGGTCCCAAAGCCCTTTGGGCAAAACTTGGGGTGTTTGGCAAGCACTTTCAAAGGGCTTTGGGATGAAAGTTGGCATTGGGAATGCTATATTTTCCAAAGCTACTTCAAGTAGCTTTCACCTTTGAGCATTTTTGGAATGCTGATAGGTGAGTTAAATGAAGTTTTTGTAGTTTCCTTTTCTGCCCTCAATATCTTATCGAAACCCAAGTTTACCCCTTTCAAAAAAACAAACCCTAGTGAAGAATCGTGCACTCCGTGAGACAACTTCACTTCCGCCGGTCAGCTTGTCTCTCTACTCCAGTCCATTCGAGATCTCTCTGCCGTCCTTCCTTTTCTCGGCACAAGTCTCCGTCGAGGCTCTAGCGCTCGCTTCCTCTGTCGCTCAGCCCAATCTAGTGCCCTAGATTTGTAGGTCAGTTTTTGCGTCACTCGGGTTGTTTACCCGCTCGGTTTTGGCTTGGTTCTCTTATCTTTGTTGGTTCTTTGAGCTTATGATCTTTGTTGTTTCTCTGCGCTTGGTTCTCTGATCTAGCGCCCCAGATCTGTGTTGCTTGGGTTCTGTTTTGGCTTGGTTCTTTGATCTTTGTTGGTTATTTGAGCTTATGATCTTTGTTGTTTCTCCGTGCTTGTTTCTTTGCGCTTGGTTCTCTAATCTAGCGCCCCAGATCTGTGTTGCTTGGGTTCTCTGTTTTACTCTCGACTCTTTTTATAGACCGGCAACTTGCATTCTTGCCTGAATGATTTATTTTGTCTGAGATTAGAGGATTTTAGTCCAAGATTGCTGTAAACAAAATAAATAGGGGCGATGCTGGAGAAAGTAAATCTGTAACCGATTTCTCTTTTTTTTTTCGTCCATTGCTGTGAATTTGATGTTGCAGCTCAGTTAACTTAGCAACATATGCCTTCTTATTTTTGCAGCAGTTACAATTGACAAGAAGTTTGGATTTGCATGTTTTCTGTATTTTTTGTCAATTCTTCTGCTGGTCTGGCTCGAGTTCGTGATCCTTTCTTAGTAAAACAGAGAATTGGTTGTTTGACTTTTATTTTTCTCGGGGCAGAGATTAATGGTGGTAGCACAGGGACAATCAGAATTCTTAGGTGGGCACAGAAGGCAGTGGTACACCCAATCGAGCAATAAATTATTTGTTAAACTTTGCAATCTGGTCCAAGCAGTAAGCAGGATAGAGAAGCAATTTAGTTTATGAAAGTGTTAGTAATGTTGGTCCAAGGAGGAAAAACCAAGGATCAAGTAAAAATCCTCATGCTAAAGGGTATAATTCCACTATATGTTCTTCCCGCTTTATTATGGTGATGGTGGTCTAAACTTTTCCATTACTTTGGTCATGATGATCTTGTCAAACGTTGTACATAGATGCCGTGTTTGTGTTGGCTTGTTTTGTGGCCTGTGATTGTTGAAAATCTATGGCAACCATGCAGAAGAATTACTGAAAATCTTTGAACAGCTTTAGTAGATGGCAACTTCATCGAGGGAAAAGGCATTTTGGAGCTCGGAAGATGTGGAAACTTTTTGTAAGCTGTGCGTTGAACAAATTGATAAGGGCAACCGTCCTGCAAATAACAAAAGGGATGGATAGACAATCATTATTAAGAAGTTTGAGGAACTAAGGGGCAAAAAGTAAGACAAAAATCAAATGAAGAGCAAGTGGGATAATCTTAATGAAGAATGGAAAAGATGGAGGGCATTGGTTTTAAAGGAAACCGGATTAGGATGGGATGCAAAAAGAAATACCATCGATGCAAGTGATGAATGGTGGGAGAAGAAAATTCAGATTTTTCCCATTCTTTTGTTACCTTTTCTAAGTCTATCTTTAATGAAATAATTCATTAACTTATTTATTATAACAGGAAAATCCTAAGGTTAAAGCATTTAGAACGAAAGGCATACATCCGGATATTCAAATTTTGTTGGATAGAATGTTCGGAGAAACAGTTGCTACTGGAAGTGTCACATGGAATCCTGCATAAGGTTTATGTGTTGATGAGGATGTTGTGGCCACACAACTTGATATTAATGATTGTGAAGCATCTAATGATGATGATAATATAGAGTGCAATGTACATGAAAAGATTGTTGAACAGGGTCAAAGCCATAAAAGAAGCTCGCAGAGTTCAATAAGACAATCTGAAGGAAAGAAACAAAAGAAATTGACTACAAGTGCGCATATAACATCTCAAATGGACATGGTTTGTTCAGCTATTTCAAGCAGGAGCAATGCCACATCTCGTTCAACGAAGTTTGATCCTTACAAGGAAGTTATACAAATATTGAAAGACATACCTGAGATTAAGCAAGATCGAGAGTTATACATTTTTGCATTAGATTATTTTTCATAAAAGAAAGACAATAGGCAAATTTTCATACACTGGGATGGCAATGAGGAAAAAGTCCACTGGATCAAGTATAAGTTCACATAGCGTAGTCATCTCTAGGATGTTAGCTACTTTTTTCATAAGCTAGGTTGTTGTATTGTGAGAGATATTTGCATTGTTTATTTATATTATGTGGTAAGACATGGTCATGTTTTATTGTGAGAATGATTTATAATTGGTGTAAAATTGTTTCTATGTGGTGTTCTCTTTATTGAGTGAGGTTTGCATAAATATTGCTCTAATTCTAATTTTATTTTATTACATTAACCAGTTATGGAAGATTCCCCTGAAAGGGAAAACCATGATGATGAGGAGGAAGAAGAATTTTGGCAACTTTGTGCAGTCGCGCATACTGTAGCTGCTTATCAGCTAACATGTTGTCTCAAAGAACCATGCATGACCTCATCATATACAAGAAATGCATGGTTAAGAGAGTTGATGAGCATTGATGCGAATCCGATAAGGCGTTTTCGAATGTTTAGAATGGATGAAACCGTATTTAATAATTTAAGGCATGATTTAGTGACACGATATGGTTTGTAAGGATCTAGGAATATTGATGTTACGGAAATGATTGGGATGTTTCTTCATATTTTAGGACATGGTGTAGGTAATAAGTTAGCACAAGAGCGGTTTCAACACTCTGGGGAAACCATATCTAGGATATTTAGCTTAGTTTTGGATAAGATATGTGAAATGGGATCAGATTTAATCCAACCATCCGATCGACAATTCAGGGAAGTTCCAGCAAAGATAAGGAATAATCAAAGATTTTATCCACATTTTAAGGTAAGTTATGATTATACATTAAGAAAATATAACTAAATATGAATCGCATGAATTTTGTGTTCTTATTTCAGGATTGCATTGGAGCAATAGATAGTACACATATTCCAGCGGTGGTACCTACAGCCAACCAACTTCGTTTTATTGGTCGAAAAGGAATACCAACACAAAATGTATTGGCTGTGTGCAACTTTAACATGGAATTTACTTATGTTTTAGCTGGTTGGGAGGGAACAGCTCATGATACACGCATCTTCTATGAGCCATCGGGAAATGTGAATTACTATTTCCTCATCCTCTGAACGGTAAGTTAATTAACAATTTTTATGCATTGATATTTGTATTTAGTATTTGTTGAAAAAACTCATGATATTTTTATATAGGTAAATACTATTTAGTAGATTCTGGATATCCAAATCCTATGGGTTATTTGGGGCCGTACAAAGAAGTTAGATATCATTTGCCCGAGTTTCAACAAGGTCCAAGCCCTACAGGTTATAAAGAAGTATTCAATCGTGCTCACTTCTCGCTACGATCAGAAATTGAGAGAGCCTTTGGCGTATTGAAAAAGAAATGGAAGATTCTCAAGAGCATGCCAAGTTATCCATATAAAAAGCAAGTGAAAATTGTGATAGCGGCAATGACTTTGCATAATTTTATACGAAGAAATGCCGTGAATGATGCACATTTTATAAGAGTAGACTTGAATCTCAATTTATACACCGTGGATTCAGATGATGCAAATGAGGAGAATAGTGTTTCAAATGATGATGTAACTCTTGACATGGCACGTTTACGTGATCAAATAGTTACAAGTTTAGGAAATGTTTGACGACGTTTGTAATTTTTAAGGATGATTAATTTCTTCTTTGTCAGGACATATGTTGCTACATTTATGTTATTTTGTCAGGACATATGTTGCTACATGGATGTTTCAAATGATGGTGTAACTCTTGACATGGCACGTTTACGTTATCAAATAGCTATAAGTTTAGGAAATGTTTGATGACGTTTGTAATTTTTAAGGATGATGAATTTCATTTTTGTCAAGACACAAACGCACCCATTATATGTTGCTACATTTATGCTATAATGAAAGTAATATTTTTAGATTGATTTTTTTAGCAATAAAATAATTTTTTTTAAAATTGTTTACACAATGTCTTGGCACTTTGTTACCAAAATATAAATTAGAAAGTTCCAAAATAATTTTTTGTAATGTTTTAACAAATAAAAAATGTTAATTAATTATTCAAATGGGCTTTTCAAATGTGTTTTCTACCAAACAGCATTTCCCTCAAAGTTACTTTTCAAAGCAGAATATACCAAACAGCCTTTGCATTTCCCTAAAGTCCTTTGTGCAAAGTAGCTTTGCATTTGCCCAAAGCCCATTCCGAAAGTTGAACCAAACCCACCCTAAGCTCCCTACTGCACTTGCATATGGAACTGCTGCCATCTCTTCTGCTTCGTCTTCAGTCTTGGGACACTGGAGCTTTGATAATTTGGAACTTGTGGACATAGGGATGTTCACAAGTTTACAGTATGTCATGTTGAACTTTTTCAGCACACTTTCAACATATTTCTTATGACTTAACCACAACCTCCCATTCTCACGTTCCCTCCTTATATGCATGCCCAAGATGAAGTTTGTTGGGCCTAGATCTTTCATCTCAAACTGTTTCGCTAACAGTCCTTTCACGGTGCTAATCATTCTCATACTATTCCCAACTAGTAGCATATCATCAACATATAAGGTTAAGATAACAAAATCATCATCTATCCACTTCACATAGACACAATGGTCAGCATCACAACGAACAAAACCAAGCTTCAAGGCATATGAGTTAAACTTCTAGTACCATATTCTTGGAGATTGCTTCAGGCCATACAAAGACTTGTTCAATTTGCAAACAAAACCTTCTTTTCCTTTGACCACAAATCCATCTAGTTGCTTCATATAAATATCCTCCTCCAAGTCACCATGAAGGAATGATGTTTTTACATCAAACTGCTCTATCTCTAGATTATATGCAGTAGCTACAGATAAAACAAGTCTTGTGGAATTTAATTTAGCAATAGGAGAAAAAATCTCACCATAATCGACTCCTTCTATCTGTGAGTACCCCTTTGCAACCAAACGAGTTTTGTATCGTTCTATATCTCCATTTGCAGTCATCTTCTTCTTGAATATCCACTTAGAACCGATTGCTTTTCGATCTACAGGTAGTTTTACCAGACTCCACATATTGTTTTTATCTAATGAGTCCATCTCATCTTTCATGGCTTTCTCCCACTATTTGGCATCTTTCGCACTTCTTGCTTCTTTAACAGTATTTGGATCATCACCTGTAACAGTCAGAACACAATTTTAATTACTGGCAAATAAGGTATACCTCTGAGGTGGTCTAGTTTGCCGTGTGGACCTCCTTAAGGCTGGTTCAGGTAGTGCTTCAACTTCAAATTCAATATTAGAATCTACAATATCATCTACCACATCAGGCTCATCAGCTTCAGAATTTGAATTTTCTACTTCAACTGGTGTACCCTCTATTTCTCCCTATAAACCAACATCTAACTCAACCGTCTGTGATTCTTCGGGAGCTTGTGAAACAATTTGATTCACCGTAGATTCTCTGAACACCACATCCCTGCTATAGACAATACGTTTAGTATCAAGATTCCACAGCTTATATCCTTTAACGCCATCCTTTTACCCAATGAAGATGCACTTTTCTGACTTGCTCTCAAGCTTATTCCTCTTTTCCTTTGGCACAAGCACATATGCTTCGCAGCCAAACACTCTAACATAATGTATACTTGGCTTCTTCCCGAACAGTGCCTCAAACGGTGTCTGATCCTTTAAAGATGACGTGGGAGACATGTTCTTCAGATGACAAGCAGTAACCACTGCTTCTGCCCAAAATTCAGCTGCTAAACCTGCATCACTCAACATACTTCTCGCCTTCTCCATAAGAGACCGATTAAGTCTCTCTGCGACGCCATTTTGTTGAGGTGAATAGAGCGTTGTTTTCTGCCTTGTAATACCACTAGTAGCACAAAATTGATCAAATTTCGCTGAACATAATTCTCCTCCGTTGTCAGTTCGCAAAACTTTAATTTTTCTATCAAATTGAATTTCCACCAAAGTTTTGAACTCATGAAAATTTTCAAACACATCATCTTTTCTCTACAAGAAATATATCCAAACATATCTGGAAAAATCATCAGTAAAAGAGACATAATACCTTGATTTTCCAAAAGATGCTATAGGTGTAGGACCGAAGACATCACTGTGGATTAAATCCAGAATTTCTTTCGCTCTCCCTCCTGCGGATTCAAAAGAAACCTGATTATATTTTCCATGTAAACAATGTTCACAGAATCCGAAACCCACAGAACAGCTTAGAATTCTATCTACCATCTTCTTTGAAGTAAGGGTCACCAAGCCTTTTTCACCAATATGACCCAATCTTCGATGCCACAACATTGCTCGTTCTTCTTTCACCTGCTTTGTAATATAACTCTCGCCACTAATCACTGTGCTTCCCAGTAATTTCCACAGTTTTCCTTCTCGTTCGCCTCTAGCAATCACCATTGATCCACGAGTTAACTTGCATGAATACTTATTGCTGGTGAAAGTAATGCCAACATCTGCCATAGTTCCGACAGAAATAAGATTTCTGGTAAGACCAGGAATATGCATCACATCTGGAAGATTCTTAATTGTCCCATCTTTCATCTTCAGCTTCACCTTTTCGCGACCAACAATATCAAGCGTTGTATCATCTCCTAACCGTACTGTACCTCCTTGATATGGCTCATAACAGCAGGACCAATCTCAATGGGGTGTCATGTGGAAAGACGCTCCAGTATCAATTATCCATGTTACAAGCGAGATACATATCTCCTGCATTACTATCATCATCCTTTTTTATACTAGACCATGGCGCCTCATCTCGCTTCTGTGGACCCACACTCTTACTTCTGCAATCCTTCTTCAAGTGTCCAGCTTTTCCGCACTTCCAACATTTAATTTTAGATCGATCTCGGCTTTTAGATCTTCTTCTGAATTTATTTCTGCCAACAAATTTGGATTTAGATTTTTCACTGTTCCTTCCTCTTATGAAAAGAGCCTCATTTGTTGTATTATTAGAACCTGCTCTCCTCATCTCCTCAGACAATAAAGCAAATACAACGTTCTCAAAAGACAATGCACTAACACCAGTGACAATCGAAACAATTATATGTTCCCATGAATTCGGCAGTGAACACAACAAAGTACATGCTTTATCTTCCTCATCTAGATTAACATCTATAGATGCAAGCTGCCCACATATGTATTGGATTCATTTAAGTGTGCAGAAAAGGAATCATCTTCACTCATCCGAAGATTGTAAAGTCGCCTCCGTAAAAATAATCTGTTCACAAGCGATTTGCTTTGATAAAGGCTTCCAAACTTAGTCTAGAGATCTTTCGCCGTCTTTTCAGAGGTCACGTTCACCAAGACATTATCAGCGAGACATAGCCATATCAGGCTTTGCGCCTTCCGATCACTGCCAATCCATGCCTTCAATTGATTTGATGTAGACACAATATCTTCTTCCTTCGCCTTTTCCTTGGTAATCGCCTCGGGTCTATCTTCCTCAATCACGTACCACAGATCTCTATCCACGAGCAAAGCCTCCATCTTCAGTTTCCATAACTCAAAACCTTGTCCTCCAAACTTCTCTACTTCAATTCGTGATTGACCAGTCGACATCTTCTGCCTTGCCCTGTTTATGACAAATATGGGGGGAAATTAACTCCCGGACGAGAATCTCTCACGAAGCAATTATCCTTGGACCTAAGACATTGAAAATCACAATCATCCATTTCCATAATCAATTCGTGTGTTATTCTTCTCCGGGACTAAGTATAGGTCACGACCCCCAAATTTGGCAGAGATACGCAACCGCGGGGAGAGAGAGAGAGAGAGAGAGAGAGAGAGAGAGAGAGAGAGAGAGAGAGATAGAGAGAGATAGAGAGAGAGAGTATCGTAGTACTCTGAACAAAACCTCGACTGAACATAACTGAGATTCAAGAAGTTGAGTTGCCCATGGAATTAACAGAAACAGTCTTTAGCTTCACCAGCGACACTAATGCTTTGGGGGCAGAGGAAGGACTTCTGCAACTCCCACCATCGCATTCTTGGCTCGAACAGGTTCAGAGCAAGCGGCGGCGGAGCAAATACAAGAACCCACGGCAAAACAAACCCAGCTCACAAAGCGGTCCCACATCCTTCTCTTCACCAGCCTCCTCTTCGCCGGAATCACCCCTCCTCCCTTGGCTCTGAAACACGCCTCTGCTCCTTCCGCCGCCGCCGTCTTCGCCTTCGCCTCCACCCAGATGAACAACACCTTATCTTCAGTCCCGCCATGACCTTCGCTCCTCTCCATCGCTCTCGATCGTACCTCCCCGCGATCGATCTTTTCTTCTCTTGGGATAATGCGAGTGCCTTCAACCCTCCCTCGCCGTCTTTGCTCTCTGGTTTGTTTATTTAAAGAAGAAAAGCAAGACGCTTTTGGGGACCGATTGAGGTCTCATCGGGTGGGACAGTCCAAGGGAAACGGATCCCCTGCAGGCGCAGATTTACTGCAGCGAATGGAGATGGGGCCGCTAGATACTAAGCGAATCCCGCTCCCGCGTAAGATTGATGCTACAGTGACTGCTCGTGGAAATTTGATGTTCGTTTTAATCAAGAATTCAACGTGGTGATGGGGTCGCCGACAAGAAATGGTGGGGAAACTGGGAGGTCGGAAGACTTCGCCCACATAGAAGATCAACTTCCGGCAGGGGCAATGTCGAGCAATCCTAAAGAAAGAAAATTTATAGGGAGCATTGAACTTTTCAATTATAAGTTACGGCATACGCCTCATAATTTTCCAAGTCTTTAGTTGTCGGTAAAAATTGGATTGAATATATAGCCACCACAAGCTACCGCATGAGATGTTGTATAATTTGTTCACCCAAGAGTTGTGACTATTAGGTAATGTGCACCCTAGCGTCTTGCGCATAGTGAGAAGACCGTTGATGGAAGTTCGACTTGATTTAACTAATGTACTCGATTCTTCATAGTTTTGATGCTTCACTCGCTCGATGCGCCATGAAGTAGGGTGATTTGCATCAATGTCAGCGATTTTCGATCAACTTCTATCGGATGAACTGATAACAACTCGTCAAAATGTTCAGGAATTAAATTAACCAACTCGAAGGGCTTAGGACTAAATTAGCACAATCACAATAGGTTTGTTTTTTTCAGACGTAAGTATATAAAGAAAAGCAAGAAAACTCGGTTTGATTCACCAATGCCCAAAAAGAATGTCCTTTATTTTGTCGATATCGATTTGACTGAACTTCGGTTTAGTCCTAATGTTAGGGAAAATTCCAAGAAACGTGACAAATCAAAATAAAGATTAAATAAAGGGTTGGGGGGAGGGACAAGTACTATACACAAGCGAAATCCGCAACGTCGTCGTCGTCTAGTAGGTGTGAACACCTAACGGACTCGGTCAAATCCAGGATTCAATTCTAGAATCGAAGATGCTCTGCGTCACTTTGGATTCGCTCTCATAGAAATTTCATCGACCGAACCAAACTAATCCCACTCAAGACTTCTGATAGTGCCGGCGAAATAGGTTGCCATCCGCACCGTGGCGTTCTAAAGTACGTGCTTTTGATGGAATAGATAGATGCGATAATGAGTGATATCTATCAACAGCACAGTAGCGACGTTCGAAAAATGATGCTTTGATTCGGATTCAACATCTATCTTATTGATCGAGAATGGATAAGTTAAAGAAGCACTTGGTCTATTTCCTCGCGAGTCGTGATCTTCCTCATGTGTTTATATAATTTAGGCATATTTGATCTCAATCTATCCCTACATTTTTTTATTATTAATTCAGCAGCTTGGAGTAAAAATACCAGCTAACTAATATTCATGGGACACTTTTGTCTAATGAATATTGAGTATGGATACCTTTTGCACAAGGGATATGCATAAAAAAGTTTCGTCGTGCAATTTATCTATCAACCTCATTAAATTTTGGATAGCGATTGAGAATGTCCATTCTTTTCGCGAAAGACATTGCTACATGTGGGAAATTTTAACACGATATATGAGGACACGTATGGATAAGTAACCAATTGATGCACTAGAACACAATGTCCTTGCACCGGTTATAGAGATAAGAATTATATTGAAGAGAGGATATTGGATAGTGTAATTTTTCGTATATTTTCGCATATCCCATAATAAAGAATACACTGGGGATTTATCAGGTGACGACGGCAATAAGATAATAAAAATGGGATCAATTGGGATATGCATAATCAATTTGTATTTTCCATAAACGGTCTTCATCACTTTTGATGGGTTGGCTAGTGGATGAGAGTTACAAAGAAAGTCTTCCATACGGACAGCGCTTTTCTTAGAACGTTCCTTGAATAGTCGATTACTAGTAGGAATGAGAATGACATAAAGTTGGGATGAGAATTTTTGTACTTTTGCCTGAATCATGCCAAGAACCTAAGAATCTAAACAGTAGGGCTAGGTAATATTCTCCTCTCTAATAAAAGGAACTTTTTTTTTTAATTCTTTTTCCTCAAATTTTACGGCTCATATAATTTAAACTTCAATACCCAACATATTGTATATTATGCGAAACATGAACTGTGAATATGTAAACTCGGCGTATGATTTTTTTATTCCAAATACGTTTTTACTTTTAGGCAATTGGAAGGAGCAACCAATCGTACGGAAGGCACGTTCCTTAAGAAAATGATGGGAGGCAAAGAGACTTTAAGGTAACGAGACAATCTCTAGATTGGAGCGAGCAAGTATGCCTTTCTAGCTTCTAATGGAGAGAAATTTTGACCCATTGACGTTAGTGGACAGATTATTCAGCGGAACATATTGGATCATTAGATTCGATAAGACACCCACGCGTAATTTCAAGTCGGACATGTCGTATTTACTTTAACTGGGGCCAGTCGATAGAGCCCAGTAGAATAGTTCCGAAAGGGCCAATCCGATCGAGTTAGCCATGTCATATACTTTTGTGCACATCTTGGGTAGAGAGTCAATTTGATTAATTTAGTTGGAGCCCCATCAGTGTCCACTACCAAATGAAACAAAAGATGCTCCTCCTTGCTTTAATACTTTAATCAGCAAAAGCGCCCACCACAAATGATGTAAGGTTGTTCTAACACTCAGGTTCGGAATGTTTTTATGTTTGAGTGATGATTGCTCGGCCGACCCGACATCAAAAAAGGCTATTTGAGGTCGACGAGTCTATTGTTTACGACCTTATCGATGTGCTGGATGCTAGAAAAGACCTCTTCACACGATATGATGGCTAGCGTTTCACCATCGACGTAGCTCGACCTTATGATAGCGGGAAAGACAGACATAAGATTTTGCAATTGGATCGCCACACCACCACGTGGTCAAAAAGGCCACTAGTTTAGTGGGGTCCATCCTGCGACGTTGCCGGTGTGGTTCCGATTAGGAGGATAACGTCAGTCGAGGGTCCACCCGGCGAGGTTGCTGGTGGGGTTGGGCGCTTTGTTCCTGATGGCGCGCGGGCTCTCGTTTTCCTTGCCCAAAGGAAAAAGGAGCGCACCACGACAGGGCATGCTCCTTTCTTTTTTTTCATTGGTAGCTTAAGATAAGTTGTCATCATTCTCCATTCTTCCGTACAAACTCCACGTGTCTCGAGATCGTGTGGACACCAGCCGCTCTAAAAAAGGGGGGAAAATCAAGGGTCAGACACCAGAGCCCCCACCTGATTCCATCGAGAAATGCGACGGGAAAGATTCCTTAAAAGGGCAAATGAACTCGTTATGCCCCCAGCTCATCGCCACCAAAGAGACTTTCCTCAATTGACCCTGAAACCTTTATCCCTTTGCTCCTGTTGGCTTTTCGTGATATTATGCGCACTGCCTATTAAAAGAGTTAATTCGAGATTTCCCTTTTAATAGATTAGTTATTTCTTTTTTCAATTTTTTTTATTGGGAGAGGGAGAGAGAAAGAAGAAAGAGGTTGGGGGGTGGGGGTTTGAACCGTCGTCCACAAGCTTTGCCAATCTGAAAGTACATTTTTTTTTCTTTTTTCAAGCCTCGATTTCTTTAAAAAGGAAGGCATTCACCCTTTTTTCTAAGCAATAAAATCTTTTCTCCTGGCCACTTGGATTTCGTTGTTACCGGATTTGAATTCCGCACGAGACAGAGAGACAGAGAGAGAGAGAGAGAAGAAAGAAAGAAGGAAAATGGGGAAGTGCACGTTTCATTTGGACTCATGTTTCGGCGGCTTTTTGATCGACGAAGAACCTCCTCTCCGTTTGCCTTGGATCTTGCACGAGACAGAAAGGTCTCTGGAACAGTTACCATCTCCAGAGTTCATGAACCTCACAACAGCCTCTGCCCAGACAAAGAAAAACGACACCGACCCCTCTTTGTCTCTCTCTCTCTATCTGTTGCTTCTGCTGCAACTTCCGCTCCAGAGCACCAAGTTCTTTCCTTTCCTCGTTCCCAGATGCATAAACCCGGGTTTATTTCCTTTTATCTTTTTTGGGTCCTTTTCGCATACTACATATTCGGGTTCAGAGATGCTTCGAATTTATGGAGGACGACAATGTTTCAACTAACACGACCCGATTCTCTGCTTTATCCCCTCCCAAGACCGCTCTTCTTCTTCTTCTTCTTCTTCTTCTTCTTCTTCTTCTTCTTCTTTCTTATTTTTTCCCTCTGTTACTGCATGCTCTGTTTCTTGATGTTAACTAAACCAATAAATGATGGCAAAAGGGGAAGGGGGGAATTCAAAGGAAAAAAGGGAAATCGGAAGTGCCATATTAACTCAGAAAGTACTAAAAGCTCGTCACGACTACATCTGGGGGACGAGGGTCCCGCCTGGAAATGAAACTAGATTGGCAAGAGAAGAAAGAGGAACAAGGACGAGCAGCGACTCGATTTTAAGTGATAAATTTGGATTCACTTTTCAGCGAATCCTACACCCAGCAGCAACTACAGCAGCAGCAGCAACGACAGCAGCAACGACAACAACAGCAAGACATTTAAAAACTGAAAAGCGTAGAATCGCGAGCAGGCGATTACTTATTTGGCAGGGGAATGATCCGCTTGGCTGGTGTCGGAACCGCCGCCTCCTTCTTCCGTTTCTGGGTCTGAGGGGGAGCTGAGATGCAAGAAGCAACAAGACAACGCACGGCGCGATCCCACATCATTCTCTTCACCGATCTCTTCTTTGGGGGGATCACTCCTCCAGCTTTCCTGAGCCTCCCGAGCTCGGGCTCCGCAAATTCCTTCCCCATTTCTTCCATCTCCTCCTCTGCCTCACCCCCGAGTCTTCCTTTTCGAATGTCAAGTGGCGGGTGAAGATGATCTCGCCGATTCCGATCACTCTCTCCCCCTCCCCCCACTCCAAAATGCGAAAAGGCTGAAACTTGGCGAAGCCCTCCCCCTCCCTCCCAACCTTTTTATGTGCGGAAGGAAGGAAGCGAAAATTGGAAAAATAAGTCGGTTTTGTTGACTTTTTCCTCTTTTTCTCAGTACAAGACAGAAGCACTCCCTGTTCTCTCTCTCATGATCCGATTGCCTTTGCTTTTCTCCTGACCGGCTCGTCGAATCTTCCGAACCCCCTCGTCAGACATGTTTGCTCCCACTACATCAAAAAAAGAAATTCGAGGAGGGACGATGATCTCCCTAGGAGTCGTCTCTTTGACCGTTATCAACAAGACTTTTACATCTACCATGAATTGTTCCCTAATCACATTAGCTGCTATTCGAAACCTTGAGATTGACGATTCCGTTGTTACCTGTCGACGGGCCAGGGGTTTCGAAGGCACAATAAGCCAATGGCCAAGATGATGGATATACCTTGAAATGTTTTTTGGTACTTGAGTTTCTCATGATACTTCACCGTAGTGCTTCAGTCTATTTTTTTTTTAATATATATTTTGAAACACTTGAAATTTTGTTTGGTAGACATCAACACATAGATCTAGTGTCTTAAATCGGGGTCATGGTGCTGGGGTTCGGTGCTAGTCTCTCACGAGATATAAGGACCGAGCTCTTTGGTGCCATCTGGACACAGCGGGCCCGTGATGAATTCATCAGTCACAAAAAAGACACATAGATTTATATATAATTTTTTTTATATCTTTTGAGATTTAATAGTATCTTAAAATTTCGATGTGAAAGTAGAGCGTTACTTGCCTTTACGTTCATGCCGACCTCACTTTGTTGCCAATTTGGCCCACGATGATGGGTTCCGAGGGCAGCCTCGTCTTAGTTCGTTCATGCGATTTGGATTTTATTAGCAAGTGGCTATGGGACCAATCTCTAGTGAAGATTCATGTGATTGGTGTCGAGACATGAGGGCCAGATCATCTTACCCTTTTCACACTTCCCAGACATGAAATTGAATTCCGTCTCCAAACCCAGGAATCTCTGGCCAAAAAAGAAAAGTGGGGTTCATCGATTCTTTTCTTTTTGCCGACCATCGTTTGGAATTCTGATTGACCATTCATTCTTCGCTTACTTTTTAGGATCGGCCTATAACAACCGCACAACCCGACATTTAATAACATTATCGACAAAAGTTTTAAAAAATTCCTAAATCTATTACATTCATGCCAATTAAGCCATAAACATTTTCGTCATGTCAATCTAGAGACCATTCAATCCTTCTGATTAATTTTGATAAGATATCTCTCACGTGGATCTCGACCGTTCAACATGGTACAGCTGAGTTGATTGGCCGGCATTGACCGCGGACGTTGTATAATAATATCTTAATAATTTTCGTCTCTCTCTCTCTCTCTCTCTCTCTCTCTCTCTCTCCTTTGATGGCAAGGGCAAGGGCGAGCACCTTTGGCGCCCTCGCGAGAATTGGTGAGGCCGACTCTCTCCTATGATTGTAAGGGCCACTCTCGCTTTGGCAAGGCATGGTTGTGCTGGCCACCGGAAGAAAGAGGAGGAAAAATAGAGAGACACACAAAAAATAAATAGGAAAAAGGAAAAAATCAAAAATTATTAAAATATATCCACATCAGTATCAATAGTGCTATGTAGTATGGTTGACATTCATGTAAGTGATATTTGGCCAAAATTTACTAGAAAGATTGAGTTGGCTCTATTTTCAAAATGTTTAGGACTTAGCTGTCACAATTAAAAAGTTTAGGACTAAATCGACACCGATGTAGTATGATTTTTCGGACATTTTTTCTCCAAGATCATCAAGGTTAAAACTTTAGTGGTAAATGCTATGTACATAACACGAGTTAATTTCGCCCCATCAACGGGGCAGTGGCTCAGTACTTGGGCTCCATTTGATCGATCTTCAAGTATTATTGGGATTAGGACCACCTTCCTCAGGCGGCCTTAATTGATGCAGGGACCGGTGTGAACTGGACGTATTCTCAGTCCACCTGAAATAACGATGCAATCTAACCTAATCATCGCCAGTACCTTAAGAAGACCATAGCCGACGATGTCACATGTCGATCCACGATGTCTATCTGCCCATGAAGCTTGTGTGATGTTAGGTGGAGTTTGTGACGACGTGAAAGCAGCATTTGGTGGGTCCTAATCAACATCTAGATTTGGCTTGCTCCTCCTCGTCATGGGGACTCCCGTGTTATTTCCCCCGAATTTTCTCAGGGAAAAAAGCTTTTTGATGGACTGGAGCGAAGAGATTGCCATGGAAATTTGTCGAAGGAAGTGAGTTTGGTGAAGTGGCTAACAGCTAAGAGCGTGCGTCGAAAGGAGAATGTAGCTTAGATCATTCATTTGATGAAGCCAAGTGAAAGCTCCTTAACCCTTCCTTAGGTGGGCCAATGACATTTTGTCTATCTCTTAGGGCTACTCTACATGACTTTCTAGTTGGAGTCCAAATCGGATTGAACTTCTTCTGAATTATTTGGACGCATGCGACGAATCGACCAATCTATTTTGCATCACAGAATAAATGCTTCTCCTTTTAATTATTTCTTTTTCAGCGACGCTTGGGACCCACCACAAAGTTAATTAGACCTCACCACTATTTTTGAAGGATAAAGTTTAGTACGAAGGAGTGACCCACAAAGAAGGAGCTAAACTACTTTCCCAATAGATGTCATCAGAAGGTATCTGTTCCCGAAGAGATTAGAGTTTTGCTAATTGAAAGAAAGGTCATGATGCATATGAAACGTTTCGATGTAAAAATTTCATTTGACTCCATAATCCGCGTTCCGTCCGATTTTAGATCACTAATTTTCATTTTGTAACCGCCGGCATAAAGGACTATTTCATTATACGAATGGATTAATGTAATGAAAATCCAGTGTCGATAGTAGTCCTAGATTCACTAAATGATATCGTTGGTCAGCCTCTATTCCTTGGTCATCGCCTGCTCTCGTCTGTCTTTGAGGGGCCAGGCAACAAGAGAACCCCTTCACGATGGCTTCGTGGTTGCTTCTTTTGAGTTTTCTTCGACTGTGGTTGGAAAGAATTGGGACGAAACGAACATCTCTCTCTCTCTCTCATCTCTCTCCTCTCTCTCTCTCTCTCTCTCTCTCTCTCTCTCTCTCTCTCTCTCTCTTAATTTGAAGGCTACCTTTGCGATCCTATCTCTTCTCGCATTCGTGAATAGCATGAGGCATCATCACATCATGTTCAGCTCAAGAAATTTCCCCCGACCGAAGCCCACTGATCACTCTTTTTAGAGTTTTGAGTGTGCCAATAGAATAGGTCACCATCAGCGCAACTCGGGAAGTTCCAAAAATGTAGGCACCACATAGAAACAGATTGACGGGAGCATGAGTGCTGCTCCGTATTCTTGTCATTCAGATTCAACGCACCTGATTCCCATGTCAATTATGGATAAGTTGAGCATCCGGTTGATTTCGTCGCGAATAATGATCTTCCTTTGGTGTTTTATCTAGGGGCACGGGCGCAGGAATATGACTACATTTAGAAGTCCTAGTATGAACCGGTTAAAGTCCACACCTCTAAGTATGTTCCGACTTAATGGTAATTTGTATGCAGTTAATAAGATTTCAATGAAAACCTCTTCCTAAGGTGCTTCTAATCCCCCCACCAACTATGCCGATTTTGACGAATTTACGAATCTCTCTCTTATATAAATAACAAATTCATTTCTATGTTTTCTTTGACATGTGGCATTAAGTTCCTTGTTCATCATATTAGGTTACAATCCCGAGGGTAAATGACAACTTCATTTATACTATACTTGTTTGTATTATGTTTGATTTTAGCGATATGAACCAATTATGATAATGTTAACCTTTGTCATATCTGATCTCTCACTGCTGCCATGTTTGAGCTTTTGCCGTCACCGTGTCCTCAAGTGCCACTCCGCCCGAAATCAACATCCTCGCCACCAGATCGGAGGGGCCACTCCAGGCCCCATTCTCTCTGTGTGGTCAGGTGGGGTGTGAGCGCGTGACCGCGCTTGGCTCGATTTCGGGGGCTCGTCGAACATGACCGAGACGGTCGATGCTAGCCTAATCGGCATTGAAGGAGGGGAGGCCTAGGTGGAGCTAGATCTGGCTCCTTCATGGGATTTGCCAAATTTGGCTCCATCTGCTCAATCGGAAGGAGCCGATTGCAGGAAGAAAAAGCTTGGGGGTCAAAGGTCCTCACGCAAGATTAAGAGTAAGGTGGTGGGGAGCGCGCGCGAGAGAGAGGGATGAAGAGTCGGGGGTCGTGCACGAGACAAGGAGAATGGTGGTTGGAGGGCCGTGACGGGAGTCGTCGGCGTCAAAAGCAGTGACGACGGCGAGTGGCCCGGAGGTGGGTGGCTGACGACGGATCACGGTTTTTCTTATTTGGGTTAAGCGCACTCATCACAACTCTCCAACGGACGTGTAAGTGCGCGCGCTCTGCTTGGCTCGACGCCAACGTCAAAGTTGCTGCCCGGCCGCAGCATGACTCTTCCGGTCATGAGAAACTCAGCGAACATACAGAATTAGGAAACTTCCAAGTTTGTTCCCCACTGAAAAGGAAAGGGGCCAAAAACCATGAGGAGGGACTCCGATCATTTGACTTTTTCGAATCCATCAAAACCTTGCTTGCGTCGAGTAATGAAGACAAGACAGAAGACAAGACAGTTTTTGGTGGTCCAAGAATTCCAACTGCCATTCCGTTGGTTTGTGAGACCAAACGGTTTTTCTCCCCCTTGTCGGTTAAGGCTGCAAGAACGTTAGGAAATAGCCCTGTGTTTATCATTAATTAAGAGTGTATCAATTTGACTGAAAATTTTATGATAAAGAAAAATATTTTTTATGAAAATCATTTTGAAGAAAAATATATATTATTTTTATGTATTTGATGATTCAAGAAAAGTGATTTCCTTTTTATCAGAAGGTAAAATCAATTTTCTTTCCATTTAAGCTAATTGTTTTTTATCCATAGATTACATTTTTCATGAATTGATTAATTTTTATCATCCAAATTCCAAAAAATCGAAAATCAATTTCGCAAAAATAATTTTTCTTCAAATAAATGGATCCTAAGTTCTCTCTCTTGACATAACCATATTAAAGCCCAACACATCATAGTGGACATGATGAACTAGCAAAACAACAAGTAAAGTGAACTTCTGTGATTTGAGTCAACATATTACCCACAGCTATATATCAAGTATATCCTGTTAAGGTCCACGAGAAAAATTGAAGAGTAGCCAATGATTTGTTTTGGAACGAGATTTCGAAGATACATGATTTCAGATATGATGAGCATTAGATATTGAAGCCTTTTGCACAAAGCATACGGAGCAACATTTTTCATCATGTAGCTCATCTGTCGACCTCATTAAGCTTCAATTAGCCATTAAGAACACTATTCATTCCTTTTGCCGAGGACATCGATAAATGCCGGAGAGCATAAGGTTAATATACGAGAAGAGAACACACTTAAAAAAGATAATTAGACAGTTGGTGCAACAAGTAACAAGATGCTGCTTTCTTTTATTGTAGCTGTCCTGTTCAAAGTTCACGGCATCTAACGAGGCCTGCGCCCCATAGAATTTGGCATGCATTAATTATTGTATAACTATCCTCAACTTGAGTAGTTCATAAGGACTTCATTCAAAACACTGTCGGAAGAAAACCCTCTCCATAGACGACCTTCGTCCCCTTCGATGCGTGAGCAGGAGTACATAACAGTAGGTAGACAACGAGGAGGCCTACGTACAAAGTTTTCTCTGCGGACAGCATTTTCCCGAGAGCTATAATTAAAAAGTCGAAGTACTCGGCATACGTTAGGGTTGGGGATTTCAGACTTCTGCTTGAATCATGTCCAAGTTCCTGAGAATCTGGATTTTACGGCTCATCTGATCTTTGGAACGTTTCATTCTTTTTCCTCGAATTTACCGGCTCATGTAATTTGACTTTGACACCGAACGAGTACTAGTTAAGAAAATGGCAGGAGGCATAACCGGAGCTTAAAAGACTTGTAGGCTTTACGGAGACTATGACATTTTGAAAAAATATTTTTTCAAGAAAACGATAATATTCTGGGGTGTTTGGCTAAAATCTGGAATGAACTAAAAATATCTTCAGTCGTTTAGCGTGGAAATTGATTTTGTTGCATTTCTAAATTTTGTTTGTAGTTTTTTTTTTCTCCCTTCTTCCTCGATTGGTCGTTGGCCATGGCGATGGTTGGCCAAAGGCAAGAGACGAGCTTGCCAAGTCCACGTGAACTTTAGCCTCGCCCGAGATGTGCGAGCTCGCCCTCAGTTGTGGCTATTTGTAGGCCATCAATGTGGTTGGCCACTGATTGAGTAAGAGGCAAAAAGAAACAGAGAAAAGCAAAAAAAAAAAAGGAGAAAAATATATAATAAAAAAGGAAAAATAAGTAAAATTTTATTTTTTCAATAAAAAGTATGAGTATAAGAACCAAATATCTCATTAACTAAGGATCTGAATTTGAGTGCCAAGGACCTACACATGACTTTTGTGGACTCGAACCTAATTGTCTAGAAACTAAAGCTCAAGCATTAAAGACTCGAACGCTGCCTATGCAAACTTAGGCTATGGTGATGAGACATTGGGGCATTGGCACCTAGGCTCCGAACCTGCCTCATTAGACTCGAGCGTGGCATTAGTGTTTCAAGCACGGCTTCTTGGACCTAGGCCTAGGTGCCGAAGATTTGGTCATGAACGCTAGAGACATGAGAACTAACGTCAGAGTTCTCCATGTCTAAAAGTTTTGGGTTCAAGCGCCGATACCTAGTTATATTTTAGAACATATTTTTCAAATCTTCAAAGAAAAAATCAATTTCTTAAAATTAAAACTTTCATAGGAAAATGTTAAAATGAAGAAAATAATCTCTCAATCCATGAAACAGGCAGAAACATATGTCTAATGTCTGTACCAAGTTAAATTTCAACCATCAAATCTAGTGGGGCCTAATTATGAACCGACAATCTCAGTAGTCAATAAATTCAGTTTAGGACAATGCCCCCACCTTAATAATTGCAGAATCGACCATAAGATAATCAAGTCATTCAGTCACATTCGATGTGAGACTTCCGATTCATATCCAACTCCAACCTATTAGACACTAGCGCGCATCTCAGGAACTTCCTCTTTCGGCAATGGACTCTTTACTTTGTTTTAGCACACTTTAGGCCTTGATTTCCTTATACATAAGTCACGGGGTAGCGATTAAACAGGGCTAATTCAGTCGGAGCACCGTCGGGTATCCGCACCAAGTGAATGGAAAATACTTCTGCTTGCTTCAAAATTTTAATGAGCAAAGAGCAAGGAGGAATAATAATACACAAGCAGTGGGCATTATTAGAACTTTAACGTTTGATTTGGAATGTTCCGTTCGAGTCATGATCACTTCGCTTATGCGAAATTGAAGGTTTTTCGAGGCTGACAAGCCCATAGTTACAACCTTATCGGGGTATTAGATGCTATGAGATCGCTTCAATTGATGAAGCGAATGCGCCCAGTACAAGCAGGCTTGATATTCACTGGCAATACAGCTCAAACTTATAATACCGTAAAACATAGCATATCATTTCAGCTTCGGATCTCTGCCAATCTCAATTTGTGAAAGATATCGTTAACTATTTTAGCACAACATCGATAAGTGAATGCATCGATTTGCAAAAAGCTCTAGCGAATAGATGAATGACTGCCCATTCCTCTTCTCTTTTTTCACGAAATAGTAAATTTCGTGAATCATCGTAAATCAGATAAGATTAAGATGTTATTTGTAATTCGATAATATGAGAGGCGAATATGGGTCAGGCTCTTCATTTACCAAGCGGCGCTCGAACTGATTACGAGGTCCGATCCGAGACCTTTTCCTCGCCGACGCTCTCGTGCACTGACGACGACTTCGCCCCGCACGGATTTCATTCGATGATCCGTGACGCGGAACGACAAAAGTCGCATCGCACTTCTTGTCTTGACTGGACTGAATTGGCAATGTCGATCGATTGTCCGCCCTCAGCGACTTTTCCCCAACAGTCAACAGCGTTTTCTCTTTTCTTCCCCTTATTGAAGAGAGAGAAAACACTTCGCCACATGCTACTTCCATTATTGTCAGTTTCTTCAAGCATCTGGGACAACTTCCCTTTCCTTTTCTTAATTTGGGTCTTTCTCCTCTTTGATTCCATCACCGTCTTCTTCAAATTCGGAGTCGACGGAGAGGAACGCCGATCACTGTGCTTCGTGAGCCGTTGCCAAGAAGATTCAACGCGATTTGCCAAGTACTCAACTACCATTCTCTTCACCAACCTTCTCTTTCGCGGAACCACACTCCACTTCTTGGTCCCGAAGCTCGTTCCTCTGAATATTTCCACCTCGACCGACGTTGCGTCAGCGCGCGTTCTCGTGGTGTCCTTGCTCGGCTCCGTCTCGACAGCTAGACCAAAGCCTGCAACGTTAGACATTTCTTGACGTTGGTATAAGAAAGAGCCAACCTGCTTGTCCGAATTCCTTCGACGCGGTGCGAATTTGGGATACCCTTGACGGAACTAAAAGAGACCCATCAGCTTAATTTTATAGCACGAGAAGGGTTTCTCTTTAGCTGTTTGCCTTTGCAAATTACGCAGCCATGCCGTATTGGAAGAGGGCTTCGAGGAAGCATTGTCGCAAGCAGCAATGCCTTCCTCAATTGTCTTGTAGCAACAAGACCAATCGATGCTTAAGAAGCGACCAGATTTGTCGATTTCCCCTCTCCTAAGGAAAAGCGGATATCGAGTAATAGGAAGTGACGACGCACGTGTGTCTGAATCCAATGCAACGAAATCTGTCTTCACTTATCTGCAATTTAAGAAAGCAGTCATGATTGGGAGGTGCTTAGATAAGGTCTTTCTTTTGGACAGTAGTCCACACCGATCCATATCTAATCTCAAGGATTCATTAGGAGGGGCTTGCCTGTACTTGCCACTAGCTATGTTGACCATGCCGAAGGGAGTTAGATAACTCGGCAAGACAATGATAAATAATTCAACCATTGCAAAGTGCCACGTCAATTGCTGATGTGACATTTAATTTTTTTTTTCACTCATGATCTGTAGCTAATTAGGATGGGTCCGTTGGGGTAGAATGAAAAAAATAATAAAAGTAAGATTTTCCTCTTCTTCGAATAAAGAAGAAGAAAATGACCTATGCCAACAGGAGCAAAGACAGATGGTTAAGGTGTAAGGATAAAAGCAATAGGTCTGAAAAAGTATCTAATAATATTCAATTTGAATATTTGTACCCTATTAAGATAAGGAGGCACGGCAATAACGGGAGATCCTTTTGAATACCTATTGTAATAGGAAAGCCTGGGCATGATGACTTAGTGTCATCCTTACCTTCCTCCGACTTATTACTAGCAAAAAAATTTCAATTATTTTGAAACTAAGTGGAGGTTCGAACTTACTGATGTTGAAAAATCAACGGAATCCCCATCTTTGGGTGTTTAGATATCCTTTGTAAGCCTTTGGCTTAAAGCATATACTTCTCCATGTGGATTCTTATTTTTCTTCAAACTTTACTTATGTCTTTTTTAAGATGGAAGTGACTTACGAGATGCCATAAATTCTTAGATTAATTCCTTTTTCCCCTTAAGCACTCAAAACTTTGAATTTTTTGCAATTTCATCCCTTTAATTTTAATTAATGCAACCGAATCCTCTCATTTTACTGATTCATGCTATTAAATAATTGCTTCAATAGTCTTTGTGGTGACCTCACCTTCATTCCCACCGGTTCCAGTTTTGGTCTTCTAAACTTTGGTTTTTAAAAGCAAAAATTGGATTATACCCTAAATGTCCAAATTAGATTGGGTAAAGAAATTACCCCTTTTTTTTCTCATAAACAAGCGTCTTGAGTAAGATGAGCACTGAAACCAGATTAGCTTAGTCGGTTTTGGAAGATTCACAGTTCCGAAAGTCTAGAATCGGCAATAGTCCATTCGGTTCCCCATTTCGGATGTGAACTGAACCATTTTGATCACCTGAATCAAACTCGTTCTCTCTCTTCTTCTTTATTTTGTACAATTTTTTTTTCTAATAACAAAAGATTTCTTAATAGTTGAGTCTAAAAACTCATAAACTCTAATAGCTCTCTCCCGTGCAAGCCTCTGCTCAACGCCTCCCTCTTGCTTGAGTCATGTCCCTCTCGCTGAATGCTTCTCTTCGCTGTTGCCTGAGTTGCGTCCCTCTCGCTTGACAACTCTCTCTCTTGGTCTCATCCTGAGACTTGATTCTCGCCTCCCTCTGTTGCTCTTGCCTCTTCTCACCAATTCGATAGCTGATCGTAACCACCATTGCAACTCATCAAGGCTCAAAATTTTGTTTTGGGCCGTTCTATATACAAAGTATAGGCTAAGAATTACATTTGAGATTCATGTGAAGTAATCCTCTATTTAACATCAGTTGTATCATGTGTGTGTATATATATATATATATATATATATATTTTCATTTGGTTGAATTCATGAAGTAGGTTAGACTATACAACACTTGCGGTCTTGTAGGAAATTGGAGAAAAAAAAGGAAGACACCACTATCATTTCCTGAATCCACCCGGTTTGGTTTCATGATGAGATGGTCTAGTTCTTGATTCCTAAAATCGGGAATCAATCTTTCTGGTTCGATTCTCAAATTTAAAGTGGAATTGATTTATCCAAAAATTAGTCACCCCTAATCTTGAGTGAATTTAAGAAGTAGTCTCCACTAGCAATGAAACATAGAATATACTTATATTCTACATATATTGAACTGATTAGGTAATGACTGGGGAAATGATGACGTGATATGCTTGGAATGTTGGTTTAAAAATTGATTAGAGATTTTGGGTACTCAAAAACCCCACTAGTATATTTATTCTCGTTATTTACATCATTAAAAAGCCAATTCTCACTCTTTTCTTGATTTTTTGAATTTCAAAAGCAAGTTTAAGTAAATTCAGCCTTGAAGTTCATTGTTAAAAATATAATAATTTGGCTTGCTGCTACTTATAGATATATCATAATCACTATACTATGGCAATTTACATCCTTAATCTGCTGCGCTTCCAAGGAGTAGATTTAAACAATATAAAATCTATACGTTGATATCGTAGCTATAACTGACGGTATCCATGGAAATATGCAAGAGTAGTACTTTCTCATAGTTTTTCGTTCCTAAAATTTTTGGACAAGTTAGACCCGTGTATATTCATATTATAAATCACGTAACCATCCATTGCATTCTCAAATCTTAATTATCTATTAATCATACTTAAAAATCAGTACTGATATGATGTATTATAGATATTTATGCAATAATAAGGTTTCGATTTTTCTTAAACTGATTAGAAATTAAATCATATATAAATTCATTTTGGTGCCAATTTGGAAACCCACCTTTCTTTCATGCTCGGTTCAATTGACGGCCGACCTTCGCGGCTTCGCTCTGTTGAAGTCGACCCCCTCAGCTTTGATTCATTGGGCTTCGCCTTAGCAGTGAATTCTTGAGGACGAAGATGAAGCTGTCGTGGAACAAGAAGAACACAAGCACCAAGCGCTCTTTCAGCGCCGTTTCCAAGTACCCATCTCTCCCTTTCGACAATCAAGACGACCCGTCGGCCAAACACCCGGAAGATGCTAGCGTTTCGGGGAATCGAGAACGACCCGCGTCGAAAGCCCTAGCTTTGAATGGGGGCGGCCCGTCATCGTCACCTGATCACCAGCAATTGGCTCGATCGTTTCAGTCTCAAGGCGACAAGCTCGCGGAGGTGAAGCACGGTTCTATCACGCGATTCTTCGTACCTCCCTTCAGTTTCTTTTGCCCTTCTGGTTTTCTTGAAATTCTGATGCTGTTCTGTTGAAGTCGAATTTGACTGACATGTAGAAAAGCTCACTGCTTATCCACGAATGTTTTAGCCTGTCCAACATGTCTGATTTGAGAGGTTGCTTACTGGGATTGTGCCGTTTTCGCCGCGAGAGCTTGAAAAGATAATTGCAAGGCTAATCTCCATTGATTTGCGGGGCAAATTTCTTCAAGGTCCTTGTTTTTTTTTTTTCCTTTGGAAATTTGCTTTCCAAAGAACGCGTATTTTCTCGATTTTGTTTTTGGTTCCTCTTTTCTTTAAGGCCCGCCATATTATTACCGGTGTTGAACTGGAATGAAATGTCCGATCGAAATTTAATTTCCAGATTTATGTTTCCAGCAGGGGAGTGTGTTGGGGTTAATGTGCTGCAAAGGGAATGGAATGGAATGATTGGGGATATGGAATTACATGAACGATATGGTCAGCAGTTACTTGATTGATGTTGATTTGCCGAATATTAAGTTCCTTTTCCAATTGGGTCGACATAATAGTAAAAGCCCACAGTCCAATTTGTTAATCTGAGCCTAAAGATCTTGGTCAGTTTGTGCAGCTTGTTTTGGGTATCGGGATACTCCTAACTGTGGACTTGGCCGCCTTAGAATTCGCTTTAAAAGTTTCCAACTTCACTGTTGGCTGCTCCTGGCTATCATCCCTTAGCATTGTTTTGGAAACTCGCGTCAGCATCACATAATCAGATTATGAGGGTCATAGGATGGTCTATATCTCTTGGTGGCAAGTAATTTTCTTGGCTCATGACCTTTGCTTCCTGACAGAGTTGGCTTATTGGCAAGAGGAACTCTTCTAATATCCTCTTGATATCTACAATGGAAAATGTTGAATGGCTTGACTGCTGCTGGATGTTCCCTCATCATTGTTAAGATTGTGATCATTCTCTAGTTTGTAGCCCTGATGAAAGGTTTTGATGTAGTTTATTCATGTAAAATTATTGGGCTTCATTCTTATGGCTCATTCACTTCTGAAGGAGGGAAAATATCGGGAAGCACTGGGGAAGTGGGAGAATGCTCTTACCTTGATGCCTGAGAATGCAGTTTTGCATGAGCAAAAGGCACAGGTCCTGCTTGAGATAGGCGATGCATGGGGTGCTCTGAAGGCAGCAATTAGTGCGTCCCAGATCCTATTCCTTTCACTCTTTCTTCACGTCTTTAATCAGATGATTAGTTCTTTTTTTTTTAGTCTCAGCAGCCCTTAGCAGTGTCACCTAATTATATATACAACATTTTTCTTCTTGAGGTTTTTTTTTTTTTCCCTGTTCTTGATTATGTTCTCCATCTGGTAGTCAAACATTCTAATAGTTGGAAATTTTGTTCACATGAATGACCTTTTTCCTTGACCATTGATTTGGCAACATTAGTATCGCATGCTTAAAAGCTTTAACAAGCTTAGAAGGTCTTCGACCTCTGCCGTTAAATTTCCCAGCATACTTACAAATGTCCTTTCCCCCAGGAGCCACTGAATTGGATCCATCTTGGGCTGAGGTACGTCTGGAGTTCTGGATGAACTCAGGTGCAATTTTTTTAGTTATATTCATGCATGTTGCATGTTTTGACTATGTGATGGCTTGTAGATCTTGATGAAAGTCTTCTAGTATCTATTGATCTGTGTTGCCATGTGCATAACATTATCACACTACTTTACCATTGGAAGCATATGTATTGCTCGTATTAATTTCCCTCATCGACATATTCACCTTCGGTGATGTCTGTACTTCCCATGTAGATCGACCCCTTCATGTTGCTTTCTGTTTTCTATGTCGAGGATGCGAATTTATAATGTGGTCTCTCTTTTCTTTGTGGCTTTAATGAACAGCAGATCTTATTAGAAATTACTCACTTCGAATTTCATACGAGAGATTACTCACTTCGAATTTCATATAAGAGAGGTATTGATAAATATTTGTCAATATCAATGATCATAGCCAATCAACTTCATTATCTTTTTAAGAGAGTGATTCTGGCCAACTTTTGAGCTACCTATTAAAGACATTTCTTGGCTATAAGGAGTATCAGCAAGAGTAGCTGTTACACCTTCTTAGTTTCTAATAAGTTATCTGCTTTTTAATAGGAACAACAAGTGGATGGAATGGAATATACTAAGTTGTGGATGGAGAAGGGATCTAATTGAAGGATCTAATATAGAAGAGTATAGCCCAGAAGGGCGCAAATACATGATTCTGCAAGTAGAGAAGGATGTGTGAGTACTGGCTAAATGAAATGAAGGAACTCATTGTGATATTAGCTAAAATAGGTCTCTTTTCCTTAGTCAGAATCGTCTTCACATGTCCTTTACATAACCTCCAGGAGATGAGTCCCTAAATTCATGGAGGCATGCGAATTTGCTATGTTACATATTATATAATATGTTAATTGTTGAACAGAACAAAGTCAATATCATTTATCACGTTATTGTGTTCACTTAATTTTGTGTATGTTCATGATTGTTAACTTTCTTGCTGGAAGAAGTTTGTCATACCGGCAATTTAATTATTTTTTTTCCCCTGTGGAGTGTTGAATTATGCAGGCATGGATCACCCTGGGTAGAGCACAATTAAACTTCGGAGAGCCTGATAATGCCATTGCTAGTTTTGATATAGCATTATCTTTTAAGGTATGCTGCTGACCATTGTTATTCTTCTAGCTTTTGTGTGCAAAGATACTAATGAATCTGACTCCATATTGCAGCCGGATAGTGAAGAAGCTCAAGATGACAGGAGAACTGCACGTCTTCTTGTAAAGAAACGAAAGCAGCTGCATTTGTCGGGCATGAGCACAACAAAAAACCGTTTTGTGGTTGGCGACAAAGAATGACTTCAGTCCAGATACTTACAAGAGCTTTTTTATGTTCTGGCACTAGAGAAGGAGTCCATGGCCCCTTCGCATATAAAGCTTTGACGAGTATGAGCAGCTATTATACCTTAATAAGCGCTTAAGAAGATGCAAGGTGGTCGAAGAAAAATTTATGCAGTCTGACTTTCCTTGTTCGAAACTAGAGGCCTAGAGTTAGGAGGATGTCACCTCTCTCCCGACCGAAATCTGGTCTCTTTAGATATCTTCCCTAGGACTTTTGTTTCTTCTTGGCTACTTTCTTCTGAATGCTTCTTGTATATTATTGTACTAATTCTTTTGAGCATTACGCTATCATCTGCTGAAAAAGGATGAATGATGACGGCTGAGCGAAGAATGTAAATTCACAAAGCATCCTCAGCTGTCGTTGTGGCTCTGACGCGATACTTCACTAAGGCAACGTGTGGAGTGTCGATTATACTACATTGGATCTTTGGTCTTTCTACTTTATCGTTGTGCTTCGAAATGAATGAACCTTTGTCCGCGTTTGAAAGCTCTTGGCTGAACCGCGATCACGGTGCCTATACTAATGATTGTTAGTCTTTCGTCTGCTGGTTATTTGTCAGATGGTGGTAATCCACAGAGCACTGCCGTGATTTCTCAGGGGCATTCACCGCGAAAGGCTCAAATCCAGGAGCACGCTACTTGTCGGAAGTGAATTGATTCACCTAGAACTCGAACAGTCCCTAATAATTCTGTCGGTGCTCAATGCATGAGCACAGACTCCCCATGCCCAAGCAGCATGCACTTCTGCTAGGACATCCCCACCTTATACAGCTCTCTCAGTGCTTCAAACACGCCAGGTTTAGCATACGGTTTCTCAGCATGTAAGTTGCTTCCCCTATGCGTAGCTAGCTAGTTCTGCAGCCAAGCGAAAACAAATTGTCGAAGAAAAATAAAATCCTAAAACTGAAGAAACGATTGCCATACTAAAGATGCGCTGAAGAAGATACCCTTTTGAATATATCGACAGTGGCCTGTTTCCATCATTACCTCTTTTGAGTGCATCAGAAATGCAGGCCTCCTAAGCACTGTTTATCTCGGTCTAAAGAACCTTAAGAGCTCAATCACAAGTGAATTAGCAAAGAATGTTTAAGCTACACATTTACACTGTCTCGTTTTTGACAACATCACTGGGTGGAAGAACAATAACTCAACTGACAAAACTTGGAAACAGTATTGTCTTAAGTGACACGAATCAAAAGCACAACCATAATAAAGATACATGTCATCGCAAAGATCAGAAGCCAAGTAAAGCATGTGGTCTTAGAGCTTTTAGAGTACATCTCTGTTGCCCGTACATTAACCCGATTTGTGCTTGCCAAGCTGTGCTCAACAGCGTTCTCTGTTGAATCAAGTATCTGCAATGCAACCCATAAGGATCTGGTCAGACTAAGTACATTGTTAAGTTGGATGGAATAGCCACTGCTCTGGGAATTTTCATGATTAAAGCAGCCGTTTTGCAACAGACTTGCAAGATTGAAGCAGATACAGTCAAGTTACTTCCCGAAATTGCCATTATGAAAGGAATTAAGATATAGGAAAATTAAGAAACCTAACATGGTATCAAGATTTACTTTTTCTGTATTTTGCAGGGACTGGCTCATCACAAGGCTACTCTCTTTCAATTGCCGAGCCAAACCAACCATTTCATCTGTCAGATCCTCTTGAAGCTTTCTGTTCAAGAGGAAAAGGTGCAATCACATGATGTGCTTAAATATACTTAAAGAAGTACAATAATAAAAACGAAGTATTGGTCAAAATTTTCAAGCAGGAGCCACAAAGTAAGCTTAAGGTTCAATGGGAAAGATCGGTAAACTAGTTTGAACCAAAAAACAAGCTTAGAGATAGAAGAGCCATACACTAGTCTCACAGCATATCTTCTTCAACTTTTATTGAAACCAGCGTCTTGAAATTTTACTCTACTTCATTCTGTTGTGCTATTGTTCAGTGTGTATCATTTCAACATATCTTCGTACCTGACCAGATTCTTTGATCTTACATTCCAGCCTTTACACCTTGGTTTTTTGAGTTCTCATAATGACGACAAATAACAACCATATTTTTTCCACACTAGTAGGGTTCAGCTCTCTAAGTTCTTAAAGTGCCCCCATAATCAGGTGTTTTGGGACCAAAACATTTTCGAAACAGGACAAGAAGCAATGCATGAACTGATCGATAGCTCCGGGTATGGGAAAAACCCCAAAAGATAATGCTGTCAAGCAATAACATGACTATTTTTCATTACTGACAAACAAGAATGAAAAAACCTACCTGTGCTTTTCAATGTGCGCTTGTGCTGCAGCATCTAGCTTGACAGGTCCTGATGCATCAACTTCATTATGGGATTGAGTTGTATCAGTCGTACTTGAGGTCGGCCTGTTAAAGAATCTAAGTGAGAAGTTACAATCACGAATAGGTAATAGCTCATGGAGGTAACTTACTATTGTGATAAAAGGCACTCTGTTAAGAGTTACATAAAACAAAAACATCATCACAGTAGTATGTTCACTTACGCAATTCTCCTTCTTAATCCTGATTTTGGGGTAACCGGTTCTTCCAATTCTTTATGAGAACTTTCTCCAGAAGAACTTCCTGGAAAGGGCTCCTGAGACTCTGGCACATCATCCTGAGAAATGCAAGCAGAGTACCATGTCATGAAACCTCACACCCAACGGAAAGCAACTCAAGGCAACTCAAACTTTTTCAATTAAAGAGTGCACTTAAAAAGGATTGAATAAGTGAGTTCACAACCTCCACAGGCACATCATAGACACCAGCAAGAAGAAAAGCACAAGAATTTGCAGCAAGAAAAGCACAAAAATTTGCAGCAATTAGCAAATATCTAGTACAGTAATCCCCCAACTCTCCTCTAATTTCTATCACGAATAATCGAGAATACCTCTTGGTCTACTCATAGCCTTTCCAGTCAATACTTTTTCGGTCATCACTATGTTAAATGGGAAAATGTCATGAACATGTAAAAAAAATCAAAAACTATATAAAACATTGTGACTAGAGGCTATTCATGCATCTTCACCAACTTTGTCACAATTTGTCTTCCTAAATGAAAAAACCAAACTAACTAAGTGCCAAGTTGTCCATAACAAAAAAGAGAACTGTCTAAGCTCCGACTGATGCACAGAACTGTTATTGTTCAGTATGCCAAATGATTGAAAGTATAACTCATTCTGAACAGCAGTTTAAGAGGGGTTCCTCTGCCATTAAGGAATGTAAATTCTGTTTCATCCACAACAGCACAAACAGACTCTGCTAGAACCATGAAATGATCGAGAACTCAAAACCCAGGTTCGTATTAATTCATCCATTTATTTTCAGCTAATAGACTTTCACTTAAAGCAATCAAGAAGACGAAAGTAAGGATAGCCACCTTTAATTATATTCAGTAATTGCAGGACAAATAAAGTTGATATAACTTTATAAATCAGACCAAATATGTCCAAGAGACATGAAAAACCAGCAGTAAACAGATATCAGCTATCATATCGAAAACCAGCACTTTAAAGGTCGCATAAACTCACCGAAGGAGCTGATAACTTAGCAGCAATTGCTTCAATCTTTTCAGAATAATCAATCAACATCGCCTTTGGAACTCTGCACCAACAAACCGAGGCACTTATCAAGGCAGCAGATCTGATGTGTGCTGATTTGACTATGTGCATGTTCACTTCAAAGACGCAACAAAGACAAGGTTAAATTTCATATAACTTCTTCCAACAAAGTCACTAACCTTCACATATGTATCTCCTACTAAGCAACAAATGGCAACTAATGTAAAATTCTGAAGCATGTAGCTGTTAAGGCATGCTTACTTGTGCGCACACACGCAAGCACACACTTGCATATAACACCGAAGAAAATTACTCTTAAGTACGATATTGATAGCATCACTGAATCCCCCCCCCCCCCCCAAAAAAAAACAATCATAACGATAACAAAATTTGGACTAACAGCTAAAGGCATTTCCACGAGCCACAGAAACAATGGAGATCACTCACCCATTCACAAATCCTCTCATATTTACAAGACAAATTGAAACATCAACATACACAATGCCTACCCAAAGAGCAAATATTCTCTACTTCTGTGCTTCATGAATAAGAAATTAAACTTCTCAATGGATATATCATCCAAAACACTAAGCTCGATAAGTTAATCGCACTGTCCTGGTAACAGATAGACCACATGAAAAAGGCTTGTCCGGAACCTAATAAATGTCTCCCCCTCTCTTTCCCTCCCTCCCTCTCAAATTAGCATGACTAGCCACTCTACAAAACCAGGGAATCGACAAAAAATTCAGAATAGCTTGCAATATTTAATTGGTTTAATGGTTGATGGCCAAAGTCTTCTTTCTGCTAGTCCTACTGAATGAATATAAGAGCAACAACAAGCTGTCCGTCATCCAGCCAACAAAACCATGCCATAGGGTCCATGACCAGAACATCATGTAAAAAAAGTCCAACGAGCAGTCCGATGTTCAAAAATGAAAAATACAATATGAATGCTCATCTCATTTAACAACAACAGTCAATGACACACAGTTTCAAAGGACATGTGAAGGACCTTGGTAACCCATCTGGTGTTCTCTCCTCAGCCAGCTGCTCCAGTTGTTCTCTTAGAGTAGCAACATACTACAAAGTCGCCATGACAACAGCATTGTAAAGTAAAGAGATGCATCTAGCACTAAAGAACATTACAAACTAGAAATGAGAAAGTCACTAACTAGATTAACAACAGAGCACACCTGATCGAAACATACATTTGACTAAATTTTACAAAGCATATTAAGTCGTCCTAAACTAATCATCTCCTGGGAGATTCGGTTCATAGAGGTGAACCGCATACATGTAACTGAACTGGTCATTAATTTCTAGATTTAGCACTTGTTTGGAACTTCAAAATATTTCAAGTTAGTCATCTCACTTGTAAATCCTTTTCTTTGGCCAGGATAAAAAGTGGGACAGGCAACCCACAGTTACACCCTCTGGGGTAACTAGAAGGATCCCGTACCACTAAGATCAAAATCAAGCGATCATTGATTGTGATAAAAAAAAAAAAAAGCTACAGGACACAGTATCAGCCATATGCTACCAACAAAGAGATTCATGCTGGTGATTACCCACGGTCACAATAAAAGTTACCACACTTTGTATCGAGAACATGTTCAGAGATCCTCCATTCGCTTCATCCAAAGTGTCGACCTTTTTCTTATTTGGAGTCCCCAAATACTAATTGATTCATGTAAGTCGCCAAACTTTCAATTTAGGCAAGCTCCTATCCTCACGAGTCATTACTTTTTCCTTCTCAAAACAAAGTTTGATTTCTCAAGGAGAATTATGATCGCCCCGACCAAAGTTCAGTCGATTTAGGCAGACTCGTCCGAGCAAACTACTCATTGAAGTCCGTCCGTTAGAAAATCATCAAAAACACAGCGCGCTCAATTGAACAACGCATAAAAAAAGAGAACAAGGACCGGTCCGGTTTCAGAGAAAAGACATACGTGAGCAAGTTTCGCTTGATTCTCTTGCTTAGGCGCGGCTGCGAGTAACCTCCTCAGGTTCACCTCTGTGCGGCTGATCCCCATTACAAGAACCTACACCTTGGGCAACCAACGACGAATTCGTCCGGGCGAATCAAAATAACCTCGATAAATATGGACAGATTGGAGGGTTACCGGAATCGCTCGTTAGCCTGCGATTCGCGATCTCGGGCGCACGCTCTAAAGGGAGGACAGCCGCCGGCGATCTGGATGGCCGGAGGCGGTGTTCTATTGTTTGAAGAAAGAGGAAGGCAAGAAGAGTGGGGGGAGGGAGGAATCCTAATAGCTCCTTGCGTCAAAATTATGAATGGAAATACGCACATGATTTTTTTTCCCAATTCCTTTTAGAAGTTGAGAAATCATCCTGACATTTTCATTAGGGACGTGATACTTTAAAAAATATTTAAAAAGTAAAGACTACGACGAAATAAAACAAATGTTAAAAGTTAAATTTGAAAAAATTATACATATATATATATATAGCCGTACTGAGACGAGGTAAGAGTCTATTGGCATTCCATGAGTTCTCACGAGCACTGAGGGTTTCCTAACGACGGCGAAAGCTAGTGGGGAGATTGCATGATTCGGGCCAAATTTGTTGAACTCGTTGGTCTTATCAAGTTTTATACAGGATCACTGATCGAGAACTCAAAACCCAAGTTCATATTAATTCATCCAAATTTATTAAATTCGTAGTTCATCAAATGACAGATCTGATAAAATATGAAGATATCCGATTTTAATTCCGCAGTTCGCCAAACAGTTGATGTAATATGAAGAAATCCATGAATTTCTTATCTTATCATATCCTATTCATTCATATATCATTTAGAAATTCGAACGATCAAACACAGCCTTAATGAGCTGGGAAATGGATCACCTAACATAATATTAAGTGATTTACCCCTTCCTCTATCTTTGAATCAAAAAGCCTCCCTATTGTATGGGGAAGACCACCCCCTCACCTCAACCTCACCCTCACCTTTGGATCTCCTAACATTATGTTAGGAGATCGATGAGCTGATGATAGGGATTGTGTGTCCTCAACGATCAATAACAGCGATCAAACGATTTCCGTTATCGACAACTAAAATTACATATCATAATTATCGTCTATTTGGGTCATATAACCCTTGTTAGGCATCGCTTCCCCTTTGGAGATGATCAATCACGGGCTGGGCATCATCCCTCGCGAGCGCATGGACACCGGCCCTTACCCGCCTTTCCTTCCATCTCTGTCGGGTTCTCTTCTTCTATTTCCTGTTTTTTTTTTTTAACTTTATAACATTTTACTTTGTCGTTACTAAAGGAAATCACAGTATTATACATGTTAATTACCAATCTGTCTCGTTATTGCCGACGTAAGTTTTATGTATGAATTAGAATCAGGTCGGCTAAGACGAGGATGACGATTTTTATTTTGTAGAGAGTTGAGTTAGGGAATATGTATGACCATGTCAAAGATACAAATTAGCATTCTCAATCGCATCTTCATGAGATAAGATCGGATGTCAAATCGCTGCCCATTTCGCCTTCGAGGACATATCTTTCTTTCTTGGACCCAAAGAAAACCCTAGAACTCTGAACTCAACCCAATCTCTCTCTCTCTCTCTCTCTCTCTCTCTCTCTCTCTCCTCCGAGCTCCACCAAAGCCAGGAGAAGAACCAAAATCAACACCTTCCAACCACTCCCGGTCTGATCGCAGCAGCTACATCGCACCACAAGGAGCTCGCGGTATCCTCTCTCTCTCTCTCTCTCTCTCTCTGCTTGCTGTCTTCCGCGATCCGTGAATTAGGGCCGAGTGGGGTTGTGTTGAGGCTACGTGCGTTGGGCTGATCTCTTTTGTTGTAAAGGTGACGATTTGAATCCCAGTCTGTTTTTTTTTTTTTTTTTGGTTTGCTTCCTTGCGTGTATTTTAATTCACGATTGATTGTTTCTGCGATGCTGCTGTAGGCAGATTGTGTCTATGATGTTGTAGGAGTGCAGGGCTCACGGGCACCTATCGAGATTATTAGAAGCAACTAATCCAGTTTAAAGGGTGACGGGTTAAATGGTGTAGCTGGAATTTTATGGGTAAAGTTTGTCCTAGACCAGTAATAGAGGTCAACTCCAGTGTAATAACATTGAATGATTCCTAAAGATGCGGGATGTTACGTTGGAAAGATGTCAAATTTTGGGAGGATTGGCGAGCATCACTAATGTCGGTATATAGAAGACAAGATATTGCTTCTCTGTCTTTGATAAGATAACTGAGATTATGCATGGAACCTTCCTTTGTCAGGCATCTAAATTGCAGTGTAACAATTGACAATTGCTATTGAATCAAATGTTGAAAGGCCATTCGGCTGTCTTGAATATGAATATGCTTTGAAACTAAATGGAACAATATGAGCATCCTTCACTGCTTGAAAGAAAGGAATTACAAGAGTGTTGTTAGAGTAGGCTAGGGTGGGTAGAGGCTCGCATTTGGAAGCAATCCCAATCTATCCTTATTCAAATACTTCGTGTCCTGTCATGTGAAGATTGGGGAGCATGACATGCTATCTACAGAAGTCCCCAACAAATTCAGGAGTTGCTTCCTCTTTTAATTATCATGTGTCTCCAACATGCTTTTCTGAGGTAGCTAACAAGGAGCAAAGGTCTCTATGCTTTATGTTTTGAAGGTTTAGGGGCTCGACTATAGCATAGGGCATCGGGTTCGGGTGTTTTGGAGTTGGCATACTTTGTTCTTTGTACTTTTATTATTCACTCTAACTTGTTTGACCAGTGGAGATTTCTCTCTTGGTATACTCAAGGCATTTGACATGAAGGCATCAATTTGTTCAAGGAAAGCTAGTTTTCCAGTTTTTTTCCTTTTGTTGCTGACCGGGGCCTACAAAAGTCAGGCATATGCTATCAGAGACTATCACAAATGAAGTATTTATATTGAGTTCTATTGGAATGTGGTATCTAATTATGCAATAACACTAGTTCGAACAGTGGTATTAGGAATTGAAATTGGACTGTCTAACTCTTTGTCTGGATATCCAGAAACAACAGCAGCAGCAGCATCTTTCAGTTCTGAACGCCTTCTGCCCAAATCAAGAAATGGCTTATGTAGATCATGCATTCTCAATTTCAGATGAGGACATGATGATGGAAACCACTTACACTGTGAATAACAGGCCGCCAATCAAAGAGATTGCCCTTGCTGTATCTCTTCTTGTTTTTGGAAGCATCGGCATAGTCTTGGGCATCATCATGGCTTCCTACAAAGTTGGTGGTGATCGAACCCATGGTACACATATGCACAGATAATATTTTTTTTTTTCAATTATATTTCTCTTTCATTTTCTTTATCAGAATTACATGATTTATTTTTGTTAACTAAAATGGTTTTTCCAGGGGTGTTCTTTGCAATCTTAGGGTCAATCTTATTCATTCCCGGATTCTACTATACTCGCATTGCTTATTATGCGTACAAGGGGTATAAAGGTTTCTCGTTCTCCAACATACCACCTGTGTAAAGCCTCTACCTGTTATTCTATGATGACAATGCTGCTCATCATGTACAGATCTTTCTGCCCCCACTTTTCTTGTTTATCTTTTGATATGTTTCTATGAAGCTTCATGCTTTGTCTGGGGTACTTCATTAGTATATGGACTCTTGATGTCCTATGAACAAGCACAGAGTGTACAAACAATATCGCGTTGGAATATACTAATGACATCATATCTTTTCCAGAGGCTATCTTTGGCACTTTCTTTGGACTCATCTTTACAAGTGGGATTTCATTTTTCTCTATTTTCATAACTAAAGCTGTTACCGACGTTGTGGCACTCCGATCTTTCCATACATTAATTGTGCCTTTCCAAGGATTTTGTGCTTTCTGTAATTCATCTTTCACCTCATTTCCATTTGTAACTCCATTTCCAGGTTGACAGTCCCATGTGCTTCGCTGCATTAATGCACTCATTGCATTGAATATGCTTCACAAAACACGCTCTAAAAACTTCAACCCCATATCAAAGCTATGTAATTAGGATCATGGACAAGAAGAATAGATTTTTTCTCCTCTAGCTGAAGAAAATGTGTGTGGAGTGATGAGCCAAGACAGAGCAGAGAAGCATCAATAGAGTGGAGGCGAGCTGGTTGATGCTTGGAGAACCAAAGTAGAAGAGGGAAACTAAACGAGCTCCGTTGAGAATTCTGAGCGGCTGCAGTATCGATTTCATTTTTACAGGAGAAACAATGAAAACTAATATTGTAGAGGAAGTACTTTGCCTGTTACGGTTCGGTTTAAACATTCAACTACCAGCTTTAAACTGTTTATCTGTAGCCTCTTGAAGGCCTCTCCGAACATTCAGTTCCAGCCGTTCAAATCACTTTCGCGTCCTCTTTGAGCAAGGGAAGAAAATGACTTGAAGCGGATCCTCTTCTGCTCAGTTCACTAGATCTGTATGATCTCCTCATTCACTTCTGATCAGTTCAGTAAAAAACTTCCTGTTCTGCTGTATTGATCATGTGGCGTCTTTTCTGCTTTCGAATCTCTTTGTTTGTCTACTTGTAAGGAAAACACCCTACCGGATCGATATTTTTATGTAAACTCCGCATTGCACCTCAGGGAAAATGATTGAGCACTCACAAAAGTTTGAGTTTGATTCTTTGTTTCATGTATCAGAGATTTGAAATCAAATATTAAATGTACCGCAATCTCATGGCTGCGCCATTGAGGTCTGTATCAACTATACGGTACATCCCTAAAATCAAGCAAACAAAAATAAAAGGATGATTACTGAGAATGAAAATTGGCGATGTAGGATTAGTGTTCAACGATGGATGATAAATGAATAAATTACACGATATTATTCATCAGTGATATTACATAGTGGTAGAAATTGAAGTAATAAATCAAAACAAAAAAGAGAGAGTGATTACAGTGCACAATCTTCAAAAAGTCAGGTGGTACATATTGATCTACACGGATACTCAATAAAGCATAATTAGGAAAAAAACCTTCAAATGACCAGCTCCAGAACACTGCTTGATCTGGTATGTCCACTCTACTTTATAGAAGATTCTGCACTATAACCACGCTCATTTCTTTCTTCTTGATTGTTGCTTCAATACTAGACTCTGACAAAGAAAAGAAAAGAGACTCGGACGAGTTTTTTTTTTCTTTTTTGCACTACGCATTTCACACCATCCTAATGTTATTGCTACCGGATCATAGAATTTACGTAAATGTCGTTCTTACATTGCACTTGATGAACAATGAAGGCAGCTAAATCAGCAGCTGGATGATCTCTGTTGTCTTGGGTTTACCACAGCAGATACACGTCAGTATCCCAAGCAAGACGCCTCCACGGCGGGGTGCTCCGCTGCTTTTAGTCATCTGGTGGAGAAGTAACGAACCAAGAGAGAAGATTATAAGACGGATTCGAATGTAAGCCACAAGGAGTGATGAGAGGGCTCTTGCTCGATGAAATCTTGTGGAAGGCTTCAGCTTTATTTATACAAACTGAGCCATGAGGAAAAGGAAAATGATATGAGCTTCTGTCCACATTTCCATAGCAGTTCTCATCATCTTCCGCAACCCCACATGAGATTAAACTTGAAAAGGCAGAGATTGTTCTTCTTTTTTCTGATTTTCCTTCTCAATTTTTGCTTTCCGTGATTGCGTGATGCCAATAATGATGGGGAATCTACCACATTTTCCCATGTGAACACTATAAGAACCTGCGAACATACAAATTTCTGGGCAAACATTTCCTCTGCTTTTCCTGTCACCAATTACTGGATGCACCAGGTCCGAAGAGCGCAATGCATGACATAATGAGGTTACGTAATCCCATGCCAGCCTCACCCAATCGGACGATTGTGATCATTCATAAGAAATAACGGGATAATTACCAAAAAAGTTAATGACCCTATTATATTTATGCTAATTTAATTCTCAACCATTTAAAATTCTGAAAATGTGGTCCAATCAGTCAATTTTAGCTAGAAATTACTAAAGTAAATGTTGGCTGCCCCACATGATGCCAGCACTGATGCGGGCAATTTTTGCATTTTGTCGGATTTTTTTTTGTTTTTGTCCTTATTCCTTTGCTGAAAAAATTATAAAAATTTCAAAAAATCAGAAAATATAGAAGTTTAAAAATTTTGTCAATGTCAGCATTAGTGGTGCCACAAAGAACTACCCGTGTCCATGTCAATAATTTCTGGCAAAATTTGCCCGATGGACTATTTGAATAAATTTTTAAAAGGTTTAGAACTAAATTGATCGAATGGAAAGATTTATAACCGAATTAGAATAAATGCAATAGGCTTATGAATTTTTTTTGGTAATTTCTCCGTAAAAAACTGACCAAATCATCTTTCAAGCAAGTGAACTTGCAGGCTCATTTTCTGGACGAACATTCCTGTTCCGTTTGTGCAGTTCAATTGAATGTCATCTTTCTCACTATTGCCACAATAGGTTAACGACGACGACGGCCTTCCCTTGGCTTTTTCCCATTCTAACGTTGATGGAAAAAAGATCGATGCTGATACATTCAAGAATCAAGTTGAGTCTTCATTCCAGGGCAAGGCAAGTTTGGCATCATCTGTTGATCGAATTTAACTCCTGCATATATTCGCCTCGGCCTACCAAATCGAGACGGAGTGCCAATTTGGTCATACAAGGAGCGAAAGAAAAGTGCAAAGTGAAGGTGACCTGGTGTAGAGTCCGGTTGCCATTACAGTTTCACTTTTTAAATCGGTTTGCAATTGGGATTTCAAGATTTTCATCTTGCGCACGCGGAAGATTCGGGTGTGGTAATCTGGAATGTGATGCCGTGTGCCTTTTGGCTTTCGAAAATGGTTGGGGAAGCAAAATAATCTATTTCAGCATTTTAGTACATGCATGACCCATTCACTTTAATCCCTGCTGTTGCGTGCACACTTCATCACACCATACGAGAACACCAGGAGAAAGCTGAACGCAAGACAATCGAGAAATGCAGAAGAAATGTCGACCAGGAAAATGAGTCTGCAAGTTCAATCACACGGGATCGTGGGGTATGCAGAGGAAATGTTACCCGCGAAAGGCCTATTACACCCAGCATTTGGCATATCTTGAGGAACGGAAGATGTAGTCCAATTACTATAGTCTGTGCTCACATTTCCTTGGCACCCAAGATAACAGAGGTGAAGATGTCCACCGTTATCTCAATTTTCGCTGTAAGTTTATGGAAGTTCCGAAGAATTGCAGCGGAAATGTTGGCCTATGTACACTTGGATACTCCCCTATATAAGGTAATGAATTTTTTAACATCTCATCAACCCAAATCATACTCATGTCTTCCCTTGGAAATCATCCTCCGCAATACTTTTATCCTTCTCTCAAAGGAGTTTATCACTCTCTTCCAAGATGGCCAAAAGGGGAAGCATATTGCGGCGGATCCTGGAGCTTATCATCTGCGGCAAACCGAAGTAGCAATGGGGTCGCATTGGCTCGATGATGGAGACCCGAAATTTGTGTCAAGGAAATGATTAGGTGATGTCGATGCTATAAATGTGTAAAGTTTATGTACTTTATATCCGTACTTAATTAGCATCGTTGAGTTTGTTGGGTTTACAGATATGTTAAGGTAGTTAAAGCACTAATGCCAACTCTTATCATAATCATGCGATGTTGACATGCTTTTTTCCTCTAGTGAGTTCGTACCTAACCAGGGCTTTCATGATGTTTCTTTACCTCTGATACTATAATTAGCAAAATGGGTGTACTTTTTAAGGTCGTCATCGTACGATTTGGTTCGGCTTGGAGGCATTTCCAACCCAAACCGAATTTACCGAATGCACTCCATGCTCAAATCGAGGGAACAATGTCTGGTCGTAACTACTGCAACGAGGACTGTGGGGAAGGGAAAGAAGAAGACTCTTGTGTTTTAATCAAGATTATAGCTAGAAAAGTCTTGAGGAAAGAGAACATGGTCCTGACAATTATTACCACGGTCTTCTCCAAATGCTCGACTTTGTTAATCCTGAAGCCCCCGATGCCAGTTTCTTCAGGCACCGAAGCATCTCTGTAATCAAAACTTTCATGTATCCATCCTTTGTTGTCGACTCCTCAGGCTTACGCGAGCCCGATGCATCACATCGTTTGGTTGTACGAGGCAGACCCAACCGGATGGTTGTGGTAACCCAAGAGAAAACTGAGAACTCACAATACCATATCCCAAGCAACTGAACTTGCAGGCTCATTTTCTGCATGAACGTTCTTACTTGATATGTGCAATTCATGTGAATGTCAGTCATCCTCAATATTGCCTCAATGGGTAATTAATAATAACAATAGTCTTCCTCTACAATTTTCACTTTCTAACGTTGATAGGAATGAGTGATGACACGTTCAAGAATCATATTGAGCAACTTCATTCCTTGAATTTATGAGTGGCTCTGTCAAGATAGTGTCCTCAGTTCGTGACGAGACAAGTTTGGCATAACTTGTTAACGAGTTTACTTTGTGCATCTACACATCTCTGACTTACCAATTTGTATGGGGTATAAATATGGTCGGACAAAAAGAGAACTAAGTGCAAAGTGAGGCGACCAAATGTAGAGTCCGGTTACGATTGCAATTAAGATATGAGATCTTCATCTTGTACACGACCCGCGTAAGAATTGTGCGTCGGAATCTTGAAATGCAACGCTGTGTGCCTTCTGGTTCGCGAGGGTAGTTTTGGAAGCCAAATAGTACATATGGTATCCCTCATACATGCATCTTAAGGTAAGTTCAGAGAGAAGACGATCGAGAGATGCTGAAGAAACGTCAACCAGAAAAATCAGTGTGCAAGTTCAATCACATGGGAGATGATATTGCCGATTTGGACTGTAAGAATTGCGAAGGAAAGGTTACCCACAAAAAATTAATTGCAATCACCATTATGCATAATTTGCATGCGGGAAGATATTTGGATATTATCCAATTAGTATGGACAATTGCCATTTAAGTCCTAAACCTTTTGTAATTTTGCCGATTTAGTCCTAAACCTTTTTTTTTTGCCAAAGAAGTCATAAACCTTTTGCAATTTTGCCAATTAAGTCCTTCCAATAGATTTTAGCCGAAAAATACCTACGTGACGACGATGTGGCAACACACATGTACCCTAATTTTTTTTTTGTTTTCTCTTCTTTTTCTATATAAAAAAACGGGAGCTCACCGGCCACTCCAGAGGGCGACAAAGCCCTTGCCTAAAAAAAGGTTTAGGATTAAATCGGTAAAGTTGCAAAATATTTAGGACTTAAATGGCAATTGCCCCCCAATTAGTATAGCCTGTATTCCCATATTAACTAGCACCTGGGATTACAGAAGTGAAGATATCCACGGTAACCTAAAATTTCACTGTAAATTTGTGGAAGGTCATGAGAATTGCGATGAATATGTTGTTTAAAATGCACTTTTTTCTGCTCCTTTATAGGTGGTGCTTCTTGCAAGATCTCAACCCAAATCAGATTTTTGTCTTCCATCGTTATAAAGGGAAATCATTAAAAAAAAATGACTAGCTTCCATTGATTCGGCGGTTCAGGGAAAACGATTTTCTTCAGGGTCATCATATTTGTCGGGACACTTGCCAAATAAGTCCTAAACATTTTACTACTTTGTTGATTCAGTCCTAAACCTTTTTTATGCCAAATAAGTCCTGAGCCTTTTACAACTTTTCCAATTAAGTCATTCCAGCAAATTTTGGTAGGAAAATGTCTACGTGGTGATGACGTAGCCTGATCGGACCTCGCTGGCGACGTGGCAAAAAAAAAGATAAAATTAAAAAAATTAAAAAAGTTAAAAAAAAGGGGATGGCTCTAGCCCTTTACCTGTGGCCGCTGCCCTATCGCCGATGGGGCTGGGCGAGGGTCACTGGCCCTGCTCGAGGCCCGACGGTCCCTCGCTTAGGCGAGGTGAGGCGAGGCTGCGATCTGCAACTGGGTGAGCTCGCCCCGTCCAGCCCTCGCTAGCCACTGGCGAGGGTGGCCCCTGGCCGACGAGGGTCGGGAGAGCTCGCCCAGATCTAAGCGGGGCGAGCTTGCCCAGCTATAGATCGCAGCCTCACTTGGGCGAGGCGAGGGGTCACCTGCCCTCAGCCCTCAAGCAAGGCAGGCAACCCTCTCCCAGCCCCACCAACGTCCAGATTTGGGGCTGGGGGCATGGCCACCACCCCACCGAGGATGAGGCGGTGGCCACAGGTGGAAGGCTGGAGCCCTCCCCTCTTTTTATAATTTTTATAATTTTATCTTTCTTTTTGTGCCACGTCGTCGCCAGCGAGGTCTGGTCATGCCACGTCATCGCCACGTAGGCATTTTCTGGCCAAAATCCACTAGAATGACTTAATTGACAAAGTTGCAAAAGGTTTAGGACTTATTTGACATAAAAAAAAAGGTTTAGGACTGAATCGGCAAAGTAACAAAAGGTTTAGGACTTATTTGGCAATTGTCCCCATTTTGGTCCAATCCCTTATTATTATCAATGCATGGAAACACGGTATCTGTATGCGACCTTATTAGTATCTAGGAGAGAGCAACCCTTGCTCAGGCAAGGGCCTATGATGGTGTTTGCCCCCGCCCTTGTGGGCGGTTTGTGTTTGCGTGCGTGCATGCGCGTTTTTTTTTTTTTAGACTTTCAATTTTTATGATAATCCAGTTTGTATTTTTTAAATTTTTTTTTACTTGGTGCTTGGTGGAAGTCATATCATCGCCACGTGTCTTAAAAAAGTAATAAAATAAAATACATCATCAATTTTCATTAGTCTAATTAGATAAAGTTAACGGAAAAACTCGATTATATAAATTTGATAACTTTTACAAATCTTGAGGATTTAATTGTTCTTTCAAAATAAATTTTAGATTTTCTGGTGTCTATTTAAAAAAAAATCAAACATAAGGAGTTGCTCCAGATTCCTTATCGTTGAATTAGTACTCACTCCACGCTTTTAGCATAAAAAAGACAACACAAAAAAAAAAACTTAGTTTAAGTGATCACTTTGGTTCGAATTTTATTAATTTTTTAAACGTCAAACTGAAACTATATACACAAATTGATAATAAAAAAACAATTCCGATAAACCAATAAACTTGATTTGTCAAGTTAAGATTGATTAGTTTTTCAGTTCTTTAAATACCCCTAATACCATTTCAAATGTTGTGACATGAAATGAGACGTCACAAATACGCTTTGGGAATACCTGTCTCGTGATAGTAGGTAGGTTAGAGACAAATATTTATACACTCATATATTCAAGTGGGAAAAAGTATGTACATATTCAACAGACAACCATGGCATTTAAAATAAAAATCATGTAATCAAAGACGTGAATTCAAATATACATGTACGGTAGTCCTGCAGCTGCACGATTTAGGCCCATATCGACTACTCTGATACATTCCCAAACTCAAAGCAAACAAAATTAGAGGATGACAAGTTTCATGACAAATCTATTCAAGTGCACTCAAAAAAATTAAGAGGGGAAAAATTGCAACGTAGAATACTATACATGGATCGGCAATACATACACGATCTTACGTAATGATGAGTTCGGTAATACGTGATTCATCAATCAGTTTACATAGTGGTTGACTCTTGACAAACCGAAAAAAAAGACTCGGACAAGTTTGGTTATGTGGCGCATTTCCCCATCCCTAAAGAACTACGTGATCCTGACGTTGTTGATTCCTTAACTTTGAACCGACACAGATGTTGTGCTTCCATTGTGCTAGACAAACAAAGTCGAAGGTTAATCAATTGCAGGGTGATCTCCACTGTCTTGGGTCTACTGCAGCAGATACACCCCAGTATCTCCTGCAAGACGCCTCCCCGGCAGGGTGTGCTCCGGCGCTATTAGCCATCTGGTGGAGAAGGAATATTAACCGAGAGAGACTACCGTTAGATGGACTCGGAAGGGAAAACCCCGAGGAGTGATGCCAGAGCTCTTGCAGGATGAGATCTTGCGAAAGGCGTTAGCTTTATTTATCAAGTAACTGGGCCACGAGGAGAAAGAATTGATATGAGCTTCTCTCAGCATTTCCATTGCGGTTCTCACCATCTTCCACAACCTTACGCGAGATTAAACTTAAAAAAGCAGATTGTTTTTTTCTCTGCTTTTGCATCTCGATGTCTGTAATTCCATAATGCCAATTATGATGGGAATCCGACATTTTTTTCCCCATGTGAACATGATGGAAAATCAGCAATACAGCAAATTTCTGGTCACATTCCTCTGCTTTTCTTGTCACCCGATGCATCACATCTTAAGATTTTGTGAATCTAACGTGAGGCCCACACAATCCGACAATGGTAGCAACCCAAGAGAAATACTGAAAACCGACCAAATCATCTGCCAAGCAAGTGAACTTGCAGGCTCTTCTTCTGGATGAACATTGCTCTCGCTTGCTTGGTATCTGCAATTCGTGTAAACATCATCTTTCTTAAAATTTCCACAATGGCTAAACAATAATAGACTTCCTTCAATATTTTCACATTCCAAAGTTTATTGGGAATTAGCAACCACACGTTTCAAGAGTCTCATTGAGCAACTTCATTCCTTGCGAGATGTTGGCATTTATGTGAACGACTTTAAGTTGATGAAATTGTTTGGAATTTGGGAGTGCGTGTGTTCGTTTAGGGGTTGTCCCTGCTGGTGTATGGGACACGTCAATACTCCATGTTAAAGACGCGGAGAGAAAGCTGAACCCAAGACAATCAGAGAGAGGGCACAGTCTCATCTTGCGGCCAGTTCAGAGAAGAGATGGAGAAATGCAGAAGAAATGTCAATCGGAAAATGAGTCTGCGAGTGCAATCACATGGGATCGTAGCAAATGCAGAGGAAATGTTGCCCAAAAAGTAGTTGATCACACTCGCCATTTGGCATATCTGGCGAGAGGAAAGAGGTTAGATATTATGCAACTGCTAAAGTCTGAATTCACGATAGCTTACCGCACAAGATTACAGAGGTTAAGATCTGCACCATAACATTAACTCACTGTAAGATTGTGGAAGTTGATGAGAATTGCAACGGAAATGTCAGCCTATGCGCACTTTTTACTCCTATATATACAAGGTAATCTATCTTGCAACATCTCATCAACCCAAATCACATTTGTGTCTTCCATCAGAAATCATCTTCCTCAATACTTTTACCCTTCTCTGAAAGAAGTCGATCTCTCTCTTCCAAGATGGCCAACGGATCGCAGCGTAGGGGAGGCATTTTGCGCGGGATATTGAAGATAATCGTTTGCGGCAAACCTAAGTAGCAAGGAGGCTGCTTTGGCTTGATTCAATGGTCATTATCTTTCATCTTGATGAAGACCCAATGTTTGTGTTGATGAAATAGTTATGTTATGTCGATATTACAAATGTATTAATAGTCATGTACTTTGTATTCATACTTAACCGGTATCGTCGAGTTTAATAATTTGTAAAGATGATAGAAGCGTCGGTGCCTACTCTTGTCGTAATGATGCAATGCTGATATGCTTTTTGCTCAAATGTTCAAGTAGTTCATACAACTTTCACGATATTTCTTTACCTTTGATATTTTAATTAGCAAAATGGGTATACTTCGTAAGGATGTTCATTTTACATTTGGTTCGGCTTAAAGACATGTCCAATCCAAACCAAATTTATTGATTTGGAAAATTTGAAACCAAGTCCAAACCAAACCAACTAAATCACAATTCGAATCAAGTCAAGAACTCCATTTGGTTCGGTTTCAAATTATCAAGATCAAGTCGACGTACAAGTGAGATATAAATCTTGTTCGACATCTTAGTATAATCATTAGTTACTTCAAACACAACAATCAACCACAACCATTAAAAAAATTGAAAGAAATTGTCCATAACGACATTCCTTATCTTTTGAAAAGGCCAAAAAAAAAGGGAACAAAAACGGACGCATAGTTCAATTTAGAGAAAATCACCAAATCAAATTATATATTGTTTAATTGTGTTGATATAAACTTAAACTTTGTGTTCGATCTTATCCTTTGGCCAATTATGGTAAAAAAATTCTTGACTTGGCAGAACAAACTGAAACCAAACAATGTTAACCCCGTTTTCTTTCGTTTTACTGTTCATCTTCTTGATGCTCAGTTCGTTGTTACTGTTCATTCCGCACTGCCGCCGTCTCCCCCCGCCATCAAGCCCTGCGTCTCCCCAGAATCCCACATTTTCCCAGCGAGAAAAACACCTTTGAGAAAAGGAGGAAGAACGCAACCAAACTTACCCAGATGGTGGAGTCTTCGACCCCTGACAAACACCTTAAGAAACCCCAGAAGACGATTCTTTGCCAGACGATTCTGAAGGCCTTGGAGATCTCGGCCACGCTGGGCGGCGGCGGCGGCGGCGGCGTTGAGCTCGATGCCCCAGATCAGGAGGGCTCGAGCTCCCCCACGGCATCTGGCGGCTCAGCCGCGGCATGTAGATGAGACTGCTAGAAATTTTTGTCAGTTGATAATTATATTTTGATCGATGATTTCTTGAGACCCAGAACCCAAGGCATAATGTTTTGGCTTATCTGGAAGAAGATGAACAGTAACAAGGTCGGAAAAAAATATTAAACGGTTTCTTTTTATATGGAAAGAAGAAGATGTTCTGCATGGTGGAGCTGATCGACGTCAAGGCAGGCTAAGGGGTTGAAGACGGACGAGGAGGAGGTCGGCGGCGAGCCTGCACTTGCGGCGTCGTGGGTTTTCTTCCACCGGTCAAGACCTATAATACGAAATTACGATTGTTTTCAGATATTGAAAGAAAGGAATTCTGATTCTATATATTCTTTCTAGCAAGAGTTTGGTATAGCAGTAAAAGGGAAAAATATTCGCTAAACGAAAAATAGACCTTGCACTTATGGAAAGTGTGCATGAGAAAATCATTAAAAAAAATTAAGACTAAAATAATATTAAAAAGACTAAGACTGAATTGACATATTTATGACTGATTTAATAATGTTCCCACTCTATGTATAAAGAAAAAATCAAACAAGAAGCCTTGTTCTACATTCATGATCCATAAAGAACTACTCATTTCAGTAGGCTTCTAGCATCAATTTAGAAACAAAAAGATCCTCATATATAAGTTTATTGCGTTGGATCAATTCTATTATTTTTGCAATGGACAAATTGATAATTGATAACAAGGAATAACTCCGATAAATCAATAATCTCAATTTACTGATTTAAATCGATCCAGTTGGACTTATCAATTTTCGATTTTTTGTTTGTTCGTTCTTTAAACACCTCGTGAAGCCATTTCTAATGTTATGATATGAAACGAAATTCACAAATAAATTTGAAGCTTTGAGAGCCATATCTGTCCATAGTAGGTTATGAACAAATATCGATACGCTAAGAAAGATTAAATGAGAAAAAGTACCATCACGGATAGTAGGATATGAACAAATAGCGAAACGCTAAGAAAGATTAAATGGGAAAAAGTACTATCACGGATATACGTTTCTTTCTTAACAGACAACAAGTGAACTCAAAACATCATTGGCCCTATCTAGGATTACATCTCAATTAAAGAAAATCTCCTACACGAAGCGTCCCGGTTATAAATCAACATAGGCTTCTCACTCTATACACCGGGACGAAGGAGATAGTTTCCACAAAACACTTACAATTGCATTTTCCAGTGGATGGCGAAAGAGTTGCAACTCAAGCAAAAAGTCTACCTCGAGCTGTTACTGATTCAGGGTACAAGGGCTGATCCCCATTATACCTAGAGAAATTGGTAAGAGATAATGCAACAGTCGAGGCTCAGTCATCGTCTTGTAATAAAGCAGAATGCACTTCAGGCTCAAAACAAGGAAACAAACTCTGGTTGTAACTACTACAAGAAGGACCCTCGCGAAGGGACAGAGGAAGACTCTTCCGGTCAATCGAGATTACAGTAAGAGAAGTCTGGAGAAAGAGAAAGTTGTCTTAATAATTATAACCACCCTCTCAAGCCTCCAAGCAAAATTTGCCAGGCCCGTCGTAGGTCTTCTCCAAATGCTCGACTTTGTTAATCTTGAAGCCCCTAGTCCTGATTTCTTCCGGCACCGAAGCATCTTTGTAATCAACACTTTCAAGGATCCACCCTTTGTTCTCGACCCTGCCTTTCACTGTAACCTGTGAGGAGAAGAAAGGGACCTTCTAATGATGAGACAAAGGGAGAGAAAGGTCCGAAGATTTTTTACTTACACAGAGCAATTGAGGTTGATCTCTAACAGAGACGCCATAATAAGTATCAGAACTTTTTATATGGTCAATCATAGAACGAAAAGGAAAATGCTAAATGGACAACAGACAGACTGTTATAAGACTTGAAAATACTTGTCCTACTCAAAGGGAAACAGTATAATTTTCCTTATCAAAGATTTGAGTAGAATGGAAAAACGAGGGCCATTTGAGAGATTCATTGCCACAAAGGAAAGAGAGTTCTACTGGGGGACAAAGAGAGTCTTAGATAAATGCTAATTAAAGTTGGATGTCTTGCATGGAAAGAAAAAAAGAGAGGAAAGGACAAGCATGGTGCTCCAGACACGACTTGTACATTTGGAACTTTGTTATCAAGATACATGGGTTAGTTTGTCACAACATACCTCCGCATCTTCTCCAGCATTGATGATAAGAGCTCCATCCAAGGAGAGATCTTCAATGAAAATTTCACGCCCATTAAGGAGCAGCATGGACTTTTGAGAAACAGAGCAGCTCGAACCAACTTTTCTTCTTACTTCCGAGAAAGTCAGCCCCCATTTTGGCTTCCATACAATTCGAGGCCATACCTCCACCTCTTGCCCATTGAAAACTTGCGTCACAGGGTCATCTACTTGAGCACCAGCCTGAATTACAACAAAAATTAGCACCGACAGAAAAAGCAAGATAATGGGAAAAAAGGATCATCATGAATGTGCATTTGGACAAGGTTTCCTTAAGTTCAAAGCTTTCAGAGGCATGCGTGCATCTTCTAAAGAGAGGTCTACTTTCATATCAGAGTCTCAAACCGGCATATATGTCAGCAAGTGTACTTTTGCTTTCTTGAAGCATGTCATGATATTATGACCAGCAAAATCATTTGGTTACTTACGCGAAATCAACTCATGGGGGAAAAGTGGAGACAGGAGATGATGCTAAAATTCGCAAATCAAATTACATGGAAGAAAACACTTATGCAACATTAGTATCTTTGTAAATTTCAATGGAAGATAAGTAGTTACCTTTCTAAGAATAAGGCTGTTTGCCCGATAAATAGCCATTTCTCCAGAAGTTGCGCTATGGTATGGATTCCCTTTCGGAACCTAATCAATTTGAGTAATCATGGATCTTATCAAGCTTGAAACAATGATTAAACAAATCCATTGTAGAATATGAGAGAGAGGCAATCCTGGAGCTCCAGAATCAGTGTAAAATACACATCGGGAACTAAAACAACAGTTTGTACCTTTGCAGCATCTTCAGGATTATTCTTGACTGGTGCATAGGCAAGCCATGTATCCATCACCTAAACAGTAATTTGGTGTCAGTATATCTGATCTAGACTATGCCAATAAGTTAGTAAAATAAGCTATCTGCATCCTAAAATCTTGATTCTTTTTCTCTTTAAATTTTTGAAATTACCGTGAATCCAACTCTTGCAGTTGGAGGTAATGTTTTTGGGTAGTCCTGCATCATACATTCCAGTCGGGTAGAGGACTTAAATGCAGTTTTGCTGGCATCCTTGTACCTGCATAAACAATAAGAACGTAAAATAAATGAAAGGGAAATATAATGCCAGGGCATACAAATTATAGATATCGTCATACTGCAAATTATAAGGGCTTCGTCAGCCTTACTGAAAACACACAACAAGACTCCTATCTGTGACTTGAGGCACGTTGACATTTTGCTAGGACATGCAACGAAATAAAAAAGATACTAACTTCTTTTGCTCTATGAGATGCTGCCAATATTCACCTCTAATAGACAGAGATCTCCACTTTGTTTCACATGCCCCAATAAATATCATCTTTTAAACAATTAACTGAAATTAACAACGTAAAATAAAAAGGAGATTACTTTGGATTAACAAACTCCTTTATGGCACCTCCTGTTCTTTTGAGTTCTTCAATGTATGAACCAAGTTCCAATATCAACTGCCAAAAGGAGAAAAATGCAGTATTAAGAATCACTTGACAATACAATCCTAGACTCAGTAAATAAACCAAGCCACTAAGTTTTGTAGAATAACAGAACAACATTCTTTCGATTAAGGCCATGAAAAAATGTCAAAGTGATAGCTAATAGACCTATTAACCTATCGAGGGAAACACAGAAACTCTGCTCTGAATTCTAAAGAATCTTCAACTCTCAATCTTGTGAAGTTTTAGACATACAGAAAGACGACAAATCAGGTATCTTCTAAGTCTACCCTACTCTGGTCAGTTAGTCTGATTTTGGAGAATTACGTCTAGTGCCTGATAGCCATATTAGACAAATGTCATTCTGCATCTATGATTTACAGTGGAGTGACGATGAAATGGCAAAATGAATCCAAATGGTTCACGCAGAACTATTTCCCTGGCCAAGTGTAGAAAGCCTATTCATAATTGAAACTGCCTAAAGATCTCTTCCATTTTTATCAACTAAGAGTTTGATGTAACAAGCATGTTATAACGCTGTAAACTTTTGAAAGAAAGTTACTTGATTTATGTTCCCTGGGAAAGGAGAAAAACCGGTCTCATCATTCACATCTCCATCTGGATAATCAGTTGCTCTAAGCAGGGGATCCAGCTGATTGTATTCCACATTTATCACCATTGTCTGCCCTAAAATAGATTTTTGAGGAAAGCAAATTAGATATAAATTGAATGTGTCATGGAGAATGGGCTAAGATTACAATGATTAGTTCAGCAAATTGTTTTCATCGTTCACTGACAATTGTAAGATTTCAATGTAATACTGGCATCTCATAACATCACATTCCTACAATTTGAAACGAATAATCTTCTCAATTGATATTGAGCAAAATGACTGCTCAAGCCTAGGTTGCTGATAACTGAATTTCCAGCTACGTCTCAGCTAACACTATGTCACTGACACAATTCAGCTAGTCATACTAAAATCTTAGCTGATACACAGTAATAGATGATGCTTAGACAGCAAGAAAAATCAACAAGGAATAAAAGTCCTTCAGAACAGTTCTTATGACATCACATTTTTAAAATATGCAATAAATAATTTCGTCCATTGACACCAGAGCGAAACAACTGTTCAAGCCTAGGTTGCTGATAACTAAACTCCACATATATCCTCAGCTAATGCTATGGCACTGACACAACTCAACCGGAGTCATATGAGTATCTTAGCCTATACACATTGATGATGATTAGATAGGAATAAAAATCAACAAGGAGCGAGAGTCCTTCAGAACAATTCTTTATAGGCCAAAGAGAGAGCGTTGGGATGTTTCTGGGTTCTGACAAACTACTTAAGTTAATTAGATGGTTCTTATAAACAGTTAGATAACTACTTCCAACAGTAAGTACCATCCGCATGAGTAAGTTTGGTAATTCCTCCAATAGCTTCTTTAGCTTTCCGGGGAACGGCAAGAGAGTTGACATGAAATTGTCGGATGGCACTGACACCCAAAGATGCTGGAATTGCCTGCATTACACATGATGGAGGAGTTAATTAGTCGGTTTCACTGCCACATGAGTGTAAACAAACCAGTCAGTAAGCTATCTATTACATCTCAGACCCTGAACCTGAACCTGAAGAAATATACCAGAAACTAACCCACTCAAAAGAAACCATACCTTAAACAGAAGTCCATTTGTATCCTGGAAGAATAGAACCCATTTCTTACCAGCATCATGCCTAGGAAAAATGCCAAAAACAGTTCAAGTCTTGGAAGAGTGAACTCTAATAGCTTCTCTCTTCTAAACATATTTAAGAAAGGTAAAATCCCAGGTGAGATAATATTGCTTGTAGCAGTGACTGAGGATAGTAATGCAGCAACTTAAGCAAGAAGCAAGATCATGTCATTCTTTCCTGCCAAGTTCTCTGTTTTCTCAATAAAAAGCTATCCAATGCTAGGGTTTATATAACTAAAAGTATGGAATGGGATTTTCAAAGCTTTGTACAAAAAAAGGCTAGTGAAGGACAGCAGGCAGGTATACAGGTATAGTTTGATTGATAATAAATGTTTTGAAAAGAAAAATAGGTACACTGGTATAGTTTGACAACGTACCACAAATTTAGAAGGCCACTGGAGTAAAGAAGTGCATGAACATCACCATGCCCATGAGGTTTTGTCTAAAAAGGGAATAAATAAAAGGATTCAGCCATAAAGCAAGATTCTTCAAGTTCAAATTACTATGAATCTTCACTTCCAATATCATGAGCGAGCCTTACCTGGATTTTGTACTTATCATGGGGATCCAGTGCAAGCCTAGCATCATTATCCTCTACGCATGCAACTTTTTCCTGCATCATTAGGTGCAATCAGACTGTGAACTTTTAGAATGCACAAGCATATTTAAATATCTAGGCAGACGTGGTGAATGAACAAAAAATTACCTGTTTCAAAAGCTTAATTTGAGAAGGTTGCATTCCAAAATAACCATTTGATTCCAACAGCTGTAAGGTCCGTGCATGAGTATCGTCAGATGTCATGATGACAAAAGGAATCTCGGTGCCACATCCATCTACAGATACACATGCATAATAATGTTATTAAAATGGGAGCAAATCCTTTTCAAGGACATCAATTTTCACAAAGATATTCAAAGGAACTTTGGAAAGAAAGGTTGACACTGAAACAACATTGGTCATGATGACAAAGAAGTTAGCAAGGAAAAAAATTGAGAGGTTCTGCAGAATCAGGATGCGAAAACTTGAACAGCTATTGTTAGTTCTTTAGTTAGAGATGCTCTTAGCCAGCCTGTCTCTATAGTGAACTTTGTTAAACCAGAAAGAAAAGTTCCCATACAACACTTTTAGATTTGTCCAGTTCTAGAACCTCAAATACCATATCCAACAGACCTTCAATTTCCATCTGTAAGATAACAAGAAAAATGTGCTATTAATAGATTCAACAAACCAACGGGAGAGACTCTTTGGTTGAATTTGATGAAACTTGGATTTTTTTTTTTTTAGGATTAGTCCACATGCTTGGTTTTTGCAATAAAATCTCTCTAACTTCTCCATGATAAATTAATTTTTTTTCTTCCTTATTAAAGATAAGTAGCTCAAAACAAATGTCCAAAAAATTTCAAATGAGGTAGTAGTTCAGTTCCTTCTTCTGATAGCCTAATTGATGCTGGCATTACAGTCCATTATTTGTAGAGAATACTTAATGAAGTTAGCAGGAGACTCAGTTTCTAGCCAAGACATGCCATCCAGCTTTTTAGCTGTTGGCTTTCATATGGGATACTCAATTTCCAAAAAACTCCTAGAGCACTGCACCACTTTGTCTCAAGTGTTGGATTTGGAGCGATCACAATAAACAATAGTTTTACTGTTTAAATTCTCCATTGGCTTCTGTACCTTCCCCTTTCAATCGGCTACCATCTCCTTGTTCTGATTCCTTATAGTCACGTAATGTCTTACTTTTGCTTGTTTTTTCTTCATCTTTGTCAATGTACATCGGTGATGTACTAAAATTTTCTCTATAGATGAAGTATTGTAAATACAAAGGAGAAGTATGACAAAGCAAACCTTCAGCCAACCCACAGCTAGTCTCTTGTAAAGCAAGAATGCATTCAATGTAATGCTGTAGGAAACATGTCCCTGAAGTAGTCTCAGATGGAAGAGCCACCTGCAAGATGTAGACAATAACTAAGAATAAAATAGACAATTATGTGTAACCAACAAGACTGAATACAGAAGCAGCTGAACTAGCAAGATCATGGCTTTGTGAAGACCTTGATTCCATTGTATCCAAGGCGTTCCCCAAGACCACCAGCAACAAGGACGAATGCAGCTTTTCGCGCTTCCTTCACCCCTGTCTCCTCAAAATTGATGAAGCTGTCACTGCCAAAAGTTAAAACCTCTCCATTTGGAACCTAGAAGAGGACAATAAAGTTTAGCCATCGTGTTCAGTTGATCATTTTCAAACAGTCTGCGCACTTGGCAGTCAGGAAAGAGAGTATTCATGCTAAAGCTCATCCACAAATTTCAAAGAGGAAAGCGTCCAATTTTTGTGGACAAGCAGGATTATGAAAAATCAGAAAGGAGCTCTGCAAATAAAATATACCCACTACTCTGTATTGAGGTTACATGAAACTTTGAATTTGACAGCTCAAAACGTGTAGTAAGAACCAAGAAGCTTGTGGATGGCAAAACAAATATTGCCAAAGACCACAACTAGATTACAAAGCAATTTCTCTCAATAGTAATAAACCGTTTCACAAAGATACAAGTAAGTTCTAACCTAATTATGGGGAAAGCAAAATGTAACACAAAACTAGTCTATATTATGAACCAAGTACACAGTCCTGGTCTACCAGGGATCATGTGAAACCAGCCCAGTAAAATTGCAACCGAAAAGGTCCTGACTCGTCAATACCTCAGTTTCACCTATTAAGATTGGAACCTAACTAAGAATTTCATTTATCAAATAAGCCCGAAGTATGACATCTAACAAGCCTCTCACACATGCATCTATCACAGTTACAACTCATAGATGGATATACCATGTGGTTATAATCCTCTACTACATGATACCATGAATATATAACTGTCGTATTTTAAAACAGGTGTCTTTGTGCATTTGAGCATGGGGAAATATGAATCGTATCCGAGTTTACTGCCAGAAAAGAAAAGGTTTTGTTGAAAAGTAGAAAGCAAACTCCCTACAGCAGTTCAACCTCTATAGCCAAGAAAGCAACTGCCTCTTGGGATACGTAATGGTTTTTCTTTCTTTTGTTGGGCGGGGGTGAGGCGGGAGATTGTAAATATGCATCTCAAAGAAGGAAACTTCATCTATTTAAGAGAAAAACAGTTGACCAGAGAATTCTTGGGCACTTATGATCACAGTAACTACATCACCAAGAACACTGAGGCTCTTCATGTAATCAAACTTGTATATATGGAAGCTTCCCCATCAAGCTATTCAGTTAAGTAAAATCTACTGTTCTGCACTACATGAATTGCAGCTCTTAAAGAAGCTAATGAATATGCAGCGGTGGTCTTCTTTTCAGTAAATAACAAGTAAATAATGACTGTTCGGCAAGCAAACAGCTCTTACTTCAAAAACAAACAACTGTCCAGTGGAAAGTCTTTATTCAGTCAAAATCCATTCTTCACAGCTCTTTGCTTCCAGCAATATAATTAATCAGTACTAAATATCAAATTATCATCACATACTGAGGGTCTGAAGCCATCAAATGGATTCTTCCCCGCTTTTGAATCTGCTAAGAGTTCCCTTGCGGTTTTTATGTACGATGCCAAGCCTCCCGGATAACTTGTATCGAGCTTAGCCACCTGGAGAATACAAGCACATGACAAAGACTCAAGGAAAAGCAAAGCATTCTCTAGAAAAGACAAGCAAGTTCAGGCTTCAAAGTTTCCATATTCGATGCGTACAGGATTTTTAAAACAAATACCAAAGATCAAGTAGTAAAACCATAAACTGGATCCTAAAGGTAAAAAGAACTCCTAAGAGCACGACATATATATATACAAAGCAGACAAATCAGAAAATCGATGCGTATCCCTATATCCCTATCCCGCATGCTGTACTGTTAAAGAAGATGATCAACAAAAACACGAAAGTCGACAAAGCAAAATGTTGCGGCAAAAGATTGACATCTAACCAAATAATTGCCCGCATTAGCAAAAGAAATAAAAACACAAATATAAATGAGTTCCGCTTAACTAAAGATCATCCGAACTGAAAAAGAGAATAACAAATGTAAATTACGCCGCGCATTTCTCTATCACCAAATACAAACACAAACAAACCGTAAGTCCTGCTCCAAGAAGTCAAAGGAAGGAGAATAAATCAAAATTGTCCACGAAACTCGATCCGGAAACATTAAACCATCCACCGAACCACCGTTTACGCACCTGCTCCAAGAAGGCCTTCTTCTTATCATCATCGACGCCAGGATCCGCCCAGTGCTCGAACACGTGGCCCTGGCCCATCTCCAGTAGCATCTTCGCCAGCTCCACCTGACCAGCAACCAAACCGACCGGCAAAACCAAAACCAACCGTCACGAAAGAAAATCCCCGCCTACTCTCGCGCACGAACCGAACGAACGACACACCACCGACATCAAACCCAATCCCACCCATCGCTCCACACAAAGCGGCGTACCTGGCCAGGAGACAGGACTCGGAGGTTCTTCCGGAGGCCCAGGGGAGCGGGCGCGGCCCAGTCGCCGGTGACGTCTAGCTTGGCGAGCGATTCGGCGACGGACGCCATAGTCGGAGCGGTGCGTTGAACGGAAGGAGGAACTCGATCTGGAGGATTCGAGCGGGGGGAGGAGGAGGTGAAGAGTTGCTGGGAAGAGGTCGAGAGAAATGAGATCGCTACGTGAGCGAGCGATGGTGGGGGAGTGTCGCTGCTGCTGCTGAGCTGGGGAATTCGCTGTTGCTGCTGACAATCATTCGCATCTCTGCAAAGGGAGATGCCGTTTTGGCCCTTCCCTTTTTCACAGGCATAATTGCTGCTTGCTTACGCGATTTCAGCATGTCTCCCACCGATCGCTCACGTGTCGGCCTTTGCGGTTGGTTCGGGCCCACCCCCGTCGTTTCGAATCTAGAATTTCCCTATTCCTTTCCCTTTCACTTTTTCCTTTTTTCTCCTCTTGTGAGAAAATTGTGTAGACCCGTCCATTTTTTTTTTTTTTTTGAAGCTATCCTCAATATTGGGACAAATACCACAACAAAACCTCGAATTATCACCGCCGCCGCCGCCGTCGAACTGGCGACTCAACCACTGGGAGAGCGCGTGTAACGACCGTGCTCGGTCCGGTTCGCAATTTACGGCTAAATTGGGATTTTTCGGGAAATTGGATAATTTCCCCGGTATTTGCGAAATTTGGAAAAATATTGGATTTAACGCAAATTTGAAGTTTTAAATTTTATTGGGGCCCAAAACATTTTAAATTTCAATTTGGGAATTTTCAGGAATTTTTCGGGAAATTTTCAGAATTTTAAAATTATTTTTCCGAATTTCGGAAATTAAAATATATTATTTTAATTAAAAATCCCAGACCGGCCAGCGAACCGGCCGGTCCGGCCGTGCACGCCGCCGGTCCGACCAGGTCGAACCGGGTGGCACGTGCCCCGCACGCGCCTCGCGGCTTCCCTCTCTCCTCTCTCTCTGTGGCATTAGGTCGAACAGTTGATGGACGTCCATCAACTGTTCAACCCGTCGCTTCCACCGGCCAATCAGCCCTGCAGCCACCCACCCCTGACTTGGAGGAGACCGTCGGAGGGGACTACGGCCGTGGGGGAGGCGGCACGTGGCCGGCGGGGCCGGATTTTCCGGCCACGCTCACCCACCCCACTCGGCTTAAAACCGAGTGGGCAAGGGTTTTCGGGGAAGTTTTTCACCGAGCTTTTGGCTTCCTCTCCAAGCGTTCTTGGTGTCCTCTTGAAGCTGGTGACTCCCTCTTCCAAACGCCCCCGACCTCCGCCGCCGTCTCGCCTCGAGCCGCCGGAAACAGCCAGTTGCAGGAGGCTTCGCGACCAGCCGTCCGGGAGCTTTTCTGGAAAAAGGCCAGAACCGTGTGCGAGCAGCCGACTTCACGGAGCCGCCCCGCCGTGCTCCGACCACCCCAGGCCGAGCCACCGCCGCCGTTTGACACGTCGTGACGCAGGCTCCCCGAACCGACCAACACCAAGCTCCGACGAGACCCCAGGCCGACGCACGGAGGCGAGTTCCGAGCCTTCACGACCAGCCGGAAAACCGCAAGGAAGGGGGCCACGATCCGGTCCGTGACCCAGCCGACCTGATCCGTGACCCAGCCGACCTGATCCGTGACCCAGCCACGACCCGATCCGTGACCCAGCCACGACCCGATCCGTGACCCAGCTGATCCGGTCCGTGGCCTGGCCAAAATCAATCCCTGACCCATCCGTCCGATCCGTGCACCGATCCGATCCGTGCACCGATCCGCCCGATCCGTGCACCGATCCGAGCCGACCCGTGCACGACCCGTGCCTGACCCGTCCGGCCCGTGCACTGACCAGGCCAGCAGAGGAGGAACCGGGCCACTGACCAGGCCCAGTAGCCAGGCCCGAAGGCCCAGCCGACCCGGCCCGGCCAGCAGCCCCGCGGGCCCAACTCGTGGGCCCGACCCGTGAGGCTCAGCCCGGCCCACTTTCAGGCCTAGTTTTCAACCCAGGCCCACTCAGTCGGCCCGGAGGAAAGGAAAAGAAGGCCCGACCCGAAAAAAAAAAAAAAGAAAAAAGAAAAAACAGGAGGAGGAGCTCAGCAGCAGGCTTGTTGGGACACTCTCCAAGTGAGTGGATCCTAACCTTTTATTAGGCGCATCTCCGTTTTAGTAGAATTTAGCGGGTAGAATTTGGGGCGATTAGAACGGCTAGGGCAATTAGAATTGGTTTAAGCGTAAACTGCAATTCGTATAGAATTAGACCTCATGCTTGGTTTATCTATTAGCCTAGTCGAGTAAAGGATTGCTTGTTTGGACCACGATTAGTGGTCGGGCCAACTTGTATTGGTCAAGGGTGTCCCTTCTCGTGAAATTACGAGAACACACTCGTGCTCAGTTCAGACTGGGAGTAGTTCGATCGAATTCCCCGAAATTTTGCGATCAGAGTTGGGACTTACTCGAACTGGCAGCTTGGGTGGTTGAGTAGTATTTTACACTCCTTTACCGCTTTATATTAAAGTTAATTCATCGTTAATGTCATTTACTTAGATGCATCTAAATTATGTTTTTCCTCGCCTAATTAAGTAGTTTAAATTTTATAGTTTACTCCGTAATTTCGATCACGCCTATTTAATTTAGATTGCAATTTATTTACTATCTCGCGCATTTATAAGGTTGAGTTAGACGGTACCCCGCGACCCGGCTTAGACACCCCGATTGGTTGTCGATTAGTGGAGAGTAGTATATTCCGATTGTGGGGCCATGGGATGTGAGACTAAAGGTAGGTCTTACCTAGTTCTGCCTGTCACCGCCCGGAGACTGAGAGGGGATGGGACGTCCAGGGACCCTAGGACTGGGCTGATCCTAATCTAGGGTTATGGTTTGCTCACTGAGACCGTGGAATCTCACCCCACCACCCCACCACACCAGGACCTCAGAATGGACACGGACAGCTCCGATTCGAAGAACATGGCGGTGGAGGACCATCTCATGGAATGGCCTTCCGAGGAGGAGGAAGCTCAGGATCAGCAGGCGCCGGACCCTTAGGATCAGGAGGAGGATTGGGACCAGGAGCTGGATCGACTGCTGGAGATGGAAGACCCGGGGTCCGATGAGGACCTGGAGGACGTCGGGGGATACTTGCCACCGGATGTCCCCTTTGAACCGGATGAATTACCCGAGGACGAAGAAGAGTACGAGCTAGGAGTGAATCCTGAGGCTCCTCAGAGTAGGGGAGAGGTCATAGACACTGATGTCCAGGAAGACGGGCTGATCGTCGAATTCCACAGGGAAACGGGGTGGATCTGGAGCACTAGGAGGGATATCTGGTACCCACACCAGCACGTGAAGGTCTACTCAGGGTTCCAGGAAACCGAACTAGAACTCTTACACGAGAGGTGTGAGGTGCCGCAAGGGGGCTACCTGTCGGACTTTAAAGACCCCGACGGAGAGGACGATTCAGAGGACGGTACGGTAATCGACGGGAAGCCTTCATGTGAGAGGACTTGGCCCAAGCCCCCGACCACTCCTTAGGATAGCCTTAGTCTTCCCTAACTTAGACCGCAACTTTTGTGTGTATAGCTGAGCGGTGCTAGTGTACGTAGGTCTTGTATGACTCACTTTTGGGCCACTCCCCTCTCCCGTACTTGTGATGTGTACCCTTTTTGAAGAACCTTCTGGTATTAGAACTGACGGCGATCTTGGATTGTAAAATTGACGCTGATTGAATGAAAAACGTTTCTTGAAAAGTGTGGTATTTAATTGGATCCTGAAGTAATTGCTACGACCCCGAAACCGGGGCGTGACAGCTTGGTATCAGAGCGAGGTTGTGACCTAGGAAAAGGCCACCTAGTTGGAGTGATAAGGAGCGACGTTTATTCAAGATGGACAGTTGGCAGCACACACTCTACCGAAACTGTGAACCTTGGTTAGGTCTGACCACTAGGATAGGGGACCAGACTGAGGTTAGCTCAAGACCCCCACTTGACCTTAGGTTTGGTGTCAATTGTTTAGCTGCGTTGGCACGGTATGGGACGTGTGCAGCAAGGCCGGACATTGGCTAGAGACCATAGGGCTTGGTCTACGCCGGACTCGACCTGGGCGGTATGGGACGCACAGGGCGAGGTCAGGCGTGTGACGTGACGTCTGGTTTAGCTAAGTTGGCACGGTCTAGAACGTGTGCAGCAAGGCCGAATCTGGACTTGTAGTGCCGGAGGGCACGTGGCCGTTGATCGGCGTGGCGAGGCTGGGCCTCTGCTGTTGTGACAATGATCCCCCTTTTGAGAAGGTGTGGTGTTTCTGTCACCGCCTGCGTGGCGAAAGTGCGTGGCACCGAGTGAGGGTGGCCACTGATGCACTGGAGTCGAGTTCCTGACGAGGTTTCGACTGGACCCGTGGGGTCGTGTTGTCCTACGAGGATAGGACGGGTGTTGATGGTGGTTTCCAACACCGAGTGTTGATGGTGGTTTCCAACACCGAGTGTTGATGGTGGTTTCCAACACTGTCATAGTATGCGATACTATGTCTCCTTTCGAGGTCAATAGGGTGTTTTTAAACGATCTATTTTGGTAGATCTAGCTGTAGTGCTTACCCCTGTTGAATTCCTCAAGGAGTGTCAAAAGCATTGTGATGCTGTAACAGGAAGACCAGATGGTCAGACCGCGGGGAAGACCTCCGCGTAGAAGGGCGACGATTGGTCACTTCGGGGTGGGGGAGGATGAACCCCAAGAAGATCCCCGTGTTGAGGGACTCGTGAGAACGGTGGAGGATCTGCGGGAGGAAGTCCGCCAGCAAGCAAGAAATCAGGACGCCGCAATCGCAGCTGCGGTAAATGCCGCCTTAGCTGCCGTACGGAATGAGAATGCTGCCGCGGCCCAGGGATCCGCCGTGCGAGTCGACGAGCAGGAAGTTGAGGTTCCGGCCCCTGCTCCTTTGGCTGATGGTACGAATGGGGAGAGGAGGAAACAGAGGCAGGTCGGACAATTCCTAAAGTTGAAACCCCCAGTCTTTACCGGAATGGGAGACCCTGGAGCAGCAGAGGAATGGCTGCTGGAGCTTGAGAAGATATTTGAGGTCATGGAGTGTTCAAACGAAGATCGAGTGACACTCGCGGTGTATCAACTACAGGGGAATGCCCGACATTGGTGGAGGGTCACCAGAGGTATCGCCTTTCCTGGAGGCGCAGTACCTAACTGGGAGGATTTCGTTGAAACTTTCAACGAGCAATATTTCCCCGAGGCAGAGAGAGACGCGAAGCTCGCCGAGTTTCAGAGACTGCGGCAGAATAACCTGACAGTGCTGGAGTATGAGGCACAGTTTACCGCCCTGACCAAGTATGGCAAGAAGTTGATCGAGGATCCAGTGGACAGGGCGAAGAAATTTCGGGAAGGGCTGAAACCCGAAATCAAATCCCAGCTTGCTCCCTTCAACCTACGGGATTACAAGGAGGTGTTCACAAGGGCTCAATTGGTCGAGAAGGACCTAAACGAGAGAGTAGCCGCGTCTGGATCGCGAGCATTCGCGGGTAGAGATGCTAGTAGATTTCGGCATGTAAAGAAGCCGGCAGCAGGGGTGAAGAAGCCCTTTCCAGCTATACGAAACGGGGGAGTCAGGAAGCCCCCCTTTCGTCAAGGGAATTGGTGCCGACAGTGTGGAAAGACGCACCAACCGGGACCCTGTCCCCCGAAGAGCGAGGGATGCTACGGGTGTGGCCAGCTGGGCCACATGGTCCGTGATTGTCCCCAGCGCGCTCCTAGAGCGCAGCCTCAGCAGCAGGTCGGGCAGCTAGCAGGCCTAGCGCCGCCTTTTTTGATGGACCGACCCTCGGCGCAGGGAAGAGTCTATGCGGTGACCAGACATGAAGCACAGAACTCGGGAGGAGTCATAACAGGTACCGTCTCCTTACACCGCAGTTCTGCTTATGCTTTGTTCGACACGGGGGCTACCCACTCGTTCGTCGCTGAGCGTTTTGTGGAGTTAGTAGGGTTGCATGTGGAACCCTTAGCTGTTGTTTTGAATGTCTCGACGCCTCTGCATGTTCACATGTTATCCGTTAACGGATGCAAGGACTGCGAGTTAGAGCTCAGCGGAGTTAGAAGTTCGATTGATTTGGCGGTTTTAGATTTGCGTGATTATGATGTTATTATTGGCATGGATTGGTTGACTAGACAGAAAGCTACGGTGGACTGTTCTAGGAAACTTGTAAGGTTCTGCCCGACTGAGGACTCGAGTTACGAGTTCCTCGGAGGTCACGGCGGACCTTCAACCGCAATTATCTCTTCTTTGGAAGCGACGCGGTTGTTAGTGGATGGCTGTCAAGGCTACCTAGCTAGTGTTGTTGACACGACGGTCGAAGGACCAGTGTTAGAGGAGATCGTTATAGTTCGGGAGTTTCCCGACGTTTTTCCGGAGGAACTACCTGGGTTACCCCCAGAGAGGGAAGTAGAGTTTGCTATCGAAGTGCCTTCCGGGACGGAACCGATCTCTAAGGCTCCTTACTGGATGTCACTCTCAGAGCTGAAGGAGTTAAAGGTGCAGATGCAAGAACTACTGGATAAAGGATTTATCCGCCCAAGTGCGTCACCATGGGGTGCGCCAGTCCTCTTTGTAAAGAAAAAGGATGGGTCCTTAAGACTTTGCATTGATTACCGACAACTGAATAAGGTAACAGTCAAGAATAGATACCCGTTACCCAGGATTGACGATTTATTTGATCAGTTGCAAGGAGCCAAGGTCTTCTCGAAGATTGACCTGAGGACGGGATACCACCAATTAAGGATTAAAGAGGAGGATATCCCGAAGAGTGCCTTTCGAACTCGTTATGGACATTACGAGTTCACAGTAATGCCGTTTGGATTAACCAACGCTCCAGCTGCTTTCATGGATTTGATGAACAGGGTGTTCAGGGAGTACTTGGACAGGTTCGTCATAGTCTTCATCGACGATATACTGATCTATTCAAAGAGTTCAGCAGAACATGAGCAGTACCTAAGGATAGTACTTATGGTACTAAGAAGACATGCACTTTACGCGAAGTTCAGTAAGTGTGAGTTTTGGCTAGATCGCGTAGCCTTTTTGGGACATGTGATCTCGGGAGATGGAATCTCCGTAGACCCTGCAAAGATTGAGGCGGTGATGGATTGGCCGAGACCTACGACAGTGACGGAAGTTCGTAGCTTCCTAGGTCTGGCGGGGTACTACAGAAGGTTTATAGAGAAATTTTCAAGCCTGTCCCTGCCCTTGACAAGCTTGTTGAAGAAGGATAAGAAGTTCGAATGGACGGAAAAGTGCGAGAGGAGCTTTCAAGCACTAAAAGAGAAGTTGACCACTGCACCGGTCCTGACCATTCCTACAGGACCAGGTGGTTATGAAGTTTATAGTGACGCCTCATATCAAGGTCTTGGGTGCGTTCTAATGCAACACGGTCGAGTTGTAGCTTACGCATCGAGACAGTTGAAGCCCCACGAGCAAAACTATCCAACGCATGACCTGGAGTTAGCCGCAGTGATCTTCGCGCTCAAAATTTGGAGGCACTATCTGTGCGGAGAAAAGTTTCCAATCTTTATAGATCATCAAAGCCTCAAGTATCTGTTCTCTCAGAAGGAATTGAACATGAGACAACGGAGATGGATGGAACTCCTGAAGGACTACGATTGCGAAATCCTGTACCACCCAGGAAAAGCGAATCGTGTAGCAGATGCGCTTAGTCGTAAGTCCTCTTTGACTTCACTGTTGGCCAAGGAATGGCAACTGCACGGGAAGGTACAAAACTCGGAGTTCAGGTTTGAGATTGGACACCTGAATTGTTTAATGGCCACCTTAAGGATAGAACCTCAAATCAAGACCAAGATTAAAGATCTACAATCTTCGGACCCTTCCTTATTGGACATCTTACAGACCAAAGGGGAACTAAGGAAACCTGGTTTCCAGGTCTCGGAGGATGGAGTCCTGAGCTCCCGAGGGAGACTTTGTGTACCTGATAATCCTGATTTAAGGAACGAAATCCTGTCCGAAGCACACCGAAGTAAGTACAGTGTCCACCCTGGTAACACCAAGATGTACCAGAATCTAAGACCCCACTACTGGTGGAGCGGGATGAAGGCAGACGTGGCAAGATTCGTGGCCAAGTGTCTGACGTGCCAGCGAGTGAAGGCGCAACACTGTAAGCCGGGAGGTCTTTTGAACCCTTTGGAAATCCCAGAATGGAAATGGGAGCATATCACAATGGATTTCGTGACCGGCTTACCAAGAAGTCAGAAGGGTCACGATATGATTTGGGTCATAGTGGACAGACTGACCAAATCTGCCCACTTCCTGGCAGTACGAAAGAACCTTCCCTTGGACCGGTTGGCAGACTTATATGTGACCCAGATCGTCAGACTGCATGGTGTGCCGGTAACTATCACCTCCGACCGTGACCCAAGATTCACCGCTTACTTTTGGAAGAGCCTACAAGGAGCCTTGGGTACCCGACTACAGTACAGTACGGCGTACCATCCCCAGACTGATGGGCAGTCTGAGCGGACCATCCAGACCCTGGAAGACATGCTGAGGGCGTGCGTCATGGATTTTAAAGGAGGATGGGAAGGTCAGTTACCTCTGGTGGAGTTCGCCTACAACAATAGCTTTCAACAAAGCTTAGGGATGGCACCCTTTGAGGCCTTGTATGGACGAGCCTGCAGGACTCCGGTATGTTGGGACGAAGTCGGGGAACGGAAAATTTTGGGACCCGAACTGGTACAGCAATCGCAGGAAGCAGTAAAGTTGATTAGACAGAGGTTGAAAACGGCTCAGAGCCGACAAAAAAGCTATGCAGATCGAAGGCGACGGCCCTTGGAATTTGACGAAGGAGAACATGTCTTCCTAAAAGTGTCGCCTAAGAAAGGGATATCTCGTTTCGGAGAAAAAGGCAAGCTGAGTCCCCGGTTTGTGGGACCCTTTGAGATTTTGGAGAGGATAGGCCCGGTAGCCTATCGACTGGCCCTACCACCGAACTTGGAACAAATTCACAACGTCTTCCATGTTTCCATGCTAAGGAAGTATGAGCCCGACCCTTCGCATGTGTTAAGCTACGAAGACATTAAGCTGGATGGACAAGTGTCCTACGAAGAAAGGCCAGTCAGGATTGGAGATCGGAAGGAGCGGAAACTCCGGAACAAGGTTATACCCCTGGTCAAGGTGGTATGGGAACATCACGGCTCAGAGAACGCAACCTGGGAGAGCGAAGAGCTCATGCGACAACAACACCCTCTACTGTTTGAAGACTTAGAAGCAGCAAATTTCGGGGACGAAATTTCTTAAGGGGGGTAGGTTGTAACGACCGTGCTCGGTCCGGTTCGCAATTTACGGCTAAATTGGGATTTTTCGGGAAATTGGATAATTTCCCCGGTATTTGCGAAATTGGAAAAATATTGGATTTAACGCAAATTTGAAGTTTAAAATTTTATTGGGGCCCAAAACATTTTTAAATTTCAATTTGGGAATTTTCAGGAATTTTTCGGGAAATTTTCAGAATTTTAAAATTATTTTTCCGAATTTCGGAAATTAAAATATATTATTTTAATTAAAAATCCCAGCCCGGCCAGCGAACCGGCCGGTCCGGCCGTGCACGCCGCCGGTCCGACCAGGTCGAACCGGGTGGCACGTGCCCCGCACGCGCCTCGCGGCTTCCCTCTCTCCTCTCTCTCTGTGGCATTAGGTCGAACAGTTGATGGACGTCCATCAACTGTTCAACCCGTCGCTTCCACCGGCCAATCAGCCCTGCAGCCACCCACCCCTGACTTGGAGGAGACCGTCGGAGGGGACTACGGCCGTGGGGGAAGCGGCACGTGGCCGGCGGGGCCGGATTTTCCGGCCACGCTCACCCACCCCACTCGGCTTAAAACCGAGTGGGCAAGGGTTTTCGGGGAAGTTTTTCACCGAGCTTTTGGCTTCCTCTCCAAGCGTTCTTGGTGTCCTCTTGAAGCTGGTGACTCCCTCTTCCAAACGCCCCCGACCTCCGCCGCCGTCTCGCCTCGAGCCGCCGGAAACAGCCAGTTGCAGGAGGCTTCGCGACCAGCCGTCCGGGAGCTTTTCTGGAAAAAGGCCAGAACCGTGTGCGAGCAGCCGACTTCACGGAGCCGCCCCGCCGTGCTCCGGCCACCCCAGGCCGAGCCACCGCCGCCGTTTGACACGTCGTGACGCAGGCTCCCCGAACCGACCCACACCAAGCTCCGACGAGACCCCAGGCCGACGCACGGAGGCGAGTTCCGAGCCTTCACGACCAGCCGGAAAACCGCAAGGAAGGGGCCACGATCCGGTCCGTGACCCAGCCGACCTGATCCGTGACCCAGCCACGACCCGATCCGTGACCCAGCCACGACCTGATCCGTGACCCAGCCACGACCCGATCCGTGACCCAGCTGATCCGGTCCGTGGCCTGGCCAAAATCAATCCCTGACCCATCCGTCCGATCCGTGCACCGATCCGCCCGATCCGTGCACCGATCCGAGCCGACCCGTGCACGACCCGTGCCTGACCCGTTCGGCCCGTGCACTGACCAGGCCAGCAAAGGAGGGACCGGGCCACTGACCAGGCCCAGTAGCCAGGCCCGAAGGCCCAGCCGACCCGGCCCGGCCAGCAGCCCCGCGGGCCCAACTCGTGGGCCCGACCCGTGAGGCTCAGCCCGGCCCACTTTCAGGCCTAGTTTTCAACCCAGGCCCACTCAGCCAGCCCGGAGGAAAGGAAAAGAAGGCCCGACCCGAAAAAAAAAAAAAAAAAAAAAAAAAAAAAAAAAAAAAAAAAAAAAAAAAAAAAAAACAGGAGGAGGAGCTCAGCAGCAGGCTTGTTGGGACACTCTCCAAGTGAGTGGATCCTAACCTTTTATTAGGCGCATCTCCGTTTTAGTAGAATTTAGCGGGTAGAATTTGGGGCGATTAGAACGGCTAGGGCGATTAGAATTGTTTTAAGCGTAAACTGCAATTCATATAGAATTGGACCTCATGCTTGGTTTATCTATTAGCCTAGTCGAGTAAAGGATTGCTTGTTTGGACCACGATTAGTGGTCGGGCCAACTTGTATTGGTCAAGGGTGTCCCTTCTCGTGAAATTACGAGAACACACTCGTGCTCAGTTTAGACTGGGAGTAGTCCGATCGAATTCCCCGAAATTTTGCGATCAGAGTTGGGACTTACTCGAACTGGCAGCTTGGGTGGTTGAGTAGTATTTTACACTCCTTTACCGCTTTATATTAAAGTTAATTTATCGTTAATGTCATTTACTTAGATGCATTTAAATTATGTTTTTTCCTCGCCTAATTAAGTAGTTTAAATTTTATAGTTTACTCCGTAATTTCGATCACGCCTATTTAATTTAGATTGCAATTTATTTACTATCTCGCGCATTTATAAGGTTGAGTTAGACGGTACACCGCGACCCGGCTTAGACACCCCGATTGGTTGTCGATTAGTGGAGAGTAGTATATTCCGATTGTGGGGCCATGGGATGCGAGACTAAAGGTAGGCCTTACCTAGTTCTGCCTGTTACCGCCCGGAGACTGAGAGGGGATGGAACGTCCAGGGACCCTAGGACTGGGATGATCCTAATCTAGGGTTATGGTTTGCTCACTGAGACCGTGGAATCTCACCCCACCACCCCACCACACCAGGACCTCAGAATGGACACGGACAGCTCCGATTCGGAGAACATGGCGATGGAGGACCATCTCATGGAATGGCCTTCCGAGGAGGAGGAAGCTCAGGATCAGCAGGCGCCGGACCCTCAGGATCAGGAGGAGGATTGGGACCAGGAGCTGGATCGGCTGCTGGAGATGGAAGACCCGGGGTCCGATGAGGACCTGGAGGACGTCGGGGGATACTTGCCGCCGGATGTCCCCTTTGAACCGGATGAATTACCCGAGGACGAGGAAGAGTACGAACTAGGAGTGAATCCTGAGGCTCCTCAGAGTAGGGGAGAGGTCATAGACACTGATGTCCAGGAAGACGGGCTGATCGTCGAATTCCACCGGGAAACGGGGTGGATCTGGAGTACTAGGAGGGATATCTGGTACCCACACCAGCACGTGAAGGTCTACTCAGGGTTCCAGGAAACCGAACTAGAACTCTTACACGAGAGGTGTGAGGTGCCGCAAGGGGGCTACCTGTCGGACTTTAAAGACCCCGAAGGAGAGGACGATTCAGAGGACGGTACGGTAATCGACGGGAAGCCTTCATGTGAGAGGACTTGGCCCAAGCCCCCGACCACTCCTTAGGATAGCCTTAGTCTTCCCTAACTTAGACCGCAACTTTTGTGTGTATAGCTGAGCGGTGCTAGTGTACGTAGGTCTTGTATGACTCACTTTTGGGCCACTCCCCTCTCCCGTACTTGTGATGTGTACCCTTTTTGAAGAACCTTCTGGTATTAGAACTGACGGCGATCTTGGATTGTAAAATTGATGCTGATGGAATGAAAAACGTTTCTTGAAAAGTGTGGTATTTAATTGGATCCTGAAGTAATTGCTACGACCCCGAAACCGGGGCGTGACAGCGCGTGTGCCGTGTGCAAGGAGAGAGAAAGAAATAGAGGAAAGCGTGGGGTGAGATAGGTCAGGATTTGGATTTTGGAGATTCGTAGAGCAAATGATTTTTTTTCCCGATTAAAGATATGTGAAATATAAATTTTGAATAATGATGACAATATTTACTATAAAGAGAATATCTCTTTCCTTTTTGTCATTCTAAATCACATTGAGCGGAGCAATATAGGTTAGATACATTGACTTTTTTGTTTTTACCATTTATTATTTTATGAACATAGAAAAGAGCATGACAATCTTGAATCTTACATGAATTGGTGTTCCATATTAAAGCGAAATATTATGATCTTTGGCAGATCACCCAAATAATCTATTTACACGAAAAGATTATGATTCTTGTTAAAAGTTGGCACTTACAATCACTGCTGTCAATAAATTCAAAAAATGAATCTTTATCATTTAGAGATTCATTTATTTCGGGGAAAATCTCACAAATTTTTTATTGAAGGATTCATTTTTTTGATTTTAAGCATATCTATATTCTTTTTATCACACATGATTTTCCGTTAATGAGTTATTTTCAATAAACATTCTTGTTCGTTTGCATTCGATTAAAAACAAAAAGCACTTTAGTTTCTTTTTTTTTTATTGTTCTCTTGGCTTCTCCATCAAATTTTAATTAACTATGAACAATTGTACGTGCAACTTACGTCTAAATGCCTTTTTCCAAGCGTACGGATGACTTGGTCGCCTTTTGAACTTGGAGCAAAGCGCCAGAGTGCTTTTCAACTTTGGTCGTACTTTGACTGAATCTGGAAGTCCAAGGCTCTGTAAAACCAACTTAACCGAACAAACTAACCATCCTCGGTCTCTGTTCGATACAGAACTGGTGACGTCACTGGCCGTAACGGGTCAAAAAGGGTCTAGCGCAATGTGAGATTGCCCCCACAAAATTGATGGTTTTGGAATTCCATTAATCACGGGCGTAAAGTTGTAGTCAATCTACTCAACTAGCATTAAGCAATTGTCCGGAAAATTTTCACCAGCCCATGACTCAAATCTTGGACAAGTATCGGTCCTTACATGTCCTAATTTAACACCAGCAAAACCCCTAAATTAATACATCATAAATTTATTTTTGTCACAAAAATTCATGAACCGGTACGGTTGCCCAAGACTAATTTTTATGTCACAAAAAAAAATCACAAATTGATGCCGCGTTTATTCAAGGCTAGTGCATCGTGCCACATTTATCCTAACAAATCTCTAATTTACCATGAAGGTAAATGTGGTATATGTAGTTTGTGAGTTTTTGCGGCATAAAAATTTATTTGGGATAAATTTAACACTTGTATATCAACATAGGATTTTTGTTGATATTAACTCTAAAATTTAATAAGTAATAACAATTTTTTTCTTTTAAAATGTGTTTGTGAATTCCAATCATTAGATCCGCTAAAAAATGATAGATTACTTGGCTACTAACCAACTAATAAGTTCAATAATCAATTAAGCCTCGAATTTGTCGACGTCAACATGATTAACGAAAGCGACAGTCTCCAATTTTGTGGACAAAAGATACATAGCATTGGTTATGGAGACCTGTTGGTGTCAATTGGAAGATATCACCAACCTTTTGGTATCTTCACCAACTTAAATCATAACGATCAGTTCAAGAATATTACTTCTTTTCCTGAAAGAAAAAAAAATCAATGTTTTCTTATAACTAACACGTAATTATGCATTACTAATGGTAACTTTATTTAACATTTACATAGGAGGCGGGGGAAAATAGGGAATTATAACTTGGGTCCCCTAACTTAGGTAAAATTGTTCTTTACCTTCATGGAGTTATAACTAAGTAGGATATGAGGACTAGAAAAGCATCGCAAAACATATTACTGAATAACAAGGATCATTGAGCAGGATACGATCACGCCTTTGTCATTAAGGTGCAGAAATTAGTTCATATCGTCACGGAATCGACAAATGCAATGGACATTCACACTTACATATGCAGCGGTATCATAAGAGTTCTGCTTCCTCTCTCAAGGCAACTACAGTTCATTGAGAGTGATCGGCTGATCAAGAAGAGCTTTAACAGCCCTCATCTTTTCATCTGAAGTGAAGCCATCATCATCCATGTAGAAGAAGTGCAACACGGCGCTCATTTTCCAAAATAAATCCTTGCAAGCTCTTGGAATTGTGCTATCCTTTTCTTGCAAAACCAACCTCAAGAGCTCCCTCCTCTTCCTGAGGATGATACTGGCGATCCTCTCCATAGCCTCTCTTTCGCTGGTGCTGCTCCCATCAAGCATCTGCAACGTCACAGCATTCAACTTCCCTTCCTTGGATTCCCTCTGCAAAGAAACAAGGACAAAACCTAAGAGAATATCGAAAGCGACTGATTTAATCAAGAGGCCAGTAAGTCCTCCATTTCGTTCCTTCCAGTAAATAGAGCTCGGACCTTGAAACCCTGCATATCATTCAGAAGGCGCCCACAAGTGCTCATCAGCCTGAATAAGTTGTGGTACTCAAGGCTTTCGACCTGCTTCTCCGAAAGTTTAGGACCAACGAGGTAGAGAGCCGGGAGAACGATAGGTCCCAAAGCAAATGAGACGAATCCACTTGCCATGTATTCATCCATCGTCGGCACTGCCTTCTTTCTCGTCCACTCGGCCTCAATCAACATAGAGTGAAGCAATTCTAACCACTGCAATGAAAGCCTAGGGTGAACATATCTAGAAAAGGGTGCTTACTGGGCAACAAAAAGAAAGTAGAAGGAAAACAAAGTTGTCATCCGTAATGTCGCGTGACTTTAAATTGAATTTTCATTTTCCATATGCAAGTCTTAGGCAGATTTCCAGGAACATAGTACAACCTAGAATAAACATGATGAAGTAGAGATGATTTGGAAGTCCACTCACAATTTGAGCCACATGACCTGTCACATTTCTTCCTTGCCAAGTTACTGCTTTGTCTCCAATCTCAGAAATAGTAGAGTGAAGTGCTGAAAATATGATTTGAACTTGCTCAGAACAGCAGTCGGCTCTCAAGTTTACATTCCACCTGAATCAATCCATATCCATGCAATTAGTCAAGTTGTGGCGCACGCCCACACAGAAAAAGATGGAGAGAGCCAACTTACTTTTTGACCAAGTGTATAAGATTTTCAAGCTCCTCTGTAGAGCCACCAACATCAAAGAAGTCATCAACCACTGTTGTCAAGACACCATTTTTGGCCCAAGAAATGCGGGCCTCTGATAGTAGAGGGGGTGAAAAGGTCACTGCAGCAGAAAAGTAACAATATGCCAGCTTCTGTCGGGCAAATTTCAGTTTGTCTAACCTATTCTCTTTGACCCATCTGTCATGAAAAGAAAAGAAACCGTTAATGCTACAAAAGGTGCCCATTCCCATTCTAATTCCTTAGAGGCCGGAGCCCTTTAGGAGATTTCCACTATGTTTGTTAGGGAAGGGAAGAAAAAGAATGCTACAAACACAATCGCATCTGGATGGAGGCAAAAAGATGAAGGGAAAGGATGAGGAGAAGTAGCAGCGATTGGTCCATTCACTTTTATGTATGTTTAAATCACTTTTGAGTCTCTCCAGAGGTGGAGGGATTTGGAATGATGTGTATTGGTAAACAAACTTACTCTTCTTTCTCACTTAAACCCTTATTTCGCATTTCAATACATATTGCCATAGAAGAAATATGCCTTCGAAGAAAAGTAATTAGGGATTACTTGCATGATAACAGGAAATTCGACAAAGCCAGCTAGAAGCCTGGCCTGCAAATTAAGTGCCCATATAATGATTCTCCTCGTACATGCCACAACAAGAAGAAGAGGCACTTCAATACATTTCATTTTAAATCGTACAGACAAAGAAAATGAAAATGGTGAAAATGGAGATTTCTTGGCAAAAGGAGATCCCTAGGCAAGAAGAGAAGAACAGATGTTTCATCTGTGGATGCAAAGGAGGGCACTTTACCAAAAACCGTGCTTGGGTTAAAACGGAAGGCATGCATATGCTGCAAAAAAGTAAAGGAAAGACAGGAGTATCCCTCCAAGAAGATGATTTTGAATCAGTCTTCTCTATTGAAGATGAGCCTTCTAAAACAATCATCTGTGCTATTCAAACATTTTTGGAAACTAGTGACCCTGACTGGTCCAGTGAACAGATACAGAGGATGGTTTGTACTTCTTTTCACAGGATCCAAACCGCCAAATATCCATGGCATTTGTAAAATTACTTGTGCTCCTAGACCATATATCCCTATTCATATCTACCCTTATAATAATGACTAACCCATCTCAGAGGTTGCATCCAATCAACTTGATCTCTTCAAATCCTTTCCCTTCTCTTTCCTTTTAATTAGCTAAAAAATTTTCCAGTCACCCCCATGAAGTGTACTGTTAGATTATGCACATTTTTGACAACATACAATTAGCAGTTATGGCGATGTGGAAAACCTTATCAAACATGAAGCCCCAGCTAATTTTCACATCATATTTGAAACTGTGATCCGAATTAAGTCTGCCAAGAATCAGTCACCTCAAAACCACGACAGAAAATCCCATAAAATGGCTGTTTCTACATCTATCTACCATGATGGTTTCAGAGATGTACACCTTTCCAGGTATTTGAGTTCTTCTTGGTATATAGCTTGACAGTTGTTGAAGTCATTTACTGCCAAATTCAGGAAATCTTTGTTGCAAAAGTTATAGCACCTAGCATAGGGACACATACCATATCAATCAAGTATAAAAGGTAATCAAACGTTGATAAACTAAAATAGATAAAATCAATTAAGAGAGCAGTACCTTAGACCACATTTTAGGACTCTTGTACTGTCTATGTTGTATTGCTCTATATTTCTCCTGTTCACTAACTTTTCCAAGTTTGCATGGAGTGGAAATCTCAGAGCATCATCCACCTGAAATGTTTACTAATAAGTGCTCCTATGGAACTAAACATAAAAGTAGCAGCAGGAAGAAAGTGATGCTGCAAATTTCCTTTGTAAGATAATAGTGATAACCTCAAAAGAAAAACTACCTCTTGACTTAAATAACTCTTAAGTCTATTGGCATGCATTTCACCAGTGTGTAAACCCTTTGTAAGAAAATCACCGGTCCAAGAATTGATTTTATCCAGAATAATTTCATCATCATGGATGACCAGCTGTGAAGCCTTATACAGTTCCAAGACAGAGCCAGCATCCTTCACATGTCCTTCAAGTGTATTGTAAAATTGATCCTCTTCAGCAAACTGACTTAATGCATCTACACCACAAGTAAAAGAAAGATTAACATTTCATCGATATATGACATAGAAAAATATCTATAGTCCAGCATAGTATCATACCTGAAGAGACATCATATCCATGGGATCGAAGGATCCTAAATGCCATTGCTTTGGTGGCAATGTCAAGAAATATCTCTTCTTCACCCTGCAGCCAGCATCTGTTTGTTGTTTAATGCCATAAGATAATAAGCTAATGCTATGATTATTTTGCAGTAAAAAGATCAAATTCTAGACTGAAATTTAACCTCAGAACTACTTGCAAACAAAGAAAACTGAGGGTTTGCACTAAAAAAGATCAGTACCTGTACGTGTCATCCAATACATGAATTATCTCCTTTCTGAAATATTGACCAATGCCCAATCTCTCCAAATTCTCTATCAGACATAAACGGGCATATATTTCCAATGGATAGATTGTCGGAACTGACCACAAGTAGATACACAAACGTCAATAGTTTATCCAGAGTAGACAATCAATTGGAGACTTCTGCAAAGGAGTAACCTGCATCTCCAAATTTCTCTAGTACTGATTCAAGGTAGTCTAGACAACTGGCATTTTGAAGGTGAGTGAAAGCAGCAGCTGTAGCTGATGGTGAATTGAATAGCGACCCATTTTTTCGTTGATACTTCATAATCAGTTCCCAGTCAGCTGAACTTCCCATTCCTTCCGCAACATAAGACAAGTATCCACCATTGATCCCTGATAAGCCGCTAAGAAGACAAAGCACCACAGAATTCATTGATGCCTATGAATGAAGTTCCTATACTACTTTCACTATAGCTTATAAGTTTTGTGCATAAGTTATTTCACAGGAAATATGAGAATAAGCATCAATCAACAACTGTCAGAACAACTTAGGTTATGCACATTGGTTAATTGAAAGAAAATTAAAAATGGGAAGATCGGCAATATCTTTTACCTCTTCACTTCCAAATTTCTCTTGTAAGACACAGAATCTACAACTGCAGGTCTCAAGGGAAGGTTTAAATTTAGGCAATCAGCCTGCTCAATCATGCCAGAAAGCAAAATATTGAATCCGATTGGTGTATGTTGCCTGTCATCGGTTACAGAAGCAGAATTTGAAGCAATATATTCAAGGCCTGCAATGATAGTGGCATCCTTACTAATGGGTATACAAATGAAAAAGATAATGGGCAAAAAAATTTGGAGTTTACCTTTGTTTATCTGCCTTTCACCAACACCCCATTGCTTAAGTGCAAGGACACATGCTAAAGTCGATAACAAAGCATCCTTGATTAATAATGGATGACGATCAGGGAGACCCCAAGAACCATCGCATAATTGATTATTCATCAACCAACTCAAAGACCTAGGGAAATGGGGGATTTGTGGAGAACAAGGCGAAGGGACCATAGCCACCCAGGCAGTGTCATATGAAGAAAGAGAGAGTTCAACCTTGTTAAACATATCACTTATATGTTCTTTACTTCCTTCGGCCAACTGCAAAGACAAACAGACATTTTCATGCAAATCATTAACGAAATATCAACTTAGGAAGAATATCAGCTATATACAACATATAGTAAGATCATCATACCGAAATGGCAACACGTGATGTTGATTGTTTTACTGATTTTAATCGAAAGTCCAAAGGAACTGTTCCTGGCAAGGAATTAAAATTGAATGAATTAACAAAAGAGAGAACTATGAAGGAAACTAGACAGGGTAACTTGAATGATTTATAGTTTAGACTGTTGGCGGTACTTGATAAGGGAAGTAACCACCAGAGATCACAGAAGATGCACTGAAATAAATTCCAGAGGTACTGGAATAAGTAATGGAGATATGATACTTAATACAAGAATGACATGCCCTCCACCACTCAGTGAAGCACTGGCTCGAATCAACAATCATACACCGAACCAAATAAAGTGCCACAACCCTAACCCCATCAACATGAAGCCTACATGCAAAAAAGCTACATTTTCTCTATTTAGCTCTGAGAATAACCCATATGCACATGTGGCTTCCCTGCGTAGCTTAAGAAGAACCCATATTCACTTGTAGCTTCCCTGCCTAGCAACATACTGTCCTTATCAATGAAAACATCTTGCTCAATACACATCATAATGGAGATAGTTTATTCTAAAATCTGTTAGAAAACAAAGAGTTAAGGTATCACTTGGGTATCCCATCCCTTCATGGGCTAGACAGTTCTACAAGAACCTTGGTAAGAAGAAGAAAAAAAGGAGATCTAGATTTGAAAGATTCCAAGACAAGGATATACTCTATAAGTTAGCCTGCTTATTGGCACTCCCAATCCTCCAGTCTCCCACAAAGCAACACTAGGTCAATCTTTATGGCTTCCATTTTCCATGTGCTTACTTCTGTTAGGTGGACACATTCTCATCATAGGATCACTGAATGAAGGTAGTTGTCAAAACTCAAACATGATATCAGAAAGCTGACATATGAGCACATAATGAAGAGGCAGCAGAAACTTTAATGTTGCTCATATCCAGTGGAATGTACAAGGATCAGATAAAGCCAATACACTCAAAAGCCCAATTAGCTGAGTAGCCAGAAATCTTTAATTTCATGTGTGTTTGTGTACGTCACTAAGAGAGAGAGAGAGAGAACCTGACATAGGAGCAGACAACCCAAGATTATAGGAATGTGAGAGCGTCATGGTAGAACAGTATGAGAATGTTCAGCAAACCCTGCATTGAGATGTAGTTTATTAGCCATTTTAGAGAATACATTGAATTGATGATAAAGGAGTTTTACGTGAGCGCATGAGAAGAGAGAGAGAGAGAGAGAGAGAGAGAGATTATCAAACAGATTTAAAGTCAATGAGACACCAAACTTGCAATTTGACACAGATACAACTGCAAGCGTAAAAAATTAGATTCATTAGGCTTAAAAAAATTCAATAGGTATGACAGTTGAAATACTCACCAGTTTCACTAGTTTCTTCTTAGCCCCAACTCCAATGCAAGTTGATCTCTGCTAGGGACAAGGAAAACAAGGAGAATGCTAATAATTAGAGTCGGGGAAAGAGCACTCTACAGAGATAACCTGTAATCAGGAAGCAAAAATAAGAAGACTAAATCTCCTTGTACTAGAGCCACATACAGTAGTGATTCATAACTTAGACCGCAATGTCAAGCCACGAAACACCATACTAAGAGAACAGATGGAATTACCGAGGCACATGTCTAAGGGGAAGACGGATGATCAACCATGCCACTTAAATGCTGCAATGTCAACTCATTAGGCCAGCCCAGCAGTTATATACCGGTAGGCAATAGGAGAGTCGAGTTGAAAGAAATTTGTATTTATTATGTTGGCATAAGCAACAACGCGCTTGATGACAAACCTTGATGGTGAAGGGGAATCTTCATTCTATGCAGTTGGGTTCCATCTAGCGAAGCCGTCAGATGCTCTTACGTACCCTGATAATGTATTCTATGTTCTCAGAGCAGTTAAAACTCGAAGACCCTTCTGGTCGTACAACGTAGAAATATCATTTTGCGCGAGCGATGAATCTGAAGCTGGAATCACATGTGGGTGAAGCATTCAAACGAACACGTTGTTCGCGCCATAGATTAATAAGCCAAGTACATAAAATGTATCGTATGCATACGTATATCTACATGTATATCACGCGAGAGAGAGAGAGAGAGAGAGAGAGAGAGAGAGAGAGAACCTGCGAGATTGCTGGAATTTGTAAGAGCCGAGGCGAGAATAGAGAGAGGAGGATGACAAGATCCACCCAACTTTTTTTTATCAAAAAGACAAAGCTACTTTCAATCATTCGATTGAAAATTAAACTGGTGATCTCAAATTTAATTGAATTTTTTTTTTTTTTTAAGATCTTCTGTTTTAATGTAGGATTTGGTTACTGAAAAAAAAAAATTTCCATCTATACAGCTTTTAATCGATAGATTTTACTTCCATAAAAGTTAATTTTGTCAAAAAGAGAAATTTCGGATAATTTGTCGAGTAGAACTAAAAATACCGACTAGATAATTTCTTAGCATAATCATTTGTTTATAAAGTAATTTCACTATGATCAGATAAAGAAAAAGGGTATTTTATAATGATTTTTCAATATAATATTTAAAATTACATTCTTCAATGTGAAACTTTAAAGATGAAATTTAATTAAATCAATAACATTGCTTAAAATAAGAAATTATTTCAAAATGTCAGTGAAATTTCATTAATTGGATTAATAAAAAATAATATCGTCTATAAAGTACTTTTGATGAAATATATCGCGATGATATCCTAGAATTTTCTAGAATATCTTAAAGAAAAAAATGATAAATTTATTAATAAAGTCATCAAAGAGACTTAATTTTTATTTTAAAATAATTAATTTAAAAATAGAAAATATCACTGAAAAAGTTAGCTTTTAAGATAAGATTGACAAAGAATAGATAAGTACTCACCCATGGATAGTCCGGCTGGTTAATGTGAATTTGAACTTTGTTGATGTCTTAAGTTCGATTCTCCAGGAAATCGTCTGTGATTTAAGCGGGAGTTATGGCGGTGGATTCATATGCTAGTCTTTCCCGAAAAATAGTCGAACTTGAGCAATCAAACACACTTATGATGTTAATGTTGAAACATTCAATCCATCCCATGATTCACGGTAAAAGCATATCGTGGTGTTTGAATATGATTTGATTCATAGATGGAGCTCGGTTGCTTAAGTGTCCGTTTATAGTTTATACGGCCTCACGTCATCTTGCGAATCACCTTCATAAGTCAGATTTTGTAATCCCTAGCCATTTTCATTGCCCAAACGCATGCGCATGCCCGAAAGGAATAACAGTAAACAAGTATCGAAGGCAGCCGACAAAGTGGTTGGCTGAAAGAACTGTATGCCAGGAAACTGCGTGGGAATCTGTCTCCGAGATGCTTAGAGCAACTTGCGCATGCTAAATTACAAAGATGCTCACTCCGCAAGATCACATGCTTTCATTTTGTGCTCTCTTGTCTGCTTCCGTTGAACTGCGTTGGTTCCCTTTGACATAAACATGGAGATCCTTGGGAGGGAAAAGAGAAAGTTGGAATGCACCCCAATGGATGCAGACACCGCCTCTACCTTCTGAAACTGCCGAAATCTGATGAACCCAGTTAACAACGGTTAAAAAGAAAGAAAGCAAACACGCCCTCCTTGAATCCTAGGATTCAGCAAGATTTACTTTAGCAACAGTTACTGAAGAGACCCGCTACTTGGACAAATTGTTGCTTCTTCACTCTTTCTTACCCAACACCAACAGATGCTTCAATAGGTTGCGGCTCCACTTCTTGACCTTTATGCTTAGTGGCTTCAGAAGTCTACGGCTCCACAACATCCTGATCTTGACGTTTCCATTTTTCCATAGCCATAACGATTTAGCCAGGCGAGTTGCGCACGAAATTAAAAAATCCCATTGCTTTGGTAGGTCCTTGTCACTCACAGCCCATCATTATTGGTGTTCGTCGTGACCCTTTTGCTGACTAGACCGAACTTCGTGGACTCAGTAAGTTTCCTTTGTATTTGTTGTCGCAAACATTGATCATCCGGTCGACCATCTATACTTGCTACCAATAATTAATCCCTCTATATATGTTTCTCCAGTCTATACTTGCTACCAATAATTAAACCCTCTATATATGTTTCTCCAGTCGGGTTGCCACGAATTTCAATTCAGATATCAAAACTTAATTCGGATCAAATAGCTGAATCGTAATTCAAGACATCCTCAACAATATAGTTGGAGTTTGCGGCCAAACTACAACAGTTGTAATAAACTAAGTAGCGTATAGAAACAAAAAGGCATCCCAAAACAGGTCATGCAATATTCTGAGTGCAGTCGAGACACACAGAACTGAAAGGATTGCCTTGGCCTAAAAAACAGGGTTCGAATCACTTTTCTTGCTAGGGTTGAAAGAATTACAGACGCATGATAAAGATCTACGTACAAACACAACAGCATTCGGTAGAGCACTTCTAAGTGCAAACCCCAGAAGTGACTCAAGCCAGCATAGAGGAGCTTGGCGATGGGACGGTCCCAAAAGACGACGACTGTACGACTCTCACAACCCGGAAACCTCTTAACAGGACCGAGGGAAGCAGTCAATCTCAAGAATTTGGCTAGCTAGTCAATTCGAGCCCCAACAACCTTCGGATCTAGAAAGAAGAGCGCGTCGGGGTTAAGCCCACAAATCATTCGCCCAAAGCGAAGGAAGAGGGCTTAAACTGGATAGGCCATATGTATTCCAAACTTTGGCTAGTCCTAACTCGAAAAACGCTAGTCCTAACTCAAAATGCTTAGACACAGTAGCGGTGCTATTGTTTTATGCAGACTTCTATTTTCCGCAAAAAGGGAACAAGGTTTCGTGCATGGTAACTTCTGGTATGTGGTTAGTAAAATTTAAACTTGTTGAAAAAATCGGGTAACAGACGAGCTGTTAGTTTAGTACGCTGACAATCATTCACCGACGATGTTCGCAGTTTACCGACATGAAATGTAATAGGAAGTTACAACTTTTCTTGAGAAATTTACCATTTGAAACAAGCAAATTTCCTCATCTTTTTTCCTCGTATATCATCCATGCGACTCAGCTGAATCAATTAAAACGTTGATGTTCAACTGTGCATTCTGGTCGTCTTTATTAGTGAAAGTCCAAGAGAGCCATGTTAGTTTAACAGAAGGATGATATCGGATAATATTCAAAATGTTCAATCGCTTGTTGATCTAAAGGGATGATAATCCACGGATCAAAATGAAACCCCAACGCTGTATAGTTTAGAGATTCAGGGTGGCATTACTCGTTTTCCATAGCTTCCAATAGCGGATTCATTCATTGCTTGAAAAATTTCTGAGGAAATTATTTATGTCCGTTCTCCTCAATTCTATGATCATTCACAAAGATTTTGTTGCAGAGAAAGGAACAACTCCAGACACGACCTCTCCAATGAAATGCCTAATTTTACCAAGATCTTAATTTCGTAGGAGATTGAGGAAAGGCAATTTAGATAAGTATGTGTGTGGGTGTGCTTCTTATTGTGCATCAGGAATTTGGCCTTCAAGGTTGTTATTGTTGAACAGAATCCTGGGCTTTCCCATACTGAAATTGAGCACCCTGGCATTCATGTTGTACTTGATCTCTCCGTCGTACAACAGCTTCCTTATGTAGTGCTCTATGTCTGATCCGATCAGCCGAAGAGTGTACTCCGTCAGGGGCGCACCCTGGCATTGGCAATCCCAGCAAGTTCATCAGTTTATAATTCACCAGAAGTGCTTACGAATTGTAATGTCGCATAACTATTATATGCCACCAGACAACAGGAACAGGACCATCTTTTACTCTCCCGTAAAATCATAAAAGAATGAGATTATAAATGACAGGTCCTAGCAGTTGCGTAAGAAATACTACGAACTGTGCAGCAATGGGCGCGAGAACATACTTCATACATATTTCATGTAAATGTGCATAACGATGAGAATGAGAAATTCAAGAAAGAATCTCATGAAAATTGAAGAGCCCGCACTACCAAAAGCAACGCTTCACTCATGGAAAAGGGGGTACAATACCTCATAGTGATCAACAAGCTCCTGGAAGTAGGCGTAGACCTTGTTGCAGGTCTCTGAGGTCCACACGAACTCATTGGTTGGGTCTAGGATGAGGGTGAGCTTGTCCATCTGACTCTGGTCAAACTCGCAAGTGACCGGGTCGATGTACGCGGCATAAATCCTCACATGCCGCGTTGTGCTGCTCAGCCATTGTCCCCCATATTCGCGGCCCATGTTCTTGCTCTTGACATTTACTTGTGGCTCGACCGGCCTGAGTCTCGTCCCTTCCGGCTGCTTCGCCTTCTCTTGTCCCAGGGCAGCTGCTTCTTGAGCCTTCACGTCTTCTTGCTCTTGGACTTGTGCTTGTTGCTGAGCTGAGATGGTGAATGGACCGCCGTTGTTCTTGCTGAAACTTTTGCTTTTTCCGAGCCAGCCTAACATGGAGAATTTTGTGGATGCCATGTATGAGGATGATGCTGCCATTCCTTGAATTGTTGCTCTTCAATGAACAGTATTTTCTGGGTACTTGAGTTTCTCCTTGTTTTCCTTTTGGCAGTGAGTTTTTCTGTAATTTGCAGGAAAAATAGGACTGGGGAGAGATTTGAGGCATTGCACTGGCAAAGCACGAGGAGAACTGGTGATCCACTGATTTTGTGGATAAGGTTTCTCGCAATTGGCTGGGATGGTCATACTCTGCTTGTGGTGAAGGCTATTTTCAGGGGAAAAACAGGAGGGAAAAAAAAAAGGCACTTCTCTTATTAGAGAAAATAAAATAAAAGATAATTAAAATGCCCCTTTCTATCTTTGATACTAATTATGGGAAGTTTACCTTCTCGTTTCGCTTCATCCCTAAGCTAATAAGAGCTTTTGTCGATACTTGACCACCAGTTAAATAGAAAGATGAATCTTTCATTCTACCTCCTCTTATTTAAGACCATAAAATGTTCCTGCAAATTATGACCTTCACCCGGAATATAAGCAGATATATCGTGCCAATTGCTCAACCGTAGATGTATTTTCTGTCCAAATTCGACGCTACTGAAGAATATCGTTCGAAATAAATTGAACTAAGGTTATTCATCTGTGGTAGGTATGCACGCGCTGTGAGCTTGAAGTTCATCTCACTTTCTGCACCACTGATTTAGCATCAAGAACAGACTCCAGAAGCAGTTTTCCTGGAATCAGGACAAGTTCTATTTCCACGTGAAACACTTGCCATGAGCGAAATTCCGTGATTCAGACAACGAGCGGTGGTCGTAGTCGGTAAATAACGCGATAACTCTTTAGTTTTCTTGGTAGTTCTCTTTACCTTAGAAGCAGCGGATAAACGACTGCAAAGACCAAGAGAAACTAATATGAGCGGATTATCAACAGCATGCAGCTAACCTTCCGCTAGCTCAACACTACATAGCATCTAGCCGCGCAACCTCTTTTACTGCCGCTTTCGGCTAATAATAATCACGTTAATGGCTTCGAAGTACGACCGATGAATTAAAACGACAAAAACATGGTAACAACAGAACAAAAATTCAATTGCAGATTCCTAAGACTCTTAAAATTGAAGGCACCGTCAACACGAAGAATTGCACCGAGTTAAAAAAATTCCTCGTCCATGGAACAAGAAAGAATGCCGTTTTTATCTGACTTCATCTCTTATACGACATTAGTCCAAGACAACGAGTCCATGCAAAAGAATGTCGTCACTCATGCTTTGTACAATCGAGGAACAATCAGAGCCAAAGAGCCTCAGCAAATCATTAACCACCCTCGCAACCCCCTGGGCCCACAAAAAAAAGAAACATGTAATTATCTTTCAATTACATTACTCCCTCCAGCATTACTAGATTAACCTTCGTCTATATGACAAAGACAATTCGAACTCTTGAGCATTCCATCTAACCTCAAAGTCACCAATGACCCCCCCAGGCTGCAATTACAGGGTTGTGCTGACCCCATAAAGGTCGCTCCAGAGATACCAAGCAAGGATGGAATTGAAGACCCCAGACCTTCCAAAATAATGCGTAGATCAAACATTGCTCTTCAGGCTAAGCCCTTGAGATTGTTCAGCCTGTCATTATTACTACGACCAGCTATTAGTCGCATGCGTATACCAATTATGCTACCGCGCACTTGCCATAAAAAAGGAAAATGCGGCTGGCAAAGCGGACTTAACTATGTTATTCTTCATTGAAAGCGAAGTAAATATTGAGACGAACCCTTCAGATCGAAAGTCTTTCAGAAACTTCACAATAAGACATTACTTCCATACAATATATTGTGCATGGGATTGCAAGATCTGGAATAAGTAGGTTACAAGTGCGCCACGGCACCACAACCATTTCTTCTCATCTTACAGGGGATAAAATGTTTGCACCGCATAGACTGGCTGCTAGCATATTTGACGTTTAAGATAGAATTAAAAGCAAACTAAATTATTAAAAAGTCATTTGGTAATAAGGATATGAAGTCATTAAAGTGAACGTAATTCGCCAAAAAATAACCTACATGGCACATAAAACCAAAAGAAACTATCTAATATCCCTCATCTGAATTCTTCGAACTAGCAAGCCTTTTCGACTAGGTGGGACAGAGCAAGAAGAATGATCACCAAATCTTATATCAGATTTCCCATGCGTGCATAGATGTACATCGATTGTTTTTTTTTTCTATTTTATGTACTAGCAATTGTTCCCAAAGGCGATGATGTATATAGATCAAGTTTTGTTACGAGCTAGGAATGATTCACACTATGGAAACTACCCTATCCTTCCAATTGAAAGTTGGCACCTGGAACCTTGTTCTCTCTAGTATTCACGTGAACCTACCATGCCATGTCAATTCCGCAGGTTTTCTTACACCTTCTAAACGTATACCCTAGTTAGAAATCTGAGTTTAAGAAATCGATCAGGAAAGTGAAATGCTCGAGAGACGTGCTATACGGAATAACTTTCCAAACAACATCGATAGGTCATAGAGGTAATCTTACAGCAAGTACACGACAATAATAACACGAACAAGAATATGCAAGCCATTCGTGAGGCTCCTGATTTATACTGTAAAAGAACTATAACGAACTTACCTTCTTTGCTGCAGAACAAGCCACATATCCAAGAAGAAATCGTAGACTCAACTGATGAAGCGGCTGTAATCTCTAAAAACTGAATCAGATTTTCATTTGGTGAAATCCACAAGTAAAAGAATTGAGATACATCAAAGTATACAAAAAAAATGAAAAATAAAAGCTTTAGGTATTTTCAATAAATTGATAGTGATTTTGGTGCCTCAGATGCTAGCGATAATTCCCCTCATCCCTTCGCACTTTACAATTTAAATCATCCGAAAAGTCCCAATTCTTCTGCCCATTCACACCATTTCCTAAACCTATGGTGCACATTCCACCTTTTGAGTTGTTTACAGAGTATCCCCAGCAATTTCTTTTCCGAAGCCAAGGAGGAACTTTAGTATTGTTCCATTTCTGTTGCCTGAAGTACCTCTTACCCAAATCCTGAGAGGAAATCTTCACTCGCTTAAACATTTGGTGGCTATTGGCACATGTAACTTCTGAATCTACTGGGTTAGAGTTGCTTGTCCCAGTGCTGCTTTCATCAATGAAACTAGCTTGACTGCACCCATCCACCTGTGCTGTGTCAGCAGGGTGGGCAGAGTTCTGAAAATCAACATTTTGAGCAGGTGACTTACGCTTCCGCTCTCGAGGAAGTTGAGGCAATGGAGGAAAAGGATAAAAAGGAATGCCCGGAGCAACAATCCAGCTCTCCATACTTTCAGCCTGGGGTTTACCCAAATGTTGCAGAAAATATAAGGGAATTCCATATGAGACAGGCAAACGGGAAACAAACTTCCCCTGTGGATTTCCCGTGACCACATTGAAAGGGCAGTGCGAGTGGTCAACATTCTCATGAGAGACATCCATTCCCATTGATGAAGCATTAGAAGAAAATCTAGATGTGTCGAGGGGAGATGAAAATCCTGGAGGAACATCTTCACAGCTGTTCTGATGCCTTCCATCAGCCACAGCAGTTTCCCCAAGAGAAGACTCGAGGCTGACAGACACAGGACAATCTCTTTTTTCTTCAGACACTTGTTCCTCATGCTGTGAGGACCTTGGATGTGAAATTGGCTCCGCGTCCTGATCCCATCGACTCTTGCGCTTGCGGATTCTTTTACCATTAACTGAGCTGTCTTCAGCACATGATGCTCTGACACTATCCTGACTAACGGTGACAAGCGCAGCCGTTGCAAGCATTGGTTGCCTGAAGGAATCAATTGCTTCTGTAGGTCTCCCACCCTGATCGCGCCAATCATTATGTGATGATGAAGCCCTGTCAGCAAAGCCAAATTTCCTGATAGGTTTGGGAATCCATTTATCCCTAAAATTCCTTGCAATTTGATGAACCTGCGTAAAAAAAATGAAAAGTTAAAACAACTTTCCTATGTGATCTAGTGCAACATTTTAGAGAGAAGGATGGTGAACATTAACAGATCCAATGAGAGCTCCTCGCCAGAAGAAGGATAAGGAACTACACGAGATAACTTTTATTCATTTACAGGTCATGGAAGAGAAACGTTATAAAGTATACCTGCTTGTCGTCATGTTCCGTCAGTGATAAAATAGACTCCCTAAAGCTGCAGCAAAAGATGAATACGCATACTTTCAGTATCATACGAGAGAAGGACAATAACAGCAAAGAAATCAAAACAAAAAATCTCTTATAGATATTAAAGAAAACAGTCGTTCTGGTCTTGCCAAGAAGAAAACTGTAAGCCAATAAAACAGCTAGAAATAAGACAACCGCCTTCAATAACAGTCTAATGACGGATTTGGCAAACTGAGGGGGCTCAAGGCATTTGTTGACCTTCACTAGTTTAGATTTCTATCTTGCCAAGACATAAAAGATAAGCAAACTGCAGAAATTCTAAGTGTCACTAGACAATGAAATGTTAAAGCCTTTTTATCCGGAACTCATGGAATGGAAGCAAACAGTGTCCTCAGGGCATTCAATAACATCATCAGCCACACATGGAGGAACTTGTCTATCAATTTTTGCCGCACCAATTAAAGATTCACCCTTTCACAAAAAGGCTCCCTACGATCATCTCTTCACAAAAAAAAACTGAAAAACTAACTGCTAATATCATGTGTCAAAAACCTTTCTTATAACGTCAAGGCAAACAAATTGAAAACAAATTATAAAATACCAATACAGTCGTTCACTCAGCGGAGTTGTTTCCTCAAACTCACTATTTACAAATTCAGATAGAAGTAAAAAGCTGTGAAGCAGCAGCAATACAAATGACACTTCCAGCATCATCGCCACATATTTCTCTGTACATTAATGTCGGGTTGGGTTGGTCCATATTCAACTGCCCATTCCACCACTTGATGAAATTGTATCCCTGATTCCTTTCCTCCTTTCTTAATAATAAGGATTTAATATATACTAAAGACAAATATCAATGAATAAATTTTAAAAAATAAATACTATATACAACTAATAATTAACAGCATATTTGCTTATTATCTTGCCTATAGTTGAATTTATTTCTATTTTAAATTTTAAGAATAATTTACCTATAAAATATAAGGACTAGAGATAATAACTCATTGCAATAATTACGTATATAGCTTATGTACTTATTAATATGGATAATAAATTCAATTTGTTAGGACTTGCCTAACATATTATAACCAAGAGAATTGATTATAACTAGCAATATATTATGGCTACCTAGATTGTGTTAATGGTTAAGAATATAATTAAACCGTCAATTGGGCAACCATGTAATTTAGTCTTTCTATCTTACCATGTCTCAACCGAACAAAGGCCATGGAATTGTTTGTCGAGTCATCAATTCGACCATATTTCCCAATCTAATTGTCATGTATTTCAATGAGACATGAACCACTCATTTTCAATTACAACCCCGGCCGATGATTTCAATACAATGTCACGATTAAACCGCATAAGATATCATTATTGTATCTTGTATATAACAAGAAGACCAATCCCATATTGAGCGCGTATGTGACTTCATATATGAACTATGACCACAGAAACGGTTCAACGAAACATTAATATGTGCACTTATGAACCACAGCCATCTAATACACAGGTCAACATTGTGCCTCAGGTCTAAGGATTTTACAGAAGACCAAAGCAAAGACTATTTAGTCATTGATCTCACTGAAGAACATATGGTATAGTCATGGATGTTTCTTTTTATTTCCTTACAAATCATAATGACGAAATTCTAAGATATAACTTTAACTCTTTGTAAAATGATTAATATTATCTTCAATTGCTAACATTATTTATATTTAAATTATACAATTATAGACAAATCCCAGATGAAATTTATTATTCCCTTCCAATCCCACAACATTTCTATCACAACCAAACAAAATAATCCTCATTCCAGTCAATTCCACTAGTTACCAAACAAATGACTATAATTCTCCTTTTATTCTATTCCACCCCTTCCCAGTTTCATTGACTCTTTCATTCCTATTTCACCGTACCAAATGCAACATTAGAGTTTCGCAAAGTTGTATACCAGAGAGCTTTGCCATACGTTTGAACAAATTACCTAGTCGAGCACTAATGCACAAGTAATTAAAGAACAAAGACAATCTGTGGCACCAGTCTAGCATGGAAGGAAAAGAATCATCGCCTCAGAGGCTGGTTGTAAGCAACATGAGCAAACCAGTCCAGACCGCTCAATTCCACTTGCAGATAGGCCACACCACTCAGACTTGCATATGTTAAAAACCAGACAAAATAGGGTTAACCACAGTTGGGCCAACAACCTAAGTAGGTCAGACAACTTCCAGATCTCGATCAAACAGTTATATGGCTGCTAGCGTAATCTTGAACTGGTAAATGCAACAGCTCCCCCTTCAATAATTTGCATTCTCCTTTTGCTAAATTGGTTAACTTTACCAACTCTCACTTACTGATGACAACAAAATCGAACTGATGATTTTATTTGCCGAAGTCAAAATTACTAAACACAATTCACTGTACACCATCAGGTCCTCGGCCTGGTGGCAAAGTGTTCCTTTTTTTTTCTGTGATGGAGGTGGAGTTGTTTTGTCCTAGGTATTAGGTTCAATCCCCAGTTGAAGCCCAAAAGAGAATTTTCAGGGCACTTTACTTAAGGAAAAAAAATACTAAATAGCTTCTGCACAGACAAAAGTAATATGTGGAGGCTGGAATCAATAAGCTGAAGCATCCAAATCATGTCACTCGCCATTGACCAAGAGCTAAACTTTTGCCTCAAGATGGCAAAAGAATCATTACAGAAATAAATTAAAATGGATAACTGAAACACTAAAATTGCAAGCCAATCAGTTGACAGGTTCATAGAACTTTTTATGCAGAGCATTTCATTAGGGGTAAAAAAGAAGAAAGAAGAGAGAAAAGAGGGGGGAGGGGGGGTTCATGAGACAAGATATGGACGATGTGTTCAGCGAATAACCGTAGTGATAGTCATAACATTGATTTCTCTTTGTTCCTTTTCTCCATTGCTAGCAACAGAATCTCAATGCATTTTAAAAAAAGTCAGCAGAAACTTAGCTTGCATATCACCAAAAGAGAAATTTCGTGTTTCCAGCATATAGATCAAGCAAGCAAAGCTTACATGACAGCAAAAGACACGTCATAAAATAAAGGGCGAAAAAGAGAGAGAGAGAGATGGCAAAAGAAAAGGGGAGGTCAAAAGGAGCGGCGAAGGGAGGAAACAAAATTCTTGTCTCGCCCAATCAAGCAAAACTAGATTGGAACACAACATGAATAAAGTCAGATGCATCAAACCTCTCCATTCCAGGACAAGGAGGGCCGCTAGCAATGTGCTCCAATGTAAGGACCTCCCTCACAGCTAAATACTCCAGAACCTGCAAAGATCATTTGAAAGCTCGCTCAGCAATCCTTATCAGTTTTCTTTCAATGGAAAAAAGGAAGATAAAATGCATATAGAAACATATTGTAATGATTTTCATCTAAAATAATTTTGAACTTCCTACTCTTCGCTCAACCAGGGATTCCATCTTTGCAGTTGCAAAATTTACACTTCAACTATAAAAAAATTTAAGAACCAATTTTGGATGTGTATTGACTACCAGAAAAGATGGAGTTGAAAGGGACATACTTGAGGAAAAGTTAATAAAGGCCCAATTGAGGATTAAAAAAACAGTAAAATGGTATAGACAGGTGGAACAATGACTTTTGGATGCTCATGCAAATTCATAAGAGATCAGACCAATCAAACAATATAATAACTAAAAAATACAGAGCTTATTGGTTTAAGCACCTTGAGAAGCTTTCGAAGTATAGGGATCTTTTTAAAATCCCCCCTGTATTGTTTCATGATGTTGTGAAGCATCTGCAAGCCTGAAATGACAAATAAGGATTTTTTTTTTTTAATACATAAGAAAGACGGATGCAGTTTAGAGCTAATTCTAAGACTCAACTAGGACATAATGCACCACGCATACACAGCCAAACTGCAATTCGTATACATAAACCTGTCTGAAATGTATGCGTGCACACACACAGTCCTCATTCCCCAATAAGATCTACAAATGCTTCAAAAAATGCAACAAAAAGAAAGGAACATATACCATTTTTGCTTATAATATCAACTAGTACGACTCGGGATCTTGTTTTCAGAAGTGCATCAAGGATCATTGAAAGATCTCGGTTGCTGAAAAAGAAAAGTGCAAACAATAATCAAGAACTCCTCAGAAAAATTATCACACAAGCAAAGAAAATACCAATACCAAAAATCACAGTAAAAAGAAAGCTGACCTCTGGATCGCTTCATTGCCTCTATCACCTGAAGCTGCTGTGAGAAATAGGAGCTTCAAGTAACCTTTAGGAGCATCCTGTCATAACAAAAAAGACAAATCCAAAATTGTGCTTAGCAGCAGTTTATATGATAAGAAAGAATATTATCAACTGCCGAAATTAGAACAACATTCCCCACAGCAAAAATCACATATGTAACTCCATATGACCAGATAAGAGAATAAGACATCCAAAAGGCATAGGATGCCTGCAGTTGACTATCAAAACCGACAATGGTGAAAGGTTCTAGGATGGAAATTAATCACAACATTCAGAAATGGTCTTGTACTAATTCAGGTTTTACGCACTAATTCAGTAGCCTATGGCGTGTGGCATTGGCAGCAAGTATATATCATTTAAAGCAAATACATATCACAATTATTTAAGCTAATTAAAAATGATCACAAATTTAGAGCTGATATCTTCATTTCAAGTCCCGTGAGATTTTTCTAATTTTTTTTAATTATTTTCTTTTGGCAGAAAGCTTATGAATACTTTCAAAAAAATTCAAATAAATAGACTCTAAAGCTGCTTGGTACTCACTTTCCTTTTGCTTATCCCACCATCAGCATCCAACAAATCATTAAGTTTCTCTTCAACTGTAAAACAGCAAAGTAGATAATGTTAGATCCCTCCACCGATGAATAAGCTTTGACATGAGTGGCATTTTAGAAATTGTCGTCCCACCTGCCTCAAAGCGGCCACCAGAAGATCCTTCAACTGCTTTTCTGGGTTTGCTGAAAACCATCTGGGACTTGGGGGCCATTCCCTGGACTTTGTCCATATTAATTGAACTACTGCTATCTTTACTTTTTTTAATAGAGCCTGATGATCTAGATTGTTTCACAAGAGGATGTAACCTCTTATCAATTGTATCCGACTTCTTTGTCCTGCTCCTGTTTGCATCATCATGATGTAATTTGCTAAGTGCCTTACTTGGAGAAGAGATTTCAGATTTCTCACTACCATTCTCAACCTCATCGGCAGCAAATTCTTGCTGAGTTGTGGACACAGATATACTTGCATTATCATTTATTTGAGGTATAATATCACCCGAAAGATCGGAAGAATGGACTTTTGTGTTTGGATCCCCATTTTCTACCAATGTTCGTGACTTCCCAATAGCAGCAGCAGACTGATCCATTGAACTCTCATACCCTGAGGTGATTTTCCCGCCCAATTGATTCAATTGACGAACTGTGCCACCATCCTCATAAAGCATAATCGGTTCTGGATATTCATCATCTGAATCACCTTGAACGATCACTTCAGTATTGAGTGGATCGCCACCTATGTAACCTCGACATTGTGGTGAACCACAAACACATTTTTTAGCTGCAGCACCAAACACTCTTACATAGTTGTAATCAAAAGTAACCTCTTCACCCTGCAAAATGGAAGAAACAATGTATTGATAGGTATTAAAATGGTAGTTGCATAAGCGACAACATCCAGCTAGCGGACATAGTTGACATAGATAAGCAACACCCTTTTTTCCTCTTCTTGGTGAAAAAAAAAAAAAAAGCAACAGTTTCACTTCTATCCTCTTTGACCTTTCTTTGCTAGCTTTCTTTCAATAGCCTTTCGTTTATTTTTCTTTCTTTGCTTCCTAGCCAACTTTAGAAAAATGGGATCCATAGTGATGAAATCAACAGTGAGTTTTCAGCTGAAGTTGATTGACAAAATTCTATGTGCAGAGTGGTCATCAAAGGCACTGCAGCCCATTACACATTAAAATTTTATTCTTTAGCCCTTAATGAGAATATAAAAACTGTCCTGATTAAACTAATTTTTTCAAAATGTTTTACAAAATAAAAGCATTGATACATCAACGTATAACAGATTATCCCTAGTACAAACTCAACAGCATTTATCCGCCAATTGCAAAGTACAGACGTGGACATACATAAAAACCAGCAAGTCAAACACAATGGTTTTCCTCTCATGACATTTTTAGTAGTGAAAGCAACTATATCAGCAGCACTCCTTACCTTCCTGATATCCCTTATAGCAAACAGCCCAATGCAAATTTCTCCATTCACCATCCACTGTTCCAAAGATTTATAGGTCAACACTAGACATATAAAAAATCCGTGGACAGAGCTTAGTCCAGTGAAAACAAGACGATTATGCAAATAAAGTACACAAAAACCAATAATAGCAGTAACTCTTGGCAGAAAAGAACAGGAAATAGTAGAAAAGTTGCCAAAAAGCAAGCTTTAACAGAAAGAAAAAAAACAATTCAGAAGCATGAGGCCACTCAGCAAATTGATTCCAGCCCTCTCCAGGACAGAAAGCAAATATTGCTCAACATCACTCAAACAATAATTAATTACTCACAACCCAGTATTTTTCTGAATATTTCTAGAAGTTTTCAGCCAACTATCTCCAGCAGATAGATGTACTAGGCTTGAACACCCAAAAAGTATACTTTTAGGCCAACTTTCTAGTGAATTCAAGTTAGCAGCGCCATTGGCAGGACCACTTCCAGAATCACAAGCTGTCGCTAGGAAATCAATTTCCAATGTTGAGGAAAGAAACAAACAAAGAAAGTTTAGCAAGTCAATGAAAACCATTAATAGTAGCGTATAAGCTGTTCGTGAGAATTCAGAAAGAGGAACATTTAGCCACCATAAGTAAGAAGATGCACAATATGAACAGGTCGAATGGCTATAAGCAATTATCATGACATGAACACTTAAGGTGGATTGATACATTACCTTCTCCGTTCGGCAATTGGGATCACAGCTATGGTTGATAAACCGCCCCAAATTTCCTTTGGCACACGCATCAATAACCTGAAAGGGTGGAAAGGAGCCATGAATTGAAAGAGAATGTCAGGAAAGGTAAACAAAAAGGCAAAGCATGAAGAACTGAAAAGATACAACTGTAGAAAAAGATAGACCAATCAATACTGAAGACATCTTGCTTTGAACTAAAAAGTTACAGGAATGATCCCACTAAACGAAGAAAGAAACACAAACACCTAATCTTCACAACAAGTGCTTAAAGAAACAGAATTTCAAAGCTAATGAAAAATTCATCAAGTTAAAAGCACAAGAAATCTCTACAAGGGTTCCATCACAAAGAAGCCTAAATGCAGAAGCACGTTACTGTGCCTATTAATGCAGGAACATTTTTATCTGAATGGGATTCTCATTCTGAAGTATTTAAGAGCAGTGGGAACCGAAAAAAACTCACGCTCAACTTTGTGATTTTAAAGTTCAAGTGAGGAAAAACAAGATGAAAAGATCAACTTGACATATCCAGAGGACAAAACACTTCCAAGAATAATGCATAACTATAAAAATCCAAGAAAATATCTTGGATATTAATTTTCTTCATTATTTTATCCATCTCATCCCAGTGGGAATGTACTAAGACTTTGCTGGGGTGGCAGACCGCCAGAAAAATGTCTAATAAGTAAGGCACAAGAGGAAGCCTCCCCTGTGCAGGGAGAAGCTTATGCAGCAACTGAAGGGTTCTGTTTCTATAAAAGCAAATATGCACATATACTCAGTTCTCAGAACTTTCGTCACATTTTCTGAGCAATGTTCACAGTCTTTCGTCTAGGTAGTTTTCTTTGAAAAGCCTATCTAGACTGAAGATTTGAAAAATATCCACCAAAAAGGGGACAAATTAGATTACATTTTTCCAGAGCAATAACCAACTTCAAAGCCTATATCCCATTAAATCAATTTATGCCACCTGCCCTGGAAATGAGAGCCACCCCCCCGGATGCACAATCTACTCAAATTATAGATAAAATCATTCAGGCTTCCAAATTCATACTATTAGGAACTAGCCAGTGCTATATTGCAATACGTATCATTAGTATTATACAGTCAAAATGGATTAGATGCATACCTCACTACCATTCAGTGTCATAAAATAGAAATGCTTATGACCCTGGCAAGCATACTCCCTTTGTCGTGCCTTATATGCAGGCATATCAAGCACCTGGATGTATCGCAATTAGAAAAGTCAGCAACAGATGGATTGCAGGTGCAAGAGAACTAACAAAAGAACCTAAAACATTATGCTCATACTGAAAGCAACAAAGCATTGACCAAGAACTTTTTATTCTTGTAAGTATAAAGCTAGAACATCATAACAAGTATGCCAAACAAAAAAGCTAACTAGAAATCATCAAGGCACAAGTCAAACCTCAAACTAATGTGGCACTTCAAAACATAAATTGCACTAACAAAAGTGCCATTTCAACAAAATGATCTCTCTGGCAAACAACAAACACTTCGCTCTAACAATCAATGACAGTTGTTCTAAGTGAATAGCCGAATTTTCCATAGAAAGGACCCAAGAAACAAATCTTCATATTAAACTTTAGTCCTTTCAATTACAGGGGGAAAATCAATAAGTAGCGAAACTTGTGTAAAAACTTCATTCAGCCAAAAGAAAAACAACAATGGCCAACCACCATGTCCTTTTCTAGGAGCACATGTCTTAGGAAGGCAGAAAAAGTTCTTCCAATCAAATTTGCAAAACAAAGTCAACAGGATCACCTCAATTTTAACAGCATACATTAAATTCCCAAAGATACTTTCCCCAAATAGAATGCATAAGCAAGCAAACTCAATTTATTCAAAAAATCTTACTGGCAGACAGTCGAATTTGAAGTCTCACAAATACAAAACTTATAAGATCGGGCAGCACGAACTCCAACATTACCTCTCCTACATATTCGATTATAAATCCCCCCTTGGAAACATCCTCTAGCACCTGCAGCCCAAAACCCTTCTTTCCACATCGAAGCCATTGCATTTTGGCATACTTCCGTTTCTGGAACTGTGGATGAATCCATAATTTCAGATATAACTCTGAAAACAAAATAATAGCGAGATGCACTTGGCAAAGTACAGTACCTGTTGATTTGAACAGAGGTCCCCACAAGGGCAGGTACCCTGAACACATTCAATGTTCAGCATTCGATTCAGGCATTCATCTCCACATCCCAACTTGCCATTTGAAGGTGGTTTGCAATGACAAACCATTATCTGGACGCAAGCAAAACAATGACAACAAATCAAGATGACATGAATGACCACAAACTTCATGCGCCTCATAGCAGAAAGAATATAAAGCTGAGCACTATAACACGACAAAGAAACAATCCAAACCAGGAAACTGGCCGAGAGAGAGATTCAATCAGTCAAATCTTCCCTCCGCAACTGGATTCAGAGTATTTAATCAAGTATGAAGAGAAACAAATGCTACACATGATTGAGGTAAAAGACAGAATTGATCAGAAGCAGTAGCCAGGATTGGTAAGTTAGAACCACTGGTAAAAATCTTAATGGCCCTGACATGTAAAATTTTCAAAAAGATTCAGCACAAAAGACATCAATCATGAAGGCACGGCTAGCACAATGCTAAAACCAAGCAAATTATATATCAACTCAAGCAACTAAGTTCACACTCAAATGACAAAAATCAGATGTTGACCTCATCAATCGTTTGAGTTCTCCTGCTCCGGTGCAGGAACTTGTTTGATTCTATCCGAACAAAAGATGATTTCTGGGGGACTGCAATGTAGATACATAGAGTCAAGTATCAGAAAGCGGAAAACCACCCTCAATGGAAAGTGAAAATGCAACCCTGCCCTACACAAACAAAACTATAATCAACTCGAACTAGGACTATCCCCCACCCTAAGAAAAGCCCCACCTCCTCAGTAAATCTCATATGCATCACATATCTTTTTTTGTTGATGATGTACCGTGGACCACATACATTGGTCCAAAGCAGTAAACCATGCAGATGAATTAGCTTGCAAGTTTTGCAAACCCAATTTAATGACTTGGGGATTCCACTATGACAAATGGGTGATCAGGCAGAAGCTAAAAGAGAAAATGCAGACCAATCCAGTAAAATTATCGTATATATCTAATGATGACATTAAGAAAACCTGTCAAGCGGCTCAAACCCATTTCTTTATAACTGGGGCGAGCAGTGCCCTCGTCTTCTTCACAAGAAGCATCCGATATGTCCAACTCAGCATTTATATCTGCATTTGACTTCTCTTGAGGGATCGAACAATCAGCGAAAGATAAGTCCATGTTGTCTTTACAGGTCCTACAAAACAACCGATGAAAGCTACTAAGCAATGAATCAAGAGAAATCAGGCAGAACATTCTGCTGCTATCCAGAATCAAGAGAAATTTGGTCAATGTAGACATTTAGAAACAAATGTTTTGTGCGAGAGGCAAGTAATTATCCTATGGTAATTTCAACTCACAAAATATTATGAGATTAAACCTTAGAAGGTCAAAAACTGAAGCAAACATAAAGTTCGCATGTAATTATTCTATGGTAATATCAACTCACAAAATATTAGAAATTAAACCTTTGAAGGTCAAAAACTGAAGCAAACATAAAGTTCTTCTAAGGCACCAATTTATCACCAAAAAGGAGCAGCAATCTCACAACCACCAAATGTTGTTGGTATCACCTTCATGTCCTAATGTAGGTACATTCTATTGAGTTTATCTTCAGCTTCAAAAGTAAAATATATGGCAGTGAGGGCAGTACAGCTGTCACACATATGACAAGAACCAAAACAGAGCCAACATGGATAAAACTCGATCCCTGTCACTGGAGGCATTTCTAAAGGTGATGCATGTGTATGGGCTGATTGTTTCTCCCTGAAATTAAAACATGCGATGCCAGAATATTTCGCAAGTCTGAAGGTAAAACAATTCTAGAGCCAGACTATCATCAATATGATGAACAAAAGAAAGAACTAGAGTGTACCAATTGCTATTTGTATCTTCAATAGAATCTGCAAGTGCAGCTGGTATCCTTCTCCATTTGTAGCAATCATCGCAACGAACCCAAGCATTAGACAATAGTAAATGTTGCTCCCCTGAATCTCCTGACATTGTCCCTGATCCAGGGATATTTACAGGAACTAATCCAGCATCAGGATTAGAGTCAATTTTGTTACCCTGGTCACCGGCTATATCACAGTCTACAATGCCAATTTTAAGGAATTAGAACTCAAATCCCAGGTAGCCTACTTTAACTACCAAGGCTACCAAAGGAGTTACATTCAACATTACAAAATGCTATATTTCTTCCGATCAAGACAAAAGTAGGATAAAAGCAACAACTATTACAAGCTAAATACCTGCTTCCATGGGACTTTTCACTTGAGGTAGGGCCTGATTATCAATGTCTTCAGCCTTTACCTTGTTCTTTCCCAAGGGGCTTAGCCGGTTTTCCTTCCTGCTCTTTGTAGCATTGGAGCTTTTAGAGCCCCGCTTATACACTCTGCTAGATTTTGCACTTTGAGAAAGCTTACGTCCCGAACTCTTGATGGAGAAATTTAATCTACTAATATTTTCAGATTCAGATAGTCCAAGACTTCCATCTTCCTCAGGGAATGTCCTATCAGCATTATCCACTTCCGGAGAATCTCTAGCCCCCGTACAACAAGCCTCTACTCGTAAAGGTAACAATTGACTATGGATAAAGCCATCAATTGAAGAATTGGCCATGGTTGATACAGTAAATTGCTCTTTAAATAAATGGCAATCACTCAGATTCTGTCTGCCACCACGTTTCTTTGAAGATTTATCCTTGAGTTTGTGTGTTGACCCAGACAAACCATCTTTCAACGCATGATTACCTCGACGAGGCACCTTGATTTTCTTTGTTCCCCTTTTAGAGCCATCAACAATTTCACAAATGGCAAATTCTTGAGCACAATGTAAAACAGCTTCGTCAATGTCTTCCCTAAACCCTTCACTGTCTTGGGCTTCTGGAGCTAAATTAATTACTTCAGAATCAGGAGAAGTTTCATGATCCAAATAGCCGCCATCAGCTGTTCCTCCTGCTGTTTCAAGCTCCGCACAATCAGGAATCCCAAGACAATCCTCTTTAGCATTTCCAATGGCCTTTTCTAAAATCACACCAGTGTCTAAATTTTCAGTTTCCAAACCTGCACTCAAGTGAGGATCAGCAAAAAGAAGCTTTTTCTTTGAATTGCTCTTGCCTAGACATCCCTCTACCCTCAATTTGTATTCCCCATCCTCATCAATTTTGGGAACCTCGGGACAGGTTCCCTCGAATGATGACATTGCGCCAGTATTGGCAACAATGCTGACAGATGGGGCAGATTCATCAACCCCTAATACATTTGAACTACTCTGAATGGGTTCCTTGCCCAGTTTTACCTTCAACCTGATACGTGTAGATGAGCCACAACGTGTTCCATTGGACAAGTTTGGGTTCCTAATTTGCTGATCCTTCGTCTTTTTATCACTTTCTCGGCCAGTCCTAGCTTTACTTCGTCTTCGGCTTTTCACTTGCTTGAATCCCAGCCCATTCACCTGTTCAAACAGTTGCGAAACATTTTGAAGTGCACCCCAGGGGGAAGAACGGGCTGTTTTGGGGAGTGAGGTCCTCTTCTTTTTTGAAGCCTCACTAACAAATTCTCGAGTTTCAAGAAGGCAGACTACTTTGCTTGCATTCCTCAAGTTCCTCGCAGCCCTTTTTGCCTGAGTCTTCCTGCCTGATTTACGTATTCGGCTGCTCTTCTGTGAGGATGATGACACGATTTTGGGGCCTCCGGTCTCCGAGCTATGATCAGACTGAGTAGAACATTTTCCATCATCTATGCCATCCTTAAAATTGTCAACCTTAGAGTTCGGAATAATAATGCCAGCTGAAACCTCTGGCACATTTTTCAGCTTCAAAGAGTGGTTTGTGAATGTCGAAGATGGCAGAGATGACTGCAGAACATATGATTCCACAACAGTGAACTGTGAAGCAAATTCAGATGCTCCTTTCCCCGAACTGCTGCCCGCAGTTTTGTCCAATTGTCCATCACATTTATGTGAAATTATAAGTTTCTCTTCTGTGAGTTCTGCATCATCTGCAGCAAAAGCAATTTCTGGATCGGATATTTCAATGCTTGAAGAATCCAATGTTTCAGGATCACCAATAACGTCCATATCTCTATCCTCACTCCTTCCCTCACAAAGCAACAAAGTGTCCACAGGTTTTCCTTTCCCAGACATAGCATAACCAGTTGAAGGGGAAATCTGATTGCCTACCTTCGCATCCATCCGACCCAAAAAATCAACTCTCTCTTCCCCATACTCCGAAACCACCTCCAGAGAAGGCCCACGAGCATTTTTATCATCCTTGTGCCTATTCTCTGCAAGAAAACTACTAGGTAAATCATCAGAACATGAGGGTTCCAATGTTTCATGGGAACTTTTTAAAGGCAATATCTGGGTGCAGGTAGCGGCAGCAGTATCCCCTATTTCACTCGAGAGAACGTCAGCATTACTGTTCACGCCTTGGCCATCCTTCAGGTCTAAATGATCCAATGAGCCAGCCTCGTTTGCAGATGGCATTAAACCTGTTTCTGGACATGATGTGATTCTGCTAAGCATATAATCCTCCACCATAACTAAGTCGTCATCTTTCTCAACCATTGGGACTGCCGGCTTCGCAGATAGAGGGAAGGCACAACTCTCATCCAGTGACGTGGAATTATCCACGGTTCCGGTAACTTCTTCCAATGCCAGTTTACGACCCACCAACGATACGTTTACGTCACAACTCCCCTCTTCATTTCCCAGCGTCATTGGATCCATAATGTCGTCAATACTCAGCTTCGCTTCCCTCAAGCCCTCCACTATTTCATCACAAAGACCGGCCACATTATCACCAGCCACCTCTCCATTCTCTACGTAAGGGCCACCGGTCGAAATAGCTTCACGAAACGAACCGACGCCACTTTCCGTATCCACACCGGCGAAACGATCGTTCACACCACCCGCATCCGCGTTCTTCCCCTCAATGAGACAATTGACCGAATCTGCACAATTGTGTTTCACCTCCTCCATCATAACACCCCTCGAACCCCCCACGTGCAGGTCGTTCGACGTCATATACGAAGGCCTCGTCGCATCACCAAGACCACCCCCCGCCTCAAGCGCCGAGCCGCTAGAGACCGGACGTTCCAGATCGCGGGTCGCCGGCGATCTGGAACGCGAACTTAAGCTTCCCGAGAGACCGGCATAAACGAAGGCTGACGCGGGGGAAAAAATCGACAATCAATCACGCTACTGTTGTGCTCGTCGCGAACACCGAAATGCACCTGGAATCTTCAATGGTCATCAAGCCAGAGAGACGGAGAGACGAGAAGAAAGTCGCGCGCGTATGCAAACCCTAGACCGCGAGGGAATTTTTTTTTTTTTTTGTCCCCTCTTCCTTTCGCAGACTTAGAGCTCGAGAATAGATTCAATAGAACGAGGAAGGAGGAAACGTGGGAAGCGGCAACTTCGCCGGTCTCAAGTGGGCCTGGGCTCGGGCACGAAAACAGCTCTAATAAGAACTCTTGATGGGCTTACTGGGCCGTTAATAAGGCGATAAATGCCTGCTCCGAAAAATAAATTAAAAAGAGCCTTTCGCTTCATTTAATAAATTTGACGATTTTGGCGAGAGTAGAAGTGCGCACGGTAACATTTCTATTCCGACAAATAATTTCTTTTGAGAAATAATTCTTTTCTATTTTTACTTCTTGAAACATTTTTTAAGTAAAATAAGGTATTTGATAACTACACAATTTTTATTTTATTTGAATAAAAAAGAATAGAAATGCATTTGGTAAAATTCATAAATTTTTCTTTTGTTCGTGGACAATCGAATGCCGCCGATGCTCACTGTCTCCTGCCATCTTCCGACCACTACCCACAACACAGCCCACCAGCTGTCACCCCCTCCCATAATCGGTGGCGATCGACCGATGGTCAACGACGGTCAGGTGGGGAACGGTGGCGGTCGAGTGGCGAATGGTGGTGGCTAGAGGCGGCTGTTGGCATTTGGCGATTGGCGGCATTAAGCAGTCAGAGGACGACGATGGCCGGCGCCTACAATCGGCCATCGACAGTGGTGGCCAATGGCGAAGGTGGCTGGCGATCGGAGGAAGGTAGTGACCGTCGATGGCACCGTTAGTCGGTAATGGCTCCGTGCGGCCGAAGGTGGTCGCGACAAAATAAAGGAACAAGTTTATTTCTACAAATTGTTCTGATTAACAAGAATCCACTTTTTTGTTTCTTGTTTCTGTTCCAAATATATTCCATTACTACTTTTTAATTTTATGGATAGAAAAATAAGTTGGCATTACCAAACGGAGTTCTATTCTTCTTCTTCTTTTTTGTTCCATGAAATAAAAAAACAGAGATTGGGATAAATAGAAACATTACCATGCAGGTCCTAGTTGAACGAGATGTCTTATTGCGTAAATTGAAAGAGTATGGGGACTTATTTGCAAAAAATAAAACTTAAAGGGTTGCACAGGACGAGCCAAATTAAAAACTTAGAGCATTTGAGTGAATAGAATGAAAATTAGATGAGCTAAAACCATGTAATTGCTGCACTTAGAGGTCTAGAATTGTATTCACTCCAAAAAAAAATTACACGTCTTGTTAAAACTTTTCAGAATACTCGATAATTAGACCTTAATTGTCACCTTGTTATATTTATTTAAAAATAGGACATGCCATGTGCATCAAAACAACTTTTTCTAAGGATCCTGAACACCAAATCATAATTTGACCAAATTATAAATTTGGATTTGGTAGGCGTTCAAAACTCTTCGTTCATAAGTTGTTTCAAGATAAAAGATGGTAAATTATCTTAGAGTGCCGCGTATAAACAATCTTATGAGTGCTTTATTCTTTCAATTGGGAGAATTGTGTAGGATTTGGAGCCTATATGGTGCTTTCAAGGGTGATTATTCAATAGAAAGCCATTGTTACATCGATGACACAAAGGATAATTTCCAAAAGAAGTGAGATTTGTGCATTGTTATTTGTATCTATCGTGAGCCATTGTACTTGTGTCGATATGGATTTAGCAAAGGCAACAATCAAATAAATTTATGGTGGAACTTAAATTGTTGTCCAGGATCTCTCGTATATAATTTTCTCACGTAAATCTTTTTACATAATTAGACTGGACTCTTTACATTGTTTGCACTTATCCAATCCTACCAAAAACAAATCATTTCGAGCACCTCAAGCTAAAGCAAGGTCTAGACAATGCTCCCGGTCATTAGATTTACACATTAGACCTGATCACAAATTTGACGACTCATCATGCTCATCTAGGCTTGAAGCATGATTTCAATGGGCCTATGTCAATTGTATTCCTCCCAAAGGCTGAGGCCATTGTTCAGGCCTAATCAAGTTTCCCAAGCCCAATCATTTACTAATAATAATGTTAGGCGGGCCTAAGTAAAAGACCTTTGAGTATAAATGGCGCCTGTAGGCAAAGATGATTGAAGAGCGCAGCCATTTTAAAAAATCTCGCATCTTCGTTTGATTTCGATGGGGTGCCACGACATTTCGTAATGCCACCTCTTAACATTTTCAGGTGAACGTCTCAAATGCGGCAGCTAGAAGTGGGTAGTGAGCAATTAACTATCTTTGTTACTTATTATTAAATGTCGAACTGGAATTGGGGAACAATATATATGTACATATACATAGATAGGGGCGTGCATAGTCTGGTTCCCTTTAGGAACCGGGAATAGGACCGACTAGTATTAGGATCAGACTGGACCAGATTGAATATAATTCAACGAGACATGGAATATTCTAAAAAGAATTGAGTTTCTTTATTATTATTTTTAATTTTTTGTAAAGTTTGGTAATAATTAAAACTTCAGAAATTTAGATTTGATACTTTTTACTTTTTTTGCATCTTTATTTTTAATAAAATATGAAAAATTTAATTAATCCAGTCCTGATTTGGTTGGACCCTTTTAGGAATCTGGAATTGGAACGTCCGAATACCAGTTTCACTTTTAAAAATCGAGGACCGAATCAATACTTCCGGTCATGCCGATTCTCGATTCGGATGGTTCAAGTTAATCACCCCTATACATAGACACGTGTGCGTTATATGCATCATAAGCCCCGAAGAATTCTGATACAAGCAAGAAAATTTATTTAGGGACAAAGTGAAGTGATATTTTATTATTTTTATGGTTATTTTTTTTATTTTTTTTTTTAGCCGGATAGCTCACCGGGTTGGATTCCCAATCATACCGGCTCGATAGTCCCCGCAGTTTCGGCAAATTTTTGGATTTTTGGGGTTCTCATTAATAATTTCACGGGGACAACTAATAAAACCCAAAACCACCGGTCACCGGTCGCATCCCGCGCAACCCCTTCTCCCTTTCTCCCTCCCTCCTTCCTTGTATTACCGTCTTGATTCTCGCGAACCCTCGCCCTCCAATTTCGTACCGGGACCGCCATATGGAGCTCCAGACGGAGGACGCGGCTGGCGGTGGCGGAGATTCCAATTCTAGGGTTATGTCGTCGTTCGTCAAGTCCGGCGACCGGCAGGTGTTCTCGGTGGAGCTCCGGCCCGGCGAGACCACGATTGTGTCCTGGAAGAAGCTCGTCAAGGACGCCAATAAGCCCGACGAAGGATCCTCTTCGGCCGCGGCCGAGGTCGCGGGCCCGGGCGCCGGCGCCGGCGCCGCTCCTTCCTCCACGGCCCACGCAGCTCTCGAGCCTCGCGTCGCCCCGGTAAAGCCTTCTTTTCTTTTCTTCCCCTTACGGTTTCTGGTGCAATTCGATTGTTTTGACTTGGGTGAGAAGACGTTTTGGGGGTTTTTTTCCTTTCTGTGCTGCGAGCGTATTCTGTGTGATCGTCTCGATTGAGCCTGCGTTCGACTCGGAGCTGTTTTCTTGTTAAATGGAGCTCATTTTGCTTATGCTCCAATTTGGCAGCGTCCAACAGAAATGACGTACTTCTGTATTCGGAGCGTACATAGTCTGAAAGTTTGGGTTTCTGAGGCAATGGGTAAACGGAAGTCGTTCAGTCAGGGTGTACAGTTAGCTGGATTTTTAGCAGGTAGAAACCAGCACCGAATTCGGAATAAGAATTGGACAGGAATTTTGCGGATGGATAGGCATGGACAGGCTTCAACAAGTATTCCTAGCGGAATGAGTGGCTTGTGCTGGTTCATGAGCTTAAGGAAAAGCGCTGCTACTTGGAGTACTCACTTGTTGCCTACTCACTGCTTAATAGGTCTTCCAGTGCCGTCTTGTCTGCATTCTGCGATGGGTCGCATTGATTGACCCTTGTGGATATGCTAACTTAGACTAGAAGTTATCTATATCCATGAGGTCGATGGCCCAACACGCCAAATGACAGGACAGACAAATACCAAGTCATTCCTGTGACGTAGTGGCTGTATCGACTAAGATTCTCACAGATGATAGTTGGTTGAGCCCCAATAGCTATGTTTTTGTGGATAGCTATAGCATCTGCATAAGGAGGATCTGAGGTTAACACAACTTGTTGCATGGAACTTTATAGGGAGATCTGCTAACCTGGTCGACCTTTTGGTAGGAAAATTACTTTTTGACAAAGATCATATGGGTAGTCTTTAACAGTGCGTTGCGAAAAGTAAGCCTAGATTTTTTGGCATGGTTAAGTGGGAAATACTCTCATTTGGTATATATGCTTAATCTAAATAAGGTAATTTGAGTTAAGTTCTATTTTCGATTCCTCCTTGTAGTTCCACAGCTTTGTCTTGATCAATTGGCTGTTAAATCTACCATCAGTGTACATTTTACATGAAATAGCACTGTTAGCATATTGCCCGGTATAAATTGGATCTTTAATGTCTACAGGGACAGCCACTGGAACATGAAACGAAAGAAGCTGCCCCATTAAATAGTTTCAGTGCTGTAATCGAAAAGATAGAGCGGCTTTACATGGTATGAAGTGTTCTTGCCCTCGCTTGTAAATAGTAGGCAAACTGTGCATTTGTTAGTAGTACTGGAATGGCCACATTTCCATTGCATTTAATCGAATTGCTTGAAAGTTATTCTGTCCTGCCAAATTGATGTACGTGCTAATACTGGAATTGGTTCATTTCAGGGTAAAGACAGCAGCGATGATGAAGATTTGAATGATATTCCTGATGAGGACCAATATGACACAGGGGATTCTTTTATTGATGATGCTGAATTGGTTGGTTTTGAATAGTTTACCATGCATGTTGCTTTCTTTTTCTTGAAATCTTCTTGTTAACAGCATGCAAATAACTTTTCTCTCTTCAGGATGAATATTTTGAAGTAGAAAATGCAGATATAAAATACGATGGTTTTTTCGTCAATAGAGGGAAGTTGGAATGCATGTGAGTTATCCTTTTCCCCCCTGGGTATCTCTATACTTTTTTCCCTTTAGCTTTATCTCGCCTTTAACATTTTTTTTGTCCATTTCTTGTTGAGAAATTATTTTAATAATTGAATTCGTCTTTGGTCAATGGTCATAACTCTCATACTTGATATGACTTCTGATGGAAACTGTCAATCAAGAACTGGAGATAGAAGCATAGTTCTAATTTGGATGGTCAAGAATGAAATATGCCAACATTCTGAAAAAAAGTAATCTTGAACATGCTTATGTTCCGAACACAGCATATCAGAGACTGAGAAGGTGGAACGTGTATATGGCCCTGACTCTTGCCTTAGGAATCGCTTTGCTGGTTCAAATCACTTCATTCTAAGAACTGTTCATCAAAATTTTTCCCTTTCTAATCATCTTCAAACTGATGCGGTGGTCCTTACATTTTCAATTTCTGAATTTAGAGGACAATATGCTTTGCTTCACTGAAGTTTGGAATGATTGGTTTTTGGGCCTTGCAAGAGGAATTAAAATTCTGCTTTTAATCATTCATCCCTTTTTATGATGTCATTTATATTTTATATACCTATGCTGCTATTGAACTCCACATAAGGTGCTTCAAAAGCCTTGCTTCACTTTCATTTGACCTCTGTTTCACCAGAAACAAACCCACCATACCACCTAACCAGCAACCAAAGAAAAGGCGAAGAAAAGATTTTGCAAAGAGTAATGGAGAGAAAGGTGATGGTTTTGTACCCAATAAACATGTCAAAGTGGACAAGCCTGGTCCTGCAAAAGCTGCTGCATTGGCTGGGAAGCATTCTTCCAATCCTTCCCAAAGTTTGGTTAGTGAGACTAATGAGAATGTGAAATCACAAAACCAGTATTTATCTGGAAGCAGTTCGAGGAAGAAATCGGCAGACTCTAAGGTGATATTAGATCCAGCTCCATCTGCAAAAGTTGTGAATGGTGATACCTCAGCATCTTTAACAGATACCAAGGACATTGACAAGCACAATATGGGAAACCTCCAGTCTAAGAACCACAGTGGCAGGTTGAAAGACCCAAGCGGCCCCTCAGATGTTTTGCATCATAGGCACCAAGACAAAAGTGGATTTTTGCAGCAATCTGGAAGACAATCAAAAAGTGTTGATGACCTGGAAGCATCAAATAGGCCTAAGGAAAAGAGCAATGTTCGTGAAGTGCCTGACTTGAATATGCCCGATGGCAGACATGCTAGTGAAATATCAGTAAGTCCTTTAATCTTTTCGTTGTTTTCTTCCGACTGTGAAAGTCAGAAATTTGTCAATCAAATTATATGCAGAATAGAGATGTATTTATCTTATTTTGTTTCTTAAGCATGGTCAAGTTGCTCGATCTACTACTTTTTAGTTGCCTGATTCTGTATGTTCTATTTGGCAGAAGCCTTCACACTCGCACAGGAAGGATGGTTCAAGTTTTAGGCCAAAAAGCACAATGCTTGAGAAGGCCATTAGGGATTTGGAGAAGATAGTTGCAGAATGTAAGCATTGAAAACTTGAACTGATTTCTCTATTTTGAAGTTGTCACTTTATTAACTCAATTTCCTTTGTTTTGACAATACAGCTAGGCCACCTGTTGCAGAGAATCAGGATGCTGATATTTCATCCCAGGGGGTGAAGAGGAGATTGCCAACTGAAGTAAAGCTGAAGCTTGCTAAAGTTGCTAGGCTGGCGGTACAAACAAAAACCTATATGACTTGAATCCTATTTTATTTCTTTTCTGCACCCCACTGTCAAGCAAAGTTGCATAGACTTCTTGTTGACTTTTTTGTTTGACTATGAAATGATGCCATTATTTTTTATTATTGCAGCAGTCAAGTCATGGAAAAATATCCAAGGAGCTAATAAATCGCCTAATGAGCATTCTTGGTCATTTGGTACAGCTCAGAACACTAAAGGTAGGTAATCTCATGTTGCCAGTATCATGAGAATGTTTGTGGCTCTCACTAAGGCAGCAGCAAATTCTGATAATCTTGACTTGAGCATTGCCTGATCCATTTTTAGCTCCTCCTTTTGTAATTCAGACGTCTGTTGGTATGAAGTTTGAACCTTTTGAGAGAAACCGGTCTGTCTCATGTAACGTTTGAATTGTTGACATAGGTGCATTCTCGTGTTGTTTGCAGTTATTTGTTGAAATTCTTGACTCTTACTCTTTGAAAATTCTTTTCTGAATTTTTAGTACTGTCCAGTCTTTGGAATGAGACCCTTGCATCATATGGCAGCATTTTATAGGGTGCCATTACTGAACAAAATAGATATCCTTGCCAGTAATCATATTTTAAAAATCAATTTGTCAATCCATGATGAATGAACTACCAAGTATAAGTATCCCAATGTATAGTTATCTCTTTCACAGTGGTATTTTATGTGTTGGGGCAATAAGGTATGGGTTTAGCTCTTTAGTTGCAGTCATAGTTCAAAGAGAATATCGAACAAACTCCTATGCCATTTATATAATCACATGAATCTGGCTTGGGTTCCTTTTAGGATGAATTTTTTCTGGCTATTTGGTCCAGTAATTTGACTTTATTTCATTGCTTCTACTCAATGAATCTTATTGTTTAATTGGCCATGATTCTTGATATGGGAAGTATTCTCGATTCAAGATTTAAATTTTTGGGTGTTATGGCCTTAAGCATGTATGGGTTTCTACCATTTTGGAAATCCTAACGTAGTGGTTGCTTTAATTGGATTTTTTTGATGTCTGCTCCGTATGTGTCATAACTTAGCTGATCAACTACTGGATGGGAAGAATTCTTCACCTTTTCTCAGCCACTGCAAATGGCCTATTCCGTGGCAAACCAAAGTGATCTTGCAATGCCAGCATCCCTAGTTGTGTTCTTCATCTCCATCTTCATTTCAGCAGTCACGAGAATCAATCAATGCCTTCACAATTAGTTTAAAATATTGAGAGGCAGTTGGGTTTTGTCTGTATGATTTTGCTAGAGAGATGGCAGAGAAGGAAAGAAAAAGGAAAAGAGAGATGGTAGAGAAGGAAAGAAAAGATAGAAAAGGAAAATATTCCCACAAGCGTGCACAGCATACACTCACTGAGGATGGAGGGCGAAAGGGAGCATGGCTAGGAAATTGAAACTTTGATCAGAGATCAAATTCCCCTTATTTTACTTGTTATTCAGAACCTAATGAATCGAAGCTGAAAACCAATGGTTGAAGGAGATCATTATCAGTCGCACCGTGCAGGTGAAGATTGTTTGCTTTGACCATGGAAGATTTGCCAATCAAGTTGAGCTGCTTAAATTGTCAACTGTCCCTTGACTGGTTTGTTCACCAGTTCTGACATTGTATTTCACTATGTCGAGCATCATCTCTTTCATCTAAGAAATATTATACTGCCGTTGCCATTATTAATATTACGTTCATTAATTTGATAATATTCAGCTGCAACTTGCCTAAAAGGGAGGTGATGGGCCTCATATTCTGTCATATATTCTGTTGCCAGCTGTCAGTGAATTCTTAAATTTGCATCTCATTGCTTCATTATTTCGATCGCATTTACTGTTTCCCATTTATATTATGTCTTTCATAACTCGGTTACTGATGTATTTTGTTGGTTCAGAGAAACTTGAAAGTCATGGTCACTATGGGTTTGTCAGCGAAGCAGGATAAAGAGAATAGGTTCCAGCAGATTAAGAAGGAAGTTGCTGATATGGTTCGCATGCGTATTCCCTCTTTGGAAGCTAAGGTATGTTTTGGTTGAGTCTCTCTCTCGCTCGCTCTCATGTGCTTGCGCACACAAGGTGCATACTGTAGAGGAGTGCCATTGACTTAAAATGCTTGAGCGAATATAAAGGTTGAACATGTAAACGTCTTTCATTCTAGTCTTATAAACTTTTTGGGGGTTTACCTTTAAAGAGTGGTATTTCTCCTGTGATTAGACCTGTGAAATAGGTTGGTCCAATGGGTTTCAGTGGGTAAAAAATGGGTCTCAGCCAAATTGATCCGTTGAACCCATATGGAATATTCTGTGATACATAATTTTTAGCAATCTGTATCTGACATTACTGGACCCCACCCATTCGCAACCCCAGGACTCCAATTCTTAGCAATTTTTTCCCATTAAATATGGAATATAGCATACTAAACAAAATAACCAATAAAAAACAAGTTATATATGAAAAAATAGATGAGAAATTATTTAAGTAATTGACAAATCAAGCTACTAAAACGCATCTCTTGTTGTTTCTCCTGGTGCTTGATCTTTTAAACCAACCCTTATCTTTCTTTTAATATTTACTTGACTAATTTAAGGAATTGTATTTTGGAAATTCTAAACATACCTTAGATCAATGTGCATCACTTGTATAGGAAAAGAAAACTTTCTCATTGGGGAATGATTGTGCAATATGGTCTGTAAAGAAAGATCTGCAATCATGGAAGTGATAAAACTCGTCAATTACAGACTCTTGAGCATCGCGAGGAAAGAAAGTTTCATTAGTTGCATATAGGTTTGGCCCATATCGCTGTGGCGGGCAAGTCATGTTCATTGGAAGTCCTGTTTAATGTGTTTGTAATTTTTTAACAAGGATTAATAAATTAGTGTGGGGGAACTTTGTATATTGAGTTAATAGCCTTTCAAGCGTATTTAGTGAAGATCATTGGATGTTATTAAACCCGATGAATGACTGCAAAACAGATCGATAAATTTTATAATGGAAAGAACAACTTGTCAACAATTAGATGTCTCTCTCATCAGTCATCAGAAGGAAGCAGGAGATAGGGCTATGATGAAGAGCTTGGACGGCTTGTTTGATGTGGAGCAACCGCCCAAGTGTGGAATATGGGTCGAAAAGGGTTATATTAGACCCATTCAAACCCATATCTAGTTGAGCTTTGCTACTCTAAAGTCATAACCCCTTCTTAAAACCAAATAGATAATTCCCACCCCACTAAGTATGAGTTAAAAGTTGGGTCTATGACCCATTTTGCCAACCTTGGTTGGGATAGACTCAAGGGTTGTTAAGGCTGCATAATTTTTCTTGCTGAATCCACTAGGTTAGAGGGGCTAGGCTTTTGAGGTTCATATTGTGTTGAACCTTTTTGCTTCATGTTTCCTCCACTAAACTACCATTGCTCGCCCACCCACTCCATCACCATATGGTCAAACACATGCGCCACACAAGAGAAAATGGAACCTAACATGTTTTAGCCTTCGACAATTTAAGGCCTCATCGATCATGAATTTTCTTCATGCTTGACATATTTGATTTGTATCATAAGTTTTCCCTGACACTTAGCTATTAGCAATCAAATTTTCTAAAATGGATCTTGGATTTGAATTTCATGCATGCTTTGTTTCAACATGAGATGCTGTATCCTACCTTGTTGCCAGCCTCGTTTATGAAGCATTAATCTGAGTACTTTGCTTTGTTTTCTTGGTCCCCCCTTCTCTTCTTCTAATTCCTTTCATTTTTATTTTCTTTTTTTCTTTAATTGGGTTCGGTTGATGGGAGGAGAGTGACACCGTGGTAGATGATTTCATTGAATCTTATCAGCTATGAAGCTCAGAGTTATTTCATGCCCCTCACTGCTGTCTTCTTTTCATGGCTTTCACTTCTGGTGCACATGACGAGGCAAAACTGAATGATTTGTTGTCTTTAATGGTTTCTTTGTGTAACATGAATGACTTGTTAATGACTTTTTTACCAGATGTTATCGATTTTTTTTTTTTTGGTAAAGAGATGTTATTGATGTTTGATGCAAAGGTTTCAGAAGAATTTGCTTTTTATTGATTCCTTAATTGTGGTTAATGTTATTGCATTGTTTACCAAAGTTATCTTTCTCGCCAAAATATTCAGGCTCTACAGCATCAATCTGGAGCATCGGATGATTTTCAGGAATCGGAAGAAAAAACAACCTCTAAAAAACCATATGATATGGATTCTGCAATGGAGGACAGGATTTGTGATCTTTATGATCTTTTTATTGATGTACATTTTTCGTCTGCATATTTGATACTGCCTTTTTTAGTTGAACAATGCTTAGAAAGCTACTTAGTCGTGGTTATCTATTTTATTTCATGCTTTCAGGGTCTTGATGAGGACACCGGTCCACAAGTCAGAAAATTATATGCTGAGGTACCACTTGCCCCAAAAACTAAAAATTCCCAAAAACTAAAAATTTCCTTTTGCATTGCTGTCTAGCTGCTATAGACATGTCACGATCTGGTTTTGATGGTTTGCCTTCGTGAAGTGTTCACGAAACCATCATGATTGTGTATATTGCCATAGCTTGCAGGAAATAATAGCTGGATGTGGGATCAACTGCATTTACAGTGCTGATCTTTAAGAAATTTATGGTCACAGTTGCAATGTTCATTTAGTGGTCAAACATGGTAATGACATTCCTGATGTGGGTTTCCTATGCTGTGTTAGTTTATGATATTATGCATTTATATGAAATTATGCGAGCACCAAACCTGCCTTTCCCCTTGTTCTTAATTAATAACTAATCCAAAGGGTGAACTGCACAACCTGTTTTTTGAATTTGCTGCGGTTCTCAACTTTGACCCTCTGTGATGTCTTCTCAAGTTAACATTTTGATGATAACCGTGATAGCATGCATAATGAAATGTGGATGAATTGGTTAGCTTGACTTGTCATTTTGTACGATCTCTGTTTATTTATCACCTAGGTTGGTTTTTACCTGCATCCACTAGTCGGTTCTGAAGCTTTTGTCAGTGTAATGTCTTGACTTTTTGGGGACTCGGTACAGCTTGCGGAGTTGTGGCCAAATGGATTTATGGACAACCATGGCATTAAGCGTGCAATTTGTAGGGCCAAAGAGAGGCGAAGAGCACTTTACAGCAGACACAAGGTATGATTATTTCTACTTTCTTCTGCCAACTTCCTTTTCCATGAACTAAAAGAGAAAACCAATTTTTTTTTTTGGGTGCTTTACCTGGCCGCCGCATGACTTTAACATAGTTTTCGTTCAAAGTGATCATTATATTGTCTTTGCTTATTCCACCTATTGCTTTGACATGCTTTATGGGTAAGTGCTACATAATACAGTTTCTATGTTTCTTCATGTGGATGGAGGACGGTGATTCTCGAGTCGCAAGGAAATCAAATTGGTTGTTTGCTTTATAGGATAGATTAGACATTGATAGTATAAATTAATGTAATTTATGAATTTGGAGATTAGTGGTAGAAGCATCTGCTGTTTCGCTTTTCATGAGAATGTAGAGTGGCATCTTTCTTCTTTACTCCTGTGTATGAATTTCTTCCAAGTGCAACACATAAGCAGATATATGCCACTAAATGGTAGCTTATGCCGTACTTATTATCTGTTTATAGGAAGATCAAGAGAAAATGAGGCGGAAAAAGATGTTGGCGCCTAAAACAGAGGAGTCAGTTCGAGTTGAGGGTCTTTCAGTTGCTCAGCCACAACAACCGCCAGAGAGATTGTCTATTGATTCAGGCCTTCATGGTTCAACTTCTGCTAGCAGACCTATTCATAGCCCAACAGCAGCAACTGCTAGGGTTCCCAGTCCTTCAGCAAATGTGTCCTCAGATAGAATTAAGCAAGAGAAACCCAAGGTAACTTCAAGCAACTTCTTGGAAGATGCAAGACAGGGAGAGGCGATATTGCCTAAGAAAAAGGTTAAGAGAAAACCGGAGGTGGATTTGAATGAAATGCCTTTCCATTCAGAGAAGTTTGGAGAGGAAAGACTCGTATCTGCCAAACCCAATCCCGCTCTTCCCCCTAAAATAAATCTTCAACCTACTGCAGCGCCGAGTTTTGAACAGTCAAGTTAATGCGACATAGCGAGAATTAGAAAGCATACACCTTTAAGATGTCCCTTGCAACATAAGTTCATTTCCCTTTGCTGATCTTTTCAATAGCTGTCTGAATTCATTTGACTGACTGGTTGTCACCGCCTTTGTAGTTTAACTGGCGTTGTGGGATGCCTCGTATCTCTAGCAGTGATTTCTTCGGGGCAAGAGCTGTAAAGTCCTATTTGTCTGAAAAGTAGTTGCCTTTTTTGAGTTTTTATTTCAAAAATGGTCTTCTATGTCATCAATATAGAGCGGGAGTTACTGGTCAGTTTTTCTCTTGATGGATGAGGCACGCTTGGTCATTCTGTAATGTAAGTGCGTTACTAGGTACATAAATCGGGAGCATCGAGGCAAACAGATCGAGATTTCCCTTAACTTTTGGGTGTTTCACTGTCCGATCGCGTGGAGCCCAGTTGATTGCCATTGCATTTCAAATGAGCTCGGTCCAGCTCCTTTATTAGGGCCGACCGTGGGCATATAACGATGAATTAGTCTAGCAGTCCTGCTCGAGAGTCCTTAACACGAACTTGTTTGGCAACTGAAGTCAAGACATAATTTCTGATGAATAGTGAAATTATGATGTCTGTTGATCAGGTATAGAAATCGGACCATCAATTAAGAAATTGTTTATCAATGAGGGGACAATTGCCAAATAAGTCCTAAATCTTTTATTACTTTGTCGATTCAGTTCTAAACATTTTTTTATGTCAAATAAGTCCTAAACCTTTTGTAACTTTACCGGTTAAGTCCTTCCGACATATTTTGGCCGAAAAATGCCTACATGATGATGATGTGACGCGCCGAACCTCGCCGGTGATGACGTAGTGATGATCGGACCCAATTTTTTTTTCTTTTTTTTTTTTCCTTTTTTTAAAAGCTTACTTGGCCGGCGAGCTCTGGGGCTGGCAGAGCTCGCCGGCCACTCCAGGCCCCTCGCCGGCCGTGGCAAGGGCGGGGGAGGCCGCCATTGCCCTCGCCCGTGACCGGCGAGGGAGCTCCTCCCTTCGCCCAGATCTGCAGTAGGGAGCCTCCCTCGCCGGCCACGGGCGAGGGCCGAGTGGCCAGTGAGCTTCGTTAGCCGCCGAAGCTCGCCGGCCAAGTAAGCCTTTAAAAAAAATGAGAAAAAAAAAAGAAAAAAAATTAGGTCAGGTCATCGCCACGTCGTCATCACCGGCAAGGTTCGGTGCATCACGTCATTGCCACGTAGGCGTTTTCCGGTCAAAATCCGCTGGAAAGACTTAACCGGCAAAATTGTAAAAGGTTTATGACTTATTTGGCAATTGTCCCATCAATGAGCAAGCCCCAGCTACTAGGTCACAATGGGAAAAAGAAAAGAAAATAATAAAGAAGAGGATATATATATATTTGAGATTTATTTAAATATTGTAAAAATTATCTACATTAGCCATTTTTAAATCAAATTGGCTAGAGAGCTTGTTAAGAGATTTAGAACTAAGTTAATCAAATTGAAAGTTATAAAAGTGAATTGGCACTACGCTATAAGTTTAAGACCTTTTTCTCTAAGTTTCCCTAAAAAATTTTATCTGGTATTAATTTGATAATAAATCATACGATGTTGCTCGCGGGACAGATGACAGAGAGCGAAAATGTTTAAAGCAAGACCATTTTAAACCCTTTGTCACTCCCACTTTGAGGATATGTGAATAAATTAGGTTGCAATCCACACCGTAGCCCCTCTTTCCTCTTGCAACCCAAAATCGATGCGCTTCACTTCAACGCTCCGGGCTACCCCTCCTCCTTCGCCTCCGCCGCTCCTTCTCGTTCTCTCCAAGTCTTTAGCACCCACCGTCCCTCGCCCTACAATGTCAAGCCTTCTGACGATGTTCGTGTTTGGTTTCGCCAATTCCTTGTTTCCCGGGGTACTGACAGGCAGCCACCTCGCTGCAGAACCATCCGTTCAAATCGACAGTGAAACTTGGGGCTAGGGTTTCCTTGGGAAGAATTTCTATTTTCAGGCGAACTTGTGCTGCCAGACGTCCTTTCGATTTTCATGGCTTGAGTGGTGACATCTTCGGCGATTACTTATTCCAAAATCATTGCATCCGGGCACATAGGCATGTTTCATTTCGTGGATGGTCTTTTAACGTTGATCTGTCGAGTATGATTCTGTTCTATTGGCGCACTTAAACTGAATTGCGACTTTAAGAAGCATGAAAAATTATCACGAATGCGGATGCAGGTTTATGAGAATTTCAAGCAAAAAACATATTATGAAGGTAAGGTTCTCTGGTAAAGGTGAGCACACCGGTAAGCTCATGCTAATCCGTAAATAAAATTAAAACACAAGCATGAGAAAAATGATATACATTACCTAATGTGTCAATTTATGCCTCTCTTTTTTCTTTTTTTCCGGTCGAGTGATACTATCTATATGAAGACTAGCTTATAAAGTCATTTTGTAAACTTATGCAATGAATTATAAGTGTGTATTTAAACAAGCAAAACATATTCAGAGGACGATACGACTGTGCCACTGCCATTCGATTAGTATACTAGTTTGAAAATCATAATCATAATATTTAGCAGTATAATCTTTTTAATCGGACCTATAAAAATGCCAATTTTTGCAAGTTTTTTTCTTTTTTTTAGTGAACGGAACTTTTCACAGAAACAATTATTATTGTAATCAAAGATGCCAACATCGTTTTAACGTTCATTTCCTGAAAGAAAATAATCCACATTATTACCACAAATATACTGTTTGAATGAGACTGTTGCACACAAAAAGAAAACTGCCTTACTTCATTGGTAATTTGGAAAACGTACGATTCAAGTGCATTAAAGGTCAGAAAAGTTTTACTTCTCGTCCTTCTATATTCACAGTTTTTCAGATCATCATTCCGTACTTTCTCTTTTGTCTAATCCAGCAGTTCTGTTTTTCATCCCCCAGATTTTGCAACTAAGTCCTCTCTACCACCAGATTTGGCCAAATCCAGATAACGCAGCCATCACATGATGCCGGACTTATACAATGTGACGAAGTCTGGTAGTCTTAGAGAAACAGATCGCCTGACCGCAGGTCACCTGACCTTCGGTTAGGTGCCGTTGGATGGGGGAAGTATGCCCCCCTATTAATGGGGGGCACCCCCATCAACAGTGCAGATCACCCTGCCTGTCCTGACAGGCGGGCAGGTGATCCAAATCCTGCAAGGATGCTACCGTGGAAAACTTTCGCCCACAATCGACTACGTCGGAGCAGGAGGCAGATGAAAACTAGCAGATGCGCATGCCCATGTTGGGAAGAAGTGAACTCTTAGTTTATATGAATATGTCATGTCAAATTTCGGACGATAATTTTGTGATCGGGTTTAATATATTTAGGATCATCCTTTTTAATTTATTCTGAAAAGGCCGCTTTTTTTGTTTAGTCAGATGGAAGTGTCGGTTTGACAAGTTGAATTTTCCCGGCAGAAATTAACATCATTTTCACTGAAACATGTACGCGTGATATGATATATGGTTCCACATGATGTACTTCATATTTCGACAGAAGCTATATTTCACTCAATGTTTGATTATTTCGTGCCGATGCCATTTTCAATAAGGCGGGATTCACGTAATGGGGCCGAGTGGGTCGTCACTTTTTGGCCAACTTGCATGCATGTGAATCAGCTTTTTATCATTCCACGTGGGCGATTGTGAGCCAAAAATTTTAACATCTATGCCACGAACTAGCGACATGCGTTACCATGCTTGGGTCATCACCACGAAGCGTGATCGTATGCATTGGAAATACATGCATAGTAGCAAATTAGTCGATTTAGCTCGAGTTAGTTTGAATTTGGATCCTTTAGGCTAGATTTATTTGGACTTGGCTTCGATTTGTATGCGTTAATGTCACCCGTCCTTGGGAAATGGTCATGGAACTCTCTGAGATTGAGGTATATGTTGAGAGGTCTGGATATGGGATCTGGATCCCCTGACCTGTGTGCAAGGAGGTCAGGAAGATTCAAGGGGAGATTTTCCAGTTAAATAGGGGGATGGATTTTAATCGAACGGTTGGGGGGTGTCACTTGACTTGTGTGCAGGTGATCCATTTCCCTGAACATGCAGCTATTGCTCTTTGATCTTGTTCAGTCAATTAAATTCGGTTGTCCATTTCATTGGGCTATATACTCAAATATTTGATCTTTTTGACGTTTTCGTCTTAGAAAAATCATCAAAAGGATAAATCAAGTCGGAGTGCGTGACCTAACATCATTTATATCTACTAGAAGCACTTTCAAGGAAAAAAAGATTTTAAAGCCGATGGGCTAACCAATCAAATATGCTACCTAATTGTTTTCAACTTCTCGAGTCTTTTTCCTTGCATCTTTATGTTTTGGTAAAACTTGATCGTGAGGAGAAATGGGCGACGTCGGTGCGTCTACTGTCCACTCCGTAACTTCTGACTTTCTTCGGCTCATGATTCGTGGAACAGCCCTACGAGTTTCGTGTACAACGGCATCTGTTTACGTCTTTGCGTTGCTCTTTGGTTGGCGACTGAGTCGCCGGTGTCAATTTTTCAGGCGAACGACGTCCGAGGAGAATAATAGACACGGCTCGGATGGGGTTTGCAATTATTATCTTTTTTATGTGTTCTTACAGCATGTAATAACTATCTTCTCTTACCCAACGGGTGGGTAACTATATTGGTTAAGAGCTTATTTCTCATTGCCGAAGTTAAGGGTTCGAAATTTGCTAGCGTCTTAAGTGGGGGGGGGGCAATGTTGTTAGGGTCTTGTGCTAGTCTCCCCAGAAGTATAGGCGCTAGGCCCTTTGATGCGTCCGGGCACAAGGACCGTGGTGAATGTTAGTGGTCTGCCCTATGAACCGATTAATAATGATTCTCTAACAATAATTGTGTTTTAGGTTGTGTCGGCAATGTCGACATTCACTATACTTAGGTAGTCATAATGTCTTGTTAGAGACCGCTTATGATTTGTGGGCTAAAAGAGTTTTAGCACGCTGCTAAAATCTCCTTTTATTGGTCCTTATACATACTGATGTGTGTGGACCACTAAGTTCTACTGCTAGAGGAGGTTATCAATACTTCATTATATTTACTGATGATTTCAGTAGATACGAATATGTTTATTTGAATCACAAATCCGAGTCCTTTGAAAAGTTCAAGGAATTTCAGAATGAAGTAAAAAATCAGCTTGTCAAGAATATCAAAGCTCTTCGATCTGATCGAGGAGGAGAATATTTAAGCCAAAAATTCAATGACCATCTCCAAAATGTGGAATTGTTCACAGCTTACTCCACCTGGAACACCACAATGGAATGATGTCTCTAAAAGGAGAAATCGAACTTTATTCGATCTATGATAAGTCATTCAGATCTTCCTCATCATTTTGGGGATATGCGCTCGAGACAGCTGCTTTCACACTAAATAGAAGTCCATCAAAAGTTGTAAATAAGACGCTATATGAGATGTGGATAGGAAAGGTTCCTAGTATGTCTTTTCTAAAGATTTGGGGTTGTGAAACTTATGTAAAACGTTTAATTTCTGATAAACTTGGACCTAAATTTGATAAATGCTTTTTTGTAGGATATCCTAAGGTAACAAAAGGATATTACTTTTATAACACATAAGAGACCAAAGTGTTTGTTGCTTGAAACGGTATGTTTTTAGAGAAAGAGTTTCTTACTAAAAGAACCAGTGGAAGTAAGGTAAACCTCGAAGAAGTTATTGTGCCACAAGAGGATGTTCCGTTCACGAAGAACCTCGATTAGATCTACAAAGAGTTGTAGAGTCTGCTCTAGTGGCACCTATTGTTCGTAGGTTTGAAAGAACAGACCTTGAGCCTATGAAATATGGTTTTCATGTGACTGAACATCGTCATCTTTTGTTAATAAAAAATGACGAGCCTACAACTTATACAAAAGCTATGATGGGCCCAGATTCCGATATAGGGCTTCAGGCCATGAAATCCGAAATTGACTCGATGTATCAAAATCAAGTTTGGACTTTGGTTGATCCACCCGAAGGTGTCAAACCTATAGAGTGTAAGTGGGTTTTCAAGAAGAAAACTGATATGGATGGAAAAGTTCACATCCATAAAGCAAGATTGGTCAAACAAACTCATGGTATTGGTATGACAAGACCTATTCGCCAGTTTCTATGATTAAGTCCATTCGCATTATCCTAGCATTTGCTGCATATTATGATTATGAGATATGACAAATGGATGTAAATACGGCTTTTCTAAACGGAAACCTAGAGGATGATGTGTATATAACACAACCTGAAGGCTTTACATCACCTGATAACACTAGGAAAATATGCAAGCTTCAACGTTCTATTTATGGACTGAAGCAGGCATCACTGAGTTGAAATATTTGTTTCGATGAAACTGTCAAAGAGTTTGGTTTTATCAGAAACAAAGAAGAATCTTGTGTATACAAGAAATCTAGTGGGAGCACAATTGTGTTTTTAGTGTTGTATGTGGATGACATACTACTCATTGGAAACGACATTCCTATGTTTCAATCAGTTAAGACATGGCTAGGAAAATGTTTCTTTATGAAGGACATGTGAGAGGAAAACTATATCTTGGGAATCATGATCTATAGAGATAAATCAAAGATACTTATTGGACTGAGTCAAAGTACATATATTGACAAAATCATCAATAGGTTCAACATGCAAGATCCCAAGAAAGGTATTCTCTCAATGACATATGGCATAAGTCTTAGCAAGACTCAGTATCCTTCCTCACAAGATGAGCGAGACCGCATGAGTAGGATTCCTTATGCATTAGCTGTAGGATCCATCATGTATGCGATGTTACGCACTCGTCCTGATGTTACTTGTGCTTTGAGCATGACAAGCATATATCAATCAAATCCAGGATAACCTCATTGGATAGCTGTTAAAAATATCCTTAAGTACTTAAGAAGAACTAAGGATCTATTCTTAGTCTATGAAGGTGAAGAACAGATCAATGTAAGTGGTTACATAGATTCTAGTTTCCAAACCGACAAAGATGACATTCAATCGCAGTTAGGATTTGTTTTTTGCGTAAATGGTGGAGCGGTGTGCTGGAAGAGTTCCAAACATGACACTATTGCAGATTCTACAATAGAAGCTGAGTATATTGCTGCTTCAGAAGCATCAAAGAAAGCTGTTTGGATTGGAAATTTCATACAAGAACTGGGAATCATTCCCACTAGTATGAATCCAGTGGATCTCTATTGTGATAGCAATGGGGCTATATCTTTGGCTAAAGAGCCTATGTCTCACCAAAAAACCAAACACATACTCAGGAAGTTTCACCTCATTCGAGTATTCATTGAGAGATGTGATATCAAGTTATGCAAAGTCTGAGTTGAATGTTGTTGATCCATTGACAAAGGCTCTTCCACAGCCTAAGCATGAGCGTCATTGTAACGCTTTAGGTCTTAAACACATTAGTGAGTTGTCTTGATGTGAGTGGGAGCATATGTACTATACGTTTTTATTGTTCATTAATGGGATATATGTTATAGTTGATTTCGATTTATTTATGTTATTAAATGCGAAATATTAATCCCTTGAATATTGAATATCCTTAATTGATAATCAAATGCGTGATTTGATCGTGAAATTCTATTAATAGAATGGATATTAATATTCTAAATGTCCCTAGTCAATTGTCATTGTGCATTGGGATGTCAATGACGTTAAAGACTAGAATATGAGTCAACTGATGACCAAGTTTCATGGGTCATGAATATAAAGATATAAAGTTGATCACGTGGAATACATGTTGCAGAATATTGTATTGGACAGACCTGCTATGAGAATACTGTAGGATTGTTATATAATGTCATCAGTATTTCTCATCACAACTATAGAGTATAGTCCTTTGACCTGAGTCTGACATGATTTCCTAGACGTGAATTGTAATGCTTTAACATTACCAAATGTCAACTGTAACAAGTGACTATAAAGGTTTTGATTGGACATGTCATGAATCGTGCTGAGGGATATGTGTAGACAACATGTGATTTGTCCTTCTCATATAACGAGAGCATGATATCCTCGCCTCCCGTAAAGTTGATATTGTGAAAAGATGGCCATATCAAGTAAGTGGTTTAACAGTCCAGCTGCGGTATCGGGAAAATGAGTTGAGCTATATAAGGTTGACACTTATTCTGCCTTATACTTCACTCGGACATCACGTGACAAAGGGACTTAGTTTGTATGATTGGTTCTGGTGCAAGTGGGAGATTGTTAGTGGTCTGCCCTAGGAACCAATTAATAATGATACTCTAACAATAATTGTGTTTTAGGTTGTGTCGGCAATGTCGACATTCACTATACTTAGGTAGTCATAATGTCTTGCTAGAGACCGCTTATGATTTATGGAATAAAAGAGTTTTAGCACGCTGTTAATGTCTAATGATTTTATTCGGTGGATAATGACCCAAAGACTTAAGTGGGTCATGCCCTTTTTGCTTAATAATATATATACTCTTATTGTGAAAGAAACCCTGGAGGTTTTTCGTGAGAGTCACATATTAAGGAGAAAACATACAGAGGCGTATGTACTCATTGATCCGCGAGATAGTCTCGTGGATTACATGTGATTAAGCAGAAGAAACTCTATAATCTGCAAGTAGCACTTGGGTTTTGGAGATTTCAGTTCGTGTGTGTGGATACCGGTAGAGACGCAACACTTGGGACGCTGATCCAGACACAACCAAGCGCGAATTTATCTACATGCAGCAAAAGGTATGTTTAGAAAACTACACTTCAATTTCAATATACACATGAATCCTGTATGGGTTTCGTTTTATTATAAACTTCCGCTGCATTTGAGAAATCGAGAATCCCAACACTTAAGTCCTTAGTTAAAAAAAAAAAAAAGACAAGTATCTTCTCTTTGTACATAATATGTTTTTTGGGAGTTATTCCACAACTATTTACAAAGTCTTGCTCCACGATTCAACGACATTGCTTTGCCCTTCTAATCTTCTTTGTACAGCAACACTAAGCAGCCCCCGCAGCTTTCATTTCATGTGCACCTTCAAGGCCCGACTGGGGAATTATTTGTCTTGGCAATCTTTCTGGCTTCCCCCTTTGCTTGCAGAAAAGATCTCAGATATCGCAAATTATCCATGACTAGTCCGAGAACTATGCCACATGCCAATCCTATCGCCACTGACTCTGGTTCGAGAAACTCCGCAAAGAACGAGTGTTCCCTGCCTCCGGGAGGTACAGGAAGCACCCCTGGCGCCCAGGAATTAGTACAAGTTTTGGACAATGGATACCCGCACAGTCCTGGGTTCCCAAGATATGATTCGGCTGGAAATGTGTTGAATTGGTTCCCCAGAGGAATCGATCCCGTTAGTTGATTGGAAGAGACGTTTAGGACCTCCAGAGATGTGACCTTTGTCAATTCGTTTGGTATGGTCCCGTTAAGGTTATTTGAAGAAAGATCCAACCATTCAAGCTTGGAAAGGTTGCCCAGAGACGATGGTACATGGCCTTCGAGATTATTGTGAGAAAGGTTGAGCCCCCTGAGTGATCCTAGCGCTCCTATTACGTCAGGAATCATCCCTTGGAACCTGTTGCTTGATAGATCAATGGTCGTCCGGGTCATTATGATTTTAGAAAGATACGTGTCAAGTCCTTTCATTGTCGCAGTCATGGAATCCTGGTAGTAACCTTGGTCCATGTATCGCAGCTCCGATCCATCCTGATCAGTCGACATCATCCCTTTCAGGTTTACAAAGTAGGCGCTGGGCAAAGGACCGGTGAGCTCATTGGAGGAAAGATCGAGAATGTGCAACTGCGGAAAGGGAAATTCAGTTCTGGGGTTGCCTAAGGAGCCATGAAGTCTGTTTGATCGCAAGTCCAAGAGCCGCAGTCTAGGAAGTGTTTCCAACCATTTTGGGAAAGTGTCGTTCAAGTTGTTACCCTTGAGATCCAGCGCTTCAAGTTGCTTGCAATTGACTAAAGAGCGCGGCAACAGGCCTTCAAATTTGTTTTCATTCAGATGAAGGCTTCTCAGGGCAGCATCTTTGCTGAATGTGAGTGAGATTGTGCCGGAAAGTCCATTTTTTTGCAGATCCAACACTAGAAGGCTGTCACTGATGTTCCCTAGACATTGAGGGATTGCTCCAATGAAATTGTTTTGGGAGAGGTCAAGAAATTGTAGGCCCTTCATTTCACAAATAGAATCAGGGATATAGCCAGTCACTCGATTGATGGCCAGCGAGAACACGAGGACCGAATTCGGGAGCGAGGGAGGTAGAAACGGTCCTTGGATCAAGTTCGAGTGCAGGTCGAGGATTATAAGACTTTCCCATGGAACTTGTTCGAAGCTAGTGAGCGAGTTGTGAGAGATATTGAGATAAGACAATGACCCAGTCCCAACATCCCACATCCATGGCGGGATATCGCCATGGATTATGTTGCGTGACAGATCTATCCACTTCATGCCGGTCGAATTTCTCAAGAATGCAGGAATTGCAGTAAGTTTGCACCCAGAAAGACCGACATTTAAAAGGTTCGGCAAGACATGATTGACTTGTTCGCCACTGCTCAGTGACAAAATGTTGTCCGAAAGGTCAAGATCTGTTAGATTTTTGAGTCTCGAGAGTAATCGTAGGTCTAAAACACCGGTCAGGTTATTTGCTGCGATACTCAAGTAAGTGAGGTTCCCAAGCTGAAAAATCGAGCTCGGGATTGAGCCACGCAACTGATTACCACTCAAGTCAACATAGTCTAACGAGGGTGCAGCGATGAACTCGTCGATGTGACCACTGAGCCTATTGTTGCGGAGGTCTAGGCTCTTCAAGGATGGAAGAGAGAACAGTGATGATGGTATAGACCCCCCAATGAGGTTATTTGAAATGTCAAGCTGGGATAGATAGGAAAGATTTTTTATGCTTGGAGGAATTAGGCCCGTGAAGTTGTTACATGGGAAAAGCAGTCCTCGAAGTTGTGTCTGGTTGTCGAAGACATCGGGTATTGGACCTATGAAACCGTTGTTGGAAAGATCGAGCAGAGTAAGCCGATCAAGGTTGGACAGAGTTGGAGGAACCTGACCTCTAAGCTTATTGAAGGAGAGTTCCAAAGTGGTGAGTCGTGTTAGGTTACCGAGTGGCGATGGAATAGAGCCAGTGAAATTACAACAGTTTAGCCGGAGTATCTCCAGGGAATGCAGGTCGCCCATGGACTCTGGAAGTACTCCGGAGAAGCCTGTGGAGGACAAGTCCAAAACCTTCAAAGAGCTATTCCAAGTTGATTCGGGAAAGTGACCCGCAAGCTCCTTGTTGCATGATAAATCAAGACGTGTCAGCTTTGGCAAGAGGAAAATGTTTGCCCCTAACCTGCCACGCAATTCACAGGAACTGAGGCTGAGGACTTCCAGAGATGGAGGGAGATTCCTTAAGTGGCTAAGATCAATGCCAGACATGTTTAACCCGTCGAGAGTGAGGACCCTCAACTGGGTCAGATTCTGAAGCAGCATGCTCGAATTCGATCCTGATGGCCTTCCCACTTTGTGAGGAGAAGAAAGATCGAGGGAACCCAATGTACTTGGTTCAGTGCTGCAGGAAGACCCCGCAGAAGAGTAGCATTTTGGGCTCAGGGGGCTGCAGCCAAGTTCTAGGCGAATCACCCGACCTGTCATCTGATCGCACGTGACTCCCTCCCAGGAGCAACAATCCGTGTCGGCGTTCCAGGAAAGCATCTTTGGTCTACTGAGCCAAGGGCCTTCCCTTCGACAGAAGAAGGATGTCAAATCATCGGGCATCGTCGCATTCATGAAATGAAGCAGATCAGACTTCTGATCATGACGACAGGGCGCAGCTGCCCCTGGAGAGGAAGGAGAGAAGAATGACGAGTTAAGGGCTTGTATTCCAATGAGGAATGAGAACGGGAACAGGATAATCAGACAAAATCCTCCCAAGAGTTCCATTTTTCTATTTAGAGAGTGAAGTGCACTAGCTGGCCGTGATATCAACATTGGGCAGAATTGGTTTATGTAGATGCGTCGGCTGCGGTTGTTGTAAGCACCCCTCTCGAAGTTCTGGAGATTATTCCTAGTCTTCGTTTAGGATTTTACATTACTCCTCGAGACATCACAACACAGAAACTAGGAAATTTCTCCATAATTTTCTACAACCACTTACTATCCTAGAGAGATTGACGGTTGCCCACTATCAGTTGCTAATTATCGTAACACGTGATGCGTGCTCGTTCCGAGCACTTAATTTTTCGTTGACAAGTCAAAATTTAATTACGTTCGATGTTTTTCGAGTGTGAAACGCAATTTGACATTCGTCCATAATATTTGAATATGGCAAGAGTGAGATGATCAACGTTCCTCGAGATACCAAAGGTAATCCTACGAATGACGCAGGACTAGAGGCTCCACATTACGTTGTTGGTGTGACGCCAGGAGTCTCTCTCGAACGTTGCGTGCGAAATGACGCTAAACCAGACCGCGGACTCATGCATGCATGCAAATCCGACTCCTGGGTCGTTAAAAGTGGGCATGAACATGGTGATGTTGACCATAAGGAGGATTCTAATTGGGCCTCGTCCGAACCGTTCGAAAGTCTTGTCGTTCTCCGCTGCTTTATGGCATCCGAGGAATCGCTCGGCCAATCAAAAACGTCGCGCGATTGACCATGCCGAGGATTTGACTCGGTCAAAAGAGCATGAAAAATTGCCAGGCAGGTGGCAAGACGAGGCGATAATTGGTGGAGCTAAAAGAGGAGTTGCGTCAATGTGGGTAGGGTGGATAGGGAAAGGGACGAACTTTCCGCACGCCACGCCCAATGACCAATACAGTATGCCCCAGCGATTAGGGGTGAGTATAATGATCCAGTTCTTCAGAGCTTTGGTCCAGTGCACGGTTCTTAAAATGGAATCAATTCCTGATTCCTGATAGGGCGGGGCCGGACCGGACTTGATTACTTGGACCGACCATTACTCTTGAGTTTTTTAGTTGTTTAAGACCAATAAAGAAAAAAGAAAAGTGACACGCCCTATATAATTTTAGTCCAATCTTGATAGGCCCAGTAAATATTTCTCTTTAACGTCTCACATTCAAGGCCCCAAGCTCTTCACTCTCGTTCTTGTTCTTACGAAGCGAATAACTCAAAGAGTCAAAGTCAAACTCTCTCGTGAGTTTCTCTTTCTCGACATGGTCAAAGAGCTACAACGGAGTGTTTTTGAGTCTTTACGCATGATTTTTATTTCCCTAACTTATGAGGATATTATATTGCGTGTGCCATATTTCTTTGAAGTTTTCCCGATCCCATTGGTTCTGTTTCCGGCCCTAGACCATGTACACCCTTGCATGGGATAACCTCCCCTCCTCCTAAACTTTTTCATACAAAAAAAAAGAAAAAAAGAAAGAAAAAAGGATTTGCCAGAAGTGAAAGGGTAAATCTAGTATTTGTCTTCGAGGTTTTCAGGGTCGTTGTAACTTGTCCTTCACTATGTCAATTTGTAGAAATCGATTCTAATGGTATCTCTAACGACGGTTTCGATCAAATTAATCTCACGAGACTAGATGGCTCTCTCCCATACAGATTTAGCAGATTTACAATTTGGGCACTAGATTTTTCATATGGTTACAAATTGTCCCCTGATGTTTCAAAAGTTTTGGAATGCGCCCCTTGATCTTTTGGAGTTTGTTTCTATCTTCACCCCACAATAATTGTAAATGACAAAATTAATCATAGTTAAGGGTAAAGAGGAAATGAAATATATTTCTAGCCATCAAAACTTATGGAAATCCTTTCCAAATATCATCCGCCCCCTCTATTTTAGTAGAATTAAAACAAGGAAATTACTTTGGGAAGCAAGTTGCAAGGACCCCAAAAACCTGGGGGGCAAATAGCAATTTCCATGAAGTGGAAGTAATGGGCAACGGGCAAGTGACGTGGAAAGAGATCATTTCGATCTTGGAAATTTATTATATTATCGTTTTCGTGTAAATGAGTAATGTTTTCGTGTCTTAAATGTGCATATTAGATGCTCGATCTATTTAGAAAAAAACGTATTACTCATTGGATGAACTACGTTTACTTGTTTCATTCAATTTTTTTCTTTTACTTTTCAAATTCTTTAGCGAGCTGCAAGTAAGGCAAGAGCATCGTCGCATAAGGTGATCTCGAATAAGAGTTGTATATGGTTTCGAAAAGCTTCCGAGTTAGATTTTTTTGTTGAGTATCTATAATATGGATTATAAGAATCTAATATTATAGCCAGATTATATTTTTGTTTATCAAATATCAGGTCGAGTTATTGTTACGATTGAGATTGCGTCCTTTGAAAAAATTGCTGCAATTCTTAATGAGTCTAGGGACGAGACAATATGTTTTAGGGTGCGTTTGGTTCAATTTTTCCAGAGGGGTCTATCGGGAAAATATGAGGTATTTGGCCGTCATTCTCTAGAGATTTTGAGCTGAAAAGTTGGAATTAGGAAATTCCGAAAATTGAAAGCAAGTTCTACTAACTTTCAATATTTCTTCAAAATCTATTTCTAAATTTGAACCAAACGCAACCTACTATTAATAATATGCCTCATCGTCAGACATAATCTTCTTCATAATTTGACACATTTGATTTGCGTTTATAGTCTTTTCTCCCGACACGTATCGAGTTCAGCGTATTCTCTAAAAGTCACGTTTTAGATCTTGGATTTGAATTTCACGGTTGCCTCGTTTCAGCACGAGATGCTGTACTCTCTACCTTGTTGCCCCAGGCTCGCTTATGAAGCATTTAATCGAGCACTTTCCTCGGGTCCCCACTTCTGTTCTTTCCAATCCCTTCCCTTTTAATTCTGTCTCATCTTTTTCTTTTTCTTTTTCAAAGTTGGGTTCGGTTGGTGGGAGGAAAGTGACACCGTGTCCGATGATTTCTTCGAATCTTATCATCCACGAAGCCATCCTTTTCCTTTCGGATCTGGATCCCCTTACTTGCGTCAAGTGATTCGATCTTGAGACCATTCGATTTCAGATCGAACGGCCCCCATTAATAAAAGGTTTTGTTTATGATTTTTTTTTTCGAAAAGACCATGACCGTTCGATTTTATGAATTGTTTTGTCAATTTCAAATTACGTTAAGATCATAGGCATCATCCCGACGTACACATGTCAGAACGATAATTATTACTATAAAAAAATTTCTCCATATATAAGTGTTTGTCACGCAGATAATCAAAATCCAAAACGCGCAATCTCAACATATCATCTAATGTCTAAATCGTTCTCCCCGATTGTTCATTTCTTCGCGTGTGAAAAAGTCTCTCGTAAACTCCTCCAAAAATGGCACCATTACTGACCCACCAGAAAGTCCTATTACACAGTAGTTGGTCGAATAACTAGAGGCACCATTACAGTAGTAAAACATGCATAAATGCTTACGAATAGTATGAAGTTAAAAGTTCGTGAAAACTTTGCCCTCCAGATTTTCCATACTTAACGAATTGACCCCTGATGTTTTGCTATGTAGCGCCCAATCTTTTAAAATCGGTCGAAATCATTAGATTCACGTGTCGAGTTTGAATTGATTATGGACATAAATTGAGAAATTTTGACCTCAAATAAAATAAAGGGTTGACCTCAAATAAAATAAAGGGTTTCCTTTCCTTGCTGAAGCGGAATGGTCAAGCCCTTAGGGAGCCATTTGAGAGTTCCTCCAGAAAAAGTAAAGTCACCCCTCGAAAAGAAAAAAGACGCCGCTTGAAGAGAAAAGAACGTACAGGACGTATTGTTTTGAACGTACGAGACGGGTCAATTCAGAAGGAAGGTGCTCGAAGAGAAATTTCAGCGAAGTGACACCGACGACTCAGTTGGCAATCTTTCTTCTTCAACTCAACCAACCGAAAATTTCTCTGTAAAGAAATGATTTGCAGCTGGAAGATCCTATCAAAGGGAAAAGACATTGAAAAATCACGTGACGTGCCGGGTAAACAATGCCTTAAGGATAACGAAGGCGACAAAACCCGAGCTCGAAGGAACCGCTTTCGTCCGTGGAGGATTTAACCTGACCAAGGACTCGAGAGCGCTGACAAGACGTTCATGGCATCATCCAGTCCAGCTTGAATCCGAAGCGAAGCACCCGACAACCTCATGGAATCCGGACGTTTAAGTAATCAAGGTTTCCGCCCCACTCGCATCGGAATAAAGCGAGTTGGTTCTTGGTTGGTAGCTTCATATTCAAGCAGACCGCGCTGGAAGCAACGCAAAGAATGTCATGAAGCGGAAAGCGAGATATGCCATTCGTCCGTCGAAAGTAAGAATCGACGATGTGATTTCGAGACGTTCAGAACGAGAGCGCGAGGAGTATTGCTCCTTTGCCGTGTCCATGTGGGGGGAGGCCACGCTGGAGATCGCTCTATCACGTACGATGTTCTTCCGAAATTTCGCAGAGGATGGGGGCAAGACGATGGCGTCAATGATGTGGAATTTTTGAAATCCCGCGGAGCAAGTCATGGGGGTGGGTCAACCGTGTAGTGAGGAAAAGGAGATAGGCGTGGGAAGTCTCGTGCTGCACGAGATGATGCCAATCAAATGCGCTGGGACTTCGACCGACGTGCTGCGACGACTAAGGACAGGTTTAAGTCTTCGTCCGTAGGGCGTTTCTTCTACCTGTTCCTCCAAATAAACCGGACGTCGTATTGAATTTTCTTCCCCCACTCATTGAAAAGGTCCTCTGATGTTTGAGTGGGAAAGATGTTGAGCACGCCCGACGTTCACGCCGGGTCATCTTCTTGGGCAACCTAATTTCAGTTAACAGAGAGGCTCGTTCAAGAATATGCAGTTATTGATCAGAGTAAAAACGAAAGGCGTCTCTGTGCTCACATCCACTTTTTTCGAGAACAACGAAAGGAGCAATCGTCCAAAAGCACGTGTCACCGGTGCTGCGTCTGGTTTGTCCGCCGCTTTGGCGGGGAGTTAACGACTGCGGCCTGTTCTTGAGTTTCAGCGGCAACGACACTCAGAAAACCCTTGATGGATCGCCTCTCCAACGGACTCATCGATGCTGGGATCTGCGTGTTTGGAGACCACGGTGAGCTCTACGAAGGTGAGAAGATCGGCATCAACATTCTCCAGGCCGTTAAGAACAGCAAGATCTCGGTCCCTGATCTATATCGGAAGTACGCTCCTAGCAATTGCTGCCTTGGAGAGCTATGACAGAGTGCATGGATAGCCTCGGGCTCATGTCGTGTTTAATTTGGTAGCACTGACATGGCGTGTTTAGCGCTCCCGTGGTTAATACTTCCTTTCTTTCTTTCGGTGAGCAAGATGGCAACGCTTCCCAAGCTATTTTGGAGCTTTAAAGCCCAGGTACGTCCCGGAAGAGTCATTTCCTTCTCTAGCATCTCTTTCCTCTGGCTCATCTTTGTGTCTTTCCCGTTTTAACGTCTCTCCTCTGTCGCGAATGGTATGGGAAACAAGCAAATCGAATCGGGTACTCGAGATAAGGGATGGGAGGAATTACTTGGTGGATCCAAGCCCATGTCGATGTATTTGGGGTCCGACTAACGGGGCTATATAAATACTGTGGCCTCAGGGCCAAACTCTATAAGTTCAAGCTGGAGCCCCACCTAGCAATGTGCTCTTGCCCAAGACTCATATACGGGTCCCCGATGCTAGGGTTAGGGTCCGTGATGCCAGAACGCGGTAGAAAAATTGGCTAAACAGGAATTAGAATTGATAGAGAAACAACTCGTTTTCTCAAATTTGATTATCAAAATCAAAGTGTCAAAAGTTTGAATAAAATAATTATAATGCATCTCGAAACCACGAAACACCTTTTATATGGTATTAAAATAAAATACCTAGTCATAATATGAAATCTAATAATAGTAGGAAATATGAAATCTAATTAGAATATGAATCCTAATTACAATAGGAAATTAAATTAAAATAAGAAACTAAATTTCAGCTTAAAGAAATTACATCAATTTTGATTGCATCATCCTCCTCTACTAGAAAAAAGATTTGTCCTCGAATTTGATTCGTCGTTGTCGATATCAATCTATTCAGGTGGCATCTCCTCATGTACAATACCAGCAAACTCTTCAAGCAATAATTAAACTTGGGTAGGAATTTTGGACCTATTGTCGAAATTTTGTTCCATCACTACAATGGCAAAAATTTCAAGCACACTCACTTTTGATAATTTTGTAGTCAGATAAGTTTTGACCAATGATTTATGCCACTCATGGACTTCCATGGCAAACTCTTCTAATTCAATCATGTCCACGTCAGCTAATTTCTCATCCTCATGATTCATTGTGTGAACTATAAGACTAGGAAGAGACATCAACGGGTCAAACTTGATGCTTTCTTCTTGCTCAGCATGAGCATTGTCTCAAATTTCCATTCGGCTAGACATGGAAAGTTCAACATCAGAATCTTTGTTCCCATCATCATAGTGAGGGACTAATCAATCTGAATTGGCCATGACATGATCAATTAGTTGATCTGAATTATTAGAGGTATAGATGATTGTCTTTGATACTAAAGAGCCTCTTTATTTTCCACCATCCGTTTGGAAGAGTTGTGCTCTTTAGTCTCATCTTCCTTCGATGTTGGTTTGTCGTCCGCCACTACAACATTTAAAATTCTTTTAACAACTAAAGACTCATCAAAATCAAGATAAATAATCTCTTTATGTTCTGGATCAGCATCATCTTCTTCAACGCCGGATTCATCATAGATTGGGACTTCATCATAGACTGGGCCTTCATAATAGATTGTGCCTTCATCATGAAATTCAGGAATCTCGATTTTCTTTTCGAGATTATGCAAAGAGAATTGATTCCTAGGATGTACTTTTCAAATCCGTCTCTGGTCTAAAACCCTGAAGGGTTGACATCCTCCTCTTCATTATCATCGGATGGGTCACTTCTTCTTCGGATTGAACGTCCAATCTTGCCTCCATAAGTTGTTGCTCCAAATCCTAGATTCGCCTTCTCTGTTCTTCAATTTCTATGTCTTGCAAGTTTCTTAGATGCGACTGTTCATCTGCTTCAGGAACGACTCCTTGTCTTTGGCCTCCACGAGCTTGCCGTCCACGACCAACACGATTCTATTTAGCCATTGATTCAAGCAACTTGTGTTGTTACCAATTGATGCCAGAACACGGTAGAAATTTTGGTTAAATAGGAATTAGAATTAATAGATGAACAACTCGTTCTCTCAAATTTGAATATCAAAATTAAAGTGTCAAAAGTCTAAATAAAATAATAAATAATGCATCTCAAAACCCTAAAACACCTTTTATATGGTGTTAAAATAAAAAACCTAGTCATAATAGGAAATCTAATTATAGTAGGAAATACGAAGCCTAATTAGAGTAGGAATCTTAATTACAATAGGAAACTAAATTGAAATAGGAAACTAAATTTCAGCTTGAAGAAATTACGTCGATCTTGTTTGCATCAGTCCGTTGGGCCGAACTCGAGACCTCGGGGCCTGTGCCTAATTCCTTAGCTTTCTATGAGTAAGCCAGTAGCAATCAAGTAACGTATGTTTGATGTAGGAAATTATGATTTTCCCTTTTCAAATGAAGGAAAATATTTTCAGATTTCAGCCAAATATAAAAATAAAAAATAAAAATAGACGAAGCGAAACCGAGCACCAGCACTCGATGTCCAAACAAAATCTTGCTGGCGAATATAAGAGAAGTAGGAGCTTTTCCCTTAAAACAGCAACTTCAACTGGACCAGTCTTTTCTGCTTCCTTTGCGCCAGGAGCTATGGATTCACTCATGCTCAGGTGTGTACGTTGTTAATATCACCAAAAGCGATTTTTATCAAATTTACCAATCTCAAATTCATCTCCTCGGGATCAAGGGTTAGCACCACTAATAATCCTTTAGGGAAGAAATTAGCATATTTTCCCATCTCAATTCATTTTTCCCCAAATCTGACTACTCCAGAATGACATCATCTAGGATACCCATTCATTTGAGTGGGCTAGAGCCCAGAAGCTGGAAGATGGACAAGGAAAAGTTCGTTGTAGGCTTCGGCCCACGAGGTATAAGATGGGCATCTTCTGTTTCTGGATCTTCGTCAATTTCAACTGAAGTTTTTAATTCTTAGTTGGCCCCTTCTAGGCTCGGACGTTGCATTATCATGTACTAGATTTAATTGAAGTCTAGGAATAAGATATTCACCACAGATGTGTTGCTGCCTTCAACTTATCGCGTATCCATGAGCTCCTGTAAATGCTGCAGACTGAAAGATGATCAAAACACAGTCAATCCCCAAGTTTTTCAAGTTTCCCCTTACCGTTTCTTCTATCATGTTGTATAAGATTATATATACAAAATCATATGTTGGGCAAACAACTGTTCGCGGCGTTAACAAACGCAATGGGGTAAACTTAGTTTTTAGTCTTCCATCACCTTTTTGTGCTCTCTCTGCTCTACACTGTAGAGGATGGTAACAAATTTCAGACATGGCATTTATCTTCATGTTTGTCCCCATCATATGTGTGCAATTTGTCCAAGCCACAGTTTGCGAACACTGAGAGTGGCGCGAACAGATAGACGCCGAATAGCCTGACCATGGTGAAAGTGTTCTTTCGAGAACGACTCTGACTGAAGAAAGAGCTGTGCATGACGAAAGTGGTGCTCATGGAACTTACCGCCCAATAAGGCTTGTTCCGAAGATTGTAACCTCCATGATTACACTTCAAGTGGCGAGAAGGATCGGGCCGCCCAAAGCTGATTCCTTCTCCATTATTGGGGGACCCGGACGCGAGCGATTGCGGCGAAAAAGCGGATGTCGAGACCAAGAAGAGGAAAAAAGGAACAATGAGCCCATTGCCATTAAATCAGGAGTTATTGTAAAAGGCCCACTTCTTCGTCTTCGTCTTCATCCTCGGACCTCCTAATTGAAGAGGGTTTCGCCGGCGATCTTCCGCGTGGGTGATTGAACAGCTGCCGCGCCAATGAAGAGGGGGGCTTTCGGTTGGCTGCTAGTGCTAGCCTTTCTAGGAATCTGTATGTCCAGATTTTTACCCTTCTTCTTCGTTTCTGTTGTTGATCGGAAAGCGTGTTCCGCCTGGGATGGATTGTCGCAAAGGCTGAACCGCATGAAGTTGGCTTTAGTTCGCGATTGACTGGGTTTGAAATCATGGGGCATTAGCCATTAGCCATTAGCCATTAGCCATTAGCCATTAGCAAGCTCATTCTCTGGTGTTAGTAAAGGGGAAGGTCAACCAAAATGGCGATTAGGGTTCTTGGGTTGAACCCGTTTTAAATTCTATTAAACAATGAAAATGCCATCTTTGCAACCGTCAAGAATTGAAAGCTTATTATTATTATTATTATTATTTTTACCTGAAAATAAGAAATGAGCTGCTTACAATGCAGATGGAGGAAGGAGCGCTGCTATGGCTATGGCTTTGGCTGACAATATGACTGTTGTTATTGATAACTTCACGGGCGTGAAGATTTTCCCGAGGACAGTTTTTGGGAGTTCGAGCACCGGAAGCATGGACTATGCTGCAGTTCCATCGAATGGCACGACGAAACTTTACTTCAAACATGACGACTATCTTTCTCTCTTTTTTGCCCATAACTGCTCCACGGACAAATCTGGTCATCTGATGAATTGTAGCAGCGGAGATTGCCCTGAGGGAAGTTGCACCGGAACAAGTACACCAGTGGCCACTGTGGTTGAGTTTGAAAATGATGCTGTAAGCCTTAGCTTGCTAAATGGGTACAATTTCGCCATGGATATAGATTTCGAGTGCAATGGATGCGCCTGCCGCTCCATTAGCTGTGCTATACCCCTGAGCGAATGCCCGGAGGAACTGAGGATGTACGATGAATCAGGATTTCTCATGGCATGCATGGCGGGGACCGGCCTACCTTATTGCCAAGACTACACTGCACCTAGCTCTGATTTTCCTTCATCGGCAAGCACCACTTGCTCCTTCAAGAATTTGATCATAAAGATAACAGTCAGTTCGCGGAAGTGATTGTTTTGCATGGAAAACCTGGCTCACCCATCAGCAGGGACCACTTGCCCCTAAAGAGTCGCTTAACATGAGATGCTGTGTCCTACCTTGTTGCATTCTTCTGGCTCTCGTATGGAGCGTCAAGTTGTAAGCTTAACTTCATTTTCTTGTGTCTTCCTTTTTCTTCTTTCCGATTACTAGCTGTTATATTTGTGGGATTTGGGGCTTCTGTGTCATTTTATTGTTGGGCGGGACACAAGGGTGCAAGGAGAACGAGAGTAGGTGGGGGTGTTTTGGGTAGGAGGATAGTGACACTGGGTCAGATAAATTGCTTGGTTTCTGGTCCAGGCCATCTCTCAGGCTTACTGTTTTAAGATATCAATGAAATTCTACGAAGTGGTTTCATGGCACCTTTGATGTTATTTGGCGTACAATAATTTCTATGTGCCTATACTGGATAGGTTCGATCTATGGTCATTGGGTCCTTCTAGCCGGCTGTAACCTCCTACCAGAGAGGTAAGTCAGTGCTAGCCTACCGTGCTTTGCCTTTGCAGCCTTTTCGCCAGACGTTCTTTGCCAGTTGTGTCATCATGCTCAGAGCTGGACTGGTCGGACTTTATAAAAAATTTATCACCGGAAAGCCCTAATCTTTTGCTGTTATATAATTTTTCTACCCTTACTGGTCCACATCAAAACCTTCATGGAAAGATCTACTCCGGACATTTAACTAACTTCTCAAGAAATAGTACAAAAAAAAAAAAAAAGTCTCAAAGCCACGGTATTGATACCAATTCTTTTTTAAGCTCCTTAATTTGAGTGTTTTAATCTCGGAACGTTTCGACGATCGGAAACCCGTCGGAATGCCATCTTCAGTGGCGTCACTAGCTAACAATGTCGTCGTGACACCATCTTAAGCGGCATGACTAGGAAGCAACGATGTGAATAATTTTCACGATCTTTTAAAAGTATTTTATCTATTAGGGCCACGGGCGTCGTCTGTGACTTCTCAAAATACAGGATGTGAAAGTCAAAAGCAAAATCCGAGAAAACCCTTCCCGCGCTTTTCTCACGCCCTGGATCGTCCCAATCCGGGGGAAGAATTGAGGAAGCCCACTCCAGTCGATTTCCCCAGTTCGAGTTCGCTCCTCCTTCGTCCTCTTCGGTGTTTCGATTCCGTCTTCGCTTCGTCGTTGCAAGGAGACCACCGAACACCTGCTGAAGAAATCACCGCCAGAGAAGGGGAAGAAAGGAAGAAAATGATGAAGGCGAAGCCTTTCCAGGGGGCGAGCGTGTTCATGTCGAGGAGCTTGGTCCCTCCTGAGCTGTTCGACACGCTCCACGACGCGCTCAAGCTGAACGGGGCCGAGGTTTTCCTCTGCTGCGACCCTTCCAGGAATGGGCTCCGCGATTTCCACGTCATTTCTTCCCCCGCCCACGTGAGTTGCATTGGGATTGGGCATTAGGGCTGCTGGGTTAACTGTGAGAGTGAGGTTTGAGGTTGATTTGTTGTCTTGCAGGAGAAGTTCGAGGATCTTCAGGCGAGAGGGTGTAAACTAGTCGGTAAAGATCTTGTTCTCGTTCTGGTTTTGCTTTCTAGTTTTTTATTCGAGGCTGGTAAATGCTAAACCTCGACTTGTGGTTGAGAAATGAATATGGAAGCCGTTGACGGTTAATAGGCTGGATTAGCAAGTTGAGAGTAATTCTTCCGCTTGGGGGAAAAATGTTGATCTTGATGAAAGTTAACTCGGTTTCTTGGCAGGTCCGCAGTGTGTGGTTTCGTGTGCAAAAGAACGGAGACCTCTACCTCAACAAGGTTATACTTGTTGTCTTGCAATGGATGGTGTCAAAATCCTTGCATCTGGATTTGAGATGGATGAGAAGGTATGCCTGTTTCCTAGATAAGCCTGGCCCTGTATAAATTTTGAGGGTGTCATCTTTGTTGTCACTCGTCTGTCAAATTCAGAATGGCATGTCAGTTATCCTTTATCCATGTAACCTTCTATTCGACCCCTTGATTCTTTTACCTCCAGACATGCTTTTGTCTCAACACGTATGGCAGCAGCCTGTCTCCTCTCTTATTGTTTCACCATTTCCCTGGATCTTCAGGCTGAGATTGAGAAATTGGTTACTTCAATGGGGGGAGCTCTACAGACTAAAACTTCAGGAGATGTCAGCTTCGTAATTGCGAAGAATGTTTTGGCTGCAAAATACAAGGTTTAAGTCGACGAGTTAATCCTTTGAATTTAGCTGAAGAGTATCAACTTTGTCGTATCTTGTGATGTGTAAATCACTTATGAGACATATTATGTTTTTCACTAAGTATGGGAAGCATCATGGTTAGCACTCTGCTTGAGTTGGCTGAGTAGAGGAAGGATTTCATCCAGATTTTTCTGAATATCTTCTATGCAAATTCTTTTATGTATCCCATCCTCAAGAGACTCATGTATTTATCAATCAACGTTACATTGTGCAGTGGGCTTTAAATGTTCTGAAGAAACCTGCTGTCACCATTAGTTGGTTATACCAATGTCGTACTGAGCACCGTGTTGTGCCTCAGGAGTCTTACAGAGTTCTTCCATTTTCTGGATTGACAGTATGTGTCACCGGAATTCCTGCAGGTACTGATTATTTGATTTAGTTGCTGCTGTTGGTTGTCATCCAGTTCTTCAATTTTTATGTCCTTGATAATCTCAGATGCGCGGAAGGAGATTCAGAAGCATATTACACAAAATGGTGGGAAGTATTCTGCAGAATTGACCAGGAAGTGTACTCATTTAATTGCAGATATATCCTTCTTCAAGATTAAGGTCCAGAGATTTGCTTGCAAATTTTCCCTTTGACATCTGATTGCCATGTAAAAATGCACATATCTTTGTCTTGTCTTTGCTTATGTAATTACTTTTGAGTTTGAAAAACAAAATCTGTATCATTGTAAGGTTTACTGACACATGTAGTTTCAAATGGGAAATAGCTATACTTGATTTTGTCCTGGTTTATTGGTAATATCCTTTTACTTGCGAATTTGATTACTCAGATGAGAAACAGTAAATCTTCCTGGCATGAGAATATTATTGACTTCGACCACTAGGTCAGTCTTAATGATTTGTGTTCTGTGGTTAAGGATACAAGGTGTTAAACAATGTAAACTTTGAATCCCAACTGCTACAAGATCCTCAATTTCTTCGGTTTCTGTTGTAAGCTGAGTTGCTGGATTTCTTGCTTTTCCAGTGTGAGTTAGGACAGACTGTTGATTGCTCAAAACACATTGCTCACCAAGGTTATTGCCGTTTAATCTTTCTGTTGGCCTCATATGTGATGCTTTGTAGCACCGTGATTCCCACCATGACACTTCTAAGTTCTTTAGATTTTTTTGCGCCCTTGACTGGCTGTAAGCTCCAGAAGGAGATAAATACAAGGTCGCTAAAAGATGGGGTCACATTCATATCGTGAATCGCAAATGGTTTGATCAATCAACTTCCAGGAAAGGTGATATTTCAGTTTCCAGAATACCTTATTGCTGTCAACCTTAGGAACATTATCTTCTTTTTGAGCCATCTAGTTGTCTGACTCTAATTTTGTCTGCTTTTGCTGACTAGCATGTCTTAATGAGGAGTCCTATCCTGTTCAGAGTAGTTCCATGTCTTCAATGAAAACTGCAAGTAGTCAGCAGTATCAGGACAGAGGTATCAGAAGTTCGCAGTCTCTTCCCTCTTCGATGGTTGGAGATCAGGAGTTCCATTCCATTTCAGCTACTGACCATGCCGATCCAGATTTGGAAACTACTCTCTCACAGAATGTATCTTCAGTGTTTGTGGATCCCCATTTCCTTCCAAAAGAGGATAATAGTGAAGTGCCAGTTTTGCATTCTAATAGTGAAGTGAATCATGATGGTTGTGTTGCTGAAGACTCTGAAAATGAAGACAATGATCTGTATTTGTCAGAATGTAGGTTAACACTTGTTGGCTTTGAGTCTTCTGAATTGCGTAATCTAGTCGATATGGTGCGAAGAGGTGGAGCCTCCCGCTATACAACTTTAAATGAAAGATTGACACACATTGTAGTTGGATTACCTTCAGAAAGGTGAGTTTTGGAATTTTATAGTATCCATTGAAAAAACAAACTCCAGATATTTTGGCACTCGGTTGAGTTGGCCTTTTTAACGTGGTTTGCATGCTAAGAGCACATACTGTCTGGCTATGTCAGCTTGAGGTCACTAGTACTATGATGCCCTTATTTGGCATCTTAGTTGTGATTTCTTAATTGTTTTTTGTACTGAAGCTTTGTCTATTTTGTTCATATGATTTCTCTAGTGAGAAAAAAGAGGTAAGAAGCGTTGTCTCACTGGGCCTTATTAATGTGGTGCGAAAAGGCTGGCTTGAAGACTGCGACCGTGAAAAGAAGGAAGTCCCTGTCCTCCAGAAGCACATTGCCCTTGATTTACTTGTCCCTAAAGGTTAGCTAATTGTTTGTTATGATTTCAGCTAGTGCTGAATTGTAAAGGAGTGTCGATTTATACTCAATAACTTATTTCCAATACACCTCAATTCACAGGATCTATATGCTTCAGCAAGGGACCTGCCATGGACACCATTAGCATGAACCAGGGAAGCAGCAACTGTGCTTCACATAGAATTCCTGCTAATCAGCTGTCGAGTAATACTAATGGCGAAGTTAGAGTATCACTTGATAAACATGCGCTGGAGCGAATTACCAATGGCAGAACCAGTCTTGAAGGAGTATTAAAACTAGACATCTCTCTTCCTATTAGTAATGAGGATAAAGTCCAAAAGAAGATGTCGAGTAACTGTCTTACTCAGGATGGGAAGTCATCTGGCGTGTTTAAGGGGAGAACGTTCTGTTTTTCCAAAACCTTTCCTGAAGATAGGGTGAGTTACAGAGCTGGACTTTCCTTAAACTTTTAAGCTTAAAGTTGAAGTGGTCCAACTTTTTCGGAAGTGCCAGTTGTAGCATATGAATGAATATTCGACATAGTTTTGCAACATAGCTAAAGCATGGAACTAAAACTTCTTTGAACCCTTGGGTCTACATATTGGCCCCGGAAAGGAGTTCAGAAACCTTTCTGACCTGGATTATCTCTTCAATAAGTGATCTAAGTAGTGTTTCTCTGCAGAGAGCCTTTAACTCTGTTGGTTTATGTATAACTGGCATGTAAATTCATTAGCATTTCAGTTTAAGTTTTCGATCTTCTATATGAAGGAACCGGGAAAGGCTGCATGGTTAGGTACTTTCTTTATAGTGCTCGGGCCTTGGTGCATACCCCTAAGTTGAGTGGTCCCACCTTTTAGTGTCTAAGTTTACATTCAGTGCTTACTGAAGCGTCGATTTCTAGCTTATGTAGTTTACAAATATCTTTAACTGTATCATACATGTACATTTTGTGCCATGGGGTAGCTTTTCAATTTAGCTAGACTATTTATCTATATTTGGTCTTGCCCCTTACAGAGAGGGCCCCACCACTGTCATTGATTTTGTTATCATGTATAATGAGAAGATCAATTTGCTACCACTCCCTTTTGGTTTAGTCACCTTGATCTAACTAGTAGTTCCTTGGAATTTATTGCTCCTGTGCTATTTAGGAATATTTTATTTTTTTCCCTCTGATAGAGCATTCTTTTTTCAAGCGCATATTTAACTTTTCTCATGTATCTGACACTGATTGTCAGTTCTGTCCGTTTATATGTCTACATACTTCTTACTGTCGTAAATCTTGGAATGCTTTCCCTATCCAGCGTGATGAAATTATTGAATGGGTAATGCAAGGGGGAGGTATGGTGGTGGGTGATCATGAAACACAGAATGTTCATTTCATCATTGAGTCTCATGGCGTAAAGACCAAAGACGATATCGCTGGAACAATTTATGTATCCAGTCACTGGATTCGGTGTTGCCTAGAGGTATTCTTGACAATTGGTTTGTGCAGCTTTTTTCTGTTACATTTCAGCATGGAATTTGCTCTTGTTTTCAATATCTTGTGTCATTATCATTTTTGCAATGATAAAAGTTATAGTCTTACTAAATTATATTTATGAATTTGAATTTTTAAACCCATAATTCTATGCTATGGCCTCTATCATTCTTCATGACATGGCTTATTCAATGGTGAGACGGTCGAATAAATATTTCTTCAAATTCTCTCCTTGTTGGTTCCTCAAACAGAGGATAGAAAAGGGCTCTATTGCCAGAAACTTCAAATCTCTTATGCATCCATTGAACAGTTAACAAAGTCTGAGTGTTTAGCTATTCTGTCCATTTCGTTTTTGGGGAGGGATGAGAAGTATTGAACTTTGACTTGGAGCAATGTTATCTAGGTTATTAGGCTTGTGACGAGGCTAGAAAAGACAAAAAATTTGTCACTCTAATTAATGGAAAGGTGATCTTAAATTAGGCGAATATGATTTATGGCAATAATTTTAATTTGTGATGCATCTGAATACAACACTAGCTATGCCGTTCTGAGGGAATACAATAACTATCTTCCATCTCTCTCTCTCTCTCTCTCCCCCACACTCTACCGTCCCACCCCAGCTGAGGACACAGGTTTGTGGATTGAGCTCAAATCTTTTGTCATAGTGTAGGTTCCTTGTACAGAAGAAAGAACGGAAGGAGGAAAAAATATTTAAACCCAATGAAGTTCGTTTATTCCTCCTTTTATTTTGTTTATATTGTGTCATATAATCACGATAGAACTGATCTTTATCCATTAATGAAACTTCTCAAATTTTAATCAGAAGTATTGTGTCCATGTCAGATTCAGTGTTTCTTTAGAGAACTCTATTTTTGTTGCTGACCTGCAGTTAATTGGATATTTGTTTGTCTTAATTTCTATTATTGTCAATGCTTTTCTAGAATCAGCCAAATTCTATATAAACAAACTTGTTACAATGCCTTCTGCTCTGAATGCTAATGCAAGTGAATTCTTGTTTTTGAAGGATGGGTGCTTGTGGGATGTTAATAGTCACGTCCTCTATTCTCCACTTCCCTGTCGGGTTCCTCTTCCAGGGTTTGAGAGTTTCCGCTTTTGTGTTTCGCAGTACGAAGAGAAAGATCGACTTTTACTAAGAAATTTGTGTTTTATTTTGGGAGCCAAGTTTGTGCTGAAGCTGACTAGAAAAGTCACACATCTATTATGCAAGTTCAGAAATGGGTTAAAGTATGAAGCAGCATGTAAATGGGGTACAAAGTCAGTTACATGTGATTGGATATATGAGTGTGTCAGGCAGGTACGTTTGGTACTGTATCATGCACGTGTACATGCAAAGTATGATAAATTATGAAAGATCCTAATATAATCTGTTCTTAGCAGAACGAGATTGTATCTTCTGATCAATTTTGCCCAAAAGAAGTTTCTGAAGAAGAAGCTGGATCATGTGCTATGACCCAGTTTCCTTCACAGATCGTCCAAACAATGTCTGGAGATCATCCATCACAGTTTCCAAGTCAATCTCATGACTCGAGAATTGCCCAGAATCAGAACATACACAAATTCTCATCGGAAGAAATTCACAACTCAAGTTCAAGTAAAAAGCGAAGAGTCACTATAGACGATGCCCCCAAAGATTTTTGCTCATCTAGAGAACATCTTAGTTGCCCTACGAGTAACGGCGATTGCAGTAAAGGAGAGAAATTGAATAATTGTGGGGAAGTTGCAGATGCTGTTCCTGATGTTGCTGCAGCTATTGAGGATTTGCTGGAGCAGACAAGTAAGGTAGGAGATTTGATTCATTCTTAAGATCATTTGCACACGAATGTTCGTTCATTGGATGAATCACCTTTTTTTTTTTGGCAAGATTCACGATCTGAAGTCTCCAGTGAGGATTGTGTGTGACAGAAGCGTCTCCTTTGTATCAGGTCTTTGTTTAGCCCTACATGGGAAGCTTTTCTGTTAGTGTGGTTCCTTGACTATGGAATAACATTTCTCATCTCATTGTCCATTGCTAGGCCAAGAGCATCCAGGGCCTCCTACGGTAGTTGGATTGTCCAAGCATTGGATAAACAGGTGAACTTTGTAATGCATCTGAATTGCGTCACTGAGCTTTTGTTTTTCCCACATTTTTCATAGCTTTTTATTTTTTGTTAGCATAAAAACCTGCAAGAATGACTGAATCGCATGCTCAAGTTGTATATTGAGATTACTTTTGAGTTATTATTAGCTTTTTGAAGAAAAATAGTTTTCTCTTCTCTATCTAAGTTGAGTCGAGAAGAAAGTTTAGGGTGTAAATGCTGAAATATTGGCCGTTTGCTCCTCTATTGGTTAGACAGTGGTGGACTGGTGCACTTCTTGCCTACTTTATGGGCTTCAGTTTGGCATATAAATGTACTAAATGGAGTTTAAAGAATTTAAGGTGGCTAGTAACAAGCGAATGAACGCGATGCAATGACCTTTTGTTGAACTTGCCACTGTTGGTTTTGACGCTTAAATAATGACTGTTGGTATAACCCTTTCTTTTTCCTTTCTAATTGGAAGTTGCCCATGGGTGAATAAAAAGGAAATATGGTCCACATTTTCAGATCACCTTCATGTGTTTTCGCACTATCGTGAGAGCAAGCAGCAACATTTTGGTATTCATAAAAGTTTGGTGCTGGATCATTATTAACTGACACCACAATTATTTTCCTTTTTCCCGGAATGTTTCAAGCCCACTAGATATTGCAAAGGCCATTGAAAGGCCGATTTTATTTTCGTCCATAAGTGGAAAGAGAGTTCTAGAAGGAGAGAAAACGTACATGGGCATCTTGTTTCTTGTCTTCCTTTTAACTGTGAGCTTGTGATCTTTTCAGGAGCCAGAAGAATGAGAATATCTGCAGCCCTTCTGGCAATGCAAACACATTTGATGGTTTTAGCGAGACACAAACTGATTCTCAGGTTTTTCCCCAACTCATTCTGCTGCTATTACTTCTTTTTAGCATTTTCTTTAATCTTCTGTTTATTGAAAGCCGCTAGTCATTGTTGCCAAAGTCTATTTCAGCACCATTAGCTTTATGGTGATTTTATTCGAGCTTGATGCATTGAATGCAGGTAGTTGGTTATGAGGAAGATTTGTCGGGTCGGCAAATGATTATAGATCGAGTTCGAACACAAAGCAGCATGAGCTAAACATGGCCGGATTTGTGCAATAGATCAATTTAAGAGGTGATAATTGATATGGTGAAAGGAAGAGGCCATACTAAACCGAGGCCGTTCATGGCTAATGCGAGGTTAGAATTCACTTATGCAGTGTTATCCTCTGGGAGAGGCGAGCAGATCACAAGATGTGGATGGTGGGCGGCCCCCGTGAAGAAAAATGAGACATTTAACTTTCATGTGTTGATGTTGTTGCAATAATCTATTAGTGCCTAATGTGGTATAGATTTGTAAAATAAGCGATCCGTATGCACTAGACATGGAAGCCTTTATTCTGATGAGATTAACTGTATATTACGATAGATCACGTGACCATTCCAAGGTATGGCGAAGATGAAGCTCAGTGTTTTGTACAACCACTGAAAGGTCTTCTGATATGTGAGAAACTGGTGCATTTTCTGTGGAATACTTTTGCTACAATCTTGCCAGGCTGGCAAACTAGGTGTTGCGGGTTGCGCAAAGTTGTGTTCTTGGATCTTGTAAGTTAATTTTCAGGCCATCCTCGGTAAGAAATTGTGCCACTAAAATAACGATTTTCTGGTCAAGGCTCTGTCACCTGAGCCTGCAATATACAGCCGATCGTAACATCCACATTCTGTTTGGATGAATTGAGTATAAGTAAATGGATGGAATGCTGACAATGACATAAAAGAGAGAAGAAACGAAAGGAAAAGAAGGGGATTTGGCTCTTTCAAGTTTGGTTAGGGAAGAGGAGAATGAAGAGGAATCTAATTCTAATTCTATAGGCAAGCTAAAGGGCATCAAATAAAATGTTTTGGCAGCTGTGATAATTAATTCAAAACCCTCCAAATTATCGAGGATTAGCACGAGCTGGAGGGGCTACAGATTTGAGATAGTAATCTCTTTGATAAAGACATTACTTGCTCGATTACATGCTTCTTTTATTTTCTTTAATTTCGTCTTTGTATTCGATTTTTTTTTAGCCAATATGAATTCTAAACAAGATTCTTTCTTACTTCAGTCTACATTTGATCTTAATCACTCATATTAAACCAAGATAATATTGTTGAAAACCTTTTTCCCTCTCCATTCCCTCCTTACAGAAAGGAGGTCGGTAACCTTCTAAAGTTATAGAAAGTGACTTGACCCGGGGTTTGGTGATTTTTCAATGTTGAGAGTAATTTTTTAAGTGTTAGAAGTCAGTCGATAAAAAGGACTTAGCAACTTTTACTATAAGCAATTATAAGAGGTGCCCCTAAGGAAGTAAAATAATGGATGAATTATTAATAAAATCCTTACATGCTTTGTAACTTTCATGGAAAATATTATTTCAACAATTCAATAACTGATAAATATTAGAAAGTTACTAACTAGCTGAGAAACCACAGAAAAGATGGATTTCATGTGTCACCTACCTCTAGCTTGATATAATTTGACAAGTCCTATGGATGTGATGAAATTGCCTTCGGCTTTCCTATGTGACAAGATCGTATGTTTAAATCATCAATTGTTGGCTATTAAATGACACCAGTAGACTAAAATATCAATTAGCCGACAAAGAATTGATGCTCATAAAAAAATTTCCAATGGTATAGTGTTCAATGCCTGCCCACCTAAATCGAAATTGTTCTCTCACTATACAAACATTTATTTGAATCCGGATTTTAGAGACAACTAAATAAATAGCCACTAAAATTTAGTTTAATGTGTAATGTTGTCATTAAAATTTTAATTATTTAATATAATTCTTAAATTTTTAGTACATGTTCAATTTAATTCCGAAATTATATAAAAACTTTAAATATTATCCTCAAACTTCAATAATTAGAAGGAAAACATTGAATATTTGTATGTAGTTCATGGATTAGATTGGATATGTACAAAAATTCATGGACGATATTGAATAAATTAGAGTCTTAAAAATAATATTGCGCTTTGAGTTAAAGTTTAGGGATTACATTAAATAAATTAAAAATTGAATTAGATTGGATCTCGCGTCATTTTCTCATAGTTTTATCCAGTCGCGCCTATCGCAATGTTTGTAGAGGTGGGTCCCACGTTGGCCCGCATTGTGATCAATTGGACTCGAGTCCAAGCCAATCGAGAGCCTAGGCTAGGATTGTTTCCAACATTTTCCATCACGAAAAGAGGAAAAATTAGAAAAGAAAGGACAAAGAAAATAATGGAAAAGGGAAAACAATAATCTCGACAAAAGAAATTGAGGGGGGTAAAAACACATGTTCCTCAATCAATCCAAGAAACAAACATTATAAAGAAGACATCATCACATCAGAAGATCAAACGAAGCTTGCCTGTCCGAATCGGACTGGTCGGGGGGCAGAGCTGAAGGAAAAACAAGAGAAAGCAACAAGAAGAAGGAACTGAAGCCACCCAAATTTGCCACCACCACTACCCGCCAACGATCCCCGCCGATATTATCCACATCGACATCTGCCGATTCGTCGCCCTCTTTTCCAATCCACAGCTCAGCACCATCGATATCATCATCAGCTCTACACCCTGGGACCCTCCGTTTCCGCCTGCTCCCCATGGCGCGTTGCCTCCACGCGTGCCACCCGGCCGTCGCCGTCCAGACGCGCCGCTCGGCTCCGCTCGCCGGAGCTCCTCCCTCGCCCCTCCGCCCTTGGCCTCCGAAGCTGAGCCCGTCCCGGGCGCTGAGTAATCGGAGCTCCGGGCTGTTCGGACGCGGGTTCTCGCTGCGGGGGAAGGCCCGGTTGAAGCGGCGTTTCAGGCTCTGCGTCTGTGCTGAGATTCCGAGCGCCTTCTCGCCCGGTGCAGGTTTCGACTCGCAGGTGAGTGGCGAACCCGCGTAGTCGAGTCTTGGGGAGAACGAGTTCGGCGCTGGTCGATATGTCCGAGAGAGTTGCGATTTTTTTTTTCCTTTTAATTTTTTGAGGTTTCTAATTTCAAGTCATGGCATGACCAATCGCAGTGATTGTTTGAATCCTAGTGAAAGAGTCATCTCTGTGAGTACTCATAGAGGGCATCAGTATGTAGCCAAGGATGTTTTGGCTTTGTTATGGAGTGCTTTAGCTTTGAAATTTCTTATCACCCTTGTGTCGGAGAGTAGAAAGATTGCTTTTGCTTCGTTGCCAGTAAAGTACTGGCCTTTATGAACGCCATTGGACGAGTACTAAATCAATGACACCGAGTTGCTGTCTGGATGCTTAATAAAGACTGAGATTTGTTTCTTTGCAGAAGATTGGCCACTCTCAGGACGCAGCGCAGTTGCCGTGGATAGGTCCTGTTCCTGGGGATATTGCAGAAATCGAAGCGTATTGCAGAATCTTCAGAGCTGCTGAGCAGCTTCATGCCGCAGTGATGGACACGTTGTGCAATCCATTGACCGGAGAATGTATTGTTCCTTATGATTACTCGGTGGAGGAAAAACCGCTTTTGGAAGATAAATTAGTCTCTGTCCTTGGCTGTGTGTTGTCTCTCTTGAACAAAGGGAGAGAGGATGTTCTCTCTGGAAGGTCTTCTATCATGAACTCATTTCGGGATGTGAGCATGATGGAGGATGATAAGCTTCCTCCCCTCGCTATGTTCAGAAATGAGATGAAGCGATGTTGCGAGAGTCTTCATGTTGCTCTTGAAAATTTCGTGACACCAGATGATGACCGAAGCCTGGATGTCTGGAGGAAATTACAAAGGCTGAAAAATGTCTGTTACGACTCGGGCTTCCCACGTTGGGATGGCTATCCTTCTCATCTTTTGTTTGCTAATTGGAATCCTGTTTATTTGTCCCCTTCCAGAGCGGAGGTAGATTCTGAAGTTGCATTTTGGAAGGGCGGTCAGGTCACTGATGAGGGTCTAAAATGGTTGATTGAGAATGGATTCAAAACTATTGTTGATCTAAGAGCAGAAACGATAAATGATAACCTTTATCAATTGGCCTTAGATGAGGCTATTTCGTCTGGGAACATTGAATTGATCAAAATCCCAGTTGAAGTAGGGACTGCACCGACAATGGATCAGGTGGAAAAATTTGCATTGATGCTATCAGATTGCAGCAAAAAGCCGATTTATCTCCACAGTAAAGAAGGGGTTTGGAGAACTTCTGCTATGGTTTCTAGGTGGAGACAGTACATGAGCCGTTCTGGAGCAAATTCCGCTTCTTCTAAGGATGCCGCTTCAGAAGCAAAGAATGGCATTGGAGAATATCATGAATCCATCGTTGGTGAAGAGGGGATATTCTTTGAAAATGAAGATAATTCATTGAGGAAAAGCTTGGAAATGACGTACAGTTCAAATGGGGCTTTTCATGGACAAGTCCCTCCTGATGAGGATAATAGCAAAGAGGACATCAATGGGACATATAGTCCCCTCTGTTCTAGCGACACTGTGAAATCATTAGACACAGACATCAAACGGGCAGAATCTTCAAACAACTCATTCACGAACATTGATCCTCTTATGTCTCAATTCCCTCCTAGCAATATATTCTCTAGAACAGAGATGTCGAGGTTCCTCAATGGAAAAAAGATCTCACCTCCTACGTATCTTGTTAATCAGCCGAAGAAGTTGGAAACAACCCCAGCTTCGAGAGAAGCACTTGATCGGAGAGCCCAGAAAGAAGAATTTGCTAAGGAAAGTCCAGTGTCGAGTGTTGCATATTCAGGAAGTTCCAATGGTTCCCTTAATGGCAAGAACCCCTTCCAGAAGCCCCAGAAAGCACCAGCTTATGACAGGATGAGTGCTGTAGATGAGGATTTGGATTCGACTAGCCCATCTTTCCAAAGATTAGGTTCGGAAAAGATTCGCTGTTCAGGTGTGTATACCACTGTTGGTGTGTACAATAATGTAGATAAGAATCTTATGACTGAAACTATCGTGGAGAATCGTAAAAAAAACGCTGAATCGTCCTTAGTTAATGGTGATACTGGCATGGAAGTTGATGGGAATATGTGTGCTTCGGCCACTGGTGTTGTGCGGGTGCAGTCAAGAAAGAAAGCGGAGATGTTTTTAGTTCGTACAGATGGTATCTCTTGTACTAGAGAGAAAGTTACCGAATCTTCGTTGGCATTTACTCACCCTAGTACGCAGCAACAGATGCTTATGTGGAAAACTACCCCAAAAACTGTTCTATTACTGAAAAAGCTGGGGCCAGAGCTCATGGAAGAAGCTAAAAAGGTAGCTATTTCCTTGCCATAAGAATACAGCTTCACTGTTTGAGAAATCATATGCCAGAATTGCCACTACTGAGTATACTCTTCTGGGTTAGGACCAAGGAACAAATATGTAAATTAGCATTCTTCTAGCATCTGCATGGGTGTCATCTTCATTCTCATGCACAAAAACCTATGTGTGTAAGCAGATTTATATTTTTATTTAGAAATCTGGTAATAATTGGAACGAGCTATTAAGCATCTAGTGCGCACCTTTGTTTTTCCCACCTGCACTTTTTAATACAAGTATAAAGCAAGATCTTGTCTGGACTTGAGTGCTTTAAACTTGAGACACAAATTTGATGGTAGGACACTGGCTTCATGTGAAGATTAATATGTAGGATTTCAAGTCCATTGACACTGAAGAAGGATATTGAGCAAATATGCCACAATTGCTTAAGAGCTTTCATAGAATCTGTAGCATTTGAGAGGAAGCAACTCATTAGCTGCTGCTTTCTTTCTGCCTAATGCCATTTTTGGGCTGTTAGGGTTCTGGTGTAATATAGAGAATATGTAATTATCATAATAGCTGTTGTCTTGTAATTGTATTGTGCATGGTCCAGTTTTCAAATTTGTTACCTCATGTACAGGTTGCGTCTTTCTTGTATTACCAAGAGAACATGAATGTCCTCGTTGAACCTGACGTGCACGATGTATTTGCTAGAATCCCTGGTTTTGGGTTTGTTCAAACATTTTACAGTCAAGATACCAGGTAGTCGCAGTTGCAGTGAAAGAATTTCAGGCAGACTTTCAATGTTTTTCACTGTAATTGGACTTCTTATGTAATTTGATCACCATGGTGTTTTTATCTAGTGATCTCCACGAGCGGGTTGATTTCGTGGCTTGCTTGGGAGGAGATGGTGTTATATTACATGCATCAAATTTATTCAGGGATGCTGTCCCCCCTGTTGTATCCTTCAATCTTGGATCTCTTGGATTTCTCACATCCCACAAGGTGAGCTCTTCGATTCAATCTACTTCTCATTATTTCAGCAGGCCTTTTCTTTTAATTTTAATTGATTATTTCTCTTTTGGTGCAGTTTGATGATTATAGACAGGATTTGAGGCAGGTCATTCATGGAAACAATACATTTGATGGTGTTTATATAACTCTTCGAATGCGTCTGCGCTGTGAAATCTTCCGAAATGGGAAAGCCATGCCTGGCAAAGTATTTGATGTCCTAAATGAGGTTGTCGTTGATCGGGGTTCTAATCCCTACCTTTCAAAGGTAGAATGCTACGAACATGATCGGCTTATCACAAAGGTGAGTCATTGAACTCTTCCTCACAAAGAAACGACGAGGGAGAAAAGATATTAAATTTTTGCTCTTAACTGGGGCAGCATGTCTAGATAAATTTCGCCCTGCTGACAAGAGTGTATATCTTAGTTGAAACTTTTTCATGTCAAAATATGAAGCAGTCTTCGTATCTAAACGGAACAGGAAATTTTGTGCTTCTCAACAGCCCGAAACTTGTTATGCGGTGAACTGATTTCTTTGTTGCATCGAATTACAAGTAAACCTTATCATATAGGTGCAAGGTGATGGAGTCATTGTAGCCACACCAACAGGGAGTACAGCTTATTCAACCGCTGCAGGAGGTTCTATGGTAAATTTTGTTTTGAGCTTGTGTAGTACATGTCCCTTGTCTATTTGTGGATGTTGCATGCATAAAGAATAAAGCTAAAAACTCTATAATTGTTTTTCCTTTTTATGGATTTGATATTTCTGGAGATACACGAATCTGCGTGCATATACATTCACAAGTCTCTTTGTCGGCCAGCAGGGGAGGGGAAAAAAAAACATACCCATACACTCACAGGAACAAAAATGATATCATATTTGCTTCAAGCACAGAAGCTTGTGGAGATCTGTGCTTGTTTTACTCCTCTCTCTCTCTTGTGCGCAACAGCGTGTGCATGTGCTCTGACACTCATGTCGTGTGCACAAACATGCACACATGCGCATGTCGACCTGAGTTTTGTATAAATATGGTATGTTAATTAGAAAATGGCCAAGAGAAGTCTGCCAAAAGAATTAGAAATTGTTACTTTTCTACTTTCATTGGTTTTCTAACGGCAACATCTCCTATCTGCAGGTGCATCCAAGTGTTCCTTGCATGTTGTTTACTCCAATCTGCCCGCACTCTCTTTCTTTCAGGCCTGTCATACTCCCTGACTCTGCTAGGCTTGAGTTAAAGGTGAAAGTCACCCCAGCTGTTGAACTTTTAACAATAGTATTCTTCATTTATGATCCTAGCTTTTAAAATCTAGGTGCAACTCTTACTTTAATTGCTTAACTACTTTTGCCTCTGCAGATTTAGATACATGTTGAATGACATGGTATATGGTGCATATTTTGGTCCATAACACAAAAGGAAAAAGCTTTTTTCCATTTTAAATGTCTTTCATGCTGCCAAGTTCCATGTCTACTGCATCGGCGTGACTGCGCTTTTCTGCTCGTAGGGGCTTACTTCCAATCTTAATTTCTTGTGAAATGATGTGTTTACTGTGATGAACTGGGGCAATGCGTGGCAAAAACTGGAGCCCTGAAAGAATGGTTATTTTGTTGACTTTGGTATGTTAGGTCTGTGTGTAAGAGAAGATTTCGAATTTCTTTCAAATTGTCCACACAAACTACCTCTGTCGCGCAACTGGGTTCGTGTATGACTCTGAGGAGCTGGAAAAAAAAAAACAGGGCATGTTCTGTCATGGTGTCATCATGAGGATTTACTCACAATGGAAGTAGCTCTTTACGTGCATAACCATATTGCAACATACAGCATTTTCTGAGTAGCTTTTTACATGCATAATCGTATTATAAAGTAGAGCATTTTCTCAACTATATTACATATATTGGTGAATATACAGATTCCAGAAGATGCGCGAAGCAATGCATGGGTTTCTTTTGATGGGAAGAGAAGGCAGCAACTCTCAAGAGGAGACTCCGTACGAATATCTATGAGCCAGCATCCGCTCCCAACGGTCAACAAGTGTGACCAGACCGGCGACTGGTTCCGCAGCTTAATACGATGCTTGAATTGGAATGAGAGGCTTGATCAGAAAGCTCTTTGAATTTTACGTAAAAAGCGAGGAGGAAGTTGCTGCATTTAAGACCCATCGAGTCTGGTTAATGTACATATCTGTACAGATTATAAGTTAAACGGGTCATTACACGAATCCAACTAACCAAGGCTACATAGTATTAATTCACACCATATAGGCTGCCCATGGAATTGGGGTGCCATTTTCTTTTCCTCATTTCCCTTTTCATATTTCTTATGGGAATTGAATTAGTGTATAGAATAATTCTATTTGGAGGAAATGGAGTAACTCACCCCTTTGGCTTCTTCTAGCTGGGATCATCAGCTATTGTCTTTCATATTCTCAGCCTCTCCTAACTCCAGGAGTACCTGGAAAGCTGCTGTGCATATCCTTACAATTCAATTTCATTTCTGAAATCTTACTTGTTTCCAGTGTCACCCAACCTGACTTTCGAAAAGGTAGTACTACATTTTTGTACAAAACGTCGGCTTTGGATGTAGATGGAAACTCTCGACTTTTTATTCTCAGCGTGTAATTAGGAGTAACAAGCAAGGGGAGAGAAAACAAGATACAAGAAACAAGAATGAAGTGTAAGCGAGTGTGAACACCATTATAACATAAACAAAGACCAGGGTGCATTTCATATCATCTCGTGGTTAACACTTCATAACAAAACCTAAAGACGCACTTGCATCACACAAGCAACAGTTTGAGAGAAGAAAAAGCCACAGTTGTTGCGAAAACCTAAATAAGAGAGAGAATTTTGCAGTTTCTCTCGTAATAATACACAGGAAGATTTCTTTTCGTTTGTCATTACGTGGCCCTCACAGCTTGGAACCTGGGCTCTTTGGGGAGGAACTTCTGCTCCGCGTACACCGACATGTAATCACCAAACACAAACTCGGGGTAACTGCCAGCTTGCTCCAACAGCTGCGGTGCGGGTGCAATGGTGGCGGACAGGGATGGGTTGTAGAACGAGGCGACAGAGCGCCGGTTGCCGTCCGGGACGGCGAGGACACGATGCCAGACGCTCTTGTACTTGCCGTTGCTCAGGACCTCGATCTGGTCCCCCATGTTGATGACCATGGCGTTGGGGAGCGGCTGCACATCGATCCACTCACCATCCTTGAGTATCTGGAGCCCCCCGACGGTGTCGTCCTGGAAGAGTAGGATCACGCCGCCCGCATCGGTGTGGGCTCGGAGGCCGTCGACCCGCTCGGGCTGCGGACAGGGTGGGTAGTGACTCACTTTAGTCCCGAAAGTGACCCGCTCGTCCTTGCCGTTGTTGTCACCGTCGTCGCTGCTGCTGCTGTTGAAGGCACTTTTCATATAGCCCTTTGGCAAGCCCAAGTTCTCATCCATGACTTCCATGACCTTCTCGGCGAGCTTCTTCACTTCAGCGCGGTACTCCGCCATGGTTTCCCTGTTGAGTTGAGCGTGCAAATTGTTAACAAATCCTTTTATCAAAATTGGGTACTCAGTTAGAGAACGTACTTTTATATAGTGGACTCAAATTAGTGATTGAGTGAAAAACAGCAAACGATTGAAAAAATGAACTTCTATGGATGCGTGCACAACTATGATTGAGTTTCATTTTTCGACGTCCACAAGACGGAAATTATTACTTTGGATTAAACTGGCATGTCGTAGAGCACATGTATTAAATGTTTTACTTGTAAAAAAAAATTGTAAGGAAAATCAAGATCAATTATTTTATTTAATATGAATTTAGCAAAAACTGTCAATGGCATTTCGCGTATCTCTTTATAATATGAAGAATTGATTTATTTCTCAAATTTTAAAGAGTAATTACTTTTTATATAAATAGGTGTTATATTATCTGTTTTATACACACAAAAAAGGCTTCTTACGTACTCAGCAATATAAGACAAAATCATTCAACGTTTGAGAGAGAGAGATAATGAAATTACTTGAAACCGGGAGTGTTGGAAGGCCATTCATTGTCATCGAGGAGAGTGATAACATCCTCCCAGTCCACGGTCTCTACTTTTTCTCCATCACTCTCATTCAACAGCTTCACAGGGGTCGACTTTTTGAAGTTCTCTTCTCTCTCCAGCTTGTAAAACTCAGTACACACCCTCTTCACTCTCTCCAGCAGCTCCTCTTGTATTCCATGGTTCACCAGCTGCATTCATCATCACATTATCATCAATTCATATTATCACCATGACTAGCTTTGGATTTTTTAGCATAAAGTGATACATGTGTATTTTAAAGGAGCCATTAGATCACGTGGATTGAATGTAGAGTTAATCCATCACATTTTAGCGTTAATATGCGTTGAGCACTCATGTACTCACACAAAACATTTCGTAGTCTTTTGTCTTATGAAGCCACCTACTACCTTATAGTAATATCGTCTTACTGGGGTTTATGTTTACCTATCATGTCATGTCATGGTTGTCTCGTTTCTCGATAGTTGATAGACAATCAATAGTTTAGACGCGTTGAAATTTCATGGTTTTAGAGGGGAAGAATATACCCTGCTGGACAGTTTTTCTGTTGGAACTGGGAACAAGAAAATACTGACAGAAATTTAGTTTGAAAAAGTGAGAACAAAACATTTCCTTCACTGATTGAGATTGAGAAACCATTCGAATCAGGGCATACTCATAATTCCAAGACACACTGAACAGGTCCTATAAGACCTGAATCTGTGTGAACACTCCTGAACTTGAGCCTAAAAGATATACTCGCACGCACATACATAGAGACTCACAGAAAGAAAGTCAAAGTCAAGACTACCTCTCCCTCAACCGAAGTTTAAAGTGAAGATGAATACAGGATAGAATGCTGTACCTGGAAGAAACCCCATTCTTCACAGCCATTGGCAATCTGAACCATCGTCTTGGCCCTCTCCTCCCCGTTGAGCTTTGAGAAATCGATCACTGGAATCGCCATTTTGACGTGCAAATACTTCTTGAAGTTTATATATGAATAAAAATAACCGATCACTCTGAGAGGACAACTCAAGGTACTTGCTTTCTGATGGTGAGATGAAGCTTGTTTCTGATGCAGCAAACAGAGATATGCAGGTCTCTATTTATATTGCACTCCCGCCATCTTGGATCGATCTGAATTGTCAACTGTACACGTCATTAGTTTGTAGAAGAACAAATAAAAAAAATTCTTTGTCAAAAGGCAGCCGTTGGATCAGGGGTGAGGTATGGGACGGTGACCTTTATTTTAATGACCCAAAGTCAACGCTTGCAAGGTGGGGTCTTTAAAACTGGTAACCCACAACAGAAGCACTCTTCTTCAGGTGGTGATGCATCTCGTTTTCTTAAATTTGTACTAATTTTTGATTTTTCAATTCAATGATATCACGGTTTTTACATTAATTTTCATTTTCCGTTTTCCACTTTTAGATGTAGCTTTGTCTTCACCAGATAAACCTAAGGTGAGGGTATGCTTGTTATGCCTATTCTTTTGTATTTCCAGAGGAGGAGGCTCCTAACTCAAAGCACCTTATATAGTTAAAAATTCAGTTTCCTATCCATGAAACTTTAATCTATGTAATGCGAGGGCTCTAATGGTTCAATGATTAACAACATAAGTGTGTTCAAAAACAGCTAACACTCCCAATTTTAACGTTGTCTTCAAGTACTAGATCAAGATTAACATCAGTGGCATCATCTAACGGAACTTTTATGACTTTTAACTATATATGCCTTAGCTAACACCTTAAATAGCCTTGATCCAATGATTATAACGTAATGATGGATTGAGAGGGGGCCGATGAGGTTCATCACCTGTCTAGCAAATTGGTGCTTCGGTGCAATTCTTGTGCAATATGTGCTATAATCTATCAAATTTCATATAATATTTATGTATCTAAGTCTTCTGGAGCTAATAATTGCAATTTTTTCTTATCTTTCCCTCTTTAAATTAGGTTTTCTGATATTTATTCCAATCAGTGCATGCAAAGATTGTTAAATAGCTGTTGCTTCTATGAACTATAATAGCAATGATTAAAGTTAAGCACCCTTTTTCACAAATTTATTATTATTATTATCATTCTTTGGTACGAAATTAATGTGATTATGTGTGGTATTACTTGCAGTTCAAACCTCTGCCGACTACCATTCAACAAGCTGACGTGGCAACGTCTGGTAGCCCTCCAACCCAAGCCCTGTGACTGAGAATAATCAATCGGGCGGGCTTTTCCGTGAAAGGTGTGGTACGTGCTGCATATTACTAGACTGGATGCACTGATCTGTAGGCATGATTCGAGGGCTAAAGCAAGGCCGTGGTTGGCGACTTCAATAGAAGGGGACATCACCGATTATAATCTTGTCTATTACTTTGTCAACTTCCCATTTTTTATAAAAGAAATCATGAGGAGGAAGTTGACTTTATGTTATATATATTAACCTCAAATCTTGTTAGCTGTAGGTCGAAGCTTGAGTAAATAGTTCAAGCATGCATTTCCTAGCGCTTGAAACATGAAAATCGACCGCGTATCGTGGGCCTAGCTAATTTACTAGTGCATATGCATCTCTTTGTAATTTAGTCAATTCTATGACCAAAGCATTGGGACCGTGTCTGTTGACACAAAAGAATGACCAAATTCCTTTAACCGATATGACATTGATATAGAGCTTGATGTTGAACAATGACAATCAATGGTAGAGAAGCATGTCAATGAACGTGAATAACTATAATGGAAACCGTTATAAATGTTCAATGTCAAGTGATTACATTCGATAAACTATCAATAATAAAGGATCTTCTTGATAATCATGAATATCGATGAATAAGTTCTATTATTAACATACAATGACAACTAGTTAAGTGTTGAAGGCAAAAATTATAGATGATAAAGATGTCAATTAAGGAATTATAAACAGTTTGTACACTACAAAAAAACTGCTTTTTAGCTACAGATTTAGTGACGGAAATCTGGCAAAATGTCGTCGCTAACAGCGATTTGCGACGACATTTGCGACGGCAAAATGCTCATCGCCAATAGGGTGTCGCTAAAATTCGCCACGGGAAAAAGACAAGTCGTGGCTAATTAGCTACGACGACAAGCTCGTTGCCAATTGCGTAGCTAATAAGCCGTCGCAAAGTTCGTTGCAAATTATCAACGACGTTAAAGTTCGTCGTAAACGTCGTTGCAAAAGTTCATCGCTAAAACCGTCGCTAAGACCGTCGCTAGTCTGTGACGACATCTTTCCGTAGCAAATTTTTGCGACGGGCAATTAGCTACGGCATGTAAATAGCCACGGACAATGGTATTCCATTGCTAAATAGCGACGGGCCGTCTTCTTGCGTCGCTAAATAGCTATAGGCCCATTTTGGCCGTCGCAAATCTTGCGACGTTCTCTCTCGTTCCGTTGCTAAGTAGCGACGGCATATCTATGTGCCGTCGCTATTTAGCGACGGCCTTCTTCCTGGCCGTCGCTAATTAGCGACAGCTTTTTTCCCGGCCGTCGCTAATGAGCCACGGTTTTTGATGGCTCCACGTCGCATTTTAGCAACGGCCTGTTTTCATTGCCGTCGCTAAATTGCGACAGTTTTCCATGGCCCCGTCGCAAATTAGCGATGGACTGGCAAGTCCATCCTATATGACGTATGCCCGAAACCTGATTTTCTGATAGTATATTATCATAAATGAAAAGCATGCCAATACTAATCGATCTGGAGCCCGTTCTATTAATCATGAAGCAATAAAAAAACATACAGCCATCTTGTTTCCAAATAAAAATATTCAAAAAGCTGTTCCCATATATACCAACAACAAAAAAACTGTTCCCTAAGACCATCACTAATTGAACGTTAACAGCACACAATTCTAATCTTGTTCAACACCCGATACTGCTGAACCTCTTCATCCATACTTCAAATTCGTAGTCATCTCACGCACGCCTGTCCACTGATCATAGACAACTTATTGTCAGCATGTGATTATGTATAGCTATAATAATGTAATTAGGACAAAATAAATTCTGCAATAAATGAAAAACTAGAGTGAAATAGTCGTATACATGCATCCTTAATCCACTTCGCAGATAACATGAATTGAATCAACATACTATTACAATAACATTCCAATTCATAATAAACAAGCAGGAGAAATCAACGGTATAATGAACATCTAAATAAACTCAATGTGGCATTATTTGTTACCCCGGTCAAGTTTGTTCCTTTATGGTGTCGCATCTCCAATATCAGCATCTTCAGCATCATCATCAGCCATCTCATCATCGCCATGTGCACCTTCACCATGCCCATCAGCATCCAATTGATTCGAAGCATGTACATCCTCGTCCTCATCGTCCGACATCTCTAGTCGGCGCAAGATTCGTGTTAATTTTCTTTCCAATCCATGTATTTTTGAATCTTTTTCTGCAAGTCGTTCTTTCATAGCCTCATTTCTTGGGCCATGTTCGTACCATGCCGATTGCTCCTTGAACTAGATGCACCATCGGATGACGTTCCAACTATCTTTCTAGCAAATTCCCTTGATAATGAGCCTAACCCATATACTTTCCCTTTCTTTAACCCACCCGATGCCTCCACCCACAATTGAGTCTGATCAACTTCTCGATCAGACGCGCTAACACTATCGCCACCACTATCCGCTGCTCCCGCCGTCGTGCAGAGTTCATCAAATTTTTCCTACATTAACCATATTATCATCACACCACACGGAACTTTATGTACATTTTCATTAAGGTAAATGTAAAGTTGACAAACCTTCGCCGCTTTTGCTCGACCGCTCGTCCATGTCTTGTCTTTCTTTTGGAATGCCCGTTCAAATGTTTGTATTGCCGTCGGTTCCATGCCCAATTCCTTGGCCTACGAAATATAAACATTAATAGGTATTATATAAAATGGATCATCTATCATGACAGGGTATTTCAAATGAACTAACCATCCATGTTTTGTGCTCCCCGATGTTGATAGAGCCCCCTGCATATGTGGCATTCCCACCATCACTAGAACTTGATGCACGGTTTTTTTTATTCCGTTCGCTCGTTGCCTTGAAGCTCTCAGTTCCCCAAATTCTCAGCATCTCCATCCAATCCTCGGTTTTAATGTACAGTGGCCGCCGTCGTTTTGACTTCGCTTTGTTCATTGTATTTCTCATGTGATCGCCGACCTTCTTATTAAAGATCCTCCTCATTTCGTTGTCAAGTTCTTCAGCCCACCGAAATTGCCTCTGCAATCAATTCAAATGTATAAACGTTTATGGAGTTTATTAATTAATTAGTAAGGCAGTAATTTATAACCATAATCTTACCTTGAACTCACTCTACCATAAATTCTTCAATTCTTCTGAAGTGGTGCTGTATGTAGCATACGGCCCACTCCAATGATCGTTTATTATTTTATTCAACTCCCTGACAAGATATGTTGCGTTGGTGAACCTGAAAAAATTAAGTCAATCAAAATTTGACATTCCATTTAAAAAATCATACAACAGTTGAACAAACTAAGAGACAACAAAATATCTTACGATTCTCCCAATGGTCCTATCAACCTCCGTCCCTCCGAATCTATTTCCACTTGTTCCTCATCCATCGACTGTTCTGCTGAAGAAGGTGTTCCTTCATACATTTCAGCTCGCCTCTGATAAACTTGGCCAGCCATATTGCGTGTAGAGTCGGACGAGTAGCCAATGTTTGCTGATGGAGGTGTCTGGTAGGACGTGCCAATGTGGCCGAGACCAACAATATCAACATTTTCTGGTGGCTGGTCTGCTGTCTGGTCTGGTGGAGGTGTTGCTGTAGGTATGGGGGAAGTCCAAAGGGTCGGAGTCGTCTGTGACGATGGCGTCATAGGGGAAGGGGTATCTGAGATTCTAACTCCACCTCCACGACGACGTACGAACACTCCACGGCGACCCCCGACTCCGCTCCCACGATGACCTCCAGGTCTCTGCAATCCACAGATTAGTAGTAAGACAAAACCTAATTAAAAACCAACACAGCACTCTATTAACTTCCATGTATCCTTAGTATGAACTCACCATATTTGAAAGCTTGTTACCCCTAAAAACGCCTTAAATGCCTGAATAGAGGAATAAAAACCTGCAGCACATATGTTGTATGATATTTGCCCAAACACCAATAGAACATGCAATCAGTAAAGTCTAGGTGCAGCACAAAAATTATCATGGGTAAACCTGCATGATGAGTGACATGGTGCCCCATGTTATTCTCAATGGATACCAAGTTACCAGCAACATTATCTAACACGCCTTATATATGCAAAACAATAAGTCGACTGCCCCAGACATTCATAAATATCCTCGGTCGACTTCGTAATCGTAATGTCTATGTTTCTACAATATGGACATGCTAATTTAGCAATGGCTAATAACAATGGACATCCCAAATGGTAGACAATTACCCAAAAAAAAAACACCATACCGTTTAGTCCTGCTTAGTCGCTGTCGGCCAGGCAAGTCAATCGACGGTTTGAAGTTAGGGCAGAGGGTTGCTCGGATATGGGAGACGAGGCGATAGGAGGAGTGTCGGCAGGGGGAGTTGAGGGTCGGCAACCCTCAGAACTGGAACAGTGTCGGAGGAGCGCGCAGTTTAGACTGATCGATGGAGGATGAGCTCACGGTTTAGGATGACCGGTGTACGAGGAGCGGTTGACGGCGGAGGAGGAGTGGTTGACGGTGGAGGATGAGTGGTTGACGGTGGAAGAGGACCGGTCGCCGATTCCTTTGACATGAGGTGGTTTAGGGTTTGCGACCGAGCGAGAGAAATCACTACGATCCTATGGCTCGGTCGATCCAACCAAATGGATCAGAGGGTTTGAAGGGATCGTCGGAGTAGAAGTAGCTGCAGAGCCGGTTGGACGGAGAAGACAATGCCTAAACCCTAGCGGAAGGACGAAGAAGAAGAAAGAGGAAAACCCTAGCGGACGAACGGAGAAGAAAGAGATAGTAAAAATGAGCCATAACTCAACTTACTATGAAAAGACGCACAATATAGCGACAGAAGACAAATCCGTCGCTAAATAGCTATGACCGTCATCGCAGTCGTAGCTAATTTGCTACGGGCACACAGCACTGTTGCTATTTAGCGACATCCCGTCGCTAAACTGCTACGGCAGTGGATCATCTGTCGTTAAATAGTGACGCACAAATGTTCCGTAGCAAATTGGCAACAACAGAGAGCCGTCGCTAATAAGCTACGTCATAGTAAGTGCTCGCTGCATAGCGACGGCCGCGCAGTTAGCGACGGCAAATTGGTGTCTCATCGCTATGTAGCGACGGCCGTGGACAATCTCGTAGCTAATGAGTGACGGCATATACGGCTTCCTCAACTTAGCGACGACGTTGGACAGCCAGTCGCTAATTTGCGACTGTGTTGAACTTGCCGTAGCTAATTGGCTACAGTGGAATGACGGCCGTCGCTAATTGGTGACGGTACTAGAATTGCCGTGGCAAATTAGCCACGTTGTTAGAACTGTCGTAGCTAGCTTGCAACGTTGTTAGAACGGTCGTAGCTAATTTGCCACACTAAGAATTCGGTCGTCGCTAATGAGCAACGGCAGTGTAGTAACCGTGGCTAATTAGCTATGATAGTGGAGTGGCCGCAGCTAATCGGCCACAGTAGAGTGATGGCCGTCGCTCTTTGGTGACGGCGTAAGATCGATTGTGGCAAATTTTTGCCACGGAAATACAAAGGTCGTGGAAAAGTTGCAACGGTAGTTGAGTGGCCGTGGCTAATTTGCCACGGACGTAGAAAGGCCGTGGCAAATTGGCAACGGCAATGGCGTGGCCGTTGCTAATTAGCTACGTCACTGGACCGGCCGTGGCTAATTCATAGATATGACATTTGTTATTCTACTGTTAATTTGCGGCTGACAATCCATTTATGAACAACACCCAACCAAAGACAATTTCAGTACTTACTAAACATTCATAAATATATAACAGTAGGGTTTCTGTTAGGTTGTACAGCTACAAATACCCAACCAAAACATTACTACAATTGTCGAACACATTCAGTAATTAAAGTAGTGCAATAAAATAACATGAAAGAAGAACCCTCAAAACATGTCGTCGTCCCCATCTTCATCCGTATCCTCATGTATGTCCATATCGTCATCATCGTCCCGATCATCATCATCATCATCGTCCTCATCATCATTATCTTCGTACTCATGATCACAATCATTCTCTCTCGAAAATTCTTCGTCCTCAACCATTGCACGCTCGTTTCCTCGACTCTCAGTTGCATCCACTTCTACCATAGCTCCAGATGGATCTCGTAAAGTTGGAATGTCATATAATTCAGTTTGAATATTGTTAGATGCTGCCTCTTGTTGATATGCTGTATACTTCCAATGTTCCTCGATTTTTCCTCGTGCTTTGATTTTACATACAGCCCACCAATCAGCTGTGTCCCGCTTCAAACTAGGATATGAGGCATAATATACTTGAATTGCTTGTTGTGCCAAGACAAATGGTTCATATTTCAGGTACTTTCTCTTGTGATTTATTTCAACCAAATTTAAACGAGGGTGCACCTTCATTCCTTTGACGGGGTCAAACCACGTGCACTTAAATAACACAACACGCAATAATTGTCCAGGGTACTCTATCTCTATTATTTCATCTAACAACCCATAAAAATCATCTGTCAAACATTCTCCATCAGATGATTGCACACAGACACCACTATTCATCGTCGATTTGCCATGTCCATATTCTTGAGTGTGGAAATTATACCCGTTTATGAAATATGCCGGCCAAGTTCGTGCTTTTGTCTTTGGACCCATCGATAGATGATATATCAATCCTTGCGCATCAACTTGATCAGGATACGTTTGAACCTATGGCCACAAATGAAACGGAAAAATATAGTTATATTTATGTTATTTCAATAAAAATATTGTCGATAAAAAAAATTCCTATATGTCTAATTGATAAGTCAACTTACATATGTTTTCAACCATGTGGCGAATTGTTCATTACACAAACGATCGGCCTCATTTTGCGGTAGTCCAGATAATAACAAGTGGAAAATCCTACCAAACAAGCGGTAGTCCAGACAATAACAATTCCTACCAAACTTTGACGATGTTTGGAAAATCCTGTTAAGAAAATAACATACACAAGTGGAAAGTCAAAATGTTAGACAAATAGTGGACATAAGTATATATATGTTTATGTGAAAATGTATACTTACTCAAAGTATGGATCCACAGCTGGACAATTCAACAAAATGTATGTATGCGCTGCATGCCATTCTTCACCTGTTAAATACCGAACTTTACATATCCCGCTTGGTCTACCGAGATAATTGAAAATTGAGATCGAATTAGAATTGGGATCAATAGGGCCCTCATCATTTCGTCCAGCTCTCTGCCTCTTTTATTGCACATGTGGCTCAAAATAATATGAGGCAAATGTAGTGACTTCTTCCACAATATATGCATTACAAATTGAAGCTTCAACAGATCTCTTATTCTTCACTTTTTTCTTCAAATGAAATAAGAACCTACAAAATGAATTAAATTTATTTTAATCAAAACATAATATAAAGTCCAACATCATATATAATTTAACTGGAGATGAAATTACTTTACCTCTCAAATGGATACATCCAGCGAAATTGGACAGGTCCCGCAACTTTAGCTTCAAATGGCAAGTGAACTAGTAGATGTTCCATTGAGTCAAAAAACGAAGGAGGAAATATCCTTTCTAAGTTGCACAAGATAATTGGAATATCTCTCTCTAGTCTTTCCATGTGTGATGCTTTTAACACTGACGAGCAAATATCATGAAAGAAATTACTCAACTCCGTAATGGTGCCCCATACAAAGTTTGGTAGGAATTGTTTCGTTGCTATGGGAAGTAATCGCTCCATAAATATATGACAATCATGACTCTTCAAACCCGTCAACTTGAAGTCATTCAGATCGACACATCTCCCGATGTTAGAAGCATACCCATCAGGAAAGCGCACAGATTTCAACCAATGACAAAGAGCACGTTTTTGCTCCTTATTCAATGTATAAACTGCTTTTGGTTTTGGTCCCCTACTACTTGCATCAACATCTAATGTCGGCCGATCACAAATATCTCTCATATCCTTTCTTGAATTCAAGTTGTCTTTTGTTTTTCCGTATACATCCATCACCGTATGTATGACATTTTCGAAAACATTTTTTTCGATGTGCACGACGTCAAGATTATGATGAACAATATGTGTCTTCCAATATGGCAGCTCCCAAAATATACTGCGTTTAGTCCATTTATGCGTACTTCCATATGCATAAGTAGTGCCATCAGGGTTGTCAATAACTGTAGGAAAGATATGCACACGGTCCCAAATTTGATCCCGGTCAACCGTAAAGGTGGATGTGTTCTTTCAACCCTGTTCTTGACGAATTCCTTTTTATTCCTTCTGAATGGATGGTTTATTGGCAAAAACTATCTGTGACAATCAAAATATGATGCCTTCTTACCATGTCTTAACTTGAATGCCTTCGATCTTTCCATACATATTGGACACCCTAAGAGACCAGATGTGCTCTACCCAGATAACATTCCATAAGCTGGGAAGTCATTTATCGTCCAAAGAAGAGCAGCATCCATAACAAATGTTTGATTAGTACAAACATCATACGTAGGAACACCTTCATTCCATAGCAGTTGCAACTCTTCAATCAATGGTTGCATATAAACATCTATCAACTTCTTCGGATTTTGCGGCCCAGGCACGATCAAGGTCAAAAACATATAAGGTGTTTTCATGCACATACCAGGTGGAGGATTGTATGGAGTTAAGATAACTGGCCAACATGAATAACTTTTCCCCATTTTACCAAATGGGGCAAATCCATCGGCACATAGACCAAGCTGGATGTTTCGAGGCTCTCTCGCAAACTCTGGGTATGTTCTGTCGAAATGTTTCCATGCGGCTGCGTCGGAAGGATGACACATCACATCCTCTTCTGTCTGATGATATGCATGCCAAGTCATGTGTTCAGCAGTAGCTTGAGACGCATAAAGTCGTTGCAATCTGGGGATTAATGGCAGATAAAACATTTGTTTGCATGGTATACGTTTCTGACTACGATGGAGTGGCCTGTTAACCTTGTATCTAGGTTCACTGCAAAATTTGCAGGATTCTGCATTTGCACTATCTCTCCAATATAACATACAACCCCTACTACATACATCGATCCGTTCGTATGGCAAACCCAAGTTATGAACTAGTTTCTTCATATCATAAAAATCGGTGGGCATTATGTTGTCACGAGGTAATGTTTCTCGCATTACATCAACGAAAGAGTTGAAGCAATTCTCAGATATATTATGCTCTGCCTTGATATTTAACATTCGGGCAGTGACAGAAAGTTTTGTGTGATTGTCACAACCTGCCCATAAAGGTTCATCTACCGAATTCAAATATCCCGAAACTGAGTACACGCATCATCATCTAATATTGTTCCTCCAATATCATTCAAGTGTGATGGCTGACTAGGACCCCCATGCTCAAATATATGACTACAACTCGTACTTGCGAGATTTAATTCCGGGCGCAAATCCTGTCCAGCTGCATCAATCACCATCTGCTGGTATGCATTCAATTGGTTGTCATAGTTACCTTCTTCCCTAAATATATATTGGTTACTTCTTTGACATTCTATGTTGGAAATAAATGGTTTACCATGACAAGTCCAATTATAATAGTTTGGTGTGAAACCAAATCTACAAAGATGCTCTCCAACTTTATCAACAGGCTGAAATTTTCCATTACTACACTTTCTACACGGACACCGTAAATTATTCCCATCCATGAACTCAACTTTGCTACATGCAAATTGTAAAAACATTTCCAAACCAGCACGAAATTCATCCGTCAATCCTCCCCGCCTAGGTAAGTTCTTATTATACATCCAAGACCTGTCTCTTTGCATTATTGTCTCTGTATAAAGATTAAACAAGCTAATTAACACCAATAATAATTTAATTCCTCAACGTACGTAATATTGTCAATGAAAACACATATTAACACCAACAATAATTCAATTTTATCGTAGAAAATTGAACGCATTACTTCATTATAAGGAAAAAAAAATTGGATTGTGACTCTCATCTACTTTCTTTTTTTCAAATTCACAACTGCCCATTTTATGAGGTGTTGCACTGAATATTTTTCATTTATTTTCCGTTGAAAATTGGACGATGTTGCAATTTTTTTTTTCAACATAGCAGAATTTCAGCGCAAACCCGGACAATGAAAATCGAATATATAGATGTGGGGTGCATGGGCTCGGGGGTACCGGGGGGGGGGAGTCGATTTGGCCGCCGATCTACCTCCCCGGCCGTCTTCCACACAATTCAAACTCCCCAAACCTTACGTACACAACATACCACTAATTTGGACCAAGCCCAACGCACGACGCCATAACATCACTCATGATAGTATAGCAAGAAGGAGAGAGGAGAAATGTACATACCTTAGTCTGGGTTCTTGGGGCGGCCAGAAGCAGAGGACGAGAAGATGGGTATATCGGGGGAGAAGAAAGTAAAAGCGTTAGGGTTGCAGATGTGTTTTTATAGTCGGGAATTAGCGACGGATAAGTCGCTCGTCGCTAAATCTGTAGCTAAATAGCGACGGCAAGGTACTTGTCGTAGCTAACCAGCTACGACTTTGTATTTTCCGTAGCAAATTAGCGACGAACGAATAGTCCGTAGCTAATTGGCGACATCCACTGTCGGCTGTAACAAATTAGTGACGAATATGGTGTCCGTCGCTTATTGGTTACAAACTGGTCTGTCCGTCGCAATTTAGCGACGGTCGTTTGGGACAGAATCCTGTTGTCGTCGCTATTTAGCGACGACCTTGTAATTTTGTCCCTAATTAGCAACGGCTTATCGGTCGTAGCAGAAGTTGTGGCAAATTAGCGACGGATGTGGTAAGTTGTAGCTAATAGCAACGAATTTAGTGACGCTAACACGTGTTGTCGGTGTTTAGCAACGAAACTTGACTGTTCGTCGCAATTGTCGTCGCCATTTGCGACAATAGTGTCGTCGTAGCAAATTGGCAACGAACGTCATAATGTCGTCACTAAAGCTGTAGCCATTAGCAACAAATTAGTGGTCGTGGCTAAAAGTTCGTAGCTAAACAACAGTTTTTTTGTAGTGGTATTAGATGGTTAAAGGAAGGCGATTTGAACACCAAATTTTTTCTTTATTGGTCAAGAAGCGCCAGTTACATAATAGGGTGATCTTTATTATGGATGGTTCAGGGGTTCGACTGTCGGAACCAAATGAGGTGTTGGATTTCTTTGTATCGCACTTTTAAGAGCTCTTTACTTCAGTACCCAGGCGAGTTCAATTCACCAATCATGATATTCGCTTGTCCTTGCAACATATTCTGGATAATACCCAGGTACAACTTCTTTTTGATCCTGTTTCTGACTTATAAATTCGTAATACCATGTTCTCTATCTCCTCAGGTAAAGCCTCAGGACCGAATGGCTTTAATGTGGATTTCTTCAAACACTCATAGGACATCGTTGGACCGTCAGTCATCTTTGCAGTTAAAGATTTTTTTGAGTCTGGTAGACTACTTCGAGAAGTTAATGCCACGATTATAGCTCTCATTCCTAAAACTGCTAATGCCTCTACAATGTCTGACTTCAGACCAATTGCTTGTTGTAATACCATTTATAAGTGCATCATTAAGTTAATGGCGAACAAATTGGCCTCTGTACTACCTACCATTGTTAGTGTGTCACAGAATGCCTTTGTTTGTGGTTGTCGTATCAGCAACAATATTTTACTGGCACAGGAACTTTTCTGCGGGTTCCACTTGGATCCTTCGTCACCTAAATGTGCTATTAAGGTGGATTTTAGAAAAGCCTATGACACGGTTGACTGGCAATTCCTCGAGTTAACATTATTGGCTTTTGGCTTTCCTAAGAAGTTGGTTGAACGCATCATGATATGTGTATGCATTCCCAGATTCTCTATTTCCATCAATGGGGATCTTCATGGTTTTTTCCCGAGTGGGAGGGGGCTTAGACAGGGGGGTCCATTATCGCCTTATTTATTCACTCTGGTCATGGAGGTCTTTACTGGCCTTATTCATCAACAGACTTGTAGGCCTGGTTTCAAACACTATTGGAGATGTAAGTCTACTGACCTTAGCCATCTCTTCTTCGCGGATGACATACTGCTCTTCAGTGAAGCATATGAGACTTCAATTTCTATGTTGAAAACGGTGCTGCAGTCTTTTTCGGATTGGTCCGGCTTGGAACCGAATATGGACAAGAGTGAGGTGTTCTTGGCAGATGGTACTGATGACCTTCATAACAATATTCGTGAGATGTTTGGTTTTAGTGAAGGATCTCTTCCAGTTCGTTACCTTGGTGTACCTATCATAGCTTCTAGACTTAGGAAGACGGACTGTGAGTCTCTTGTGATGGCGATTACTAAAAGAGCACAATCGTGGATGCAACGATTCCTTTCATTTGCGGGTCGACTCCAACTCATAAGGTCAGTTCTTCATGCTATACAGACTTACTGGGCTTGTCATTTCATCTTGCCTAGGTCAGTTCTTGACAGGATCGATCGGGTACTTAGACAGTTCTTTTGGAAGGGTCCGAGGCTAGAGACAGGAGGAGCCAAGGTTGCTTGGGAAGATGTATGCCTTCCAAAAGAAGAAGGGGGCCTTAGTATCCGTAGACTCCGAGAAAATAATAGGGCTGCCATGTTAAAACATATTTGGGCCTTATTCACTGACAAAGAGTCATTGTGGTGTCGATGGATACACTCTATATTTTTGAGCAAAACTAGTTTTTGGGTTGTTAGGAAGCCTAAGTTTTGTTCTTGGGCTTGGAGGAAGATTCTGGATCTTAAACAGGAGTTCCGTCATTCATTCAAGTGGATAGTTGGGAATGGGCGCTCAGTTTCCCTTTGGTTTGATTTTTGGTCCCCCTTGGGCCCTCTTCATCTCTTATTTATTGATCGTAATATTTATCGCTCGGGTTTCTCCAGACAAGTGTCGGTTGCTGGTTTTCTTGCTAGGTTGGACCAGTCATCTACGCTTAAAGAATTTTTTGAATCTTGGGGAGTATCTCTTCCTCCTCCTCGGGATATTCCAGACACTTGCTGGTGGACAGGTCATTCATCTGGGACTTTCTCCATTGCTTCCGCTTGGAATACTATCCGGTCTAAAGGCCGGCCGGTAGCCTGGCACCATTTCATTTGGGATAAGGCAATCATCCCTCGACACAAATTTCTTCTTTGGTTGATAACTAGGAAGAGATTACCAACCCAGGTATTCTTATTATCTTGCCGCAAGATAGTGGATACCAACTGTATATTTTGCAATCGGCAACTAGATTCTATCGATCATCTATTTTTTGAGTGCCAACCATTGGCACATTTGGCTTTTTTTTGGGCTGCCAAATGTAACTTGGCTTGGTACAATAGCACATGGACTGCGAATCTTAATTGGGTGATTAAAACTATTTCTGGGAAGGACTTCCATAGTAGCTTAGCTCGATCGGGTTTTGGAGCCTTATGTCACAAAATATAAATGGAGCGGAACAATGCCATTTTTCGCAATCATCATTTCTTCCTACCAGCCATGGAAAAACGTATCGAGAAGTTCATCAAGGATAAGGCTAGGGCTTTCACGCATGTCCCAGACACTCCGAGAAATAGGCGTATGCAACGCAGTTGGAACGTCAGTCCATCTATTTTTGACTAGGGAGCTCGGTTTAAGCTAGCCTTGTGTTTCTTTTCTTTTTTCTGAATTTACTCTACCGGGTACCACGACACTCTTGCAATCATCTTGACATTTTGTCTTCATGAGTGCATGCTACTTGTGGTGTCGGGTCCCTCTATTGTAAGTTGGCAAAGTTCTATTATTATTCTTACCTTTACCAAACAAAAAAAAAAAAAAAACAGTTCGTTGAGAAGATGACCTGCAATCACGGATCCTGAAATTGTAGACATGTAGTTGAGCCCAATGACAATTGAAGACCTGTAGCAAGATATTACAAGTTGAACACGTACTTATGTGTTGTGATCATGCAACCGAAAATCAAGGATATGCAATTGTAATTTCTAATTTGAATATTAACTGCTTAGAAACGGTTATGTTGTATAATATGCTATATAAGTTGTGTTAAATCATTGTGAAGAAGAATTTTGTATCATCAACACAAAAAATGTAGCTTTCAATTAATCAATTTAAAGTTCCAATTCCTGCATTTACTTTCCTTTAGAGTATTAGTTTTATTTCATGTACTCGGTTAAGCTTAACTCTTCATGTCCGAACAACCATGTTTTTTAACTAAGAATTCTTATGGTTTCGAAGGATCAAGTTACAGGAGAAACCCCTAGTTTTGGATCATGAATGGAGTCAAGTTTCACAACCTCTAGTTATTTGTATTGAATCTGCGTGGCATCTTCAAGTAACTTATTTATTTTTGTGTGCCTTTGAGATCCCGAAATATGGAGATTAAAATAAAAATTGAAGGTCCAACATTTAATGAAAGGTCTATAGTCGCGTGAAGCCATTCCGGATAAAACATTGTCATTAGCTTAGGATACTCTGTTGGTCTCATTACTTGTCATTCGACAATTGATCGTTACTTCATGAGCAGTAATTTTTTCTTAAATTGAGGAAAAAGAATAATATGTTTCTCTGATAAAGAGGAATGACCTGTAACACCATTTGCCCAGGAGGGTGTCTTTTGGCCATACTTGACTGAATAATTTATTCCCCTTTTGATTCGATTCTGATTGCTGTCCGATATTTGGGGTACAATTCGAGAAGCAGATGATTTTAGCCTACTCTGGCCGAGGAATGACTTGATCTTGATGTACTTAGGTGATCCATTTCCGTGGTACTTTGGCAACCATTGTCCCCATAATTTTGTCAGGGAAATCTATCCATATCATCAAGGCTTTATCTCTGTTTATTTTGGACAAGCAAAAAAAAAAAAAACGTGATTACGAATTCGTTTTGCTAAAGTCTAATCCCACTCTCCAGATCATTAGTGTTTAGAACATCCTATAATCCATAATTAATGTTCCTGGTGATTACGGTAACTTCTAAGCACAATCAAGAAAATGATTGGACTACTAATGTGATGTAAAAAATGATATCATGAGTGTCTTAACTTATGTACGATGCTCATTTTAGTATTAAAATTTTCGGCCAACTCATTTGAATGTCAAATCGGAAAAAAATGACCACTTAAGTGCAAATGATGAGAATTTTGGCCAATTTATTCACGTAACATTTATAATTAAAATATTATTTTTATATTGAGGATGTGGTTTTTTAATTTATTTTTATCTTATATGGATTTTAATTTATTAAATTAAATTTAAAAGTAGCCAAATTAAAGAGAGAGAGACCGTCGCCACACCCCACTGTCGCTGGGAAGGACCTGTGAGAGGGGGGATGCCTCCGGCGAGAGCTAGTCGCCTGCTCTTTCCTCTATCCTTTTTTTGTCGCAATTTTTAGCTTATTTTTTTAATTTAATTAATTTTATGGTTTTAATTTTTTTTTTGAATTTTAGTTCTTTAATATTTTAAAATTTGACTAGACTTTTGGGTGAGCCACATTGGCTCAAAATACTAATAAAAAAATGCGAAGTCGAATTTCTGGCCAAACAAAATGGGTTAGCTCTTAAGTGATCATTTTTCAGAAAATTTGGCACTTAAGCGATCAAATTGAAAATTTTGTTACTAAAGTGAGTGTCGTACACAAATTTTGATACTCTTGGTGTCATTCTCCCATTGTGATGATGCAAATGCTTCCTATTTATGCTATTTAGCATAAACTTGAAGGCTAGAGTATGATATTTTTCACATGCAGAGCCAACGAAAATTTTAAATGTCATATTCAGATAATAAACAATTATCCTCCACATTCTCTCTTGTAAAAAATTAAGGACAATTTACGAATTTTTATTACTATACTTATTGCATATGTGCCAACTCTGTCGTAAGCCTTTAATTTTTTTATTTAGTCCTAATATATTGACAATATGCTAATTTTGACCCAAAATCACTAATGTGGACCTAACTATTTTACGTGTAGCGTAGTCGTTGACACATATAATATTGTAATCTCTCATGTTTTTGTATTTTGTATTTTATTGTCTCTTTCTTTCTCTATCGGTCGCTAGGTCTTGATGATAGTTAGTGATCACCCACAGGCGAGGACTAGCGAGGGTCACCCTTGCTAAATCCTAGTAAAGTGACCTCGCCAGCCTTGAGCAAAGTCGCCCTCACCAGTTTCAAAACTATATCGTCAAGGGTTTCTTTTTCGTTGTTTATCTTTGACAAGCAAAAAAAAAAATTACATAATTACATGATTACCAGTTCGTTGACCAGACTCGTCAGATATTTGGTGTTCAGAAGCTGATAATGCCGAATTAACGTTCTAGGCAATTGTGGTAACTTCTGGGCACAGTCAAATGAAGTAATTGGACTATCAATGTTGTGATGCAAGTGCTTTCTGTATATATTATTTCAGCATGGCCCTGGACGCCAGAGTTTCATATATATATATAATATATTTGCATCTAGAGCCAAAAAGATATTTACATGTCATATTCAGATAATAAATAATTATTTTCCACATTCTCTCTTGTCAAAACTTTAAGGCAGGATTAATTCGATAACCCTCATCTGATACCGTTTTTCCCCTCGGAAAGTCTTTCACTTTTTATGACAACTTAATACATGACAGTGATGTTAAGATGATGTCAAACGTGATTAGATTCGTTGACTTGTTGCCATCAACATCATTATTGTGGTCAGAACCCTAATTCAATAATAAAGCGAGCCATCAGTTAAGCTCCATTATAAATGTACTAATCAGTTTTCATTTCTATCCATTCTCAAACTGGACAAAGTAACTTCCACACGTGCGGTCTCAAGATTCAAGTGTGTGCGCAATTGGAATTTACATGAACACTAATCAAATCTCAAATAATCACACTGTCAGTTCTTAATACAGGTGGTGAACAATATAGATATGTCAAAAGTTCAAATCGATAATATAAGAGTTCGATAAGTGGCTTGGACGTGGACCAAAAGCCGACCATTAGGAGTTTTCAAGGATCATTTACAAGAAGAGCTGTACCCACAAGGAACACAAACTTTGAAAAAAGAAAGAAAGGAAAGTCAAAACTTTTCATTAAAAAAAAGAAAAGAGGGCAGGTCCATGGGTCAAATGTCAACGCAACTTGCCAGCGAAAAATAAGTGTTAATTAACTGGCCACGAAATTAGAATGTATAGGTTGGGATCTCATTGTTTGTTATATACACATACGCATGGAGAATTTCTTATTTATGTGATGTTAGGTCGACGGAAGGGAAGGAAGATCTGTAAGGCCACCAAATCAACAGGTTGGCTAATGACAACACTCTGAATACAACGAAAGAGATAAGATGTACGGATTTGTCAATGACTGTTAAGTTAGATCGTTAATGCTGATGAATTCACATGAAAAAAGTGCTTAGTGGTCACTGCACATTTTATACATTGAAAATAATTCTTGGATGTTCAAAATCCAACTCCGACTATAATGTACCATCGAATCCCATTCAAAAAGGTTTCTCCGAGTGAGTCAAGGATCGAGATGCACTAGAGAGGGTAATATTCAATACATTATCAAATAAAGAGTATACAAGCATATTTATAGGCTTCACAAGATGACAATCTAAAGTTGTAAAATATCAATTACAATTAATCATGACCGATTAAGGAAAGTACTTAGAATCTCCTAAGTATGTCTTCAATATCCCCTTAAACTCGATGTGAATTGAAGGGGGTCAACTTGAGTTAAAAAATCCATAAAAGATATGTCTTGGCAAAAACTTCAGCAGTCTGTTCGGCGGATAAAATAGAGATGAGTCAAATAGCGTGATGAAGAACATAATATATCAGATGAAATGACAGTTTATTTCAATGTGTTTTGTGCATTCATGCAAAACATCATTATATGCTATTTGGATAGTACTTTGATTATCACAATGAATGATTGTTACTCTATGACAACATGATTTCATGTCTTTGAGTAACCATCATAAACATAGTAAGTATGATGTTGTATCAATAATACATTGATATTCTACTTTTATATTAGAGCAATTGATCGTTTCTTTCACACTATGCAATGAGATAAACGAGGTGCTAAAAAAGAATTAGTAGCCCATAGTGGAGAGATGATCTTGAGGGTCACCAGCTAGCTAGTATCAAAATAAGTTATTAAATCTAAGGTAGGATGAACATAAAAGTAAGAGCAATGAAATAATGTACCCTTAACGTATGACAAATTCGAATGGTCGCAGCAAAAAGAGTCTTACAAGGCGCAGTTATGCACTCACTAATAATGTAAACAACACAGGCAATGTCGGATTGAGTAACAGTGATATATTAAAAATTGCCGACTATTTGTTGATAGAGTGTAGGATTTAAAAGATTATCATCTTTGACATTAAATTTGGCATTGGTCTCAATATGAGTTGTAGTGACCTTGTTGTCAATGAGTCTAGCTCAAGAAATTAGATGGGTAGTATATTTTTCTTATGAAAGATAATAATGAAAGAAATTCGAATTAACCTCTATGCCTTAAAAGTAGTTGAGTTACCCAAAATCTTTCATTTTCAAACAGTTGACTAAGATATTACTTGAGTTTTGAAATGCCAATATAATAATTACCACTGACTATCCATAAGTAAGAGCAAATTTTGTTACCCATGAAGTATGTGTCGAACAAAAAAAATATGGTAAAAAGGGTTGGATTTGAAGTCAAGAGATTCCATGGTTGAGCTAAATTTGAAATATGATGCACGAGATGCCTATTTCAGGCTAAATAAGCTTCGATGTAGTCGACAAACTTTGTTTGAAGGATGCTTGATTGCATATGTATATACCGCTCAAAGTTTCGTGGTGGACCATTGAAGCGGTTCAATGTGATGGAGAGAGAACGCGCTGATGTTGACGTTGCTATGTGAGCTACACAACAGGAGGCTGTTGTCGCGTAGGAGGTTATCACGAATGAAATTTCAAGATCTAACTCATCTAAGGGAGGCGAGCGGTGGTGGTGCTTGATTTGCGAAACGAGTAGTGGAAGTGTCTTAAATAGCAACTGAAGCTGCGGACTTGTCGGAGAAACGGGAGCGACCTGACTTATGTAGCCAGTGTCATGATGAGAGAAATGTTGTCGATTGGATGGCATGTCAAGTGAGAAATGGATCACCTGACCGCAGGAACTGTTGGATGGGGGAAAAATGCCCCCCTATTGCAAGGGGCACCCCCATCCATTGTCAACATTCAATCGTGTCGTGACGATGATGGCTCTAATACCAAATTATGAATTGAGATGGAAAATATGGGTTTTAATAGTTTGTACATTGTCAAATGAAGAGTACATGAGTCTTTATAGATTTTTAAAGATTACATTCTAAAGTAGCAAAATATCAACTGCAATCAATTATGACAAATTATGGAAAATATGCATAATCTCATAAATATGTCCCTAATAGAGTGTGTTGACACTCCAAAATGACTAATTTTTTGTTATAATTAACAAGTGATAGACTTAGTTGATATAACATAATTTAGTGAACAACAAAAGTCATCGCTGTTAACAATAGTCGTCAAGTTAAAGAACATCAACAACTTGCCAATGAAGCTATTGATAGAGATCGTCAATTATCAATAAAAACCTACATTAGGATGAAGTCATCGATATTGATTTGTAACTATCAAGTAGTGATATTTTTAGGTAAGTAACGTCTTTTATGTAAGTTTTACATGATAATATGTAACTACTAGGTGCTTATGTTTAGTGCCTTTAATTTAGGATTTTTGTAACTTCTCATAGATAAGCATCATTGTAACTTCTTCTAATTGCAAGTAGGATTAGGAAGTTACTTGCTTTAAAGACATGATTAGACAATTATCTTTTTTAATTTAAATAATTATTTTTAACAGTTGATTGTAGACTCTAAATAACCATATCTTATTATTTTTTAAAAGCCTAATCAATCACAAAACTCAACTTGTTTGTTAATTTATCTTTATCTTTACTTTTGTGCAATTTAAGTGGGTGGCCACATTCGCTTTAAGTGCTTGTACTTTTAAATTTCTTGTCATTTACTTTCCTAATCAAAATTAACAAAAGAGCCTCCTTCATATCCTTTGTCGATTCACTTAACCATCCATCCATGCACATTTCAAACTGTTTTTTCGGTAAATTTTTGGCGAAATAGAGTGAAAAGATGTCTTCTTCACTCATGGATAACTTTTAAATGGAATTGAATCATTACATGCGCAATAAATGAGTGTTTTAACACTTGATCAATCACTCATCACCAATTTCCAAGCATTCTCTCATCCTCAAATTTCCATGAAAATTAAGAAAAGTTTAGAAGAAAACCACAAGCTTTTGGTGTCTTAGAAAAAATTTCCAAAAAATCCTAAACCTATAGCACTTTTGTTAATTCAATCCTATAACTTCCAATATTGACAATTGAATCATAAACCTTTTTACATTTTACTAATTGAGTTAATATGGATTTTTTTTTGTCAAAATTTGTTGACATAGATGTTACCATCCCATATGGCATGGCCGGTATGGACTATTTTTATATATAATATTTTAATAAATTTTCAAAATAATTTATTTATTATTTTCTTTTTCCTTCTTTATTTTATAGTATTTTTTACTTCGGGCGGTGAGGGTTGCTAGGCCCTGGCTAACCACTAGGCGAGGTTGGCCGAGGTCAATGGGCCCTTGCTGGCTACTAGTGAGGGCCGCTGAAGCCTCGCCAATTATTGGCAAGGCTACCTCGCCCACGGTTGCAATGGCCTTCAAGGCTAGGGTGGCGGGGGAGGTGGCCTTGCCTAAATTTGGATGAAGCAGGGCAAGGATCTGGCGACCCTTGCTCAATGGTAGGCAAGGCCCGGTGACCATCACATGCCATGAAAAAGGAGAATTTAGAAGGAAAAGAGAATACAAAAGAAAAATAAAAAAGAAGAATATAAAAATATCATAAGAATAGCTACGTCAACACCGACTATGATAAGTAAGATGCATGGCATTAATGTTAGTGAATTCTAACCAAAATTGATCGGATGGACTCACTTGAAAAAACGTGAAAAATGTTTGTAATACTCAATTGGAAAAATTGAAAGACTAAATTAATAAAAGTGCAATGGATTTATGATATTCTGGATAATTTTTCCTTGGTTTCTCTTATGACTTGGTGAATCTGTAGATTTTATTTGGGGCGACTATAATTTTTAAAGAACTGATTAGATGCGTCTTGGAGTCACAAAAACGATTTCATTCACTCTGAAACTCATCTTTCGATCTCCCAAGGCTAAGTCTATTCAAATTATTTATTATTTATTTATCAGCTTATATATCATTGTATTGCCAAGGCCCGACTTAAAATTTTTCATAGAGTTTGTTGTGTGTGAGTTGATTATATTTTCATTACAAGTTACCTTTTTTTCTCCTTTCAATTACAGTCCATCAAAACTTAGAGACTTCCTCTCTCTTACTCCTTGTATGTGTACAAGTTTAGGCACCCGAATTCTTTGTTTTCACTTCAGTAAAACCCTAGTTTGGTCAAGAAACACTGACGAAGATTATCGATCAAGCCTCGTAATGTTCTTGATCTTATACAGACCCATCCTTGTGCAAGTGCGGAGTTCAAAATCTATATCCTCAAAATTTTTACACTTATGGAGGCAAAAAGAAAAAAAAAGGGTAAAACGATTGGACGCACCCAGAATAAAGCTATAAGTTGAGAGAGAGAGAGAGAGAGAGAGAGAGAGAGAGAGAGAGAGAGAGAGAGAGGAAAGAAACCTTGATTGTCACGAGAAAATGCAAGGGAAGAACTCCATTCATCCCCCAAAGACACTCCATTGAATTGGAGAAATATATAAAACAATGAAGTTTTAGTGTTGAAACGATTGAAGAGATGTTCATGCATGAGGACTAATGCCACGTGATGCTGAACTGCAATGTTGCACGCAAAGCAACCAAAAACGGTCCAGAGTCTCTGTACATAGATTTGGTTTTAGGTTTCTCTGTCTCAACGCAACTTTCTTAATCAATTGTTATCGTATGTTATCGCAATACATCATCCATCTCGTCATAAGAAGCCTTGGATGGCTGCAATTAAAAAGAATTTGCTGGACATGCAGAGTACGCCAGGCAAAGTCGTTCCGTGGTCGGCTTCACTTCGTCTGATTCATTTGAATTAAATAGGTTGGGACGATTTAGGTGAAGATTTTTTCGAATTAAGTGTATTATTTTTCCTTAGAGCAAGGTGATAGGGTGTATTATTGTCTGACCAGAAACATTGAGTAATCACTTCTCTGACTTGAAACACAAGTTCACTTCGCTTTGCAGCCATTTAATGTGATCACTTTGGCCAAGTTTGATTGGTCCAAAGCTCATGGTTAGTAAATAGTTAGATGTTTAATCTCCACTCATTTTGTTTATTTAGATAACCACCTCAACTGTTCTCTTCCTTCCATGAAGCGATGAGTAGAAGTTTTCAACTAATGGCGCGCAAAGATAGATGTTAACTTATTTAGACTGGTTTGGATGAGTATCATATGACTAAAGTTAATTTATGAAAGATATAATAAATTGTCCATCTCGTAGATTAAAATGTATAAAGATTAACGTTCCATGAGAACTTGTATAGAGATTAATGTTCCTCGATTGCTGCCATAAAATCCTTCACAAGCTATTTGTGTTCTCATTTTCCCTGCTCCTAATTGTCAATAAACCATAAACTACTGAGGAGAGACCGCAATAAGAAATGCTGAAATTGCACTTAGTGATAGTGACACGAAAGTTGAGGGGAATACGTGTGCTTCGGCCACTGGTTTTTGTACGGGTGCAGTCAAGAAAGAAAAATAAAGCGGAGAAGCTTATATATAGTTCGTACATATGGTTTCTCTTGTCAAGTGACTGAATCGTCGTAGGCTTTAACTCACACTGCTACGCAGCGAAAGATGTTTATTATTTGGAAAAATATGCGATAAGCTATTCATTTACTGAAAAAGCTGTTGGAGGTTTGTTTGTAAAACAAACTAAGTGCTAATCTCACGTAGAAAAAGTGGGAGTAAGTGGACCACCTTAAAAGTGTGGGGTCTCTCTAGTTAATCTAAAAGAATGATAGGGTGTGGGCTAGACCTCATCATACCCGCGTGCGGGTGCGCGATTATTAGGCGCACTTAGCACTTTGCCCGCGATTAAATTAGCACTAATCATTTGTTATTTTAGTTTTATTTTCAGTATTTTGTTTTGAGAAGATTCAGAAATTATTTATAAATTCGAAATTTTATTTATTATTATTTATTTATTTCGAATTTTATTTGTGTCTTTTCAAGACAACTTTTGCAAATTATACTTGTTCGGTTTGTAACCTTTCACAAAGAGTTGCGTTTGTTCGTTTTACAAAGTCTTCTTTTAAAAAAAACTGCAGCAATTCTTTTCTATTGTTATGAAGAGAGATCCTGGAGAAATACTAGAATTGCTATCTAGTATTCTCGTTTGAGACTTTGTTGTATCCTGGAGGAAATTTACCGGTGACCATTAGCAACTTTGTGGGGCAAATAGATCCTTAAAGAAAGTGATATTACGCCTCAAAGTCCGACCTGATTACTCGAGATCTTCTGACTTCATTGTTATACCCCGAAGCCATATTTTCCCAACAAAAGCTGGGTCAGAACTCATGGAAGAAGCTAAAGAGGTAGACATTTTCTTGACATAATGACGCAGCTTCACTGTTTGAGAAATGCTATGTCAGATCTGCCAGCACAGATTACACTCTTGGGGGCTACGACCAAGGAAGAAGTACGTTAACTAACAGTTCTCTTAGCATCTGCATGGGCATCATCTTCATTCACATGCACGAAACATTATGTGCGGAAGCAGATTTATATTTTTTCAGAAATCTAACAACAACTGGAATAAGCTATTTAGCATTTAGTTGTGCGCCTTTGTTTTTCCCACCTGCACTTCATAATACAATAAAAAAGCAAGATCTGATACAAGTAAAAAGCAAGATCTTGTCGGGACTTAATTGAAGTGCTTGCAATTTGAGATTCAAATTTACCGAAGCAAGCACAATGGCTTGATGGGGATTTCAAGTCCATTCACACCAACGGAGGATATTGAGCTAGGACGCCACAACAGCTTAAGAGCTCTCATAGAAGCTGCGTCATTTGATAGAAATCGGCTCATTAGTCGCTGCTGTCATTCTGCCTATTGCCATTTTCGGTCTGTAAGGGTATCAGCGTGATCTTGGGAATATGAACTCATCATAATAGCTGTTGTATTGTTATATAACTGTGCATAATCAAATTTTCATGATTTGTTCTTTCATACGAAGGTTGTTGGGGGAAAACATGATCCATTGGGAAGAACAGTAGAATCGGACTTCAGCGCATGATAGAACTCTCTTTAGCGAGCCATTTTCCCCACAATGTTGCTAATACTTACTATTAAAAATCCTCTAAGATACAATAAAATCTTAAATGAGAAAAACTCGATTTTATGATTTTTTTAAAGTATTGTTAAAACACTTTTATGCAATACAATTTAGGCGATAATTTTTATATTTTATAATTTTTTATTTTTAATTTTTTTAAAATCTAATTTTAATTTTTTAATTTTATTTGTTTACTTTCCTTTGACTAGTCACCAGAGACTGGCCATTAGCGAATGAACAAGCCAGCTAGCAAGTCTCGAGTCTTGTCAGATTTCGACATGTTCAACCACTACAAAAAAAAACTATAATTTAGCTACAGATTTAGCGACGGAAAATTTGCAAAAAGTCGTCGCTAAAAAGGTTTTTGACGACATTAGCGACAAAAAAATTTTCGTCGCTAATACGGCGTCGCTAAAATTAGCGACGGAAAATTGAGTGTATCGTTGCTAATTTGTGACAGAACACATCCGTCACTAATGTCGTCACTAAACCTTCGTCGCAAAAGTCGTCACCAATTTGGGACGAAAAATAAAGTCGTCGCAAAATTCGTCGAAAAACTTTAGTCGCACAATTTGGGAATACCCGTCGCTAATTAGTGACGGACGGGAATAATTCCGTTGCTAATTAGCGATGGGTGGGAATATTTCCGTCGCTAATTAGCGACGGACGGGAATAGTCCATCACTAATTAGCGACGGACATTATCAGTTCCGTCACTAATTAGCGATGGGTGGGAATATTTCCCTCACTAATTAGCGATGGATGGGAATAGCTCCGTCGCTAATTAGTGACGGACATTATTAGTTCCGTCACTAATTAGTGACGACATTCTGATTTCTGTCGCTAATTAGCGACGGAAAGATGTGTCTGTCACTAATTAGTGACGGAACGGTGTATGTCGTCGCTAATTAGCGACGGAAACGTGTATGTCGTCGCTAATTAGCGATGAACGGAAATGGTCCGTTGCTAATTTGCAACAGAAATGTGTATGCCGTCGCTAATTAGCGACGGACATTCTTAGTTCCGTGGAAATTTCGTCGCTAATCGTTTGTGGCAAAATGCGTAGCTAATTGTAATTTGTTGCAAAATTCTCGACAAATTTGCCTCGATTTTTGTCTTTTTGGAGTGTAATTTGCAATGTAATTTGTCGCCATTTTACCAAAAAAAAATTGATTTTTATTACGATCATTGTTTCAGAACAAATTTTGAGAGTAATTTGCGATTACTTTTTTAAAGACAAAATCTACAAAAAATGTTATTTAGGGACAATTTTGGTATTAAATCAACCCACAAATTGCAAATTTTTTTTTTTGTGGATGTACGTAATTAAATTTTCTCGAATTATTCGAACACTGGAAAGAGAAGAACGAAATCAACCATTTCATTAGTTTTCAAGAGTACACAAATAACTCAGAATAACTCATGGTTTTTGTTGTGCGAGGTAGCCAGTCAATTCCAAAACACAAGATAGAGGGCTCTCATTTTTTTATAGCTTTTCAACACACCCCCCCTCAAAAAAAGAGATAAAAATAAAAATAAAAATAAAAATAAACCCTCAAAGTTACAAGTAACATTGCGAATATATATATATATATATATATAATAACTAATCATTGACTTGAGATTGGAGCTAAGATCATCTACTTTCTTATGGGCCTTTGTATTCATAGAATTATACTCTTTCGTGTCAAAGATATTTGGCAATTACCTTTCCATGCATCCCTTCAATGGCTCTTTGAGCCTCTTCCTTAGTAGCATATCGAAGAAAGCAATCCTCTAGGTCTATTTGCAATCTTATCCATCACCAGATTAACTGCATGGCAAAAGACAATTTTTAGGACACAAGTCCATGCAGGGATGGATGAAAAATATGAAGCAATCAAGTAATAAAAATGACCATGAAAAAGATGAATAAGGAACAAAATTTCCTTGCCTTCCACAAGCTGACCAAAGTTCTTGAAAGCATTCCTTAAACCCTCTTTAGTAGTACGAAAAGAAAGCCCTGTGAAGTACAATTAGCCGCATAAGATTACTATGGAAAAAACCGTGCAATTTATGATTCTCTACAGTAGCCCTAGAGAGAATTTCCATTTTCAAATGAGGTAAAACTCATCATTTCATGATTGGGATATAACTGTTACCAAACATTATATACCATCACAATCAGCACACAAAGTGGTGCTGAAATGCAACATTCCATTGACCTTGGCGCAGCAGAGTCGACATTGGAGTCTCCAACACTTAAAAGGCTGTAAACACATTAAAACCCAACATTTTAGGCTATTGAAATAACAGTAACCCCCAATTATAGACACCACCAACCATCGTATACTTCAATGCTGCATAAATACCCAGAATTGGCCTCGCGCATGTATGAGTTGTCTTGTGATATTGAACTACATCTTTCGCACTAAGTATCACACATACACTGCAAAGAAGGACGACAAGATTTCAATGCCGAAGTAGCCAAAGAAAGCAACTCGGAAAAGACTTAACACTTCAAGAACATGGCAGTGCGTTAGTATTCTTTAACATTGATAAAAGAATTACAGAGCACCTCAATCTAGAAAATTCTACCTAGTCGATTAAACAAAAGGCAAGCCAAATAAGTCGGAATTCGAAGCACTAACATGAGGAGAAGCAGAGCATTTACCTCTAACTACATACATCAAAATATAGCCGGACATCGTAATACAATCATAGCAACTCAAATTCAATCAAAATATGTCCGAATAGTAAATCGTTAAGTAAACGATACCAATTGACGGCGCAATTTCAGATACACGATTTTTGCAATAGTTAATTGAGGAATGGTAAGATGTAATTGAAGAAAAGAACTCATCTTGGAAGCTGAACAAAGAAAGAAGAGGAAGAGGACCTGAGCACTGACATAGAGCTTCTTGCTCGTGCGGCTGAAGGGAGCAGGGCTGGGATTCGAGGACGAAGTTGATGAAGAAGGCGAAGAAGGAGGAGGAGGAAGGCAAGCCCGCACATAGCAACCGCGACGCGTGAGAGACAAAGTGGGCAAACTCTGCTTGAATGAAGCGTGGGAGGCATAGAGAGAGAGAGAGAGAGAGAGAGAGAGAGAGAGAGAGAGAGGCAGGAAGCTATGCTGACACTTGACCTTTCGCTGCATGAGGGCTTCACCAGAAAGCCATGATGATGGAGCGGCCGTGAAGAGAACGATGCCACCGGTCGCCATTCTTGCCTTTTCAGCGTGCGTCTCTCCATTTTTCGAGATCTCGAAGATTTCGTGTGTGGGAGAAAAAGGGAGAAGGAGGGTTTTCTTGCTTCTACTTCGCGTCTTTTCTTTCCCCCCAGCTGAAGAGACCAACTTTCTAGCAGACCTAGGGTTTCGTCGAGCTGTCGTGGAGGGAGGAGCGAGGAGAGAAAGAGGGACCTTGAGCGCGGACGAGCGGAGAGAGGAGAGAGCTCGAGTGGGAGGAGGAGTGAGGAGGTGCTCGAGCGGGAGAGGGAAAGTTTGAGAGTGGCACAATCGAGAGGGAAAATTAGCAAAAGAGAGAAGGAAGAGGGAAAATTGAGTTTCGGGTGGGGGAAAAGCGAGTGAAAAATATAGGCAAATTAGCTACGGCTAATTAGTCGTCACTAATTAGTCACAGAAATTTATTTTTCCGTCGCTAATTAGCCACGAAAAATTTACTGTCGCTAATTAGCTACGACTAATTCACTTTTTGTGGCTAAATTTTAGCGACGGAAGTAATTTTCTGTGGCTAATTAGCGACAAAAATAATTTTCCGTCACTAACTAGCCACAGAAAATTTTCCGTCGCTAATTAGCAACGGCAAATTCACTTTCCGTGGCTAAATTTTAGTGACGAAAATATTATTACGTCGCTAATTAGCCACAAAAAATTATTTTTGTTGATAATTAGTGACGGCTAGTTCTCTTCCCATGACTAATTAGCGACAGAAAACTTTCCGTGGCTAATTAGTGACGGAGAAATAAATTTTCCGTCGCTAATTAGCGACGGCTAGTTATGTCATCACTAATTAGCGACGGATTTTTCAACGGACACATCCTATCGTTGCTGATTTGCGACAACTTGAATAATTTGTCGCAAATTAGTGACGGAAAAATGTTTGTAGCAAATTTCGTGGCAAATTAGCTACGAGTTTTGGATCTGTCGCTAATTAGCGATGGATTTTGCGACGAATTATTAATCCGTCGCTATTTAGCAATAGTTTTTATTGGGTCGTCGCAAATTTCGTCGCAATTAGCGACGACTTGTTTTTCATCGCTAATTAGCGACGAAAAGATTTTTTTCGTAGCAAATTCCATCAGAATTAGCGACGGATTTTTTTCGTCGCTAATTTTTCGTAGCTATATTACAGTTTTTTTTTGTAGTGAACCTCAAATGACAATGAAGACTTGCCAAGGTGAGGTTGAGCTCATCGAAATCTAACAACTCCTACTTGGCTACCTCGAGAGAGCTCGACCTTGCAAATTTGGCGAGATTCGAGCTCGACCTCACCATATATGGCAAGGTTGAGCTGGTGCCTCGTGGCTGGGCCTCTCGAGCTTGTCGATCTAGTGAGGTCTTAGCCTTGTGAGTTTGTCCCTTGCCTCTTGGCCAATAGCCAGCCATCACAGTAGCTAAGACATGCTAAGAAAGAGGAAAAAGAAAAAAAAAGAAAAAGAAGAAGAAGAAAGAGAAAATAAAAATAATCAAAATTTTAAAATTTTCATGGGTTAAAAATGACTTGTTTACGAAGCTTAAAGCTAATTGGATAACCCATTCAAGACCCACTGAACTCATTCAAGATACATTAGGTTATTAGGTGATCAATTTAAGACCTACTTAAAATTTTAAACTAACCCACTTGCAATCTATATTATCTAATATAAGTTACATATGAGTTTTGGACCCATTTTACTACCTCTATCTGACAACATCTGTAGTTATTGTTGCAATTTGATTTGATTTATCAATTTATTGGACTTGCTTTGTGAGATGTGTCCTTATTCTCTAGAAAGCGAAACCTTATCTATATCCCAAATCCACTAAAAAAATACTCTTCAAGCGCACTTGCCAACACGGCTCCAACAAGATAATAGTATGTTAGTGGCATATCTTTCAACCTTCTTTTTGAGGTTGTCGGACGGTGACCAAGGGTATGTTCAGTGGGTTGGGAAATCAAATGGGCTATCACACAATCTCCGTCAGTGGCGACAGACGCCCTTGCATCGTGTCACAATCCTCCGGAAACTCATTGATGGTTTCGCTTAAAACGCTAAACAGTGATGCTGGCATCCCTTTTCCTCCATCCTCTAGTAGGCCTAAACACCTCAAGCTGTAATCAAAGTATATGCTCCTACAAATATTCCCACCATAAGCGAGCTCGCCAACACAGGAAACATGTTTCTTCCCTTGTATTTCTCCGATAATTGCGATCTACGAAGTAATCATCGAGCTTGAGATTAACAACCATCAATCGAACCTTCTTGGAATTTGATACTACTACTCATGTCACACATTCAAATTGATTTCAGAACTCTAGGAAAACTTACAAACTATCCACCCACGGACAAGTCCAGCGTTACCCAACCTCACTTACAAAAACCTAGAACTACAAAACCTCAAGATTCGACGTAGATGGAAGCTCGAATTCTTCCCTTATTAGTAGACTATGTAAGTTCCACAACTTTCAGCGGGAAATTAGCTGCCATATCTAAGGGGAAAAGAAGCAAAAACAAATATAAAAGATTGTAGACAAGTGCAAATACCATTACAACATAAAACAAAGACCAGGATGTATTTCATAGCATCTCACGGTCACATATCATTGCAAACCTTAAACGCACACACTTCAGAGTTCAAAAACAACTCGCGTTTACTTCTTCTCCACACAAGAAGCGGTTCAGAGAAGTAAAGGCCATAGTTATTGCATAACCCTAAAAAAAGGACATAGTTACGCTTTTTTCTTCTAATAATTCACATAAATATATCTCTTCATACATTATTACAGGGCCTTCACAGCTTGGAACCTAGGCTCTTTGGGGAGGAACTTCTGCTCAGCGTAGACCGACATGTAATCCCCGAACACAAACTTGGGGTAAGCATGAGCTGGCTCCAAAAGCTGCGGCGCAGGGGCGATGGTGGCAGCGAGGGACGGGTTGTAGAATGAGGCGATGGAGCGCCGGTTGCCGTCCGTGGTGGCGTGGATGCGGTGCCAGACGCTCTTGTACTTGCCGTTGCTCAGGACTTCGATCTGGTCCCCCGTGTTTATGACGATGGCATTTGGAAGCGGCTGCACATCGACCCACTCACCTCCCTTCAGTATCTGGAGGCCCCCGATGGTGTCGTCCTGGAAGAGTAGGACCACGCCACCCGCATCAGTGTGGGCTCGGAGGCCGTTGATGCGCTCGGGTTGTGGGCAGGGTGGGTAGTGGCTCACTTTGGTCCCGAAGAAGGCCTTCTTACTGTTGTTGTCTGCGCTGTTGTCGTTGCCGCTGTTGAAGGCGCTTTTGATATAGCCCTTTGGCAAGCCCAAATTCTCGTCCATGACTTCCATGACCTTCTCAGCAAGCTTCTTCACTTCTGCACGGTACTCTGCCATGGTTTCCCTGTCAAATTACTCATGCAAATTATTAACAGATCCTCGTATAAAAATTGTGTTGTCATTTAGTGAGCGTGGTTGCACTTAATTTATCCTAACAAGAACATTGAAAGTAAGATATCTTTATTGCCGAAAACAAACTCCTAATGTATCAGTCTACAATTATGGTAGAGTTTTATTCTTTGAATATCATTGAGACGAAGGATTAAACTGACCTGCGAGAGAATACATATATTTAGTATATGAATATCAAGATCTTTTATTTTATATAATTTGAATTTTGCATAAACAGTTAGTGACATTGACATATGACATTACTCTTTTAGACATCGCGATGATATTCCGAGCTTTGTAGTTTCGTAATAGAAGGATTACTTACTACTTATACATACATACTTATAGAGAGAGTGAGAGAGATGAAATTACTTGAAACCGGGAGTGTTGGAAGGCCATTCATTGTCATCGAGGAGTATGATTACATCCTCCCAGTCCACGTTCTCCACTTTTTCTCCGTCAATCTCATTCAACAGCTTCACGGGGGTTGATTTTTTGAAGTTCTCTTCTCTCTCCAACTTGTAAAACTCAGTACACACCTTCTTCACCCTCTCCAGCAGCTCCTCGGGTATTCCATGGTTCACCAGCTGCATTCATTATTACATAATCATCAATTCATATGATCATCATGATTAGCTTTGGATTTTTTTAGCATAAAGTGATACATGTGCCTTTTAAAGGAGTCATTAGATCATGCGGATTCCATGTGAGGTTAGTCTATTACATTTTAATTTTGATATGCATTGAGCACGTATATATTCACAAGATGTAATTCATTATTTTTCCTTTTATAAAGCCATGCAGTACCTTTTAGTAATATCATGTTACTGGGTGTCTACCTATCTTGTCATGTCATAATTGTCTCGTTTCTCGATAGTTGATAGACGACCATTGGTCTATACATACTGAAATTTCATGGTTTCAGAGGGGAATAATTTACCCTGTTGGAACTGGGAACAAGAAAATAATGATAAAAGTGTAGTTTGAAAAAGTGAAAACAAAACACTTCCTTCACTGATTGAGAAACCATTCAAATCAGGGCATACTCATAATTCAAAGACACACTTAACAGTTCCTATAGTGCCTGGATCTGGGTGAACATCCTTAACTTGAGCCAAAAAGATATACTCACACGCACATACATATATACAAAAGAAAAATCAAACTCTTTCTCTCCCTCGACCGAAGTCTAAAGTGAAGAGGAATATGGGATAGAATGTTGTACCTGGAAGAAACCCCATTCTTCACAGCCATTGGCAATCTGAGCCATCGTCTTGGTCCTCTCCTCGCCGCTGAGCTTTGAGAAATCGATCACTGGAATCGCCATTTGAGGTGTAAATACTTGTAGTTTATATGTGAATGAAAACAAGTGACAGAGAACTCTGAGAGGACAACTCAAGTTACTTGCTTTTTGATGGTGAGATGAAGCTTGTTTCTGATGCAGCAAACAGAGATTTGCAGGTCTCTATTTATATTGCAGTCCCGCCATCTTGGATCGATCTGAATTGTCAACCGTACACAATATTTGTTTGTTCTTTTTTATTTTACAAGTAAAAAAAAAAAAAATCTTTGTCATAAGGCAGCCGTTGGATCAGGGGTGTGGTGTGGGACGGTGACCCTTTATTTTAATGACCCAAAGTCAATGCTTGCAAAGCGGGGTCTTTAAAACTGATAACCCACAACACAAGCACTCTTCTCCAGGTGGTGATGCATCTCGTTTTCCTAATTTTCACTTATTTTCTATCTTTCAATTCAACTATATTACCCGTGCCCTGCTGCCACTAGGAACACTTTAGCCAGCCTAGTTCTTCAATCTATACTTAGTTTTATATTTACATTTCCTACTTTCGGATGTAGCTTTGTCTTCACCAGATAAACCTAAACCGAGGAAATGCTTGTTGTGCAAACACTTACTGTATTCCAGCGAAGGAAACTCCCAACTCAAGCGCCTTATAGTTAGATCCTTCCAGTGAAACTTTGATCTAGAGGGCCCTAGTGTTTCGGTGATTAATAACATAAGTGTGTTAGAAAACAGCTAACACCCACTACTTAAAACATTGTCTTTAAGTGCTAGATCGAGATTAACATCAAAGGAATTAATTGAACTTTTTATTACTTTCGATGTTACATATCTTAACTAACACCTTAGATAGCCTTGATCCAATGATTTTTACCCGACTCCTTAGCGATGGATCAAGTGGGGCCAGTGAGGCTCATCATCTGTGCAACCGATTGGTGTCTCAGTGCATGCAATTCTCTTGCAATAAATGCTATAATCACGAAGAATTTCTATCTCTCTTTAAATTGGTTTTCTAATTTACAATCTCATCAGTGCATGGAAAAAGCTGTTAAATAGCTGCTGCTTCCATTAAACTATCCCCGCTATGATTAAAGTAAAGTATACACCCAATTGACAATCACATCCTTTCATTTTATTATTCTCCGGTATGAATGTGATGTGGTCGTGTGTTGGATTACTTGCAATTCAAACCACTGCCGACTGCCGTTAATTAGGACGTGGCCATGTTCGACTGGTTTTTCTCTCTCGCAGGAGAGCTTCCTCTGCTTGAATGGCAGCTGCCCATCCCATACACTATCCTCCAAACCCTAACCACTGTCTTCCCCATCTACTGACCTACCTACCATGAAACCCTATTCGACCCCCCTCACCATAACACCTAAAACCCACAACACCTAAAACCCTAACCCTATTTTCCCTTTCTCCTCCATTACAGATTTTGTGGTTACAACCCCAACAAAACCCTAACCATCCAACATGAATCCCCAAGTAATACCACATCACTGTCGTTTCCTGCTTCACACATCTCGCATCTTTCCTATAAATCCATTCATATACCCACAGAACAAGCCTAACCTTGTTTGAGTAGTTCTAAAATGAGCTTCCCATCAAGAGCCTCTTAGTAGCCTCACGTGTGCTAGGAGGAGAGACATGGAGGATCTAGACGAGTCAGATATACGATTGGCAGCCCTATGTCGAAAGCTGGGAGGCCTTTGGTCACAAAGGAAGGTCATAGCCGTAGATGGAGCCACATCTGCAGATAAGATAAAAGAGTGTAAGCTATCTTTAATAGGCCAGCTATATCTTAACCCAAAAGTTAAGGCTCAGGCTTTCCAAAATACAATGCGGAAGGCTTGGAGATTGGATAATGTGGAGATCAATCTTATAGCTCCTGGCATTTTTGAGTTCAAGTTCTGGTCTGTAGATGATAGAACAAAAGTTTTAGAGCAACGCCCATGGTCTTTCGCTAATCATCTCCTAATGCTTAAAGCCTGGGAGCCTGATACCCCTCCTGCTTGCTATGACTTTACTGTCTGTGACTTCTGGGTGCATATTTATGGACTGCCGACTGAGTGGCTTACTGAAAATGTGATCTGTAAGGTGGCAAATGAGATAGGAAAGGTCTCAGCTACTAGAATTGAGTCAAAAGGCTATGCAGCCCATAAAATTGGAAAGGCTAGAGTGGCTTTGAACATTGCAGCCCCTCTCTTACAGGGCTCTATATTTAGTAACAGAGGGAAAAAGCTATGGATAGAATTTCGATATGAAAGACTCCCTCACTTTTGTTATTTATGTGGAAAAATGGGACACTACGCCCAGCACTGTGGAGATTATCCTGCTAATGGAGAACGCTTAGAAGATATCAAAAAATTCCCATATGGTTCATGGCTGAAAACGGAAGCAAATGAATTTAGTCCTTATTGGGAGATTTTCTATGGGAAGGATTTCGTGGAGAGCATGGAAGAAGAGGTGATACCTGAAACGCCGAGGGAAATGGGACAAATTGTCTTATATGAGGGAGATACTGCAGAGGATACTAGCTATGTAGCTGTTGGAAAGGGGAAGAAGATCCGTGTGGAGGACCAAGAACATGATATGTACGAGAAAATGATGCTGGACCCAAACTGTGTTCCAATCAGCAAAAAAGGGATACATATTGCAAGTGAAGTATGTATTTTATATGATGATGATCATACTGAGAAAGGAAGAGGATCAACTGTTAGAGCTGTGAAGAGGAAGAAAAGATTTGCACCCTATGAACTGCAGAAATCCAGCGTGGCAATGCTAGACGAAACTCAGTTACTAGAAACACAAATATATACAGTTGAAGAAGCAAATCAGCGGGCTTTGGTGGCTAGCCCTAATAAGCCACCGGGTTATCAATGAAGGTCATAAGCTGGAATTGTCAAGGTTTGGGTTCCCCCTTGCCAATTCAAGCACTTAGAACCCTAGTGGTTCAAGAAAAGCCCAACCTGGTATGTTTATTTGAAACAAAAAACAAGGATGAAATGGTAAGAAGAGTACATCGGAGACTAAAGTTCCAGGAAAGTTTTATAATCAAGCCTAATGGGCTAGCTGGGGGAATGGCGATTCTATGGAATGAGCAGGTAATTGTAGATGTTTTAGCAAGTTCCCAATATGCAATTGATGTTAGATGTGAATTGAGAGAGAAAAACAAAAGAATGCACATCACTTTCATCCATGCTCCCACAGATTTTCAACAAAGACTAGCATTATGGAATCATATTCAACTTTCAGCTCAGGACATTCATGAACCTTGGCTATGTATTGGAGATTTTAATGAGATTTTGTATAGTTGGGAAAAAGTCGGGGGTAGAAGGGCTGAGAACTATAAAATGAAAACATTCCAGGATTTTCTAAATGCATGTTCTTTAATGGACATAGAGAGCAAGGGGTGTTCATTTACCTGGACGAACAATCGAGATGGGGATGCATTGGTGAAAGAACGTCTTGATAGAGCAATCTGTACTCTAAGCTGGCGGCTTGATTTTCCAGCTGCGATCGTCTATGCTTTACCTGCCATTGGGTCAGACCACAGCCCATTGTTACTAGATTTATTCCCAGAAGAAAAGAGGAGAAAGAAGAGCTTCAAATATGAGGTTTACTGGATAGAGGATGAGGAATATGCTCGCGTGGTATCTGAATCTTGGTCCTCTACTCAAAGCCAGTTTCCCGACATATCAACAAAATTAAGGAAGGTGGCTAGGAGTCTAACAGCGTGGAGTAAAAGGAGGTTTTCTAATGGAGGAAAGCAGATTGCTCGGTTGAAAGAAGAAATCCAAGAAATTACTAATAGCCAGAATCCAAATGGAGAAAAGGACAGAATTGATAAGCTGAAAAAGGAAGTGGAGAAAATGTGGAGGCAATAGGAGTTGTATTGGGGGATGAGATCACGTATTAAGTGGCTGAAATGGGGAGATAGGAATACTAAATTCTTCCATGCAACAGTGCTGCAAAGGAGGCAGAGAAATAAAATCGTGATGCTGAAGGATAATAGAGAAGAATGGTGTAGACAGCCTACCCAGCTGAAGAGGATGGTTGAACTATTTTTCCAGGATTTGTATAAAACAGAAGGGACCAGAGATGTGGCACCAGTCCTGGCCCATATCCCATGTACTGTAAGTGATGAGATCAATGAAGATTTAATTAGAGAAGTGACAATGGAAGAAGTGACCCAAGCTACCTCGCAACTGGGATTACTCAAAGCTCCAGGTCCAGATGGTCTAAATGGTAAATTTTTTAGACACCACTAGAATGAGATTAAAGAAGATGTGTTTCAAGAGGTGCAACTGTTTTTCAGAATGGGATTTCTAAACCCTGAGCTGAATAAAACGTATATAACCCTGATTCCTAAAGTGGCTAACCTAGAAAAGCTGGACCAATACCGTCCCATTAGTCTTTGCAACTTTATATATAAGATTATTTTGAAGACTATGGCAAATAGAATCAAAAAATGGCTACCAGCTCTAATTGAGGAAGAACAGAGTGCGTTTATTGGTGGGCGTCAAATCCAGGACAACATTTTCATTGTACAGGAGGTACTTCATCAGCTGCGAACTAGAAAGAGAAGAAGAAATTTCAACGCAGTTATGAAAGTAGATATGGAAAAGGCTTATGATCGAGTGGAATGGGATTTTCTAAAGGGTAGCATGGAGAAAATGGGTTTTTCTGAAGTATGGGTTTCTAGAGTTATGGCCTGCATATCTACAGTCTCATACAGTGTATTAGTCAATGGAGAACCCTTGCCTTTCTTTCAGCCTACTCGTGGAATTAGGCAAGGAGACCCTCTCTCCCCCTATCTTTTCATCATATTGGCTAATTCCCTATCAATCCTATTGAAACAGGCAGTAGTGCAGGGCAATATTAAAGGCATTAAACTCAGCCGGACATGTCCAGCTCTCTCGCACTTACTTTTTGCCGACGATCTAATACTTTTCCTTGATGGAAAGATTGTAGAGTGCCAAAACGTTGCAGGAGTGCTGAACCAATACTGCTACGCATCTGGACAAACAATAAACTTGAACAAGTCAGGCATTTATTTCAATAAGGATTGTCCAGAAAATTTGCGCAGAAACATCACTTATGAAATGAGGGTGCCTGAGATAAACAAAACAGGGAAGTATCTAGGGATCCCATCTGACTGGGGAACCACAAAGAAAGACATGTTCTCATGGATCCTAGATAGAGTTAACAGGAAATTAGAGGGATGGAAAGAAAATCTACTTTCCAAGTCAGGGAAAGAGATTTTGCTAAAGGCAGTGGTTCGGGCTCTCCCCCAATATGCCATGTCCATTTTTAAAATCCCAACTTTCATATGTCGAGCAATTGAAAAAAAGGTGGCTGACTTTTGGTGGAAGAATGCTGAGTCTCAAAAGGGTTTACATTGGAAGAACTGGGCTACTCTCAAAAGGCGTAAGGATGAAGGAGTAAACAGGCATGGAGATTATTGCAAAATCAGACATCACTTTGGGGAAAAATTTTCAAGGGTCTATATTTTCCTAATACGGATTTCTTGCATGCAAGTAAGGGCTATAAACCATCATGGGGTTGGCAAAGCTTACTATATGGCCAGAGTGTATTTACTCAATCCTCTCGATGGGTAGTTGGCAACGGCAGTAAAATAAATATTCGTGAAGACAAATGGCTACCACGAGGAGTGTTAGGAGGCCCTGCTAACAGGTCTGATCCTATCTATGTCTCTGAGCTAATGGTAGGGGAGGAGACTGAATGGAACGAAGCTAAGGTGTTAGAAAGTTTTGATGAAGACACAGCAAATGAGATTTTAGCTATTTACCTAACTCCCCAAAATAAAGAAGACAAGCTGATATGGGAGCACACCAGAACATGAGAATTCACTGTGAAGAGTGCATATAACCAGCTAAGAGCAAGACAAGAAAACCAAACACACAACCTTCCTTCGTCCTCCTACCAAACCCCCAGAGAACTATGGGCGCGCATATGGAAAGCTAATATTCAGCCCAAGATACGCCATTTTTTTATGGCAAATCAGCCAGAATGCAATAGCTACCAAAGAAAATCTCCTAAGAAGGAAAATTATACCTAATAGCACTTGTCCGATTTGCAAGAGAGCTCCAGAATCCATCGAACATATCCTCCTTATGTGTCCCTGGACTAAGCAGATATGGCAGGATTCATCAATCAACCTAAAGACACACGATTTCAATGTGAATCGTATCGACGAATGGCTGGTAAACATTTCACATACCTCAGTCGATTTTGATTTTCTTGCTTTATTACTATGGCATATTTGGAAAGCACGAAATGAAGCGATATTCCGAGGCAAAACAACAGATCCACGACAGGTGCTACTCCTAGCCAGAGCAGAAGAGGAGAACATGAAGAAGTGGCCACAAAGTGTTAAAAGAAAGGTGAAAGCTAGAGATGTATTACCTGCACAGTGGAAACCCCTGTCGCTGGGTATCCTCAAAATCAACGCGGCCGGATCGTATGACCCGACGACCGGGGAAGGAGCGGTGGCCGGAGTATGTCGCGACAGCAGAGGTCTCCTCATCGGCGGAATAGCATGCTCGGTACGCATGTCGTCCCCCCTCCAGGCAGAGCCGGCAGCGGTGGTACAAACCCTAAAACACTTCCACTTCTTGCACGAACAGAAGCTTATCTTGGAGTTAGACAGTGCAGAGATCCTGAGTTTGATCTGCACACCAACAGATCAGATAAGCTGGGATGTACTCTCTCTAGTTTCGGAAGCCCAAGCCCAAGCCAGACTATTCTCCCAACACCAAGTCATATATTGCCCGCGTGAGAGCAACAAGCTAGCAGATTGGGCCGCAAGGGCCCAACGGCTAAAGCAACTACCCAGTTCTTGGGTTCTTTATCCTCCGTCTAGTATGGTAGATCTAATGTGTGCTGAATTTAATTCCAATTTCATCCGAACTCCTGATTAAGTGAAGTTTATAAGAATGTTTCCTTTGACCAAAAAAAGAAAAAACATCTGGTAGCCCCTCAACCCAAGCCTTCGACTGAGAATGATCAATGGGGCAGGCTTTTCCGTGAGAGGCGTGGTACGGGCTACTTCGTAACTAAACGGGATACACTGATTTGTAGGGCATATGATTGGAGGGCTGAAGCAAGGCCATGGTTGGTGACTTCAATAGAAAGGGACATCACCAATAATGATCTTCTCAACTCCTTTGTCAACTCCCCATTTTTTTAAAGAAATTATGACGAGGAAGTTGACTTTATATCAGATATATTAATCTCTTAAATCATGTAAAATGTAAATCAAAGCTCGAATGAGTAGTTCAACCATGCGATTTCTAGCGTTTGATAACATGTGAATCGATTGCGTATCTCATTAAATTGTTATTTCATTTCGAGATGTAGGTGCCTATTGGTCCTGTAAAGCATTGGGATTGTGTCATAGGTTTGTAAAATTTTATAATATCTTGCTACCACCATATCGATGTTTGGGGGCATCGGAAAATTTTCAAAAGGGGAAATCAAAGCTATAACCTTATCGCTGTATCATATCAGTTGATTTGACAACCCATCATAACTTCATTTTGGTACGAGCATATATCAATTCTTTCTTAAAGCAAGAAATAAAATAATTTATTTCTCTGATATTAGGGAATGACCTGCAACTCCATTTGTCCTCCTGGGCGTCTTTTGGGCATACTTGGCTGAATAAAAAATTTCCCCTTTTGATTTCATTCTGATTACTGTCCCAAATTTGAGGCACAGTTCAAGGGACCAGATGATCATGGCCTTCTGTGACCAAGGAATGACTTGCTGTGCCTGTGGTACTTCCACAATCATCTTCCCCCTAATATTGTCAAGGAAATCCATCTATATCATCAGGGGTTTCTTTTTCTCTGTTTATTTTTGATAAAATAATAATAATTACACGATTACCATTTCGTTGACTAAAGTCTAATCCAACTCTCCAGATTATTAGTGTTTAAACATCTTGTAATCCCAAATAAATGTTCCAGTCAATCGTGGCAATGTTTGGGTATAATCAAGAAAAGTAAATGGACTATCAATGTCATGATGCGGATGCTTCCTAGATATGTTATTTAACATACCCTGGCATCTAGAGTTCGATATTTTTTCGCACAGAGCCAAAAAGATATTGTAATGAATAATTGTTTTCCACATCCTCTCCTGTAAAAACTTTGAGGCAGGATTAGTTCGATAATCCATGTCTGAGACCTTCATTCCTTCTGGAAAGTCATCGACGTTTCAAGAAATTATAATTAATTAGATGACAGTGATGTGGAGATGATGTTGACCATTATTAAATTCGTTGACTTATTGCCATCCATACAATTATTGTCGTCGGAATCCCAATAAAGTATTAAAGCAACTCACTAGCTAATCTCTATTGTAAATGTCATAATCATTTTCATTTTTATTTTTATCTACTCTCGAATTGGAAAAGATAGCTTTCGCAGATGGGGTCTTGAGATCTGACTACGCATGCAATTGAAATTCAATCAAACACTAATTGAATCTCACATGAACACGCGATTAGATTTTAACACGGGTGATGATCAATATAGATATGTCCAAAGTTCAAATCGGTGACTTAAGAGCTCAATATGTGGTTTGGTCGTGAACCGTAAGCCGACCCTTAGGATTATTCAAGGATCAATTACACGAAGAGCTGGAGTCACAAGGGACACCGACTCAAAATAACAGAAAGACAGGTCCACTGGCCAAATGTTAACGCAACTTGCCAGCTAAAAATAAGTGTTAACTGGTGACAAAATTGAAACATATAGGCCCCAGAGATCTCATTGTTTTGTCCATACACATGAGAGTCTTCTATTTATGAGACGTTAGGTCGACGGAAGAGAAGGAAAATGTGTACAGCCACCGAATTAACAGAAAAACACACCGAATACGGAGAAAAACATAAGATGTGTGGATTTTTGTAGATCGGAAATGCTGATGAATTTGAATATGAACCAAGTGCTTGGTGGTTGCGGCACATTTTGCTCATAAGGAATAATACTCGGATGTTCAAAATTCAACTTTGACAATGATAAACTATCAGATCCCATTTGAAAAGATTTCTTTGAGTGAAAAGATCATTTTCGTGGGCAACTCTCATACGGAATAGAATTGGCATATGACCACTGATTAGGGTTTGATTTCTCTTTGCCATTTTCCAAACTTTCTCTCAACTTCAACTTTTCATAAAAGTCAAGAAGTTCAAAAGGAAATCACAAAGTGTTTGGGTTCTCAAATGAATTGATTTTCATGTATATTTTGAGCAATTAATACAATTATCTTTCGACCAAAAAATCATAGATTTTATCTAGGGCAAATATGATTTTAAAAGAAGTGATTTTACACATCTCAAAGTCACACAACCAATTTCATTCACCCCCACTTCATCTTTCGTTTCCCCAATATTGACTCTGTTCACCTTGCATTCAGGTTATATGTTGTTTATTTATCAGCTTATTTATCGCTATATTGTCTGGCCCGACTTAAACTTTTCATAGAGTTTGTTGAGTATGAGTTGATTTTGTTCTCATCAAAAGATACCTTTGGTCTCAATTACAGCCCTTCAAAGCTTTCTCTAACTCTTACTCCTTATGTACGTGCAGGTACCTGAATTCTTTATTTCCATTTCAGTGAAACCCCAATTTGATTACGAAAATCTGACAAAGATTATGGATCGCAATAAACTGTAATATTCTTATCTTATATAGATCCATCATTGTGCAAGTGCGGAGTTCAAAGCCTGTATCCTCGAAGTTCACCAATTATGGAGGAAAAGAAAAGGGAAAGATAATTATCCGTTCCGAATTACAGTCACAAGTGAAAAAAAGGAAAGAAATCATAATCAGCATGAGAGAACGCAAGAGAGGAACTCCGTTCAACCCCCCAAGACAATCCATCAAGTAGGAGAAATGAAACAAATAATGACGGAGCTTTGGTCTTGAAACGAGTGAAACGATTGAAGAGATTGTTCATGCATGAGGGATTAATGCCACATGATGCTTAACTGCAATGTTTCACGCAAAGCACTCAAAAAGGGTCTAGAGTCTCTGTACATAGATTTGGTTTCAGGTTTCTCAGTCTCAACGCAACTCTTTTAATCAATTGTTATCATATGTTATAATTGCAGTGTACCTCATACGTCTTTTTATAAGAAGCCTTGGATGGCTTTAATAAAAAAGATTTTGCTGGACATGCAGAGTACGCCTAGCAAAGTCATCGCCGTGGTCGGCTTCACCGCGTCCGGTACTTCTGGTTCACTTCTATTAAAAAGGTCGGGAGGGTTCCGGTTTACTTTCTTAAAGAACGGGGTGATGGGGGTGTACTATTGTCTGAAAAGAAGCTTTGAGTAATCTCTTCTCTGCCTTGAAACACAAGCCGATCTCGCTTTGCAGCCATTTAATGCGATAGCTTTGGCCAATGTTGATCGGTCCAAAGCTTCGTGATTACTAAAGAATTAGATGAGTAAAGTCCACTCATCTTTTTTAGTTAGATAACTAACTCAACTGCTCTCTTCCCCCAAGTAAACTGACAAGTAGGGGTTCTAAACTTAAAACAAATATTCCTTGTCATTTACTCAAAGCCTTATAAGGTAAGATCTCTATTTTGTGCATGGCCTGGGCAAAGCTTTCATGTTTAAACTGGTTTGGTTGGGGGTCATACGTTTATCGAAAGTTATTTTGAAATATAGAATCAATTTTCTTTTTTTAAATTCAGATGCATAAGATGAAATTTCAGTGAAAAAAACGAGAGAAAAAAAATAAAATTTAGACAAACTTTCTATAGATAAAAAGTCCAAATTGAAAGTTGGTACTATTGCAGCACTAGTTTTCCTTGCTTGCTGCCGTATCACAAACTGTTTGTGTTGTCGTTGTCCCTGTACCAAAAGGAAAGGTGTTAGTTTGCAGAAGAAGGAGAAAATTATGAAAAAGAAGTCTTAAACATGTTGCATGATAGCCAATTTGACTGTAAACCGTTCAATTTTATCAATTTACTCCTAGATATTAGAATTATTTGTCAATATAATCTTTCCAGCCACTATCGACAAGGAAATTATTGACGTGAATGTCAACCGTTTTATACGGCATGATTGACATTGACATGAATAAAATTTACAATTTTTTTTTGTAAAAAATTTCTGAATTTTTTTTTCCTTCTTCGTTTTCTTTTCTTTTTCCTCGATGGATTTTCATTCGGGATGGCTGGTGATGCTCTTGCTAGCCGCGGCCCTCGGCGCCTTAGCTGGTCAACTGGCAAGGGTTGACCCTTGCCTACCAGAAATCTGAAGGAAACAAAAGAAAAGAAAAGGCATAAAATTCAAGAAATTTTAAAAAATTGCAAAAACCGTCTATGCCATTGTCAACCATGCTACATAAGATAGCCGACATTAACTAAACCATCACATTAGCGGTCCAACTAAAATTGATGGAAAGGAATATATCGACAAATCGTCAAAATATTTAATCGAATGAGATAATCCTATATAAAAAGACAAGTCTTACTTAATAACATTGTTGACATCTCACTAATCTCATCATCAAAATTCTTATTCAAATTCCTCACCTGAGCCGCTGCTTCATCCAAGTCGGCTGCTTGTAATTTAGCATCAACTCAATGTTTCTTTCGCAGCGACACGCATATATTCTTGCTTTAGAAACTCACCGACTGTAATGATGTGACAATCTGCAGAAGCCATCACGAGTTGCCACTATCATGCAGAGCAATTGTTACTCTTATTTTGCCCACATATAGTTACGATGCGCAATCAAGTAATCATCTGCGTTGAACAAAAACATAAAGGGTTTGTGTTTTGGCACAACCACCTTATGTTCGTATCCATGTTCTGGTGGCGGTAGGGATTATATGAATGTAGCGAATGTTTATAATGGTCGGATAGCTTTGCAATGTGGTTGTTGTCAACAGAAATGCAATAGGCTGAGTAAAACAAACCGAATTGGAGGGTCGAGACTGATTGAATTCTACCTTTTTTTTTTTACATGGTCTCGAACCAGTGTGGACAGACCTGGATTTGCCCGAACAAGAAAGTATGTTAAGCCTTGCAGCCTGCCTATTTGAGTCCTCGCACGAAATCGGTCCGGGTTTTGGATTATCGAGGTGTACTTTTTTTTTTTCTTTTTGGCCAGATATCAATCTAGCTTGAATACATGTAAGAATCCTATCATGGTAAGTAAAGGAGGCTAGATATTCAAAATAATCTGATTTTACGTTATTTTACAATGACAAAGGTATCTAACCTTTCTTCCACTATGTTTAAGCAAAAGAGCTCCATAAATTGAGCGGTGAAGGATGCCCAATCTCATTGCTATTATCAATCTAGCTGCGACATACCGTTAATTTGTTGGTTGCACTTCTTCTACGTCACACAATTGCCGAAATTGGGAAAATAAGAGTACGTTTTTCATCATCCTCTTGATGTCACAAATCATGATGTTGTGAGGAATCTCTTCCCCAGTTTCATTTCCAAACAACTCCTTCGAAAGGATACTCTTCACTTGATGTTTTTCCCCTTCTTCCATTTCTGGACGCCAGAACATGTTCTTCAGAATGCACCCATGTCATAGTCAAGAGATAGGCTCAAAAGCTCGAACTGACTGACGCCATTGTATGTTGAGCCTCCCTGTCCAATAACAATATATGTGATGCGACAGGACACCCTGTAAGCATGTGTTTTACTTAGAGTTAGAAATTCTGTTACAATGGTAAACAGGATGACACTTCTATTTAGAATCACATATACAAATAAGAAATGTAGGGTTAGTTGACATACGACACTGCAATAATGAAACCATAAGAAATATGGCTGCCTTAATGACCTAAGTTACAGAAAAGACCTCTCACCAGCTTCACTTTCAATCCAAGGACTTGACGCAGTGGCGCTTAAAAAAATAATCTCTGAAGCCATGCAAACTCTCCTCATAAAAGCTGGGAAAGGGAGTACGGTAAAATTAGGAAAACCAAAAAGCAGAAGGCACAAGAGATTAACAACTTTGAATGCATCTCTAGTTCCTAAGAATGCTGAAGACTACTAATACACCCTAGTAGCCTATACAGGTTTTCATGCCTGTGTTCCTAATGATTTCAAGTAAATTCTCCAATTTTACGAGTGAAACCTATTTTAAGTAAAAAATATCTCAAACTCTGGTTCAAGTATAAAAGAGAGACTGTGACCTTAACTTTAGACAGATCATCATCTCGATGATGTTACACCTTGAGCAAGGTTGAAAATCAAAATTACAGATAAGAGCCACCAAATCGTGATGAAGTACATTGACCAGCAATTCTTCCCCAATTAGTGGTCTGCTTCCATGGGAAAAAAATAAATAAACACGAAACCATGAAAAGCAGTTCCAGATATCAGTGAAATATGCAAAAGCTCCACCCACATTAGGTGATACCAGTACCAAATAAAGATGATTGAAAAGCAGCCTACTGCAACTACTTGGTTTAAGCCAAAACCACTGTGCTGATTACTGCCCATAACCCCCATCTAGTGGAGCTTTTGAGCTTTGTCATGCAGTAAATTTCATCAAGATTGAGTCACTAAGTAATCGATCACGATAAGCGACATCTAAAAGATCAGAAAAGGTATAAAAGATCATCTGAGTTTAAAGGATGATACAGTAATCCAAGGATGCATAAGTAATCCCAAATGACCGCCGGTTACCAATGATTCTGAAAACTTTAAGCCGTGACCACAAAATTTTCAGGTAGATGATGACGATGCTCATTAAGTTCTCTAACTTTGCAATACCAGAAAAGATAAAGCATTCAAAATCCCAAAGTAGAATGGTGGCAATAAAACAGTAAGAACAACAAAGACGGGTGACCTACTATTCTACATGGGAAAGGACAACTCCACATTACCTGTCAGGGGCTATGTTAATATCTCAGTATATTAGTATTCCTTCCTTTGCTACAATACACAAAACCCAGGAAATTTCAGGTAATCCACCTGAAAAAGTGTGAACATGAATCAGATGGACGGAGCAAAATAGCTATTGAAAAAGAGTAATTTTCCCAATATTGGCTCTGAACAACCATAGAAACTGAACATCAAAAGTTCCAAACATGAATAGTAGTTGAAAATGACATCAGGCAGACAAGAACCAATGAAATAGATTGATCCACCGACATTTCATAGATCATGATGCAAAAATAGACTTCCTATAGATAATCCACATTAAAAGAGAACTTTGTGGTCGTTTTTTCCAGTACTTTTTTGAGGTGCTTTGTGAACTTAACTTTCACAAGTTTCAGTTAAAACCATGTAAAAAAGAACTCTGGTGAGAACAAGGCAATGTTGTACTCATCGTGAATGCAACAACCACGAGATTGACATTCACAAGAGGTCACGGAAAAGTAAAACAAAAATAAGCATAAACCAGATCCATTGTCATACATGCATACTAAATTAAGATAAGCACCTGAAAAAGCAGAAGTCTGAATCCACAAATCCAGATGCCTGTTGATCCCCCTCCCCTCCTCTCTTCATCACAACAATGCTACCAGACTTACCACTCCACTCCTAAGGCTGTTATTCCAAATTTCTGAAGATTAGTGGAACTTTAATCACCAGTGATTATCCAAGTGCTCCTAAAGGCTCCCTCAATATTCACACCCAGGGGCCTGTTGTGGAGGTAACTCTCAGTGCTACAGTACCGATGCAAATACAAAAGGATAGATGCACCACATGAGACAAATACATTGGTTTAACATGAATTAATGTCACCAATTGCCCAGTCTAAGTTTCTCAGTAGATCCTTCATCTCATCTCCCCATGCATGAGAAAAATTTCCCATAGTAAATTTTCTCAATGTCCCATTAGCCTCAATCAAACTATGGCCCGGTTCTTTCTTCAGTCCACTGACTTTCAACAACTTCCTTGCTTCGGCAACATCACCCCATGCTCTACCTGAAGCATACAAGTTTGACAACAGTACATATGGTGATGATGACAGAGGCTGGAGTTTCAAAAGCCTTTTTACTAGACGTTCTGCAATATCAACATTCCCATGCAGCCGGCATGCGGAAAGCAAGCTTCCTGATATAATTGGATCATCCCCAAAATCATATTCGCTAACTAACTCTTCTGCCTCATATAATCTCCCGGCCCGTCCCAACATGTCAATGAGGCAAGAGAAATGTTCTAAATCAGGGGAAAGGCCATGCTGCTCTATCATATCGTTAAAGTAAGCTAACCCTTTGTCCACCAGCCCAGCATGATTGCAAGCTATCATGAGTCCCACAAATGTGATAGAGTCTGGTCTTACTCCCATTGCAAGCATCTGCTCAAAAATTTCAATGGCTCTCTCTCCAAGCCCATGATTTCCATATACAGCAATCATGGTATTCCAAGAAACAAGATTCCGGGAGAGCATCCTCCAAAATACCCTACAAGCATATTCTATGGAACCGCATTTAGCATACAGATTGACAAGGGCATTACCAACTCCAACATCCCAAAAAAGCTTTGTTCTAATCAGATGAGCATGAATCTGTTTGCCATGATGAAGTGAAGCAAGCTCTGCACAAGCGGCAATTACGCTGGTGTAACTGAAGTTGTCAGGCAGTACAGTGCGCTCAACTTTCAGCTGCTTGAAAATTCTCAAACTCTTTGTATAATCAAGGCACTGATTACAAGCAGTCATTAACGTGTTCCAGGAAATGGAGTCTTTATCTTCGATCACCCTAAAAGCCCTCTCCACCAAATCACACAAATTGAACTTGGAATACATTGTCATTATCAAATTGCCAACGAAAGCACAGAAGTCAAGTTTAAGCTTGATTGCTAGACAATGATAAGCCATTGCCTTCTGTAAACTTTTTGACTCCAGGGGAATCCCTGATAACACAACAAATGTGAACCTGTCTGGCAGAAGACCCTGTTGATGCATAAGCTTAAAAACTTCAAATCCCTTTCCCGACTGATGATTTTCTACAAAACCAGCAATTAACGTATTATAAGTAACGATATTCGGTTCGGCAACACAATCATACACTGACTCGGCATCATCACAGCGACCCAGTTTCATATACAACGAAATCAGAGAGTTGGCAACAAAACAAATGGGTGTGTAACCGGACTTCAGCGAATGGGCATGAATTTGCTGGCCTAGCAGCAATGCCTCAAGCGAGGCGCATGAACTGATGGCACTAGCGTAAACATACTCATTTGGGGCAACACCCATTTGAGAGAACAGTCCAAGCGCCATCCTATGGTCCCCAGCCTGGCTGCAGCCAGAGATCATGGCGGAATACGAGACGAGGCTTTTCTCGGATATTCCATCGAACACCCGACGTGCAAGTGAGATGTCGCCGCACTTCGCGTACATGTTGAGGACGTGGTTGGAGATTACGGTGTCGGAGTGCACGCCTGATGTGATGGCAAGAGCATGAAGAGACATCCCACGGCGATAAGCTTTGATCTTGGAGCATTGGTGCAAGAGGTAGCCAAGGCCTTCCCCTTTCATGTGTTTAAAAGGGCGGGAAAAATGGAGTTGGGAGGCGTGGATGGATGAAGTCCAAGTTGTTGTCTAAAAGCCGTTCCTCCTTCGGAGCATTAGGCCCAGTCGGGCCTAGCCCGGCCCGTTAATCACGAGGCCCGTCATCCAATCTAATCTTTTGCTCACCAAATCCAGCTTTATATTAAAAGCATCTTTAATTTTCAAAACAACTAAAATTCTCTAAATTTTTAGGGTTAATTATATTGTCAATTATTTTGATCAACCCGATAACTACGCTACGTTTTTTTCAATCCAACATAAATCAGAGCTGGTGATACTTTCAATGTTTTCCATGACTAAACTTTGCAACTTAATATTTACTGCTTTGGGTTCTTCGGAGTTTTCAATAGGATTTGAGACTCGACATTAATTGGGCGACTCTTATGGATGTAACTATGCCAGCACTAGAAATTATTCGACGGAGAAAGTCCAATTTTTTAACCTTTTATGATTTTAAAAGTATTTACAGATAAAATCAATTTGAAAAATGACAAATACGTTCCGTAAGTTACCCACATTGTTTTGTAATTATAGAAAAAATGGGATATTGCAATACTCATATCATGCCACTAGTAAATTGACGGAGCTACTAATGACATTTCAAGAAAAACTCAAATTTATTAAAGATAATTAGATTAATTGATCGTAAAAAAATAGAATAAATAAAATGAAAAAGATGTTAACACATGGAAGCGGTCAACTTACACAAGATCCGGATCTACGTAAAATTTTAGTGGGAGTGAGATTCACATTCAGTGTTGAATCGGATCATTCGCAGATTCCTTCTTCTTCTTTCTTTTCTGTTTTCCTAAGAAGTTGGAATATTCAAAGAGTCGTTTCTGCCGACCACCTCTTTGATGAAACGGAAATCCCGAATACAAACAAACGCCAAAGGTTACCTTAGGACAAGAAAGTCAAACGTGAGATAATACTTTACCCTAAAGATTATTGCACCGGCATTGACCAACCCACATCAGCTGTTTTGGAGAGTACACTATTCTATTCCTCAAGCAAATTATCTGCTAGAAAAGTCTATGGGGGTCTGGGAAGTCGAAGTTGTAATAGTTGAAAATTGACCTATTTTGTCCCGGCCACTACCGTCTATTATGACCGTTTCATTTACCTTTCATTCTGATTAATCGATCATCCACTCATCACATTTAAGGACCATTTCATAGCAGCCGGCCGAGTTCTTTTCGTCATCCCAAAAAAGCTGACGTACTTTATATATTTGCAATTTGTTGATCGAAACTCGTTCAACTCGATCAAGTCAATCGCACTTTAAGACTCAACAAAACATTGATACTAAATTGATGAATTAAACATTTAGTCGTAGTTTATCTAGTGTGATTCATTTTGTACATCACATCAACTGCGTATATCTCTTTCTCCCACGCGGATATGTGTATATATTAACGTCTGTCTCTGATGCTGTTCTGATAGCGCCCAGAAACTAAGCACGAGCTTCTGAGTTCATATTACCAGCACTGGTTGGGGGGAAGAGCTCTATCTGCATTCTCCGAGATGGATTCGGGCGAAAAGCGTCTCAACGAGCTTGGATACAAGCAAGAACTCAGAAGAGAGATGGTTCTGCGCATAAAAAATTCCCTACTTTTTCTTCTTCGAATGTTCATTTCCACTGGTTGTGCTTCATACTCATATGATGCGAGATACATGTGCAGTTGATGAGCCACGCACGTCTATGCTGATGGACTTTTTTTTTTTTTTTATTGCAGACAATGTTCAAGACACTTGCACTGACGTTCTCGAGCATGGCAGTATTCACAGGGACGCCGCTGTACGGGGGGAGCCTGCTATATGCGGGACCAGCGAGCTTAATATGGGGTTGGGTTGTCGTCACGTTCTTCACCTGGTTTGTAGGGCTTGCCATGGCTGAGATCTGCTCCTCCTTTCCTGTATGTTCACTTCTCTTTTGGCCTGTCACTTTACTTATAGAAATTTTCAGATAATAATGTACTTAACTTTGTGAAGCAAACTCATTCAATCAGCAATACTAGTGAACTATGCTTGATTGATATTTACAGACTCTGCTTTATTGATTATATTGCGGTTCATTCATGTGCTAGCTGAGTAAACTATGCTAATGGTCAGTGCTATAATTGAACAGACAACTGGTTCACTTTATTTCTGGGCGGCCCATTTGGCCGGACCGAGGTGGGGACCATTTGCATCGTGGTGCTGCGCTTGGCTCGAAACCATTGGTCTAGTTTCGGGGATAGGCGCTCAGGTATTTGAGTGATGACTTTACCCATACCATAGTTCTTCCATGACATAACCGTTTGCATTAGTTCAATCCATATAATTTGAGTCACATCACTAAATTGTGCTTTCATGAAAGGATGGCTTATTTTATTTTGCTAGGCATATTCAGGAGCACAGGCACTACAGATGATTATTTTGTTGTCGACGGGAACAAACAAAGGAGGAGGGTACTTTGCTTCTAGAAGTGTATTCCTGTGCATGTACATTGGCCTCGTCCTAGTATGGGCTGTTCTCAACACTTTGGCACTCAAAGTCATTGCTTATCTGGGCATTGTTTCAATATGGTGGCAGGCGAGACAATTTTCTTTATGAGCAGGAAACTAGCAACTGATCGTTTTGAAATGAAAGGCCATTCATATAGTGCTGTACGTTGTCACAATATTTTTGCAGGTTTTGGGCGGTCTGGTAGTGATTATAGGGCTTCCTCTCATGGCGAGGCCTACGCAATCAGCTTCCTATGTCTTCACTTACTTTGAATTGTCTCCGGAATCGACCGGCGTGAGCAGCAAACCATACGCGGTGATTTTATCTCTGCTTCTCAGCAACTACTGTCTGTATGGCTATGACACAGCTGCTCATCTCACTGAGGAAACCAAAGGAGCTGATAGAACTGGCCCCATCGCCATTCTTTCTAGCATTGGCATCATTACGGTCTTCGGATGGGCTTATAATCTTGCTCTCACCTTCAGCATCAAGGTATTATGGGATTCCTTTCACCCCCACGTATGGAAATTTGGCACTAACTAGAATGAAGTAAAAAAGAAAGGAAAGGGGGAGGGAATTTTGACTTGGGAATGATTCTGATGCAGGATCCAAACTCCTTATATGATCCCACCAATGAGACAGCAGGAGCACTTGTTCCTGCGCAGATCATTTACGACGCATTCCACGGGAGGTTTCACAGCTCAACCGGAGCTGTCATATTTCTCTGTATCATCTGGGGATCCTTTTTCTTTTGTGGGCTTGCGGTTACTGCAAGTGCTGCTAGAGTAGTGAGTCTCTCTCTCTCTCTCTCTCTCTCTCTCTCTCTCTATGCGCATTTGCACTAGATCGACAAGGTTTCGCTTCTCCTTGTAGGTTTACGCACTCTCCAGAGACAATGGAATCCCCTTATCACCAACCTGGAGAAGAATCCATCCAAAGCACAAGGTCCCATCCAATGCTGTATGGCTCTCTGCATCAATTGGCATACTTCTAGGGCTTCCCATACTGAAATTGGACGTGGTTTTCACAGCCATCATTTCCGTCAGTACCATTGGTTGGGTGGGTGGATACGCAGTTCCAATTTTCGCGAGGCTCGTGATGGCCGAGGAGGATTTCAAACCAGGACCGTTCTATTTGGGCAGAGCAAGAAGACCAGTTTGCTTAGTGGCTTTCCTGTGGATATGTTATACTTGTTCGGCCTTTCTACTACCGACTTCCTACCCAATTAGGTGGAGAACTTTCAACTATGCCCCCATCGCTTTAGGTGTCCTCTTGACACTAGTAATGCTTTGGTGGGTATTGGATGCTAGGAAATGGTTCAAGGGGCCGGTGAGGAACATTGATGTACAAAATGGAGCATGAAGGATTTCTATTGCGACAGAAAGACAACAAAAGACGGGGGGGTGAAAATTGCTCTTCCCTCGTGTGATGCCACAGACTGAACTTCACTTTCGTCAATTCTTCCCCCCAAAAAAGATATCCTCTGCAAGCGGTTTAAGAAGTCATCAAAAGCAAACATCAGACATTTATAACTAAGTTTGAATCCTGTGGTACTAATTGAACTTCTCCTGATTCCATCATCATCATCATCTCTTTCTCCTCTATCACAAACGCCCTTGAAATATGGGAAACTCGAGCATAATAGCATACTTACAACTCACACAGTCGTACAGAACTTAAATAATTATTCAATTGGATTGAAATGATGACAATGGCACTCTCATGTTCTCAACATCTCCAAGTACATTACATGAACATATAAAAGCTATCGCAAGTTTATATTCTAGGCCTCTCTCTCTCTCTCTCTCTCTCTCTCTCTCTCTCTGAAGTACAACAGGGTTCCGTTACAATACAGCTGAATCCCCTATCCCAGCCCCCCAAAAAAGGGAGAAAATGCGTGTTCCTACTTCAGTCACTTAACCAAGGTGGTCCATTAGATTCATTTTAGCGTGCATTTTGACTTGTATGTGTAGTGAAAAAACAATATCTATGCCCTACAGCTGCTATATACTCTTTGAAGAATTGACTGTGCACTCCCATCTTGGATATCCGATCAAAATTCGAGCAGAAACTGTACTGCAAGCCATCATACTCCAATGTCAGTCCTGCCTGCAGTGAATAGATATCTTAACAAAGTTGCAAACACTTCTTATTCTTAAAGAGAGAATTTCAACCTCTATGCCTAGATATTGCCACAAGTTCCTTGAACTGGATTGTCATTCACTTTGAAAACCAGAAAGTCTGCAGGGGCGACAGTATTCCTTAATAAACATATTAATGCCATCCATGAGCAGCATCTCCAGAACAACAATTGGTCATTGATTTGGAGTAAATATTCCTGAAAACCAAAAGCCCTTATGTTGCAACGACTTAAGACTTCTAATCCAATGAGCTCAAGAATAATCAAGATGGCAAACTTAAAGGCACAAGAAAATAAATAAAGACAAACGACAGGAGCTATCAACCCCATTGAAGAGCACCGAAGGGAATAATCTTTGACAGTACACACAGTGCTATACTCTGGATGAAAATGAAATGGACTGTAGGTAACAGACAAGAAAAGTACCTCTGAACAGAAATTTCTTTAGGTGTTATCACAAGTATATTTCCTCTGTCTCTAACGGTGATGACCAGTAACGAGTCAGTGATTCGACTGTAAGCCTTCTTGTGGCACTGAGCATTGAGATGAAGAACCTGCAACCGTCAATTTTGTATTCTTCCAGAGGATTCCTATGCCCGAAACTTCGTACATTTACCTGACAAGATGCACATAAGTCAGGTGCTCGGTCAAAAGCCAAAGAGAAGAAACCGGGAGAAAGAACTGAAGTACCGCAGAACTGAGCCGGTTCATGTTCACAAGATGGTCCCTCCAAAAGCAATCTAGGGTCTTCACAAGAACTGCTCTCTGTATTTATGACATCATCATTTAGATTTGCTCAAGTACATTCAGCGACAAGCATTATGAATTGTGAACCAAGGTAATTCACCATTAGTTTACCCAGCTAATAAGTTAAATTCAAAAACCTGAATATCCAGGATATAGCTTTAGGAAAAAGGAAAATGAGACGTCAAGCATATTTGTTGCTTAATTCTGTGTAATTCGAAGATGAGTACTTTTCTTTTTTGCCCCCTTATGGCAATCAGCAACTAAAATGCACCACCATGATAAACTTGAATCAAACTAGAGATCATCTGTCGCCTATATTTGGCTAGCTAAGTTCTCAATATCTCTAATTTACAAATTATTGAATTTCCAGTCTTTGCATCTCTGATCACAGAAACCTCAGATTTTTCGTCCTTTTCCTTGCTTGGACAGTTTCCACAATTCATTAAGTGCTTCAAATATAAGTTCAAACTCTTTTTCTTGGAAAAGAAAGTTTCAAAATGGAATTTCAAATTCACTTGCTACTCTGCTAACTGCAGACACTCGTCAAGATCTTTCAAAAGTAATCTATGGACCAAGCATTGTCACTGTGATAATAGTAGCAACTAGAGCATGAAAATTTTACCTCAATTTCCTTCACATAAGCATCATCATATCCTGATTCTTGTACAGCATCCAAGTATGAAGCAATCAAGAGATCTCCAATGTACTTCCTAAGTAAACTAATGGCAGACTGATACCTCCCATTCCTGTATTTCATAAAAGCAATGCATTAATTGTACATTACCCTGCCAAACATTACCAAGTAATAACAATCCACTCCACAGAGTTGATTCAAAGACTATACTCACTTGGCCAAGTCATCAGAGCATATGACAAGCCAACGTTTCAATGAAGCACTCTTCATGCGAATTCCTCTAAAAGTATTTGGAGGTTTTGGCAAGTTTGGAAGGTTAAAGTTGTTAATATCTACAGAGTTTACGTCATCAAGATGAATAAGTGAGTCTAGTAAAGCCTCTTCAGTGATTCCTGAAAATGAGCCTGCAATTTTTACTATCAATAGACTATGACAGAAGGAGGCCAGGGCAAATCAAAACGGAGAGTGAGGACCTTACCATCCAATAACTTCCCTGAAATGGAAAGTAACTCTTCCAACAGCTTATTCAAGCTCCAGGTGCTTGGATGCTATAAAAAGAAAATGAATAAAATCATGAAAGAGACAAAAATGATCAATGTAATAGCATATTCTCTTATAAACTGCAAATACCTTTGCCGGATTAACATTTGCTATTATTATTTCATCAACTACTGCTTGCATGTACCTGCAAGAAACATCTTTTCAGATGCTACTAGAAGGGTAGTCATAATAGAGCTAAAATTAGTATTCTCGTTTTCATCATAACAAGATATAAATGAAGCTGTCAGTTTTGGGGATGAAAACTCAATACTCTTTAATTGTTGTGGCTCTAAAGCTACGTACCTATGATGTCATGCCTATTCTTAAACATAAGAACTACATCATGAAATCTAGACATGTTTTATCTGCTAAAATACTGCTTCATCTAGAAAAACAACTAGTCAAGTAATCTAAGGTCAAAGACTATTTTATGCACAACATTTATATCATTGCAGAAAATTTCTCCACATATTTCACATTGAAACTTCCATATGTACATAGCTATGATGTATAAGGATCCTTGAAACAGCTTTGTGCAAGAAAATGATGTAATCAGAATTATTTTTCTGCTATGAAAACCATAGATAAATGCCTGCCAAAGCAACAAATGTAAAGTGCCCACAGAACATAAGGATGCCATTTCTTCTACAGATATTGACGGTGGAATTTTATAGCAGCACATAGATGATATTACTGAAAGGTAGAGGCACTGACTGGTATATGTGCTGGGAGCAACTTTCGCTATCGCCCATTAACATCAGTTGCCGAAGATCATACACATGCTTTCTTTGCACCTAATATAAAAACTTCAAACCACATTAGGGATGTCTTGTTCCTTATTGATAGTGAAAATATGTTCTTTCAGTTGAAAAGGACATGCACTTGTCTAGTTCCATTAGACAAGGAGAAAAAATCCAGGAATTATAAAATTGTCAGATATCGACAAGAACCTCAATAGAGTTCTGTACAAAGAGCCGCAGATTTTGTGCAGCATGTGCAGTTCAGAGGCAGAAAGGTGATTGCAGCATGCCAGACCAAACCTTAAAAAGGCCCAGTCAAGCAGTTTATGTATGACACGCACCTCTAATACTTCATCAAATTCGACCAGGCTCTTTCTTATGCCGAAGAAGTACTTCTCTGCATTTATTTGCAGTGCCAAGAGCTAAAAGCAAGTACTTCGAGTCAAAAAATTGAGAAAATGAGGGAAAACAGAAAAGTACTTCACAGTGGATAAAAAAGTTCACAAATGAAATGGCAGCACAAGACCTGTTTTACAATTGCATCACCTTCAATGGGTATGTCCTCATCATTTGTAATTTTTGATATTAGTCTAACAGCCCACTCTGTGTCAAAATTGAACTTTTGAAACATCTCATCCTGCAAGCTGTTGCAAAAAGGAGCACCAGATGGCTAAAGGAAGGAATCCTGATAGCAGCAAATTTCTCTGATCCAAATTTGAGGTAACTCCAAAAACATGGTTTCAAGACAAAGAATGAACAGCAACACAAAAGTACATAGGTAATCCGCTAGTTGAGTTATGAACTAATTATGAGAACAGGATCAGATTTTTAACTAAACAAGTACCATTACAAACACAATAAACACAATAAGCTATGTCTGATTCCAGGGGCTGGCTGCATTAGAATATTTGCAGCCAGCATATTATTTCGTTCGTTACATTACCATCTTGTATAATGGCTTCTTATCTGCTTGACATATAGCAATTTCATCTTGATAAAACAAAAGAAAGTGGAAGTTTTTCTCAGCACATCCAGAGGCTGATGTAAATCTCTGTAACAGTGGCCCAATGCAATTTTTCAGGCTAGGGACAACTTCTTTAAAAAAATGCCGCACATGTTATCATGGACCTATGATCCTAATCCCAAAGGAGAAAATTGATTAATCTAGAAACAGGATGGATGAAAGAAACTCAAAGAATCACCTGATGATAGACATTTATGGGATTAGAAAACATGTCATCGTTTTCATTTTTCTTGACCAAGAACATACTAGGAATCATGTCATTGGTTTATTACAAAACATAAAAGTGACATCAGTATTTCATAGAAACTACAAGAGAAACCTTCAAGCTGAAAGTTCTCACATGCCGACACAAACAAGAACGACATCATGACTCAGAAATGTTCCCCAAGATCCTTATTCACGAACAATTAACAGAAAAAAATCTCCTCCTTAGATGAATTCACATAATCTAAAGCTTATTTCTGGGTCAAATATAATCATGCAACAATCTACCTGACCATAAATCGTGTTGATCCAGGATCCCCCTGCCTTCCTGCTCTGCCACGAAGCTACACCAGCAAATGAGGGGACAATCAAGATGAGAAATGGACACGAAACATGCTAAGATCAGAATTTTCAGTGACAGTAGAACAGAAAAGACAGACAAAAAAAAAAACATTACCAAAAAAAAAAGACAGACAAAAAAAAAACAGATAATGCATATACTTTGAATTATGATAATCTGAAACCCATATGATAATAAGTGTAAAGAACTTGTGGCAAGGCATAGCAATAGAAGAAAGCACACAAGCCTAAAGAATGATTGATGAACAGGGAATGCCTAAAACTTAGAGATTCTGTTTGTCTATCCAATTCAAATCAAAACTTAATAATAAAAAAGAAAAAAACTGACGAATCTAAACAAGAGATAAGGCGACACTCAGAAAATAGTCAAAAGACATAGCAAAAAGGAAGGCACTCAACTTATCCGCTAATCAATTGATTGCCAAAGAGCAAGAGCTGAAAGATACCAGAATATGTCGAACATACAAACATTGTATCACCCAAATAGCAAGGGAAGCACAAGAGTTTTTATGCAGGAGAAGCACGTATCAAGCAAATATGACTTGTCATTGAGCATGAATGCATCTAAACTGGGCGACAACTTATTTTATTAGATCATTAAGCATCAGATAGCTCATTCCAGGAAATACTTGTAAGATCAAAACTTGCCTGATTGTCTATTCTGCGAGACTCATGCAAGGATGTTCCAATTACATGAAGGCCCCCGAGCCTTTTAACTTCAGCTCCTTCATTGAAACAGTGTACTTCACAATCCTTTAAAACTTCCAGATAAGCTATTGCTATGGTAGGACCCAGTGGGTATGTCTCAGCCTGCTCATTAACAAGCCTGTGTAACTCCTTTATATCAGTTGATTGACTTATTTCAACTGATTCTGAGATAATGGATCTGGCCTCCTTTAATGTCCAGTATTTTCCCTCACTCTTGCGAACATATTTGGCTGGTTGTTCACATTTGAAACTTACACATGTTAGCAGGATATATGTTTTAAACAAGTGCTCATTGAGTGTACTAATGTGCCATATATGTGACAAAGAAAATGGCAGTAATGACAACTATCAGAGAAGGGTCTCGAACCCATTAATGCTGTCTTTGCCAGCAGAGCTAACGACGACGGTCCCACCTTTATTTTTGATAGAACCTACAAAATAAAATCCATTGAACCCACAAATAAATACCCAACTGGCTATATTGAATTTATAACCACCAGTGAAATCAATCCATTTTCCGTAGCAACTTAAATTTTGTACCTTTTCTGGAAGCATTTCTCCATCAGCCTCCAAATCTGGTACTTCTTGGGTGAGAAATGAGAGTAAACTGTCCTCTAAGATTTCTTTTGCTAACATCTTGAATTTCGCAACCAAGAGAAAAGTGGATACTCCCTTTAGTACTGACCCAGGAAGATCAGAAGAAACAATGATATGATGCAAGCAGATGCCAGAGAAATAGATTAAATGCCACTTTGAGATGATATGAGATTCAGACTTTCCTACACAGGTTGCACAAAACTAAAACTAATAAAACTAATGATTAACGCATCACATACTTTTGGATTTCCTCCAAGGATTATGTCCGTGCCCCTCCCAGCCATATTTGTAGAAATTGTAACAGCATACTTTCTCCCAGCTTGAGCAACAGTCTCTGCCTCCCTTGCAGCATACTGATGAAACAGACCATAATGTTGAACAAAAAATACGGGTACTCTACAAGACCTCATCTAGCTAATGCTTTGAAGAACATATCTGAATTGACCTTAGGTCGGGCATTCAAGACATTGTGAGGAATTTTCCATTCCTTCAGCAGATCAGACAAATGCTCGGAGTTCTTTACACTGCATGAAGAAGATAACACTGTCATTGAATGGATTTAAATTCTGGACACTCAATGATATTGCTATAATGACAAAATACCTGCAAATAACTTGAGCAATTAAATAAAATAATGCATGCGATTGAAATATGAGATCAAGATTCAGTACCCTGATAAAGTTGCATGAGGACCAGCTAAGGACAGGCAATAAATGAGATAAGTCAAAGAATTTAAAATAACCCTTAATTCCTCCCACAGGACATCCCTTTTAAAGCCCAACCCACATAGCGTCACATAAGTTTGTAAATTTCCATAATTTCCAGTTCCAGGGTGCTATATCCAGCCAAAAAATCTATATCTGAAGCACTACTCATTGTCCAACAACTCAGTTACATCACAATATTCATCCAATAAAAACTCTGAACAACTAGCATGAGGTGAATATTTTTAAGTTCTATTCTACTCCATTGATTATCACATGATGCAAGCAACTGTCATTCTATCCAAGGACACAACTCATATAACATGAACCTGCCCTCTACATATCTGCGTCTATATGCGTGTGTGTTGCCTGCAATTCAGTTAGTCTACGTGAGAGCTAGCGGATTAAGTGTTTCAACCAAGTCTTCCCCCAAATGTTCTTTGACAAGGCCCATCATCAGCGTCTTTACATTTTTTACCTAATCAGGGTGCTCCTCACCAAGTCCTTAAATTCCAATATTAGGGCCCTCTTCTTTGAGGCCTACAAATGAGGATACTAAGCAAAATCATTCGAATGTGGTTGGGATGGTGATATTGTTATGCGCTGCATATAAGTATCAGGTCTTCTCTTCATAGCAAAACTGAAAACACAGATTTGGTGGTCAGATTTCTGTCAACAAGGAGAAAAACTGAAGCAGTTCACCTGGTTGTGCCCACCAAAACAGGGCGTCCATGTCTAAACATGTACTCAACTTCTTCTCGAACAAATTGCCACTTTCCACGGGCAGTCTATAAGTAGAACCAAACGAATAAGCAGAAAGAGTCATGATAGCTGAACAAAAGACAATGAATAAACACATAAATCACAGATGTTTTTATCCTACAGCAAAAGCTTGGATGGGTAAATCTTTGCGGATATTTGGTAGATTTGTCGGTACTTCAACGACTGGCATGTGGAACATTTTCAGGAATTCTTTCTCCTGCAGTGACATTTGATGTGTGTAGTGAGTATCATAAGCAACTTAATCAAAAGCAGGAAATGCTAGAGAGGTTCAAAAATAGGGCGTCCATACTTCAGTTTTTGCAGTCCCAGTCATTCCAGAAAGCTTAGGGTAGAGCTTAAACAATGATTGATACGTGATTTGTGCCACAACAACTGAATCAGCCTAACATTTGTTGAATCACAATTAATTTCATAAATGAATATGAATGTCATGAACAATAACACATGAGAGAACCGACAAAGATGAACCTGAATCTTCAAGCCTTCTTTCGCTTCTACTGCCTGGTGTATGCCCTCAGACCATCTCCTCTTTTCTTCAACTCTCCCTGTAAGCTGCAATATAGATCAGCATAGCATCATAGCTACTTTTTCCTTACAGATATCTAAAATCATATATACCGTTCACACCTTACATCATGACAAATAACCTTGCAACTGGAGCAAGATATTGAAAAATGCAATAGACTTTCTCCTTTTACTTTCTTGACAAGCAGAAAAAGAAAAGACAGAAGTTCATATCACTAAACAAGCATCCTCAACCCAAGGAGACTTCTTTTTATTCTTTTTCTTTTTTTTAATTTTCTTGTATGACTGATTAGTGCTTCAATGACCACATGCTCTCCAAACAAATCTACTTCTTTTCAGATAATTATGTCAATGATACCAAAAATATGAAAAGTAAATTTAAGTAGGAAGGAAAAGATGAACCAATGGCCAACCATTGACATACAACAGTGTATCCATGTACCTCATTGATAATCAAAGCCTTTCCATTTCTAACTATGTATTGGACATCCCGTCGGTAGAATTCTTTGGCCTTTAAAGCGTTCATTACAAATCTATAGGAACATAGCAGTTATCAGTAAAGAAGACAAATTGAACTTAAAAAGATTTGCTCCTGGTCCATACATGCAACAGTATAACCTCTATATAGAAGGATTTACTGTGCTCTTATAAAAATAAGAATACATTGAAGGAAATAAGAATCGATGAGAATAAGGAAGCTGAACTAGATAGGACTTCAGCAAATATATAGAGGAAAGTTCCAGAGAAGTCATTAGAGAAAGTAAAATGGAATACCCTCCTAATCAAACAACAAAATGACACTTTAATCATGGACTTTCCAATTTTTTTTTTAAAAGTAAATAGTTAAAACAAAAGGGTCAAATGATTAACCTAGCCCAGGGATCCTTTTCATCCCATAAGTCATTTGTCTCAAGAGCCAACTCCGCAAGCTCTATCCCCTCCTCAGTTAACTCTACAGAGTTATCTTTAAGCTCCACTTTGTAGTGCTGTCAATAATGATTCATAGACCTATCAGTCTCCCCAAGATACCTGAAAAAAATCTTCATGCCTTTGGATAAATGAAACAGAAAAGAACTTACAACCCCCTGGATGAGCAAGTCAGCCACCTTTGCAGCAACGGGATAGCGTGCAGCATCTTCTCTAGCCTGAAGCACACATGCAACTTGATTAATTTTATTGAAAATCAAACTGCAATTATGAGTCTGTTTCATGGTTCATTTGGTCTCAATTACAGGACATAATTGCAAGATAATTCCAGTTCGACAGTTCAAAGGGGGGCACATGAAAATTTATCAGACATTACCTCACCACTAATTAATAATGGATTTCTTCCTTCATCGATAAGAACGGAATCAACTTCATCGACTATCGCAAAATGAAATGGCTTTGGCCTACACAAAATGATATCTATTCAGGATTGTAAGATCGGAGCACATACTTCAACTAGCATTGTGAGTTTACCATCTCATAACAAGGTCATCGCTGTTGCCTGCTAGATTATCCCTCAAATAATCAAATCCAAGTTCCTGAAATCATTACTTGAATTAAACATAAGCAACCAAGAGTACATGTCATCAAAAGGGTGGTGGTAGTTTATGAAATTGCTCAAGCAATAAAATATTCGGATAACTCTAGCATCCAAGGGATCTATTAGTGTATCGGCTGTTCTAGAACACAGATCTGGCAAGTGCACACATGTGTAAGTGCAAGGATGACAAAGAAATAGCATCCTACTTCAACTCACAGTGAACAGATTGCCAATCAATTGAAAAATTCAAATCATTTGCAAAATATAAAGAAAACTGCCAAGGGAAAGAGATCACCAACAGAATTATTAGTGTAAGTTATATCACATTGGTAGTTGCGTCTCCTCTCTGCTGATTTCATTCCCTTCTGTACATGCATGCACATAAAAAGACAGAAGATGAGCAAGTTGAAGACTGAAATATCCATTTTCTTCCCACATAAACTATGGTAAGGTTTTCATCACTAGAAACAAAATCCATTGAAATTCTGATTGAGACCCTTTTCTTTCCTAATTGGATTTTTGAAAGCAGTATCTGTCACTATGAGAATACCAGATGACTATTTGCAAAAAGCTTTGCTGATAAGTAACCTGAATTAAACCCACTGAGAGGCCCAAGAAGCGATGAACACGCCCCATCCACTCAGCATCACGTTGAGCTAGATAATCATTCACCGTTACCACTGTTGAGGAAAAGGACAATAACATCAAGAAATTGATCATGAAATGACCAATTAATCTTATATAACAAATTGCATTTCCACCTGAGCAAGCAACAGAAAGACTGGAGAAAGAACTCTGAATATTGATAGGGGTATGGACAGATAATTGAGTGACAAACATTTCTAGGTGATATGACAAACTGTTGACATATGCAAAATATTACAATATGCGCTGTGTCAAACGAGAATGCATTTCTTTATGTTTGAAGATACTATGTCAAACATATTCAGTTTCAACAATTTTTTATGTTCCAAAATATGAATCAGAAGTACATAGGAAGATAGCAGTTGTGAATAGTATTTCGTTGGAGGAGAAGATTGAAGGAACATGACTTCCTTCAATATGCTATCAAGGGATATGATGAAAGTAAGCTCCTTAAGTTATTGAGCAAGTTAGAGATGCAAAGGAACTATCACTATCAGAACTTTTCTTTAAGTATGTGGTTTGCAGGAAAAATTATGAAGCACTGCGAAGCTACCAATTTCCTTCTATTCAAAATAATACCGTCGAAGAACAATGATCTGTTGGCTGCACGCAGTTGGATGGCAAAAAAATCCTTCCATACATTAACATACCATGTACACCTTCCCCAGTCAGAGCATTAAGATATGCTGCCAGAGTAGAAACCAATGTTTTTCCTTCCCCTGTTTTCATCTCAGCAATGGATCCGTCATGAAGCACAGCACCCCCAATAATCTAGAATGACATATTGGAATAATGTGATGACTTGCAAAGAGATGGAACCATAAAAGATGGGCAAAAGACGAACCTGTACATCAAAGTGGCGCATTCCAAGCCTTCTCTTTGCAGCTTCGCGTACCACAGCAAATGCCTCTGTGAATAAGGTAACCAAAGCAGGATGACTAAACCTTGAAATACATAGACATAAAACTCAAGACCTATAAAATGAATAGCAAAGCTCCCACCGCTTTGAATATCAGCAAGTGTTTCACCCTGTCCCAGCCTTCGTCTAAATTCCAATGTCTTCGCAGCCAACTATCAAGCCCACGACAAGGACATTTGCAAAAGAGGAATTTAGCACATAAGCTTAATAAGAGAACTTTAAATTCTACCAACCTGATCATCAGTAAGCCCCTGCATCTGTGGCTCGAGAAAATTGACTGAGTCCACAAGTCGATAGTAATCCCGCACAACCCAGTGATTCAAGCTCGCGAAATCCCTCCAAGTCCTAGCGACACGTCCATCATTCTCCTAACAGGAAACGAAGAAAACAAAAACATGAGGAACCTTTAACGCAGGCATACCATCGAGCAGGTGGCGTGCAATGGCAAAACAGGCGCCAAGCCACAAGTTCAAAACCTTCACAGACGCGACCGCGGAGGCTCGAGTCGAGCCACGCCGTCGGAGATTGCACGACGAAGGAAGTGAATGAGAAGGAGATCCCGCGCATGGAAAAGAAGATGTGGGTCTCAAGAAATGAAGTGGGTATCGTCGAGGTGGAGGTGGTTTTGAGTTGACAGTGGGGAGCTGAGTAAGAGCAGGAACAGTCGCCATGTGAGGGGAGAAGAGAGAGAGAGAGAGTGAGAGAGAGAGCTTTAATTCATGCGGAGTTCAGCTTTTGTTCTGAGTTCGGAACTACTGCCAAAGACCGTGAAAGCGAAGCGAAAGGGAGCTTAGTCCCCTGCTTCTGTACTTTCTCCATCTAAACCACTGACGATTCATATCAGAATATAAATCTTCTGTTGATTTCAAGAGTCAAGCAGCAGCTATCCCTTCGTCAATTTTACACAGAATTCTACCCACACCATTCTAGGGCTAAGATCGGAACATTATTCCGTCTTAGTAAAAATGTGAAAGGCCTTGGCAACTTGCCATAACTAATTAGTAACAAAATTATGATCAACGGATTATTTACTCGATGACGCATTATGAACATTTACTTAAAAAAAACATACAGTAGATTGCTTTGTACATTGCCAACGTTCTTCTAATCACATAATACATATATCTGTTAAAGTTGTCACTATGCTAAAATCATCAACTCGTGTACAAATTAATTAATAATGGGTGGTGAGTTGTAAATAATTAAAGAAACCAACTCAGTCAAACAAGGGTTGGTAAAGCTGCAACTAGACAGTAACTTAATCCATGAACAGTCAGTAAACACTCAGATTAATATCAATAATCTGATATGAGAGCTAGTAACTTTGATCTTATGATTATCGTAGCAAACGAATATTGACCATTTCTCAAAGCAATTAGTAATTTTGAACTAATCAAATAAAAGTTAGTAAAGTAGACTCAAATAAGAGACAGTAATTTTCGCAGGCAAATAAGTTGCCCGTTAAACTTGTATTTTGTTATAGTAGTTGCCCGTAGTTGACGGCTCGTCTGCTTTGCAGTTCACATGCACTTGGTACATACTTAGTAAATGATGACGCCGTTATCCACTAATTCATTTTCAAAGGAAGAGGTTTCCCCAACGTGGATTAGAAACGTCCGAATTAGACCTAATCAAAGTATGGTATAAGCCATATCAAATCGGGTCCAAACGCCACGAAACTTTGAGAATATCGCATATCAATTTTTGGCGGGCGAGCTTGGGCCACATTGAGCGAAAGAGCAGGCTACTCGACAAAACACACAAACCTTCCCTCGTAAATGGTACATGAGGTCATATGACACTGTAACATCAGTTCTCTGTATCGGATAATGCTGCTAGACTTGCTGCAACCATTGGAAGAAGGTTGCAGTATGATTCACATACACAGAGAAACATCCATGATCTGTGACCGCTAAAATTTCTGAAAGAGAAAATCAGTGCCCGATCAGGTAAACATGTCTTGCACCATTACATTTTCATAACACAAACTGAGAAGCTGGTAGTATAGATTATACCTCTTCGAATCAACATATCTAATAGAAGTCCATTCACACGCAGACACTGCATACTTAGATAAGTAAACAACCAAGCCTAGTCAAATAACTAATGTCTGCACGTACCTATGGCGGTATGGTGTGGGGTCGGGGGTTTGCGCTGGTTAGTTTGAGGATCAAAGCTCTAAACCGGGTAAGAATTAAAGGAAAAGGGTAAAAAAAACCTTTCCTTTTATTCTATTATTCATCAGAGTATTGACAGGAAGCATTTACTTCTGAGATCGTCTTCGTCTGAGGTAATTTGTGCTATATACATGTTCAAGAGAATAAGCTTCTTTAGATAGAACAGCAACTGCTTGCAGCAACCATGTCACCTCCAATCTCTCCAACCAGTTGAAAGAAACCACCTATAACAAATAGATCCAGCTATCCTTTGTATTTACTAAGGATCTCAGTGGCATGTATACATAGAATCGGATATTTAATTCAATATCCGAAGAGGATTTGTTGCTCCAAAGTCAAGATGCAACACCAACCTAAGGAAGCCCCTTTAGATGAAAAGGTTTACCCCTATCATCAGAAAATTTAGAATCTCTTCCAAGAATAACTCATTGGCTAAGACAATCACTTTCCAGAATAATAAACCTGCATATTGGAATAAAATCACTTAGTTCAGCTAATCATCTGTAGAAAGTACACAACAACAAAATGATGCATTGAGATGGAAGATAATCACTTTCCGGATTAATAAACCTGCATATTTAAATATGATCACTTAGATCAGCTAATCATCCGTAGAAAGTACAGAAGAACAAAATGATGCATTGAGATAGATTTTGACTATGTTTGGAGAAGTCAAAGTAAATTATACAAAGATTAATCAGAACTTTTGAGGTGGCAGATGATGTTTTTGTTCTAAAGGAAGCTCTAGCCTAAACTATATAGATAGCACAGTGAAGTTTCTATATTTTCCCAGGACGCTTGGGAAAAGAAGAAATACAGAGTATGATACAGTTAATAGATCTGGATCTGGTAAACATAACAGATTGCTCAAGTAGATGACTCGGTAAAGAATATGAAGCAGGTACGACGTCCTCACAGTTCACTATATTTCCTTTGAGTGCTACAAAATCTTCCTCTTGCAGTGATAATGTAACAGCACAAGAGGGAGAGATTGGAAAAATCGGGACAAGAACTCAAATAGGATTTACATGCAAAGATTTTAAACGCATTGCGAACCAGCACAATTATTGATTGAACAGGTAAAACCTTCTATGATGGTAAAGAAACATGTGTCAACAATAATAGAGCAACCAGATGACCAAAGGCATGCATTTGCTCCACAAAATTAACTCAAAAAGTATGGCGCCTTGTATATATATATCACAATTGTTTGTGCAGGTGTCAGAAAAATATTTGACCCGATCACGCAAATCAAAGTTGACATGAAGCTGGCAAAAGCAATTCAGGAAGCCAGCAATCTTGATTCTTAACATGAGAATAGAATCAATAAATCAGTAGGGTACCTTTGCAGACCTATCAGCACATCCAACAAATATTTTTTCCTGCCAGCTTAGAAGAGCTGTTATAACAGAACTACAAGGTATTGAACCAACTGGTCTAATGTCTAGCTGAAGCTCATCACCTGATAATTCCTGCAAATTGTTACATAGATAAGATGCAAAAAAAATAAAATATTCTCAGCAGAGAACAATAATAAAAACAGCTCAAGTCCCTCAAAAAACACCGACTTTAGTTTAGGCCACAATTCGGGACCAAACTTTTTTGCTGTTTCATTAAAAAGCATCAATTTTAGCTCATCAGTTCTGGCCTAAAATTTGTTTTGCCTCGTAAAAAAGCATCAACTTTAGGTCGGGCCTTAATACTGGCCCAAACTTGCTTTGTCTTACAAAAAAGCACAAACTTTTAGTTGGTTTCCAAATCTAGCCCCCCATCTAGTTTCCGTCCAGTGATGATGATAGAAATTCGAAGTGTCACTGCAAGCATACTCAGCGGAGACTTGACAGTGCCAGATTTAGGTACCAATGGAAAGTTGGTATTTGTTTTTGAAACAAAAAGAAGCTGGAGTCAAGGTTAAGACCCCAGCTAGAGTTGGTGTTTTTCCACGAGACAAAATAAGTATGGGCCAGAATTGAGACTCGACTTAAAGCCGGTGCTTCTTAAAGAAATCTGACCAATAAAAACTCACAGATAGCAGTAAGTCCAAATTAACCACAGCATATATTTCTATCTGAGAACAAATAACACCGAGAAGTCAATGACTGCTACTTCACCTGTATATAGATGGTTTTTTCCCGACCTCCAGTTATCAGCCATTTGCCTTTTAAGCTCACCGCAAAAATAGCACCATTATGCACTTTTGCAGACTTTATGTACACATCATTTTTCCAGACCTACAAAAAGTTAACGGAGCAAAATCAATTTTTAGTGACAGGGACATCCCATGGCAAGTTTTCATCCCATTAGAAATAGCACTCCACGTAAAAGATGCCAGCTAGCTAGTCCCCCACCCTTGTAAGCTGCAGAATCCAAGAGACTGCCATTTCCAAGAATCTATGAATGAACAGTTTTCTAGTGAGTTCATGGAGAATAAAATTTAACAATTCCTCTTTCCCCTCTCCACAAAATCTCAACAGGGCTTTTATCATCCATCTTTCTGGAAACTAAAGAAAACAAAATACCTTCAGACAGACTACAATTTGTCAATTTCATCAGTACAGCACCACAAGTTGCCCAATAACCATTCTCAGCATGAGACTGACTAGGAAATGTCACCAAGTAAAACTACAAACTGAACATTCTCACTTTTATTGGTTTGAGACAACATATAGCCGTTTGACTCATATTATGATTAGAAAGCTGTCTTTAAACTCTATCATGTACAAAGACCCAATACAAATGATGGAGGGCCCCGAAAAGATTAAGAAAGACTTAAAGATGATAATACCTTTATACTTCCATTTTCATGAACTGCAACCAAAAAATGCCTGTCCCCTGTCATAGACAGGACAGGTGACATACTTCCAGGCATGTCCTCCCCCAATACTGCCAGGGGAGTATGATCACTAAGGCACCATAATCTGACAGTTCCATCCCAACTGCCACTGTAAAGGACCCCATCGAGTGCAACCAATGTGGAAACTACAGATTTATGACCATCCATGCTGCATGAAAGGGTGCAATCCTGTTAAAAATGAAACTCAAAGATTGTGAAATTTGTATACCCCATCGAAATAAGCATACGGCAGCATCTACAGAGCTAGGAGCATAAATGCACACCTGCAATGACCATGCTTTTATCAATTTGTCTCCACTTCCAGTATAGAGGTACCCATTCCTTGAGTAGGCCAATGCATGTATACCGCTGTACCGCCAATCCTTTTGCTCATACCATTTTTTGAGCGGCTCTTCCATCATAGGGTAATGTACTTTCCAGACACATATGCCACTTCCACTATCAGCGCTGATGCATAATTGTCGGTCCCCATCAGCAAAGATTACAGCCATGATCTTGTGTTCATGTCCTCTAAATGAGTGTACATGAGAGAAATCCTGGAAAAGATAGAGAGAAGGAAAAGCAACAAAATAAAGGGAAACATAGAAAAAGAATAAGAAGAATAAGACAAAAAGAAAAAAGAAACTTGAATTAACTTTCTGTATGTCAGGTCACCAGGCTTTTCAATTGAGACTTCGTGAAACTCTATGTACGCCTGATGGCACCTGTTGGGTTCATCTATTCATTGATCCCAACAGCCTCGGTCAGGCTTCTACATTGACGGCGATCATAATCTTATTCAAGGTATTACCTAAAAAGTATTGCATTTTCAAGTATTCCATATATTCAAAAACAACTCTCAAATTCCCTGGCCCAAAATGGAGAACTCTCTCAAACTTCAAAAGTTGCCATGGAATTTAAGCTTAGGGACTTAATGGCAACTAGCCTCTCCAAGTTTTGCCTTAAAAAAATATCAACTGACTAGATTATAAAGACTTGTCCAGTTATTTTAAAAGGTAAATCATTACTGTAACTGTAAGCTTCTGTCGAATACTTTCAACAGCTACAATGCCCTCAAATTAATGATATGTGATCTTTTCAAATTTTTTTCTGTAGATCACTCACACAAGTTTGTTTCAACGATCAGCTTAGACCATGTAGTCAGATTGCTTTTCACTTAGAGTCATGGAATGCCCCCAAAATCAGATTGAAGTCTATAATAATGAGGTTTGACGAATAATATAATAAAAAGTAAGTCTCTAGAGCCTAAGATAATTATCGATAACACATTCAAACATTTAACTGTAAAAGCAGAACACTGTGAATCAAAGACGTGAGTTGATAGATTGCAGCACCGTCTATATTGCTTAGTATGCATACCTGCAAAGACCACACCTGGACCGTTTTATCAAAAGAGGAGCTAAAGAGAAATCCTCCTACAAGAGAAAAAACAAACTTTAGAATGCAGTTATAGGATCAAACTAGCTGGAACTCAATCAGCTTGCCAAATAACCTAAAGATCTTAGCTCAATGAGCTTGGTCAATAACCTTAGCAAGTCAAGATCACTCAATCGAAGCCTGTTCTGATGTGTACACAAAGTTAAGCACAAGTCAGTGTCAAACAATACTCTCACTGAAATGATGCATCCACAACAAAAGAATAAGCCCAGTACAATTGAGAGCAACGCAATGCCATGAACAAGAAAGCTAAAGTGGCAAAGTGCTTCATTAAAAAAATGAAAAGAAAAGCAAATAAATGAAAAGGCTACTTCTTGGTATTGGAAGGAATTTGAAGTCAATTGATTCAATGCCTTTAGAGGGCAGTGCCACCATGCAGAAAGTACATGGATCAAGTAAACAAATTGATGAAGAACATTAAAAATGAGAATCATTATAAAGATTTCAGCAATACAAGTTTGAAAATGGCCACCATACCTCCAATGGCGAAACCAGTAATACAGTCAAGATGACCACGCATATCTTTGCATTTAACACTTTGCTCAGAGAGACCCTCAACTAACTCTTTATCCACTCCAATCTCACCAATTTGATTATCTGTTCCATCCGCATGCTCACTCCCGTGCAACACTTTTCTCCATGTATCTGAACTTTTCCATGCTGTCTGACATAATTTCCCAGAAATCAAGCAATAAAACTCAAGATCTTCTCTAACTAACTTCTCCTCGATACCCCCATTGCAACATTGATATCCCACAACCAGTTCCCTGATGCATTTTCTAACATCAGTTATAAGTGGGCGGGTTTGAGGATCCAAGTTAAGACATTCAAGGAGCACCAGCCTCAACGACACAAAATGCGAGGTCACTTTTTTCTCCAACAAAGAACCAATGTTCTCCAACCAATTAATGTACAAAACTGAAAAATCTGAATCATCTTCTTCTCTCACATTCCACATCTCTCCAGGGAATGCAGCACCCATAAGAAGCCTAATGAGCATACAGCCCAATACCCAGACATCTGATCCATGCCCAATTAAGTATGAGCTGCTGGAGTCATCTATTTTAGCATCCCATCTCATCAATAGCTCAAACAGTACCTCAGGGCTCAAGAGAACATCACCGTCCAGTAACTTGAGGAAGATCTTATGCAACTCTTTGTTGTCAATTCTTTTTCCATCAGAAACGTATTTACCAGCAACCCCAGCAATTTTCCTTTCCATCACCAAGACCTCACTCAAATCAATAAACGCATGTCCAAATTCATCTATCTTCATACATGAAAGACCCAAACAGCCAGCTATAACCCCTTCTTTGTGCAAGCTGATTACCCCCTCGCATATCTCCACACCTGTAATTGCCAAATTGGACACCGAATCTTTACACACCTTGTTTCCATCGACACCATCAAACTGTGACAACTCACCAAAAACCTGTGAAACCTGTCCACCGAGCCTCTCACATACTAAATACAGAACTTGATCCTTGAGATTACCCCACAAGCCATAAACTTGACACAATCTACACTGTCTTCTCAACGACGCTTTCAAGATTAAAGATAATTCATTCAATGCTTCCTCCCCAATACTAGTCAAACAAGTCAAAACCCTCGCAACATAATCGAACGTAAACCCCGAGCTGTCCTCACTCCCATTCGACAACGACACAATCGGAACAAGACTAATACCCTGCTTCTCGCGACACCGCATGGACAACAAACCAGACTCAACACAACCAATTCTCCCTACTAAATTGTGACAAAAGTCACGTTGATCGAACCTGCAATCTTCTTCAACCGAGACAGCATCACACGGGAGAATCCACTCTTTCCACGCGGCGTAGAAATGGTCGGTCCACGTTTTGCCAACGAACAGCTCTCGATTGACTCGACGATCATCGTCCAACGATTCTCGACGCGATCGATCGCGGTCGGCGCGATCAGGCTCAGGGTTACACAGACGGAGGAGGTCGATGTTCTTGGGGAGAGAAGCGGGGCCCTGAGGCGGGAACTTGACGAGCTGAGTGCACGCGGGGCACCGGACAGCCTGAGGGAAAGGCCGAGGAAGGCGCGCGAGGCAGCTCTCGCATGCGCTGTGGCCGCACGCGAGCACGCGAGGGACTGCGTCGTCACCGCCGTACGCGGCGAGGCATACAGGGCACTCCGGCAACTCCATTGTTGAGGTCGTCGGAAGTGACGAAAATGGCTTCGTCGCGCGTACTTGTGTTCCGCTACCCGCGAAAAAGAAAAGGAGAAAGTTGGGCCGAAGTTTAGCAAGCCCAAAACCCATTTTCATGTCGACATGTTCTTCGGGCCCAGTTGGAAAAATCAGGGCATCGAGGTTTGATGGAATGGCCGTGAATGAACTCCATCGTCAGAAGATCAAAGACGGACGAAGAAGAGCATTTTTTTGCAGGGGATCGGGCTTCATTTCCATCTTCATCGTCAGTCGACTGGTGAAAACTTTATCATAATACTGTTTGTTTTCTCTGGCATTACATTGTACTGATTTTTGTCATATAGTGATTGTGACTGTCTGTTGCTGAGTTTGGTAGACTCAATGCAATGTGTAGTTTGGGTAACCACAAAATGAGAAGTCTTTTGGGAATGGATTCGATCTCAGTTTGGAGTATGCAATTGAGATTGATAGAACTGTGGATTGCCACTGGTAATGGCAGCCTGGTAGGATGGTGTGATGTGGATTTTGTCAAGTGACTCTTGCCAGTGGAATTATTCTGATTAGAGTATTATTTAGTTGGGATGAACCGAACTGTGGAAGGCGCAAGGTAAATATTTTCAGGAGAGTCGTGTTGGTGGAGTTGTTTTGGTAAGAGTCATTTAGTTGGGATGAATTTAACTGTTGAATTGTTCTGGAAGATGTTAGATTAGCTGAACACCTTCATTTGTTTATGTAGTTTAAACATTACTGCTGACTAATTTAACTGATTGCCTTAGGCGGATTGAATTCTCAGCTTGGCCGATAACATGCCAAGAATCAACACAGGGTTTTCTTTAAGATGGAAAGTATGGGGAAGAATGTACGGTTCAAGCGAATCAGTTAGAGACATTTCGGAATCATTGAGAAAGATAAGTAAAATTATGATGTCCACACCGGCATTGGCCCTTGATACTGCCCTTGACCAAAGTGGCGTCAGGGTGTCCCCGGATATAGTCGAGGATGTCCTTAAGCGATATGAGAATGCAGGTATGTTGGCTTATAGATTCTTTGAATGGGCTGGGAAGCAAAGAAATTACTCGCACAGTGTTAGGGCTTACCATATCATGATTGAGTCTTTGGCCAAGATCAGGCAGTATCAAATTGTGTGGGATGTTGTGAATGCCATGAGGAACAAGAGCATGTTGAATGTCGAGACATTTTGCATCATTATGCGAAAGTACGCTAGGGCCCAGAAGGTGGAAGAGGCAATATATACATTTAATGTCATGGAAAAGTATGACATGCCCCCGAATCTAGCTGCATTTAACGGCCTTTTAAGTGCTTTGTGTAAGGCCAAGAATGTGAGGAAGGCTCAAGAGATCTTTGATAGTATGAAACAGCAATATGTTCCAGACTCAAAGACGTACAGTATATTGCTAGAAGGATGGGGGAAGGCTCCAAATCTGCCCAAGGCAAGAGAGACCTTCCGTGAAATGGTCAGTGCAGGCTGCGACCCTGATATAGTGACATATGGAATCATGGTTGACATACTTTGCAAAGCCGGGAGAGTTGATGAGGCTGTTGGAATTGTTAAGGAAATGGATTCTACTGCATGTCGGCCAACATCTTTCATTTATAGTGTTCTTGTACATACCTACGGGATAGAAAATCGGATTGAAGATGCTGTAGAGACATTCCTAGAACTGGAAAGGAATGGAATTGAGGCTGACGTGGTAGCATACAATTCCCTGATTAGCGCCTTTTGCAAAGTTAACAAATACAAAAATGTGAAAAGAGTCTTGAGTGAGATGGAGAGCAAGCAAGTTAACCCCAACTCAAGGACCTGCAATATCATATTAACAAATTTGATTAATAATGGGGAGACTGATGAAGCTTACAGCTTCTTTCGGAGACTGATCAAGGTCTGTGAGCCCGATGCAGATACATATACAATGATGATAAAGATGTTCTGCCAGAGGGATGAGCTGGAGATGGCTCTTAAGGTGTGGAAGTATATGAACTCAAAGCGATTCATACCAAGCATGCACACTTACTCAGCGCTCATAAATGGCTTATGCGAGAAGGGTAATTCACCAAGGGCTTGCATCTTATTGGAAGAGATGATGGAAAAAGGGATCCGTCCATCACGTATGACTTTTGGGAGAGTAAGGCAATTGCTCATAAAGGAAGGAAGAGAGGATGTGGTGACATTTCTTCAAGAGAAAATGAACCTTTTGGTTAAAGAGCCATTATGCGATTGAAGCTATGCATAATGACTAAGGAGCTTTCTGCTAGGAGGACCCTGATATTGTTGGATCAGGCATGAGGACATATTCAGTTCGACAGCGGTGCTCTGGTTGGTTAAGATGTCGGGCTGTTGCTGCAGGTGATATTTTCTTCTTTGTTCATAAATCATAGTTTAACAGTACTCAATCCTATGATGTTTGCTCTGGTGTCAGTAATATGAAGCTTTAATTTCTGATGCTAGTCTTTTCTTTCCAAGTTTTGTGTATTCTTTCGTAAGTATACAATCCATTAATGAATTTTATGTGGCTAGCAATGAAAGCTTTTCCATTTGTTAGGCAGCCAACATTATAGACAGGATGAGCAAATGAGAAAACGAATATAGAAGTTTTAGCGATAGCAAAATATTGTATGACTTAAGACATGATGATGACTGTTGATGTATCTGTGGAGTCTGGGCTTATTTCAGAGGATGTAACTATTGTTGTATCTCTCTCTCTCTCTCTCTCTCTCGGTAATTTGGGAACAAAGAACAGAGTGAAACTTGTTTTTAAAGCCATTTCTAGCAAAATTTATGGTTAATGAGATGTTGAAGGAAAGCAAGTTAAAGAGGACTCTGGCAATATCTCTCTCTTTCTCAATGCCATGCATTTCTAAGCCAATTGAGTTTACAAAGGATTTGATGGAGACATAGGAATCTCTGGAATATGAATATTTTTGGCAAAGAGCATCTAATGTGGAACAGGATGACACTAGCTCTCTCATGGAGGACTTCTCTTCTTTATTTCGCTATACGGTGAAGGGCATCTGTTGATGTCTGCCATGCCTGATACCTTGGCAATGCTTACTGGAGGAATTATTATAATTGGTGACATGTGATCCACAATTGGACCATCTAATGTTTCATCTGGCGTTTCTTTTTATTCGCAGGTTCTGCGATCTGTATACAGCTATATGTCTTCAATTCTTTCCATGGTCTGCTATTTGACTGCCTTAGAGAAAGGGAAGTTGACTGATAAAGTAGAAAGGGTGCTGATTTTGAATGAAAGGTGCAGTTCGATGTTGCTTCATTTCCTTGAAGATCTATTTTCAGATGCATGGTAACATCTAGTCGAGTTTATCATGCACTATGGGGGGGTAAGAAGCTGCGGGAGAATCGTGTAAGATGTCTGAATCACGAACAAGCACATGGCTTGAGGAAGCAACAGGTATTATTTATAACTTGTCATAATGGAGCTCTATTCAGAGTATAGCCTTTAGTTCTGACACCAATATCCATATTATTATGCTGCTCCAGGTGAACCCGTGATTGTCTTTTTTACGAATGGCATAGTTCCGAAGCATCATTTTTTTTTTTTGGGGTGGGGGGGGGGGGGGGGGTGGGGGAGGTGGTGGGGCAAAGTAAGCCAAACCGGATTGTGAGAGGTAAAGAATAAGAGATGCCTCTTGGGATAATAGGATAACCTCCAGCATTCTGATTGCCATTATGTTTGTCTCTGTGATGTGGTGTTCAATGACATAACGCCACTAAAAGTTGAGCCATTAGAGTGAGAGATCTAAGACCTTATGGACGTGCTTAGTTTGTCCTTACTCGATAACTTCACTTCGTAATGTGTTTTGACCAGCGAAGAATAATACCCAACCAATATGCATAGGAAAGGTTCTAATCTAATCTGATAAGGAAAATTAGCTATCTTAATCAAATGAGAAAACTATTCATTCTGGAAAATAAGAAAGTATCAAACATTGTTGGAAAATAAGGAAATATCAAACATTGTTCCTTTCTTAATAAAATCACTGAGAATATTCTCTATCGGCAAGAGGCCTGGTTTAGCTTTTCAATACCATGATGGGAGAGTCCAGACATGATGAGAGTGCTCAAGTTCCTTCAATATGTAATTTAATTCGACAAGGCACTTCATCGCACCATTCGCCAATGCCTGTCCTTTTTGGTTTTTGTTATTTTTGCTGATATGTTTATTCTCCTCTTTCTGGCTGATTTTCTGAGAGAAGAAATTGCCTGTCGTCCATCTTTCCGAAGCCTTTTAGGACACTGGTCATGATATGTGAGAGATAAGGAAAAGAAAAGAAACCCTGTATTCTTCAGATCCTTGATTGAATAGACACGGACAATCAATGAGCAAAAATTCTGCATCTTGGCACCGTAAATATCTGCCCTCCACATTCTTTCATCCTAAAAAGGCCGAGAACTGCGGCAAGAACCACGAGAAAAGAGAAGAAGAAGGCTAATGGAGGTCACAATATCAAGCACTGGGAATTTTGGGGATCATTACGAGATTAGAGTTGGAAAGAAGATTTTCTTTACGACGGCAATCATGAGAGACCAAGATTACAAGCTTAGTGAACCTGTTGTTAGAGGATGGATCAGAGGCATCCAGAGAACATATGGTGGGTCTCTCGGCCAGTCGCAACATCTGCTATGCAAACGGGTAACCTGGAGAAAAAGGGCGAGTGATTTTGCAATGCACGAAGCATTGTGAATATTCACTGTACTAAAGATCTGGCAAATCGGTCTATGCTTAACATCATCACGGGAAGTATTATTTTTTTTTTTTTGGCAAACCATTGTGTGGAATAAAGAGGAATATAAATTACATCGTATGGAAATTGAAAATCTGGGACTTTACATGCCAGATCAAAAGACCAGTAACCGAATTAGGACAGTAGATTGAAGTCTGCAGAACTCTATGATGTTTGACAACGTTCCGCCGTTATTCAATCTTGCATGGAGTCATCCAAACTTTCAAAAGATGGCAGTAAAATTATAAACATCAGTTTCAATTTTCTACCCAAGTTCTCTCTCGAAACTGCTAAACAAGGTTTAGGAAAACATGGACGACCTTGAGCACAAAGCGGTGCTCAGAGATTCTTTTCAGAGAGTAGTTTGGAAATGGCTTGCTTAAAGTTGAGTCATTGTTCTATTGAGCAAGCTCATGTGCACAACCCTGCATGGAACCTATCCAACCGATAGAGCCACTCGACAAGGATTGACTTGAATCAATATTCAAGTCAGGAAAACAACTTAAAATCTTGTGTTGCATTCCTATTTTCCTCTATGTCTTGTGTTTCTTTATAGTATCGCAATAATAAATGGAGGTCACATTTATCCCCATCTTGGTACAGGTTGAAACAAAGAAAATAGCCCTCATCGGCTACTACAGCTATGTGTTGGCAACTATTGTCTTCTCTTCGGGCTATTCACCTATGGAGGACCAGTCTCAAAGGTCCTAAAGACTTCCCCTGTGGAGGCAGAAGAATCGTGGGGCCTGGATCGACAAAACGGCAGAGAAGCTCGAGAGAGACTAGGGAGAGTGGAGCTAAGGAAATGGGGAATGGAGTATGGGGCTGTGAGGGAAATGATCTCAGGAAGTGCAATTTGCAAGCAGTGGCGAGAGCTGTATTAGAAGGGGGAGTGGAAGTCGTGAGACCTTCGAAGATGGCGTGGTTCAAGCACGATGTCAGTTGTGAGTACTCAGATGACTTGATCAACTACACGAGCACTGAAGCCTTTACAGCGCAGAGGATCGGCACGTAGCTGTTAGGGAACAGGAAATAGTTCAATCAATCAATCTCATATCCGTTACTGTTCACATATGGGGACCTTGGTTGTTTTGGTGCTCATCTGGAAATATGTTACTTTGATCCAAGGCTATAAACGCCCTGTCTAAAGGGCTTTTAATCTTGTGTGGTTAACCTGAACTTCTATTTTCATATTGTCAATGAAATTAAGTATGAGCAAGATATCATCATGACTCGCGCAATTTGAAAGTTGAAACATTAATTAGTTGTCAAATAAAGTCAGTAAGACGAAGAGACAGAATTGATCTACCGACACCCATGTAAGCCTAACGTATGAAATGAAACCAAAGTTCGAATGACAAATTCAAATTCCACCATAATTTTTGTGTTTAATCATTCTTTTTCTTTCTCTTTTTTGGGTTGGTGGCAATGAACTAGTCCTTTGAAATAAAAGAAGGAGATAAAAAGTTAAGCACCTTTCATTGGCTCCTAAGAAATTCGATATTAAACTATCCTATCTTTTAGATTGCACAAATGTCACGGCGGTGACCAAATTGGCCCCATGTGTCATGATCAATTATGCCTAGTGTAACATTATAAATCTAAGTCATCATGACCTCGATTGGTAGTGCTGATTAGGTGAAAGAATCAGTGTGCATCCCTTAGTTGTTGGAGATTCTTCTTCGAACCCACCAATTTTCCCCCAAGAAAGTAAATAATCACAAAAGGAAGACAAACCCAACTCTCTTTTGTCGTCTCTTGTTAGGATTAGTCTTCTGAGTCGACAAGCAACTTCTCCTAATTCGTTCTTTTAGGCTTAGTGGGATTTCAAGTTCATGTCTCAAGAGCCTCTAAACTACCAGAGCCGCCCCAATTTTCTCACGGGCTTTGACTTTAGAAGAAAAGGATTCACCAGAAGATACAGAGAATCCAAAAAGTATTCATATCTTAAGTACTATGTTCCGATGATTTTCTCGGAGATTCCGCCCACCACTGGCCGCCGAAAGTCTCCGGCCGCCGCCGCCGCCGCCTAAGCCCCACTGCCACCTTTTAGCTTTGCCACGTCAAAGCGTGCCAGTGGAATGAATTTTTTTACTCACTTGATAAACAGAAGAATCTCAAATCATGTGCTCATTAAAAGAAGAAGCAGCTTATTTCTTTGCTGCTACCGATTAAGTATGCTGTGAAAGTTGCACGCATTTTTTGTATTTATAAAGATGACTATGTTTCCGAGAGTCGTGTCTAAAGCCTTACTCCTCAAAGTCTTTGTTTTTAGCGCAATTTTAGTCTCGACATCGATTTACATCGTGCTACAAAACACGATCCTTACACGTACGGGAGTTACACACAACATATATGCATGACTATTCTCAAAGTGAGTTCGAAAGTGACCCACGAATCCATTATGAACTCAGAACTATTGCTTGACTGAGTATTGGAATCACATACAATGAAAATGACAAACTTTGAGGATAACTGATGTTGATTCCTAGATATACATCATAAGATATGCCAATTTGAAGCGACAATTTTTAAGAATATGAGCTCAAAGTTATATTTTTCACGAACTTTATCTGGATGACTACTACTGATTTACCAATGCAATAGTGTCCGAACTACGCATTCATTCTAATTGATAGGTCCCCAAATTTTTCAACAATTTATTGCTCACTCAATCAAAAATAATTGTTAGAGTCCAAACAAACAATGTAACTTGGATTTTTTTCCTTATTCGGTACCAGTGAATAGAGAATGCGCAATAAATGCATATGATATTAATACAATAAAGTAAAATTGTTAACAGTAACAATAGTGACAATAAAAGTGACATTATGACTGAGATTCATTGGGTAGCATATCAACTAAAAGTTTGGAAGCTGTCTACCATCTACTTTTGCTTCTAGTTTTTGATTTCTAATAGGCGCGACACAATACTTCTCATTGATTCGTGATCTCAAAATATATTAGGCTTGCTTCAATCATTATCCCAATTGAAAATAGACAAGGCGTAAATATACCCAATCTTCCATCGAGAGAGTGTGCTAGAAAATATTTTTTTTGGGTAAAGAAGTGTGCTAGAAAATATTTGATCCATTGATTTTACATGATTTCACTTCCTTGCGTTCTCCCCAACTCCACATTGGAAACTCTCGTTGAAAAGGAGAAACAAAAAAAGAAGAAAAAAAAGAAGAGAAAGTCTCGCACTTGTGCTCTTCTCACTACAAACTTCTATGTCCATCCGGTGGTTTGACTTTGCTCGATTGATACTCCACAATCACAAAAAAGGTATCTGAGGATACAATCATTATTATGAACATGAACCGCCAACGAAAGAAGACACACCCCCACCAGGAAATTGTACTTTATGGGTTTGGCCTTGATCCCCACACCATCGGTTGTGTCGACCCAGCAACACGAGCCACCCCTTTTGTGTTCTCTTCTCTTGGCTTCCATCGAAATGCCATGAAGAAAAGGTAGTATCCTAGATTATTGTGGAGTGCATCATGAAATGTGTTTCACGGAAGTGGGCAACATTCGATGGCTCCCATGAAGATTGGACATTGAAGGGTTCTGTCATACACATGTCTGCAAGTGTAAAAGTAGATCCTCTGCTACTGCCATAAGTAGCTCTCTATCAGCAAGAATTTGGAACAGCTGTTTTATTTTGTCTTGTTCTTTAGACAAGAAAGGTAGCTGAGATAGCTGATGAGTCCATCAGAAAATACCTCCTTCTAGTCACGAGACTTGTTAGTTGGTTTCGATTTTTATTAGAAAACCATTCAATCAATTCTAAACATATTATATAAATAAAAATTTAGTTATAAATTTTTCAATTTTACTAATGTAATCATTAATTTCGAGCAATTTTCTTTAGAAATAGCTGAGCCGGCAATGAGCACATCGCCATGTTAACAATTTTCGACAAAATTTGACAGGAATGATAAAATTGAAATTTCCTGATTTGAGACTATATTAACAAAATTAAAAAGCTTAGCAATAAACTGATATGTACAACAAAATTTAAGACTTGATTGGTTTCACCAATTTTTACAAAAGCAAATGAAATTTCACGCATGACTAGAGGCTACAAAACTATTGTGGGATAATCACAAATTTCCTGCACATTTGCCGGTCTTTTCCTTCATGCAAGTTCAGAAACAAAAGGGTGAAACTGGGGAGAGATGACCAAAAAAAAATTCACATTAGTTTGCTCGTGAGGTCTGATCAGGCCAAGTTCATTCCATATCGAATTTGCAGACTATCGAGATCATGAGAAATTAATTTGAATCTTGCCCTGTGTCAAGAGGCTTTCGACATTTTCGTGATAATGCGCTCGGATTAGCCTCTTGTTGTTTCATTCAACAGTCATCATATGCTTCTCGTCGTAGAACAAGAGCTCGACTAAAATGGTCGTGGCTCTAGCCGCAGGAGTCTTGAGCCAAGTAATTCTTAGGCCTAGATGTTTTTCCGTGGCTTCTTTTTTCCTTCTCTGTCTGTCCTAAGAGCGGCTGCTTTCTGAAAGATGCAGAGTTCAGAAAGAGGAAGTATCTACAAACTGCATGGATCTGCAGATCGGAAAAGAAAATATGAAGGATTTTTATTTTGCAAACCCACTTGCGTATAGCCCCCAAAATCAAACTATATGAGCCCGACAAGGCCTTGAAGTTCCTTTTTCATGAAGCTTTCAATTGGCATTGACAAATAATACAAGAGTTGCATTTTTATGATGGTGGCCACAATATGCAGAGACTAACATGACCCTTCCCGTTCCCTAAGTACATTATACAGTGACAATGAAACCTGAACCTAGAAATTATTACACAGCAAATTCCCCGAACATAATTAACCTTGTTATGAACATGATCGCCGAAACAATCTCTCGCCTTTTCTCAGTCCTTTCGGTACTTGCGACATGCCCGTTGGTAGCATGGTTTTTACTAGTCTGAACTGAATGGCTTGTAGGACTTGAGATCGAGAATGACACCGGCGACAGAGCCAGCGGCGGCAGCAATGGTGATGATCAGGCAAGCCATGCTTAGAATCTGAAGGCAAACCCACTTGGTGCTCCACTTGGGTATTTTCTTCTGCTTAATGTACATCTCGACCGGGAAATAGACCGTGAGGGGCCAAAAACCCAGTGCACCGAGCAGCCCAACGATGTCGTTGAAGAATGGAAGGAGCATGGAGATCACGGTGGTCGTGATCACGAAGCCTGTCCTCCAGACGAGCCGGAAGAGGTTGAGCTTGTAAGAACTGAGACCAAATGTTGGGATTTCTATCTCCCTCATGATGAACTGGCTGTTGGGGAATTTCTGGATCGCGGCCTTCTCGACGAAGGCGAATAGGGGTTGGCAATAGACTTGGTACGCGCCAACGAGATGGATCACTATTGCAGCGTTGGCGATGTCGACCATCCAGTATGGGTTGTAGAATCCAAACCCGGTGAGGAGGTTTCCAGGTGCCATGTCACCGAAGGCGGCATAGCCCATGCACCCGCAGAGCATGTAGAAAAGGGTCGTGACTGCTATGCTGACTAGACTCGCCTTCTTCATCGTCTTTGATTCAGATGGAGGGGACCGGATGGTGTCCTGAAACACATACAAGCTTATCAAGTGTCAATTTCATTACAATTACTAACCATCACTAGTACTTTCTTGTGTCATGCATTTGAGAGGAATTTAAATTATTCACCTGAATTTCAATGAGGATGAGGGAGTATGAATAAGCGAAGGCAATGTCACCGAGAGCCTGGAAGCTTCTCCATAGCTTCTGTGTGGAGGTCACGGTGCCGATGCTGATTCCAGTGAGACTTCCCATGACTTTCCCCGTCTCTGAAGAGTAAACAATTCAGATCAGAGCACTTGAATCAGAAGGTCGTCCTTCTATCAGGTTCTATCACCAATGGGATGGTTTAGAAAGACAAATAGAGCAGTTTAGCAAAAAAATAATTCAAGTACCTGCAACTTTGGCAATACCAAGGCCAAGTCCAATGGTGGAGTACGTAAAGGACATCACAGCGGCGACAATGGACAGCCACCACAGCTGATCGAAATCTGGGATCTGAGAGAAAATGATTTCAACGATGCCGAATGCAATCATGTAAGGAGTGCTGTTCACATGGCACGGGTTCTTCTCGCCTTTCTTGTGGAAGCAATTGGACCTTTTGATAGCCCTGCAATGATCACAAAAGCCAAAAAAATCAATCAAACTCACATAAATTTTGACACTGGCAAAGTTATCACGGGAATATTCGCTGAAAATTTACTCACATCATGCTAATGGAAGATGCAATGGTGTAACCAATGGCAACCCCAAAGAGGTTCACGTACTGAACCAGCCCGCAAAGCTTGACTTTGAACCCACCTGGAGAATCGAATCAAAGAGGAGATTTCAGCACCCAACACAACATGACTGGACGTGACTCAGATATTAGCATGGGAATATGAACGTGAACACGAATACAAATGTGACATACCAAGGTTGGCATTGACGGCCTCCATGTAGGTGTAGTTGCGCTTGCCAGCAATAGGATTGCCGGAGCGGTAACAGGCGGCAAGGAGGGTGGAGGTGTAGTAAGTGACCAGGGCGAATAGGAGCATGACGGCAGGGCCAGCAACCCAGCCGAGCTGCGCAGTGGCCCAAGCCAGGGACAGGACTCCAGACCCGATCACTGCTGTGATTATGTGAGCACTCGCTGTCCAAACCGTTCCTGCATTCGTTCAACACAAGCCCAACATAAGTAACATTGTCATTAAACATTCTAAATTCTCTTTTATCATTTAGTCCCTTAAAAGGGAAAAGAGGAGTATTACTGCCTCCATTAATTAGGACAAATAAAAGTCGTAGCTTCACCCACGGTCCTAAAATCACGACTCATATCGATAACAAATTTAGCTAGGCTACTTGCGAGATAAATATTTTTTTTCCGTCGATCGTGTTTCATTAAGAAAAAAAAAAAGTTCCCGTTTTTCCTTGAGGAGTTTCTGAAAATTTGTGGTTCTTTTCCCTGTATTGTGACGGCATTGCCACGAAAGTAGTGTTCCCGAAAGGCAGGCGTTTCTCTGGGGTAGTTCCTCCTGGCCTTTCCTCATGAGTCGTGAGATGCCGTGGTAATTTACATCTCAGGAAATCGTTTCCTTTTTCGTTTCGGTCGCAAGAGTTTCGTTTCTCGAAAACAAGAAACAAAGAAAAGAGACAAGGACCTGTGCGTTTGAGACGACCGTCGTCGTCGAAGCATTTGGAGCCACCTTGTGTTGGGACATCAATGGAGACATCGAAGACCTGGTTGTTGGGATGCTGGCTCTTCACGGCAGAGTTCACGCCCATCTTTGAAATGAGACCGAAGCTTATACTAGAAGAGCGTAAAGGATGTTTCTTCTATCTCCTCCCCGGAGCTGACTCGAAGATTTGGAAAGGCTTCAATCTTTATGCGCCGAAACAAACTGGGTACTCTTCCTTCCGCTTCAACTCTCAAATGGGGTGTTGCGTTGCTGAGTGAGAAAGAAGCTGGGAGAGAGAGAGAGAGAGAGAGATGGATATGGGAAACTGAGAAGAATGAAGGAGAGAGGGTCTTGCGCCAAGAGTCGCCAAGAGAAGAATGAATCGAGGGATGCAAGGAGGAATGAAGGATGGCCGGTATATATAGACGAGATGCCGAGGAGAGAGAGAGAGAGAGAGAGAGAGAGAGAGAGAGAGAAATGTTAAGAAGAGGACAAGACTGAGGAGTGAGGACTGCACACGACACCGTGGAATTGGTCAAACATGCGGCATCAATTTCAGTATCCGAAGGTTATTGTTTGCATCCATCCGCTAAATGCCCATTTTGTTATTAGTAATTACGTAAGGACCAAAAGGAAAAGGTATACATCATTAGAGGGGTAATTAGATCTGCCACACCGAGACTTAATGTTTAATAATGTTGATTATAATGATAAATTATCATAAGCTCCTATTGAGGTATAAGTTAGTGGGGAAATTACTAAAAAAATCCCTAAATCTATTGTGTTTATGTCACTTCAGTCATAAACATTTTAATTATAATCAATTGAGTCCTAAACTTTCTGATTATTTGCCATTGTAGTCCAATAATGATAATTTGCCAATTTAATTCTAGACTTTTTTTTATAATTTTGATTATCCATTCCTTCCAGCAGATTTTGGCATGAAATTATCAATGTATTGAGCCAACTAATTTTGGTTGTCCTACATATTTTGGCACATACTAACATTGACGATTTTTGTATTTTTTGTAACAAAATCTGATTTTTTTTTCTTTTTTCCTCATTTCCCTTTTCCAATCACTAGCCTCGTCTACGGCTGAGTTGCTGACCATCGACAAGGGCAAGGACAAGGACAATTGGGTGAGATGCCCTCACTAGCCATAAGGGAGGCCCCTCACTTGACATGGCAAGAGGTGACCTTGCTTAGCCCTTACTAGAGGTCGAGGAGCGCTGGCCTCACCTATTGCTAAGGAGGGTGTCCAACCCTTACCCTCGCTGGCAATTGATGACCTCTAGCAGTCATCTCTAAAGTCAGCAATTGGTAGAGGGAAATAAGGAATAAAAAATCAGGCAAAAGCATAAATTATTGACTAGACATCAATGATTTGCAGACAAAATTACTCAAAATTGACTAAATTAACATATCACTAAAAAGTTTAAAATTAAATTGACAAAATATCAAAATATTAAGGAATATAATTCATACAATTGAAAATTTTATAATTAATTGACATAAATCCGATAAGTTTAGGACTGAATTGGTCAAATTGAAAGGTCTATAACTAAATTCGTACGAGTGCAATAGGTTTAGGAATTTTTTGGTGAAATTTCCTACTAAGTTAGCTTGTTATCGATGTCCTCAGCCTTTTAACACGTTTAATTGCAGTAATGATTATGTTATTGCAATACAATTGCAGATTTGTTGCTTATTGCAGTTCTTGCTTATAGTAATAGACATTGCTTTGTAATTTTTTTTTATAGCTTCAATTGTAATAATTGTCACATGACCTGATACATTACAATCACTCAGTCAAAACTGTTATTGTCTTTTCCTCTCTTGGACTTTATACTATATTGATGTTAGATAATATTCATTCTATATACTATAATAGTATAAATGACTTAATAATAAAAAAATCACTTTGATACTATTCTTGTATACAATTGTGGTTTATACTTATACCATATCGAATAATTTCTAATAATATATATAATGATATGATAAAATTAAATAATACTAGACTATGCTTCTGATAGTCATATATTTTTACAATGCAATCTTCAGAATTCTTTTCAAATGAATATTAGCACATGATTATCTCTAATTTTATATGCAAATATATGTCTTCCACGATATAATAAACAACATAATGGTCAACTATCTCAACTACTATTGTTTATAATTATATGAAGTTTGCAATTTCATATGTATCGCATGGTTTAATATTGACATTAAATTTTATTAGTAATAATATGATTATACATAATAACATAATCAGTTGCACATCCATCCATGCCGAATTGATCTAGGCACATATGATAGTCAGGCGATTGGGAAAACATATACAAAAGTTTGTTCTCCGGTTCTAGTTTAGGCTGCAAAGTGATAAATCTTTGCACAAAATATGGTTTTCGAAGATGGATCGGGCGGTGCACCTGCGTGTAAGGCGTGCAACCTGAAGAGTGGAGCGTGAAATGGATCGTGCTAGATCGACCTAAATGACGAGAAAGATAAATCGCTCGAAAAGTGAAAGCGTGAGGGCTGGAAAGTAAAGAAAGTTTAAAGGAACGGTCCAAGAATCAAATGAAATTAACTCGAGGAGCACGTAATGCAAAGGAAAACAGAGCATAAGCACTGGAACTGAAATTACTGCAACATAATTTTCGTTCGGATATCGAAAGGAAAGTAAACAGACACTTGATGCTCAAATCGAGACGAACACTACACCGGCATAAACAACGCACTTCCTTAATTGCAAGCTACGCTCCGAAACTAAAACTGAATTGGAAAAACAATGTTCCGAAAGGAAAAGCTTCGCCACGAAGATTTGGTAGGGTTTCCGGCAAGGTTTTGAGCAATGTGTTCTTCCTCCACGTAGGAACTCCTTACATTGAAATTAATCATATTTATCTGGCTATTTGAATAATTAGAGCTACATGTATTGATTAAGTTTACATTTTGTTGGATGTTTGCAAATTTGACTAATATGCCGAATCAGTGAATTAGAACTTCACATTGAATCAGTACTCCCGTGGGTAAAGACAGGTACAGCAAAAACTGTTTTTTTTTCACTTTAACGAGCTTTGCTGGATAGATATCATGCAATCTCGCTTTTCTGTACCCTAAAAATGTTATAACTATTTTATTCACCCAAACTTTCCTTAAAGTATACTTTTTGTTGGATGTTTACAAGAGATTTGACTGCTCTGCACAGCCGGTGAAATAGAACTTTACACTGAAACACTGCTCCTGAGCGTAGTAAAGATAGGTAAAGCAACCAACTTTTTTTCCCTTACTTTAACGAGCTTATTCCGCTGGATAATGATCTTCCAATCTTGCTTTCCTGTGCCATACAGTGTTATAACTATTTTATTCACCAAAACGTTCCTAATTTAAAGTATACTTTTTGTTGCATGTTTGCAACAAATTAAGTTGACTACTATGCAGAACCAGTGAAATAGAACTTCACATCGAAACGCTGCTCCTTTGTGTAAAGATAGGTACAACAATAACATTTTTTTCTTACTTTAACGGGTATATTCCGTTGGATAGATATTGCCCAATCTTGCTTTCCTACACCATAAAATGTCATAACTTTTTTATGCATTGAAATATTCCTAATTTGGTTTTGTTAAGTAAAATAAAATCGGTAAATTCTAGCAACTTCGCATACACATTACATGAAGATTATTAAACAGATAAATCCAATAACTGTATTTATCACCAGCACGTCAACAATGGATCGATCCATCCAAGGTAGGATTTCTCATCATCGAAAAAATTCGTGGGCCGTTGAAAAGAAGAGGAAGGAAGATAATTAAATCGTTGTGTTTTCAATCAAATAGGAAAAAAGAAAGAAAGGAACATGCATATTCTCTCTTGAAGCAAATCGAACTGGAAACGATATTCTAATCTACATCTTTAAAGGACCACCTTAGCCTTAAAAATCTCGGGGCATATTGCTTCTCGTCCATCCTTGTTGTTGAGGAGCGAATACGGTTCCCTTCATCATTAATCCCTCCCACGACCACGACCAATTGCCAGCTTATCATATTATAAAAATTTAGGCATAAAAATTATGACACCATGAACTCGCTTCGTGATTAGGTCGCTCACATTGAGAGGAAAATCATTGCCATTCGGGAGGTGGGCAGCGAGCCGCATCTCATTCTCTCTTCTTTATATCCTCCACGACCGAGGGGTGAGGAAAAGAGAGGTTATTAGGTAATACAAAAAGGCATTTGATTTGGTATTTTATGAGAGTGAGAGTGGGAGTGAGAGAAAGAGAATCTTTGTTCTTCATTTGTTTTACTTTCTTTCCAAAATAACTTTCTCTTTTAAAAAGGAGCCTAGATGTTTCTGTGACCTACTTTGTCGTATTTTGTAGCTCGATTAGCATGAACGGACAATGATGTGACGCTCCCAATGAACCTAATACTTGTGGACAAGGCAAAGTTCAAAAGCTAGTTATCCACCAAAACGTTGATGATATTAGATATCTCTCGGTATTATGCATATATCTTCTTGGATTGTGTATATCCCTAGTGGAAACAGCTCTTATATTATTTATCAAGACATAGAAATATACCAAATTCGTCAAATCTTATCTTCCACTTTATATTATTATCAAGTTGCTCCCGAAATAGGCAACCCTAGAGTACCGGGTGCACTTCACACGGTGGAGACAATTGCACATATGAGTAGAAAATTGAAATGAAGAGAACTTAAGTATTTCTCAGCATTACCGGAAGTTCATTAAGTCGGCAATAGTTAGGTGGAAATTTATCTTTTTTTTGTAGTTGGGTGGGATTTTCATTATGAAGTGGTAAAAGAACCAGCAGGCAGCCTGTGCTATAATAGAGATCCCACTAGGCTATAATAGAGATGTTTTCAAAAGACGATCCATTGATGTTAGTCTCAGTTCAAACCCTGCGCATTCCTCCTCTTTTCAAAGACGCAGAAGTTGTTCCGCGTTTATACCCAGGAAAAAGGTCGGTATCATGCTGCTCAGTGCTCACTTGCACTCAACACGGAGAGGGTGCCTTCGATGTCGCTGCCTCCACCGATTTAGTGGAAGAACGTAGCAGAAGAAGTAACGTTGTGAACTTTCACACGAATACTGGCCCAAAAAGAGAAGAAGCGAACTTTGACCACCCACTTGATGCAGAATCTTGAGGTGTTCATACATGTTTGAGGGAATGAGGACCACCATCCCAAGAGATTACTGCAATTAAGCATCATGAAAAAGAGATCGATTTATTGGACTGCATAGCTTAATCTTTGAAAACGTTTCAGCAGCTTCCTTGGATATACTTGATCATCGAATCACATAGTCGCTAGTAATCTGATCGTATTTTAATATTGTTGTGGGGTTTTTTGTTTTGTTTTTGCAGCTCATACAAGGGCATGAAGTGAACACGAGTTACAAGAAACGAACCAAATTGTCAAACTGACATTAACATCGGTTAGAGAAGTTCTGAAAAGTGTTTGAATTTTGCATTTTTTTAATGATGGAGATAACGATATTCCAGGAGTCCAACCTCTGATCATGGAACCCCCATTTGAAATATGCACTTGTCACGCTCTCGTTCCTCCGGTTGGTGTCCACTCTCTTTCAGAGAACGATTTTTGCCCCATGAATATGGATCTAGACAATCCCATAGAAGAGACACCTAGTGAAGAAAATTCATCACTATCGTGATTAAAAATAATATCTAATTTGATGATCCTCCATCATTAACGTCCAACTATGACTCTCCTTCTCTCTCTACTAGGCGTGGCAGAAAAATGATAAGAGGAATCCAATTATCTCCTATAATATCGTAAATTCAACTTATGTTGTGAGCGAATGTCTAATTAATCTTTGTCTTGAGTATTTGTTACCTCATGTTTAAGGCCTGTAATTTTCGACACAGCCCATATATATGATATGAAATCACATGCAATTATATAGGTTTGCATTTGGCATAGACATGATAAATCGTTATTTATGCAAGTTGTCCTGCTTAATCTATTCCGGTCATCAAGTCGATATGTTTAGATTCATGATGAATTACTTATTTCAACACGTCATAATTAGACATGTTTTAACACATTTAGTACACATATTCAATGATTTTTTGTTCTTAAAAGCTTAAAAAATAACATGTCAAAAAGAATAAAACATATTTTTAGGGATACAAAAATCATTAAATATAAAAAAAAATATTGATTGGATCGTTCATTTTAAATATATTGTGAAGTGAGATTCCTCATTTTATCTAAAAATGTGTTATACACATTGACATCCATTTTAAAACAGATTATCATCTTCTGTCATGTTGAGACCCGACATTTTAATTGTTCGTGTGGCTTGCTTTATTAAGCTTGTTCATATTGAGGAAGTTTGACGGGTTTGTCAAATGTGTCGTGTTCGGGCTAGACATATTCATGTCTTACTCCTATTATATGCAAGATTTAACGATCCTACATGATTAAATATTCTGTGATGGGTCTAAAATTCTCATGGATACTACTCAAATGGTACGCCTTTCCAATCTTTTTTTTGTTGTTGCTTTTAATAGAAAAAGAACTACGACTCTCTGTCGAAGAGAGAAAAAAAAATGAGGTTCTTCCTGCAGAAACAAGGCGCCACACCTCCCCCAATGGCCTCTTTTTCTCAATTTTGCAATTTGTATCACACAATCATATATTTGTACGACAAATAATGTCATCTGTATCAATCATGTGAATCTAGCTCATTACTTGTTAACTAAATTTTTACTTAGCATATGCGAGAACTCATTCACATCAATTATGAGTTGGTTCTATATTATAATATCATGTCAAATTCAACTTTTCCTATGAATTTTTCTCATCTCCCTATCTTTGTGGTGTCATCTCAATCCAAAATTAACGTCAGAAAATAATTCTCCAATATAATTTTCAGAACTTCTATTTTTATCTCAAACGGTAAATGTCGGGTCCATGAAAGAAAAGGCTCGTGTTTTCACATACATTCACAACCTTCGAAAATGCGTTGATTGCACCATCAACAAGTCAACACGAGGCTCACTGTTGGGATCCTTTTGTTTCTTTAGGGGATGTTTTCGATGTTTATGCTCTCCATTAACATTTTGTAGCACTGGGCTAGCCATCGCGGAGGCCAAGTTTGAATAACTCCCTTATAAACTTCATCTGATCAGAAGTACAATGTTCATATATGTCAACTCCTAGCAATTCGTTCACAGCCATTAGAGTGCATTCATATATTTCCGCGAGAAAAATATTTCGAAAGCAAATAAAACCAACAAATTGCTCGCAGCCCATCGGTCCCTTTTGAAGCAAAAGTTGCTTTTTTATCTTTTGGACGTGGGGGTTGATACATGCTACGTCCTTATCTGAGCACGACATATATGCTCCCTGTTCGATGAAGAAACAAATAAGAGGAACGGAACCATTTTAAATGCTTCATTCGGATAGCTTGTCGAAGAAAATTGACAAAAGATATATATGTCCTTAGAAAGCTATTCCCTCCAATTGCTCGAAGATGAGGGGGGAAAAAGATGCGATCAAACGGAAGAGGAATAAGGAAAGACGGATGAGAAAGCGTCTGCAAAATGCTCCTTTTGGACTCATCCTCTTCCTCTGGAATTTTTCTCAAGACCCATCACGCAATGATCTTTGCGGCGATGGAGAACGGGAACAAAAAAAAAGCTTAGCTACACCCTATATATGTGAGCCAAATTCATATGCACTGTCGGATGAGTAGGACGTCATGTGAGAACCGCATATCTGACGGGTGGGTATGAGTCACACTCACATGATCATGGTGTATCTAATATTTGTTCGGGAGAGAGTGGCTATAAAGAATGGGAATTTTGGTTGAGAGAGTAAAAATATGGATTCGCCTCGAGGTTGTACCAGAGCAATTCTGATTCCATGGCATTAGATTCATTGACAGGAGTTAAAACAAAGATAAGACATCACCTTGCTTGTTATGCTCAGCGGTAGATCTATGACCCGAGTATTTGTTCAGATCACGGGAAAAATCTACCTTATACTAGAGTGTGTTTACTTGCATAAGTAATTTGAGATCGGTATAGCCAAATTAATGTTTCAGCTTTTGACAAATTTACGTTGTGAACAACATGCTCCCATTATGCTCATTCCTTTGGCCAGAAGATTCTACTTCTCCGCTACGAAAAGTGATTTTTCTCCATGCCGGTAGATTTCTAAGTCGATTCGGAAAGTCTCAAGAAATTGTTGGTAAATAAAAGTTACTGCTGATCACCTGATCATCCAATAAACTTTTTTGGTTATTTACCAAGAGTTTTATGAAATAATTAAATTGGTAAATTTAAGGCGTTGCTTGAAAATGCAGATAAACTTATGAAAACAATAGAAAAATTGGAAACCGAACTAAGACCAAACAAAGTTCAGTAACTTAATTTAAAAAATGGTGACCTAATGCTAGGTGGTTATTCAATGGGAGAAAAATTGGCAACTTACGATAATTGGGGTTGATAATCTTTTAAAAGAGCTAGTAAATTAAAGGGACAGCTATCTAAGACAAATTGAAATTAGTAACTCGATAACAAAGTTGGTAATCAGGAATATACTTTTTTTTTTATGACCGAGGTGTCCGGGCCAGCTTGCGCGCACCTCAACTATTCCTCGGGGGAGACTAGCACAACAACTTACCGCCATGACCTCCCACTTAAATTACAGGCGCTTCCCTGGGGAATCGAACCCAAGACCTCGACGAAGTCCAAGTTCGCCCTAACCAGTTGGGCTACCCATGGGTAGGTGGAATATACTATTAGACGTTGGTAAGTAGTACAAAGCTGAGTTGACGACCAAAAGTAATTAGTAATTTAATCTGATAAAGTTAGTAAATCACTCTAATTTAGGTTGGTAATTTCATTTAAGAATACTAGTAAATTTTACTAAAATATTGATAAGTTACCAACATGTTACCTGTAAATAAGTCACTGGCAATTTTTTCAACCAACGTTTTTTTTTTTTTTACATTTACAGAAATGTATTCAAACATAGAAAAACTTTTTTTTTTGCACGGAACAATAGAATACTGCTGCTTCGGCTTTACAGTTCTCCATTAAAGACGATATAATGTATTGTAGCATCCCAAGCTATAACAAAGAATGGAGCCAAGTGCTTTTTGTGGATATAAACCCTAGCTACGTCTAAACCTGAAAACGACACACTGTGTATCCCGATATCAACCTATTGAACTCATTTGGTCAATGGAACAATGATATCCAGACCTAACTTGTGTACACATGGTCATCTGCGAATCATCTTCTGTGATTCAACTCCACCAAGTTAATTCCAAACCTAAAACCCTAGACGCATAGTTTCTCTACAGCATGACACCCCAAGTTGCGATATGTTTCATGATGGATTTGTGGAAAATAATTTTTTTTCCTTTTTGCAGAAAACAAACCAAAAAAAAAAAAAACCATTGGCTTGTTGGATTGTCTGGTAAGTGGTAACCTCTTTTCCTGGAATTTTTAATGTGTTCTTTGGTCTGCAAATTGAAGGTATGTGCGCCTGGAATGAGAACCGCTCATCCTGTCTTATAAGAGTTGCGCCAAAAAGGAATCGGCAACTTTTCTCTGAACCATGATGGTAGGCTATTTTCCAGATTTTTCATATATATATATATATATATATATTTGTAGATGTTTTCTGCACCCTTCAACTTGTTATAAAGCCATGACAGAGACAGTAGCTTTTTGTTAGGTATCGATTGTCCACCATTGTCTTTCTGCTGAAAACGATAACGAACATGAATTTGTACCCTGCACAGCTTATTCATTTCTATGATTAATACCTTTAGTTATGAATAGAAGATGATACAATGGTCGCATATATTCAGGGAAATAAACAGCAAGTAGCAAAGGAGAAAATTAAAAAGAATTTTCTAGTTCATCGCATAAGCGCGAGCTAATCCCATCCAACTCGGCTCCGAGCGGAGGGAGAGCCTTGCCGGTGAATTTCACAGAGCGATGCACACCAGTTAATTTGATCTATTCTGCGAAAATAACTCATTTATACTTCAAGAGGGTGAAAATAACTCATTTATAGTTCAAGAGGGTGAATGATAAGTAGAGGAGCGTCGCAATGCGTCAGGGACCAACATACTTTTAAAGATTCGAATCACTTTTAAAAAGCGTGACATGTTCGATGTTTAACATTCAAAGACATGAAAGGCCTAGAAAATCATAAAGAAAGCCAAGGGATCACAAGATGCTGTCAAAAGTTACGGCTTTATTCATTAGATTATCGAATTTCACTTCTTTTATAAGATCCATTCATTTTGTTGATAACAATAAAGTCTTTCGTCATAATTTTTCATTTAACTTCGAAGTTCAAGAGCGTTGCGAATTTGCTTTATATCCGCACAATCTTCGATTCATGCCTGAGCTTTTTTATAACTAGATTTTCATCATTTCCTCGCTCTTATTATTATTATTTTTTTGCCAAAAGATTTCATCTTTTTTAGCTCTTGACCTTTTTCCCCACGTTTTCGACCCAAAAAACAAAACAAAGAAAGGAGCTGTTTTCCCATGCTGGTTTCTATATCTGGAAACGGCGAGAACTGTCCGGTCGATACGTTAGGGAACACCAGGTTGGGTGCACCAGGTCGTGAAAACAACCAATGGTCGTTCGGGCCCCGCCAACCAAAAATCCAAGTCAAAGCTCTCCTCCCTCATTGAACGGTGGCGACGCGGTCAACGCTACAGGTGTTGACCCCACCCGTCCAGAAAATTACATGATGCGCCAGTCGACTTCTGTCTGTCCCTCGGTGCGTCTTTTTCGCCTCCATCGCATCGGGCAGATTGACCAAACCAAAGAGACATTCCCCACGTCTCAAACCCACAAAGAAGAAAAGACTAAAATTACATATATATATATATATATATATATAATCAAGATGATTTTTTAATCGAGGTGTCCCGATCAATTTGGGAGCACCTTATAATCTTGGCATCACTCCCTAAACTAATGCCCCGTGGCATCACTTGCTTATAAATTGCCAATCCATTCTATGGCTCATTAGTGCTGCATTAGGTATTTGCTCCTTGTGTATAATTTAGTAGGCTCGTAGGTTATAGGTAAAATGATTGTAAGTTCATCATTTTCTTTTAGTCAAGGCGGACGAATTATGTAGCACTTCATTTGTACAGACATTGGTGGAGCTCATCAAAGCCTCAGATTCTCCCCAATCGAAGAGGAATTGGCCAAGTTTGGTATCAATTCGGTTAACTTATAAAAGCTCGATTCGCGAAGGTTAGACAACCGATCTTATACGTTTGAATAGCCCCAAAAGTCTTTAGGGTATTGAGAGAAAACTTCAGGTATGCAAGCTCGATTCATGCGAAAATGTATAATTGAGACTAGTAATGTCTGCAAAAAAAAAAAGACCGATAATGCAGGGAAAGAAAATTAAAGGCGTGAATCAAAGAAGGAAAAAACCCATGTAGGCTCTCGAAAAAGAATGTGAGAAATTGAGCGTGCCGCTTTCTACCTCGATCGTAATTCGATTAAAAAGGTTGAACTTTTTGGAGAACAACGTATGTTATATTTATGTGTTAATAATAGCATTGATTAATCCTATTATCTTATCAGTAGATTGGTCAAAATGGGTCATAGATCTATTTGTTAATTTATATTTAATGGGTTGAATCATTATGTGGATTAACAATGCTTGGTAAATGGATTATAAATGAAATTAAAATAAACCCCCCCCAACCCCCCCCCCCCTCTCCAAAAAAATATATATGTGTTAAATGATTTCATAATTTACCCAAGCACGACTCACCTTTTGTAACTCCATCTTCACCTTTAAAGAAAATAATGGACTCCTCGGACTATTTTAAGTTTAGCAAAATCTAGGTGGACCCGTAAGATGACTTCACTTTACCCTTCTTATTTTTTTCGTCATTTTTTTTATTAATCTTAAGTTTCATATGTTAGTTATTAAAGTATATCTTTCCTTGGTTATTCTAGCATTGTTACTTTAATGTAATATTGTAATCTTAATTCTTAAGCATCCCATAATCGAAATAGCAATTTTATTCAAATGACATTTATGCATGAAGAAGTTAAAGTGGGTAATTTGGGTGGATATAAATTTTCATAGGTTAGATTAAATATTTTAATATTTAAGGAGATGTGTCGGGTTAGATTGGGTACGAGTCACTAAATTCATCTTGCATGTAAATGAATTAAATTGAAAGAAATCATTTTCGATCCGAGGTCACGTATTCATTTGACGGTCCTGGCCCTACTCATGGGAAATACAGCAAGCTGACCACGGTAACATTTTTCTTCTTCTTAAACGACTTGCCATTTCTGCAGGAAAAAGCAAAAAACCACTTGCGTCTCCAGAATTACAGTCGTCGCACGTGCGGATGTCGGCGGCAGGCGGACGCAATTCAAACTCGGCGTTGACTCACTCGGACAACCGGTGGTGGTGGGGTTCACTGTTGAACTCAGTCTCGCGTGTCGTGGACTTGAAGAGGCGTAACTCATGCTGTCTTTTGAAGTCTTTGTTTTCAGCCGCCGCGGAAATAATTCTCTTTTCTTTTCCGCCGGCTTTAAATGATCGAAGCATGTCATTGAAAAAGAAAAAGAATACAAAGATGCATACCCTTTAAGCCAAGTCGAAAAGTGTTGAAAAAATAAGCAATCGAACAATAAACTAAACATATGTGATTTTTTTATGTGGGATTTACCTTACGACCAGTACAAACAGAGCAATCAATGGATATTAAAACCGGATTTCAAGTTACTCAAAACACTTTCAATTTATCTCGCTCTGCAGGTTATAGTTGAGAGTGATAACTTATCACTTTGTGCCCTACGTGAGGGGGAATTGAGTAAAGCCCATGGACCATCCGGACTTGGATTGAAGATTGCAGATTTGGGTTAGGTCAACTTATAGGTACTAGGCTTGCCCATTGTCCCAAAGACGCTAAGTCAAGTTGTGGATGGGATTGTGAATGACCCATCGCAAGAAAATTCTTCCTTGTAAATGGCTTGCGAGCCCTCCGTAGGCTCTTTTGGATCTATTATGCTCAAATGTTGCACAAACTTTGCTTTAGTTTCGAGTGAAAGGAACTTTTATATATATAAAAAAAACACCTAATAACTCCCATGGCAGTCAAACTCCCCACAATTTTTCACAAACTAATCTCTCAATCTAAATGCTCTTCATCAAGAAGACCCGCGTCTCAAATAGAAAAGATTTGGATACCAATTAGGAATCTTTATTCAACTAAAAAACCTAGTTATGACTCAAACTCGCAACGTTTTTTCATTGGAAAATGCGTGCCAAGTTTATAGTATGATTACGTTTGCAGACAGACGCGTCTTCGTTTTCACAATGGACATCATCATGTGATATCTTAGCAAACGGTTGTTAAATGCTATTGGCAATTCGCTACTTTATATAGGTTTGACATTTTTCATTGATGTGATGATTTTAAGTCATGAACGGACCAGGGATCTTTTCGGCCCCCTGTTATTAGGCCCAACCCATAGCGAGACAATTAATGCACTAATTTTATTTAATCAGTTCCACTTTATACCCGCCACCATATGTATCTTATAATAATTATTACATATTATATACGATCGATCATGTATTTACAAATAATAATAGTTTTTTAAGAAAAATATAACTGACTACTTATTTATATTAAAGTTAACTAAAGATAAACAAGCTTTTATTTAAGCTCTATTCGTTTAAAAAAAAATGTAGCATTTTTGGAAGATTCTTTCGAAGAAGTCAATTTCTTGAAAAAATGACAATATTTTCAGGTGTTCATTTAAAACCCGAAAATCAACTAGAAAATATTTTTCCTTTGTTTGGTACATAAAATCTTTTCCTAGAGAAAATTATAACTAACAAATCTATTTTTTATTTTATTTTTATTTTCTCTCTCTTTTCTTTATTCTACATTGGCTAGCCATTGGCCACTCACAATGGCTAGCAATCGATGACTAGCTGCAAGCCTCGCCAAAACTCCGTGAGCTCTCGGCTCGCCGCTAAAGGCCGCAAACTCGCCAGTCCAAGGCAAGCCTCAAGCTCACCTATGGAGGCCACAAAGTTGTCGCCTAAGGTCGTAGCTCGCCGGCCCAGGCGAGGTTCTGACATGCTACTAGAGGCTATGATCTCATCAACCCTTAGTGAGTCTCAAACTTGCCTTCAGAGGCTACGAGCTTGCCGGCCTTGGGCGCAGTTAAGTCACGTAGCTAGAGGCTACGAAGAGTCTCGAGCTCACTAATAGAACCGCTAGCTTGAGGCTTGCCGCTAATGGTAGTAAGCTTGTTTTGGTGAAGCCTGACCCTCACCAACATTAGCAACGCTCGACTGACCTCGCGGGCCTTGGACGATGGTCGAGGTGAGGCTTGACCTTGCCTGTGGCTGGCAACAACCAAAGAAGAAGAAGAAGAAGAAAATCAAAATAAAAAATAAAAAACTCAATTTAAAAATAAAATAAAATGTGTTTAGTGAAAGATAGTACTTAATCTAAAGGTGAAGAAAGAATATAAAAACATTTTTTACTTTCTAAAAAACAGAAAACATTTCCCCCCTTTTAAAGGTTTTTTTTTCATTGGTAAAAAATATTTTCCTTAACTATTTTGTTTTCCGTGAAACTAGCGCCATAAAAATCTGGAAAAATGGGTTTTCTTGGAAGTTATTTTTCATGAAACGAATAAACGATTAATTTAATATGATTTTCTTTAGAGTCTTGAGATTAAGCCAAATAGAAGTAGTTGGGCTGAATTAGTTTCCACTTTGAATTTTGGAAGCTATATTGCTTATCGAATCGAACATATCCGTTGGTTCGACAAAGGATCGGAAATGATGACCAAGTTAGTCATATGTAAACCTATATACATCGGCTAACGTTAGAGATAAGAGAAGTTGTCCAATTATTTTTGAACTAATTATATGAATGTCAGTTTAATCTTAGACTTTTAAATTTAATCGATTTAGCGCGATCACATAGGACAGTCAGTCCGGACCGTCGCATCTGCGATTTTCCAGGGAAAATTAATTGAAAATTTTACGTAGAAATTTCACTCCAAGGTACAAGACTAAATCGGCAAAATCAGATAGTTTATGATTGGGTTGATATCAGTGCAATTGATTTAGAATTGATTGATCAATTCACACAATTACATAAGAATATAGAAGAATGAATGAATACGAGTTCTCACACTTACTCCAAGAACTTTTCTATATTTACTTACATGACTTTTAAGATCAGAGACTTAGAAGAAGAGCACAATGGAGTTACCACAACGATTATTCATGACGTACTTTTAAGTTTCTACTAGACTTGATATGATCATCAATCAAGTGGAAATCCTACTAACTATAGACCTTAATTTTGTCGAGGAGATAAAAAAATTCACAGGAAAAGCGTGATAGTCTGTCACTTTCAAAAGGAAAGACATAATTAAATCCCTCCCAATGATCGCCGTCGGAATTTCCTTTATGGGATGTTGCAGTGATGGGAGGTGGTGTCATGGTCCTCTCCTCATCCTCACTTTTCTCTCTTGGAGTTATAAACCCTAAATCTTTTTTCACACTGAAAGTAAAAAAAAGACATACAGATAATTATTTCTGAAAGATTTATAATGTTCAACTATGTAATATTATTAAAATTTTGAAAATATTTTTGTTTCTCTGATAATGATATGAAAGCTAGAACTTTTATAAAGTTAAAATTGCTCATCAAGAAGGAAAGATCAGAGCAAGACCATGAGGAAATTTTTCATCTTGTGCAGTCAGCAACTTTGGCCTGCCGAATAAAGCTTAAAGAAAGACCACGCTTTTCTTTTTTTTCTCACTTAACTGAGATACTAATTTCGATTGAATTCTCAAAATGGAATGTGCACCATATGATTAATGTGATAAATGTAAAGACTTTTCTAATAATTTCATCGAAGAAATCTCGAGCACATCAAAGATGAAAAACATCGGGAGTATCGAATGCTTTTCGCGACAACTTATGTAGGCCATGTTATTCCTAATTAAGTCGCTTTTGATTGACTAACATGGTCAGTAGGCAAGGGAAAAACGGCACAACGGGCACATACGGCTCGTGTTTAGCCATCGGGCGATACAGTCATAGTGAAACGCGTGCTTACATGGCATGCACGCCGCTTCCGCATCGGGCGCGTCCATCTCTTCCAAGCATATCGAGCAGGGCTCTGGTACATCACCTTCGCTCGAGCCCTTGTCAGGCTTAATCTTCTCGAGCGCGTTGATGGCTTCTTGAGTCGCTGGGATTGCCCCGAAGTCGGTGTTGTTCATCGACTCTTGTAGCGCCGCAGCCAATGCCAGCTCCTCGGTCCTCCATATCTCAATCTGGAAAAACATACAGATTGGTATTTTCGTGAGGTGAGAGTAGTTGTTACTCGCCAGCACTTGCCGTAGGAACAGGGCTACTCTATCAATGACGATGTCTAGGTTGGACCGCACCACCGTGAGGCGTTCACCGGTCTCATATGCCAAGAAACAAGAGCCCTCGCCGTACAACCTTCGCCTCATCCGCCAGAGATTTTCAAAAGTGCGCCGCATGTCGTCCCGCTCGAGCATGAAGGAGCAGGCTCTCGTGTACCGGTGGTAGAAATCGCTCCCCTCCACTCCGTCGGAGTCGCGCGGTAGCGTATCCGCATCCTCTCGTGGACAATGGGCATGGACATGTGTAATTCCTGCGCTGACTTCCATGGTGAATTGAGGGCTGGACAGCGAGGGAGAGAGGACCGCCTTTTCGGAGTGGCGAGCGGAGAACCTAACTGATGAAGAGCTTCGTCGTGAAAGCTCTCCTGGCTCGCGACAACGTTACTGGGAATCGACGAACTGCTATGGTGTTGTCGAAAGACGTGCACAAAGTTATGGTAGATGTACTTCCAAAGGTCGACTAGGTTTCTTACTTAATTTGCCTCTCCGAAGCCATCCCTAGTTAGGAAAGTATGAATCCCGGGAATTATCTGTTTTTGTTCCTCCTGAATATCTACTAACCTATGACCTTTTCGATGTTAAAAATTGTGACAAATCTACTCCTGACGATATCTTCTCGAGATTTGATGAGCATGGTTTGTACTTCAATCTCGACTCACTACGTAAAACTTGTTCATGTGTTCTCCGCATTTATAAGGATTCCAAATTAATTTGATTTTTTTTAAAAGAGAAAATTTATTTTTCGAGAAATTAACAAAAGAGATGAAAATTGCGATGCAGATCAGTAGTATTCATGGGAGTATGATCTTGTTGCACCGCATATTTAGTATCACTCGAGAATCCAATATAGTTAGTTCTTAAGTTATTTAGATCCAAAAAAGCCAATATATCATCAATGAATTCTCTCAAGATATCCTCATATTATTCTAAAAATCCAATTCGCGAATATAAAAGAATTATATTTTGAAAAGAATTTGACAAGCATGCCATGAAATTGGATACAGTCATTTTGACTGCATGTCTTGTCAATTGAAGACCAAATTTCTTCCACGAAGAGATGGACACCTATCTAAATATAGTTTACATGTAGTGAATTCAAATTCGAGATATAATTATTTAAATATTAGAGAAAAAAAACGGATCAATCTCTGCTTACTGGTTAAGTGAGCGCCGTTAATGAACATGAGAAGATTAGGCAGGTGAGTAATTAAGATTTGAAAACTTCATATCTTTTATCGAACTAACAAGGGTTTTGCATATCTTATCAAAGGAATGTGGGAGCAACTGCAAAAAAGAAAGTTGTATGTATATATTTTCTCGCATCGGTTCGATGTGTGATGGTATATGTCTTAGAATCTTAATTAAATACTATGATGAAAATTTGAAATTTAGCGATGTATTTGGGAGTCGTGACATTTGAAGTAAATACTACGTAAAAAAAAAAAAAGTTGTCCGTGATTTTGCAGTGTAGAGTCATCGCCTTGCTGGTCTCGGTCTGGATCAAAGATGTCATCTCCAAGAGGCTGGCTCGATTGAGCTTAATCTTGAGCAAGCTGAAGCTGGAGGAATGCTTGAATCGATCCTTTTGAGTTGATTTGTATGAATGCTCGATGTGGCGGCGAAGGAAAACCAGGCCACAAGAAGGCGTGGAACGAGGAAGAGAATTGACTAGGAGGACGAAGTTGGTTGCTGGCGGCGAGGGCGGGCAGCCAGGATGCAAAATTACCAAAAAACGCTTGAAAGGTCATCACAACGTTTCGATTGATACCCATGACAAATGGAAAACAAGTATTCATTAAAGTGTAGCATGGAAATGGAGAGATTTTCGGTGAATTTCTTGATAAACGGAGGGATTTCAGTGAATCGCACAAAATACCAAGATTTGGGATGCTATGTTGAATTTCAAATGGATTTACAGGATGGAATTTAAGTCTTGTGTGTTCAAATTTATATTGCCTTTAATCATATGTCGATTCGCAATTCTCTTTTCCGGGGGCCAACAAGGATAGAAACTAAACCCAGGAGCCCAGAAAATTCAGCTCATATAACCCTAATAAACCCAAGAGCCGGCAGGCCCATCCTTGAACCCAATAGCCCGAGTCTTTCAATTCATGTCAGTTTCATGGAAAAACTCATGAGACTAGCAGAACAAGGAAGCACATAGCAAGGACAGTTCTGACCGTAAATTGCAGAAAAATTTTGTTTCCACGAGGAGCGGTTTGCTCATGAACAACACCAGGATATGTATAGTGGCATTCCATGCTAGTTTTATTGGGACTATCTTTAAGCTTCTGCCAGTTAAGAATTGAAGATCCCGTGACTTGAGAGCTATATCGCCAATCTTCCGCTAGCTTATTCGGGAGATTCAGCAAAATCAGAACTCTTTGTCTAGACTTGCCTTCCAATAATACGCTAAAAGAACAGATGCCAAACCCGTAGGGGGTCTTCTTCCACTAGCAGGTAGCAAACATACACCGTTAATAGAACACCACTACATCATTCTCTCTTTTGTTTGGAGCTTGTTTAACACGACAAGCCAGGCAGTAGATGCAAATTTTGGGGCATCAGGACTGAACCAAATGAGCCTATGCCATTGAATTATGGTGCCCTGACGAGAATTGGTTTTTGATTTCTGCACCCAAGTCAAGTCGAAGCATGCCAGCAACTGCAGCTTGGATCTCAAGCAATTTATTTGATCATGGGGATAGTCATCTCCGTTCATTCCCCTCTATCACTGCGGCGACCTTTGCATCCTAACCGAGTGAAGCATAAAAGATTATTCTTAATGAGTATTCTTTTAAGAGATTGCCAGTTGCAATACCATGAGCGCAAGCAGATGTCTTGGCCATTTCCAACGATACATTTGACAAGACGGTCCATCTTCCTTCCAAGTTTCAACATATTTTTCCACAAGTAGCTTCATTTCTGTTTTGGCTCAATCTTCCAGGCATTACTGCCATTGGGTTGAGTTCCAAAGTCGGATGGGTCCCAAACCTTGTCCCCCTTCACAATTGGGGGAACATTATTCATTCCAAGAGATTTAGGCCCCATGCGCTTTATGGAAAGAGCCTTTCCCCAAGAAAGCAGAGCATTTGCTCTCTACAGCTTTTACAATCATGTTTGGAAGGGCAAAAAGTAGGCACCAGAAATTCACCAAGTTGCATAGCTTAGATTTGATCAATTGGAATCTGCCTGCATAGCTCAGATGCTCGGACGTGCACCAATCTATTCTTGAAGTAATTTCTTAATCGAAGGCTTGCATTCCTTATCAGATAATCTACCCAAGATCAAAGGCAGTCCAAGGTTTTTCACAGGTAGGCTACCCTCACGAATCTACTTAACTGGAACAAATCATCATAACAAGCTCCATCATACCCACAAAGATATGTTTCTGTTTCATCTGTATTGAGTTTTGGCCCATAAAGACTATGGAACCGATAAGAGATATCCAACATAGCCAACAAAGAACCCTTCTCTCTTATTAAAGAAGATCATCAAATCATCGGCGAAACTAAGGTGGGCGAAATCAACCTTAGAACGACATGGATGGTGCTTAACTTTCCTGTCGAGCCCAACATCTTGAACCATTTGAGTTACAACTTGGACACCAATATCAAATAGGTAAGGGGATACGGGATCCCCTTATCTCAATCCTCTGTCTCCAGGGAAAAAGCCTTCAAGGCCACCATTCAAACTCACAGAGAAGTAGTAATTAGCTAGGCAAGCCTTGATCCATTCCATAAATGCCTCAGCGATCGGCCTAGTTCTCAAAATAAACTAAAAAAACAAATCCCAATCAAATGGGTGGAAGGCCCTAATGAAATCTGCTTTGATCTTGACCCTCGCAGAAGCTGTTTTGCTACTATAATTTAACACGAGCTAGTGAGCAAGAAGAATATTCTGGGCAATATCTCTCCCTTAGATGAGAAATTATTTTATTTTTCCCTAGTTAATAAAATTTAGGACTTAACGACCACTTCTTACTGCTAAAGCATAACTCGCTCGAGGAACAGATTCTTCCATCATCAGTTTAATTTAAACATTGACGTCGTGCGTCCCAAGAATTCAGGGAGCACGGAGCTGGAAAGTATTGATTTGTTGCGCAAGAATCAGTGAAAAGAAAATATACGAAGAAAAAAAGCTGCATTAAAACCGAAACCTCTTCAATGGCTGGAATGTCGGATTGCATAGCGGGCAAGTAATCATCTGGTCCTTTAATTCAATCACAATCTGCAAATTTCGTGGGCATGGAAGAACGGCATAGCGGACGCTAGTGGCTCGTGCCCAGCCACCGCACCATACCCGTTTGTGCAAAATCGCTTCCAGATCACGCTCAACTTTCATCCGATCGATCGCTTCTTTGACCAAGGACGGATCAAGTTGATTAGTTTCTTCTCCCAAAGGTCATTAGTGAATTTTTAACAGTAATTGCTTAGGAACACTTTCTACATCTTGGGAAGGGGGAACTACTGTGATATGATTGTTTCCGGGAGAAAATAATGCATCGACTCTTTTTGCTTAACCGATTGTGTCGCACGATCAGAAAAGATATTTTCTTAATAAATGACAGTATTACTATGCCGACTCTAGTTTGAAAACAGTAAAAGCCTACTTTGCTGCTTGTTCATACCCGTTAAAGGTTTTCGTAGTTGGCGCCTATTCTGTAACGAAACACCACTAGCAGAATATAGGCAGAATCCAATTAAATTTGGAGACTTCAAATTGAGAAAGTAAAAGAAATTATTTACATCCCTGCTACTACGTCGCATGCATGCAAAGAAGAATGCTAATCAACTTGTCTTTACAGGTTGACCCAGACTTGTCCCTAATCACTCCCTTCCGCATGCCCTCGATCTTCAGCATCCACTCGCGAGTTACTCGAGCTCCATCGCCAATTTCAAGTCGTCATCGTCAAAACCCTCGTCGCGTTTCCTCTTCTCGATCACACCAACCGTCGCTTCAGTCGCGGGAACAACTCCAGAGCCTGAGAAAACCGCGGATCCCGTCGTCGCCTCCCTCTGCCATGGCTGTCCGTAACTTGCCAGAATCACTTCGCAAGTCGCGATAAAGGGTATCTGCTCGCGGTGCGAGTTTTGCCTCATCATCCTCTCTACGCGCACGGCTATGGTTCTGATGACGTTGTCAACCTGGAGCTGATCGAGCGAGACACAGCAGTCCGTTTTGTGGTCGGCAACGAGGTGCGAGCCCTGGCGACACAGCCTATGCTTCAGGGAGAGGAGATCCTCGACATAACGCCGGTGGTTGCCTCGCTCCACCACGAAGAAGCACATCCGAGTGAACTTCAGGTAGCCGTCGCCGCTTTGAATGGAGTCTTGATCATCAAAGGGCACGTTGACCGTGCCTTCGGAAGATGCAAATACGTTGGGGCACAACGTAACTTGACGGGCCATGATCGGGTTGCGTTTGCTTAGACAAAAATTGTATGATGACGAAAGGGACAGAGAGACAGAATTTCAGAAAGTAACGAGTTTCTTGAATGGTATTGAAGAGGATGGTGTCTTTTAATGTTCTATATGGTTCTAGAAAATTGCTTAATTCCAAGATAGGAAAGTATGGGATATAAGATGGATTCGGGATTATGTCATGAAGATAATCTCGAAACTAAAGTAGTTGCGCCTGAGGGACACGCCTTTGTAACTACTTCCCTTTTTCGCCTTCTTGAATCACCCGTTGCATCTTATGCCCTAGGAGCTTGAGGGATTATGTTCTGCACTATTTTTCAAAATCAGTCCGTATTTGCCCCCGGAAATAAGTACTCTACTGCTTATTTCAGGATTTTAAAAAGGACCTTTATATTCGTCCAGTTAAAAAAACAATTATTAAGCAGCGATACATAAGCATTTTTTTTTAGTTACTTTTGTGATTATGGTTATTTAACAAGTTGGCGGCCATTTGAAATCCATTCACGGTTTCGAGTCATCGATAATGTCGTCCAAAGGACATATGATACAAGGTGGGAGTTGAGGTTGTGCAATTATAATATATATGGATTAGAACAATACCATAATCTGAGGAGTCCAAAGATCGATAAGAGGATTATTTTTCATCAGTCATGGACATATAGCTACAAATAAATTCTAATAGATGTTGTAGATAATATTTACCTAAGAATGCAAAGAATAAAGCAGTTTGACAGTCGATAACATCTTCCCATTATTTGTGGATTTTACATCAAATAATCTGCTAAATGTTTGTTAATAAATAGAAAATCCAAAGCAAAACTAGCAACCCATTAATTTATATATGTGTGTGTATTAAAGCTTCCCTGTCTAGCCATAGTTACATTAAATAATATCTTAAAGACCATAAATCCTTATCACTTATTAAAATCTAGCTAGTTGAATTGTCAGATGAAGGAAAAGGTTGTGGCACAAAAGACTATATAAACTTGGTCGTCATCAATATATTGGAGAAAAATGTTAAACTAAATGAATTTTCTAATTATTGTTTTAGTTATTGTTATATATAGCAATAAAATGAAGATAAAGTGGTCTAATATAGGGTTTACCGTATGACATGTTCTATGTTAGATATATGTATTGCAAGTTAAAATACATATATACATATATTTCTAACTTTGATGTAACATTGTATATATATTATGCTTAATTTCCTTATAGTTAAGGACCAGAAATATGCTGAATTTTATGTATAATAACTTTTCTATCTTTCATCCAACGAATTGAACTACGTGAATGCATATTGTAATAGAATATACGCAACAACCTATTCCATTTATTCAATCCTAAATTAAGTTAAATCAACGTATATCTGGCTGAGGTAATGCACAAAGCCGTAACTCTTCATGAAGGATTTAAAGTTTGTTGAAATGTTAAATTGCAGGAGAAAGTAGCCCAACAAACTAAAACTCGTGAAGTTTATCATTGTCGACATCTTTAGAAAACTTGGAAGTCAAGAATAATGAAGATAATGTTGAGGTGGAATATGAAAGAGATTTTGTATCTTTGTAGAAGCTTGAAATATGTTTGGCTAAGGTAATGCACGCTACCATAAGAGATCTTTTGTGATCATTCATCAGATTATAAGCTTGATGCACTATGTATTTTTATATCGCTTGAGGGTTCCGATATAAAGTACCTCCAATTTATATAGATTCTAAATGGATGATCTTTAACTTGTTCTCTCACCAAATTCTCAGAATATTCTGGAGATTCCAATTCAAGAAAATAAAATAATCCGCTTTTTCTTTAAGAAAAAAAAATTACAAGCACCCCACAAATTTCGATATAGATAATTTCACTTGATTTTTTTTGTCAATTTGCAGACATCATTGTTTTAGGATTAGAGAAAATCGACAGAGAAAATAAAAAGCAGTTGTAGACGACGATTAGGCGGCGAGTAATTTGGTTTATGAAATTTCCCATCTTTCATCTAACTAATAAGGGTATTGCATCATTTATAAAACTAATTCGCAAGCAACTGCATATTTAAGAATCTTGGCACATGGGTTTATGACGGCACGTCTCGGAACCTTGATTAAATAATATGATGAAAATGCTAGTTATTTAGCGGTGAGTTCATGAGTGGTGAATATTTTGCATTTGTACTAAACAACACTGAATTGACACAATTCCAATAGGTTTAGAAAATTTTCTTTTAATAGTTTTTACTTCTTCTCATGATGACTTCTCAAGCCACCTCGACTAGAGGTGCAAGCACCGCTCGGTCCTCAACATGTTTTCCAAGTGCAAGGCCAAGGCCAAGTCCATGAAGAAGCGGTGTAGAGGCCGGCCGTTTGACTGGTGATCAAATCAGAGGCCTCATGGAGCAATCTATGCTTCACTAATAGGAGGTCGTCGGGAATTTTCTCGTCGGACCATTGAGAAGCGGTGGTTCGGGTGAAACTGTTCAAGAAAAACTTGCTTTGCCTGTTCTCCCAGTCCTTTGGCAATGTGCTCCCATCCTCTCGTGGACTGAGCGCACAAAGGGCTATAGCGACTTCTCGATCGATAACTATGGTGAATTGAGAACATGTATTCATGAAAGTGTAGTAGGGAGATGGGGAACTTTCCATGGATTGCTTGATAATGGAGTGATTTAGTGAGTCAGACGAATTATCAAGGTCTGGGGATATTGTGTTAAACTTCACATAGATTTACAATAATGAATTTAAAGTATCGTGTGTACAGATTTAGATTGCTTTTAATCCTACGTCGACTCCGAATTCTCTTTTCTCGGGCCGACAAAGGTTCAAGTTAATCTTTTTTAGAAAATAATCTTATTGCATAAAACCCAGCGAAGACAAACCTAGAAATACAGCCCATGTAACACTCATAAACCCAAGAGCCCGAGTCCCTCATTACTTGCCAGGTCAAGAGAAAAACTCTGAGACTGAGTCAGGATGAAGGACCCGGATCGCCTGACCACGCGTCAAGACAATCAGAAGGGCCTTTGGATGGGGGTGCCCCTACAATAGGGGGGACATTTTCCCCCATCCAACGGTTCCCTGCCGCAGGCTGAATCTCAGGAAAATCAGATTTGACCTTTGCAGCTGAGTCAGGCAGAAGTACGCCACCCGCTGCAGCATGGATTTCAAGCAATTCATTCGATCATGGGGATGGTCATCTCCACTCATTTCCCCATATCACTGCAGTAGTCTTTGCAGCTTAACTGAGCGAAGCTTCACAGATGATTCCTAATGAGTATCTTTTGAAGTGAATTCTATTTGGTTACCAGTTATGATCCCACAAGCACACGCAGATGTCGTGGTAATTTCCAACTATATATTTGACATGACTTTTCATCTTGATTCCAAGTTTCAACGTCTTTCTCCATGAGTAGCTTCAGTCCTGTTTTGGCTCAATCTTCCGAATTTAACGGTCCGACATGGATCCAAGCCACCCACAAAAACCAAGACTGAAGTAATGAACACCAAAGCTCCTTTAAGATGTAGGGTGGGTTTTAAAGTTGGACGTTTCTCAAACATAGTCCCGTCGCACTTGGGAGATTAAAAGTCGTTGCAAGGGAGTTTTAGCCCCATTTTATCATCGAAAGAGCCTTTCCACAAGAAAGCAGAAAAGTTGGTCTCTAGTTATAGTCTCCTTTGCAAGGGTAAAATGTTGGCACCAGAAGTTCAAGTTGTGTGCCATAGAATTAATCTACTGTTATATGCCTGCATAGATCAGATGCTTGGAGGTGCAGCATTCCATTCTTGTAGTGATTCAGTCAATCAAAGGCTTGCCCTCCCTGTCAGATAATCTACCCGAGATCCAAGGCAGTCCAAGGTTTTTAACCGGTAGGCTACCCACTTAAACATACTTAACGGGAACAAATCAACACAATGAGCACCGTCATACCACTGAGGTAACATTCGGTTTCGTCTGGATTCAATTTCAGCTCAGAAAGACTATGGATTTGATCAGAGATACCCAATATAGCCAATTAGGAGTCCCTGTCCCTTTCAAAGAAGATCATCGAATCATTGGCGAAACTAAGGTGGCGAGAGCAATGTTCGAACAATGTGAATGGTACTTAATTTTCCTTTCGAGCACAACATCTTTCATCATTTGAGTTACAACTTCAATTACAACAACGATTAGGTAAGTTTATGAGGAACCCCCTCATCTTAATCTCTGCCTCGAGGGAAAAAGCCTTCGAGGACACCATCGGAGCTCACAGAGAAGTAGAATTTTTGGTGGTGCGAGCCTTAATCCATTCTATAAATGCCTCAGGAATCAGCCTAGTTCTCAAAATAAATATTAAAAAAATCCCAATCTATTGAGTCCAGGGCGTCAATGAGACTTGTTTATCATGCCCCTTGGAGTAACACTTTTGCTATTATAATTTTTCACAAGTTCACGAGGAAGAAGAATAATCATAGCAACATTCCTATGGTGAAAAGTTGATCTATTTTTTCCCCAGGCAAGAAAATCTAAGACTTAATTACGAAAATAGAAAGAACCCAATTCAATTTAAAAACTTCAAATAGAGAAACGCAAGGCAAATTATTCACGTGTACAGTTTGTCTCTAGAGTAGACTGAACAACATATGTTGACGCGACTTGTCGCTAGTCGCTCCTTTTAGCATGCCCTCAATCTTTTGCATCCATTCACGAATTGCTCGAGCCCCATCTCCAGCTTCAAGTTAACATCGTCGAAACCATCGTCGCGTTTCCTCTTCTCGATCAAATCACCGGCCACTTTTGTCGTCGGAACAACTCCAAAGTCCGGGGACCCCATCGTTGCCTTCCTTTGCCACGGCTGTCCACACATTGGCAGAATCACTTCACAAGTCGCCACAAAGGGTATCTTCTCACGGTGCGAGTTTTGCATCACCATCCTCTCTACGCGGACGGCTATGGTTCGGATGATGTCCTCGATCTGGGGCGCGTCAAGCGAGACACAGCAACCCATGTCGCGGTCAGCAACGAGGTGCGAGCCATGCCGACAGAGCCTATGCTTCAACGAGAGGAGATCCTCAACGTAACGCCAATGGTTGCCGCGTTCGACCACAAAGAAACACATCCGAGTGAACTTAAGATAGCCGTCGCTGCTTTGAATGTACTCTTGATCATCGTATGGCACAGCGTCCGTTTCCACGGGAGATGCAAATACGTTCGCCGTAACTTGACAAGCCATGATCGATCTGAAAGATGAGAGAATGAGAGAGAGGGAGAGAGATTTTCAGGAAGTACGTAGTTTCTTGAAGGGTATTGAAGGGGACGGTGTCTTAATGTCTTAGTGAACAAGCGAACTGCACTTATATTGTGACTACTTCCCCTTTTCACCTTCTTGAATCACTCCTTTGAATTTTAACGTGTTAGGACTTGAAGAATTATCTCTTGCGTTAATTTATGAAATCTTTCCGTATTTATTGTCTTTTGACTTTTTACCCCAGAAAAAAGTAGTCTATTGTTTTTTTAGCTTTAAATAAAGGACTTGTATTTTCATCCGAGAGACAACATTTATCAAACAGCTAAATGCGAGCATTTTTCACCTTGCACCGCTTATAAGCTACATTATTCTCAAATAAGAAATAATTTACTGAATACTTAAATATGTAATTAGTTTCTTGCACCTTGCTATGTTTTAATATTACTCGAACTTCTTTATCGGAAGAGTTTACTATATTTAAGGAATTTCATGTATTTTTTTGTTGACACGTACTTAAACTAATAAACAATAGAAGTTTGGGCATGCCAATTGGCGAGTAAAGTATATCTTTAAGAATAAATTTAAAATATCTTCTCTTTATTCACACTTTAAAATATAAACTCATAGAATAAGTGTACTAAAATCTCTAAACATTGCCATGAAAATGCATTTGAGTCTTAAAACTTTCAGAACATGCTCCCGCAACTATTGAATTGATGTAATCAAGTTCTTCCATTAACGCCATTAAATTTGACTAACAAAAAAAGCCAATATATCTTTTAAATTTATCAATTTTCCTTTCCTACTTGGACATTAACTTGGACCAATGTGAAAAACCACGTTGTTTTTAACCTAAATTTCTGTTATAAATACATTGTATGATGTGGATGTATCACATTTACCATTTCATGAATCCATTAATAGTATAAATAAATGTATTACATACATTCGCTCTTGCAATGTACATTATCATATTTTTTTATTAATAATATGCATGAATGTATGCATTCATGTGTAATGTATTTATATTATTCATGTATCATCTAACCTATTATTAGATGTGTTGTTGAAGATGATAATGATAATTAACATTTGCTCTCAATTTCTCTCTTATTTCATATATATCTCTCTCTTCTCTCATTCTATATTTCTGAGTTGATTCCAAAGAACGCCATTTACTTTTACAACAATTTCATTTTTTTTACACCAAATATTGACTAAGGCTTAATTAAGTGAGATGAAACTTTAATTAAATGATGTGGAGCTCATATCGGAGAGTGACTAGGAAGGAGCAGCGCCATATCAAATGGCACAGCACCGACCTCCAGGAGCGACCGGCAATCTCATCGATTCTCATCTTGTCAAGTGCCAGACCATGCCGTTCTCTTGATTGCAGCTTGACAATGGTCGATCGGTTGCATCTTTTTCAGTCGAAGATTGCAATGGAAGAAAATTGGGACTCGCCATCTTTGGCAGAGATGAAAAGAATGAAGACAAATAGTTGCTGGGCAAGTAGGGGAAAGGAGGATGAAGGAAGGGGAGATAACGCCATGTCTTTGATCATGAACATTGACGGAGAGCAGAAATTGGTCTCTTTCAGCTTCACTCATCAAAGCATAAACATGGCAAAGAGTGGCGAAGAGATTGAAGTCCCAGCTTTCTGCTCTCTTATCCCATCTCCACTAGATTTCTAGTTTTACGTGGCTCCCTCGGGACTTCCTCTCCCCCACCTTGTGCTTTTTGCCCAGGAGCACAATGCGAGCCTCGCGTGGTGGTGGGCGCCACCACCCAGCGAGCTCCGCCTGCACCTCACCGGCGAAGGTGGGTAAGGGCGCCGCCTCACAAGAGACATCCTCCCGTCTCAGAATAGATAACTCCATCATTAATTTCAGTTCTTATCATTTTTTTTCTTTATAAATTTATAATCTTTTGACAAGGGACATGTTAAGCGCCACATTGACACCACATCGTAGGAAATTAATCAATACAGCCACATCAATGGTTTTTCTTAACTAAATTAGATGGAGTTAACGAAAAGACTTGATTGCATCAATTTGATAAATTATAAGATATGATTCTGTTTCTTGAAAGTTTAATGGCTCAATTACACTTTTGTGGCTTGTTTTAAGATCTCTAATACACTTATCTCTAAATTCAACGAGAGATAAGAAATTTGATAATAGCAAATCACAAAAGTAAAATCAAATACCACATGATAAATATTTGAGCAAATTCCAGCTTTAACTATATAGGATGGATTTGATTCACTTGTTTAGCATATTCAAACAATTCTTAAATAAAAACTGATATTCCAAAGTGAATTAGTATATCAACACATTTTGTTTTATTTTCTTTACTTTTCTTTAATGCAAGACGATAGCATGTTGTTGACCAAATGTATCAACAATTTAATTATTGAAAGTTTGAATAGATGAGACAAAGATTCACTTGGCGCCTATCTTTCCTCCAATAATACGAAAGTTAGAGACAAATGAGTAGCTCACTTACCAAAAATTTGCAAATTTTATTTTCAAAATAATGTGTTATGCTTAGCTATAATTTTAAAAATATATAATTTCTATACATATCATTTCAAAAAAAAAATTAGAGAGATATAATGCAACCAACAATCGTTGAGGTTTGTTTCTCCTTTCAAGATTGCATGTGTAAAAAGAAAATTGTTATGTCAACAATAATAAAGAAGATCTCTTCGAAATTTAGTTCTTTATCATGAAATTATATCCATATCTTTCCGTTTAATATTTTTTCCAAAGGGTCATAACTGCGAAAGAAATTTTCTTCGATTTTCATATTGCTAAGCGTAGTCCTAATCTCAAAGGAAAAAAAAAAAACATAGTTTGAATATGGCTATTTAGGAATTGGTTGCCGACGGTCAAATGCCTGTCAATTGGGTTAAGATAAGGAAAGTCGAACAAGGAAAGAACTATAATCACACTCTTGAGTATCAAAGTCAACGGGGTGCATCCAATTTGTGGCCGCCGATGGACTAAAACTGTTCATCCAAACAATCTGTGGGAGGAAAGGAAAATCATTGACAGTAAACCTAAAAAGATGTTTGATTCAATCACCGTCTCCTGATCTAAATGGGCATCGGAAAACGGCACAGCGGGCACAAGTTGCTCGCGCTCAGCCACCGGACGATGCACTCGTGGTGGAAGATGTGGCCGCACGGCAGGCGCGCAACCTCTTCGTCGCGCGAAACCTCCTCCTTGCAGATCACGCACTCGTCATCGCCGGTGTCCAAGACCTTGCCGAGCCTTGTCTTCTCAAGCTCGTCGATGGCCGCTCGGCTAGCCGGGACCCCTCCGAAGGTGCCGGAGGCTTCCATCGATTCCCTGAGGGCCACCGCCGCCGTTTCTAGTTGCTCTCTCCGATCGACGGATACCTCCAAGACCATACAGATCGGTATCTTCCTCAAGTGCGAGTAGAGCTTGGTCCTCCGCAATCTCTCGGCTTCGGCGGCCACCTCTTGCACAAGGCGGTCCATCGCGGGCTGTTCCATGGCGACGTGATGACGAACTTGGCCGTCGCCGAAGGTAACGTGATAACGCCGACGGAGCAACCTTTGCTTGATTTGAAGTTCGAGGTTGCTTTGAAAGTTGAATCGATCGAGAGTTAAGTGACAAACCCGGGTGAACTTATCGACGGTGTCGCCTCTGTGCAGGAGCTCGTGCTCCTGCAGTGATGCCTCCTCGTCTGCCCTCGGACGACGTATCTGGGCACTGACGCGAACATCTGTGGCCATTGGTGAATGGAGGGGAAGCTTGGAGATCTTCTTGGTTCTTGACGATGGAAGGGCTAGGAACACGAGAGGATTTCCAATGTCTGGCTTCTGTTGGAATTATGGAGGGTTTTACGAGGATTTGGACTGGAGTCTTTATGTACTACAAGTCCTACATGAATCGGTTATTTGTTATTTGTCCGAGGAGGGGCAGGATTCTCACTAATTCTCTTCGTTCTTCTTTGTCCCTTTTAAAAGAAGGAAACTCAAGAATTGATTGATGACATTTTGATTTTTCTTCTAACGACTTTCCTTTTCCAACTCCTTTATGGGTCACCATCCAAGTGACATTGGGGTCTCCTGCAATTCGAATCGGTCGACATTATCTTTTAGCTCTGTACAGATAAGAACCATAATAAGGACATTATTTTTTTCCAACTACTTTACGGGCTTGTACGAATTTTTACTGGAGGGACTGAGTTCGGTGGACTTGAGCCGCGACTGGGCTCACTACTGCTGCAGTACTACTGCTTCCGTGGGCTGTACAAGCTACCTCTTTTTCCCCTTTTTCCTAACTCTCTTCTTCATTTATCTATTTCTTATTATCGTCATTATTCTGCAAAAATATATATATGCTTCATGTGTCGACAACCATTGACATAGCAGTGTGTCTTGTAGGACAACCGGTGATGACTAGATCGTTGATGTGGCAGTGTTAGGAAATTCATCAAAAAAATTTCCTAGGGCGTGAGCTCAAGGGATATCAATTAGCGCGTATTCGATCACCTCTACGCAATATAAAAGCCTTATGAGATGGGCATGAGTTATGTGTGTGGATTAGGTAGGCGACTTATCGGGTGCCTTACGTTAGTGAATGGAAATAATTTCAGGTTTGGGCCACTAATTAAAATTAGACTTACGTATGGTCTATGAGGTTTTAATTTTCATTTTTACGGTCTGAATATGGTCCAGGAGGTTAACAAAACATCGATGTGCCCGAAATATATCTATATATCTAAAATGGGGTTTTTGTGATAAAAATAAAGCTTAGGTATGGTATATCACATGTTCTACAAATGAGCTTCATGCAATGCAAGTATTCACTTTTGAGTCAATCTATATTTAGTGTGTGAGTGACCAATATCGATTTGGATTTAGGTTCTATTTGTTTTCGCGAAATATATTTTATTGGAAAATTACCTCATTTTTTTACTTTTATATTATTTAGAAAAAAGAGTCAATGAATTTTTTTAATTTTATCGGCGAAAAAAACTATATTTAATTTCTGATTTTCTTTTTTAAACATTAGAATTATTTTTCAAAGTAGGACGAGACATCAATGCTCACACTAGAAACCTTAGTGCTTGGGTACGAGAACCATAACGTCCACTCTCGAGTTGTCGGCAACCAAGCCTTGAATGCAATGAGCTATGCCTAAAATTTCGATGTCCATGTCTAGGTCCTTGGCAACTATCCCCGAGAAACCTAATTACCTACTTTCCAGGCCGTGGAGGCTAAGGCCATCTTATCATGGGTTGGACCCAAGTCCACAAAGGATGGGCCAAGGTCCCTCAAGGCTAGGCTCAAGACCCCAACGTCCATGACTAGATCCTTGATAGCCATGCCTTGGTACCAACTCTTGCATCCATGCAATCGATATCTAGGCTCGAGCCCATAGAGGTGAAGCCCAAGACACCGGTGCCCATGTCAAATCCCTAACGGCAATGTCAAAGACCCTAGTGGCCATGCCCAGAACTATGGTGCTTGTGCCTAGGACAATACCTCGATGCCCATACTAGACTCCCTAGAGCCCATGACCTGATACTAGGCTCTAGCATCAAGTCATTGATAACGGGGCCCTAAGGTCTATAGAGGTTGAGCTCGAGTCTAGAAAGACCAAGCTTAACTTCATGGAGGCCAAGCCTCGATTTATTGGCATTGCGCCCAAATCCATAGAGGCCAACCTTGGGACCTCAATGACCATGCTCGGGTCCCTTAACCGGAGCACCCCAATGCCCACACCCAAGTTTCCAATGGTTAGGCCCAAGTTCACAAATGTTGATCTCAAGACACTAGCAGCCATGCTAGGATCCCCAATGACCATGCCCAAATATTCGAGTTTTGTGTCCAATTCACCAATGTCATGCCTTTTTCCTTTGTAATCAAGCCGAAACCGCTCGTTTGATGCTCTACAATGTCACATCCAGCATAAGATCTTTCATTAACTTATTTTTATTTTTTTAAACCGCATGGAAGATTAGGTAAACGATCACATAATTGAGAATAGGAGTTTCATTAGTTTAAATAATGTACATATGCATCTTTCTTTTACGTCCATCTTCCAATTATTTATACAAGCATTCAAAATGAATAAAAAGCGCATTAATTATTTCGAGAAGAAGGTCAGGTAAACTACATCGTCACACCCGTCTTAACCAAAAGCCTGCATGTACATTATTCAGGCAAAGTACTGCACTTATCTCTAATCAGGCTCTGAATTTGATGGGGGGTTGAACTAGAGCTAATAGCCTCTGAAGAACTGTGAAGACAACAGCCACTAGCAATACAGTAAAGAAAAGCACTCGAAGAGAACTTGAACGACAGATGAGGGAATTCTTTGCCCTTAGAAAACAAAACAAGCCCAAGTGACTCGACTTGTCCAATCTCTGGGACTCTGCCAATCCGATGAAGCAGCAAAATATCCTTTCAAACTTGTAGAGAAAGAGGGCAATCGAGAAACAGATGGTTCCTGTCTTCAGTGTCGAAGTTACACCGCCTACCAAGAGGTAAAACCTGAGTTTTTTACTTCAACGGTCCATCTCTCGTGGCCAGTCGATTAATGCAAAACCTACCACGCAATGAAGCAATGTTGAGGAATACTAAGGGTCGAAGTAGATCAATTTTCTCCATAGCACCTTCGAGCATCTTCCTCCTAACAAGTTCTAGGCACTAGTGATCAGGAACGAATCAGATGGTGCCATTTGTCTCTTTCAGCTTTTCACTCATCAAAGCATAAACATGGCGAAGAGATTGAAGTCCCAGCTTTCTGTTCTCTTTTCCCATCTCCACTAGATTTCTAGTTTTACGGGCCGGGACTTCCTCGTGCTTTTTGCCCATGACCACGATGCGAGCCTCGCGTGCTGGTGGGCGCCACCACCATGCGTGCTCCGCAAGTACCTCGCCGGCGAAGGTGGGTAATGGTGCCGCCTCACAAGAGACATCCTCTTCTCAGAAGAGATAACTCCATCTGTAATTTTTTTTTTTCAATTCTTATCATTTTTTGTCTGTCTAGATTCATAATTTTTTGACATGAGACATGTTCAGCGCCACATTGACGCCATACATCATAGGAAATTAAGGAAAACAGCCACATCAACGTTTTTTCTCAACTAAATTAGATAGAGTTAACGGAAGGACTTGGTTGCATCAATTTGATAAATTATAAGATATGATTGTGGTTTTTGAAAGTTTAAGGGCTCAATTACATTTTTGTGGTATGTTTTAAGATCTCTAATACACTTATCCCTAAACTCAACGAGAGATAAGCAAATCACAAAAGTAAAATCAAATACCACACAATAAATATATGAGCACATTCCAGCTTTAACTATACACGATGGAATCGATTCACTTGCCTAGCTTATTCAAACATTTCTTAATTAAAACTGCTATACCAAAGTAAATTGTCGAGTGTAAATTGCGATTAAAATTAAGTTGTTTTATTGCTCGTGGAAAACTTTCGCTGTAAAGTTGTGCGATAAAAGATGTCATTTACTAAAAGAAAAGGGAGATGATAGTTATCTTTTGAGGGGAGGTATAAATTGAATTAGGTATTCGACGGGTTAGAACTAATAAAAACGACTCACCATACTTCTATCCCAATAAAGATAATAAAACTAAAGCAACACATTTTGTTTTATTTTCTTTACTTTTCTTTAATGCAAGACGATAGCGTGTTGTTGACCAAATGTAACAACAATTTAGTTATTGAAAGTTTGAATAGATGAGACAAGGATTCACTTGGCGCCTATCTTTCCTCCAATAATAGAAAGTTAGAGACAAATGAGTAGCCCAGTTACAAAAAATTTGCAAATTTTATTTTCAAAATAATGTGTTATGCTTAGCTATAATTTTAAAAATAAATAATTTTCTATACATGCCATCCAAATGTTGTTATAAATAACTTCCTCATTTTCAAAAAAAAAAAAAAGAGAGAGAGATAATGCAACCAACAATCGTTGAGGTTTGTTTCTCCTTTCAAGATTGCATATGTAAAAAGAAAATTGTTATGTCAACAATAATAAAGAAGATCTCTTCGACATTTAGTTCTTTATCATGAAATTATATCCATATCTTTCCGTTTAATATTTTTTCCAAAGGGTCATAACTGCGAAAGAAATTTTCTTCGATTTTCATATTGCTAAGCGTAGTCCTAATCTCGAAGGAAAAAAAAAACATTGTTTGAATATGGCTATTTAGGAATTGGTTGCCGACGGTCAAATGCCTATCAATTGGGTTAAGATAAGGAAAGTCGACCAAGGAAAGAACTATAATCACACTCTTGAGTATCAAAGTCAACGGGGTGCATCCAATTTGTGGCCGCCGATGGACTAAAACTGTTCATCCAAACAATTTGTGGGACGAAAGGAAAATCATTGACAGTAAACCTAAAAAGATGTTTGATTCAATCACCGTCTCCTGATCTAAATGGGCATCGGAAAACGGCACAGCGGGCACAAGTTGCTCGAGCTCAGCCACCGGACGATGCACTCGTGGTGGAAGATGTGGCCGCACGGCAGGCGCGCAACCTCTTCGTCGCGCGAAACCTCCTCCTTGCAGATCACGCACTCGTCATCGCCGGTGTCCAAGACCTTGCCGAGCCTTGTCTTCTCAAGCACGTCGATGGCCGCTCGGCTAGCCGGGACCCCTCCGAAGGTGCCGGAGGCTTCTATCGATTCTCTGAGGGCCACCGCCGCCGTTTCTAGTTGCTCTCTCCGATCGACGGATACCTCCAAGACCATACAGATCGGTATCTTCCTCAAGTGCGAGTAGAGCTTGGTCCTCCGCAATCTCTCGGCTTCGGCGGCCACCTCTTGCACAAGGCGGTCCATCGCGCGCTGTTCCATGGCGACGTGATGACGAACTTGGGCGTCGCCGAAGGTAACGTGATAACACCGGCGGAGCAACCTTTGCTTGATTTGAAGTTCGAGGTTGCTTTGAAAGTTGAATCGATCGAGAGTTAAGTGACAAACCCGGGTGAACTTATCGACGGTGTCGCCTCTGTGCAGGAGCTCGTGCTCCTGCAGTGATGCCTCCTCGTCTGCCCTCGGACGACGTATCTGGGCACTGACGCGAACATCTGTGGCCATTGGTGAATGGAGGGGAAGCTTGGAGATCTTCTTGGTTCTTGACGATGGAAGGGCTAGGAACACGAGAGGATTTCCAATGTCTGGCTTCTGTTGGAATTATGGAGGGTTTTACGAGGATTTGGACTGGAGTCTTTATGTACTACAAGTCCTACATGAATCGGTTATTTGTTATTTGTCCGAGGAGGGGCAGGATTCTCACTAATTCTCTTCGTTCTTCTTTGTCCCTTTTAAAAGAAGGAAACTCAAGAATTGATTGATGACATTTTGATTTTTCTCCTAACGACTTTCCTTTTCCAACTCCTTTATGGGTCACCATCCAAGTGACATTGGGGTCTCCTGCAATTCGAATCGGTCGACATTATCTTTTAGCTCTGTACAGATAAGAACCATAATAAGGACATTATTTTTTTCCAACTACTTTACGGGCTTGTACGAATTTTTACTGGAGGGACTGAGTTCGGTGGACTTGAGCCGCGACTGGGCTCACTACTGCTGCAGTACTACTGCTTCCGTGGGCTGTACAAGCTACCTCTTTTTCCCCTTTTTCCTAACTCTCTTCTTCATTTATCTATTTCTTATTATCGTCATTATTCTGCAAAAATATATATATGCTTCATGTGTCGACAACCATTGACATAGCAGTGTGTCTTGTAGGACAACCGGTGATGACTAGATCGTTGATGTGGCAGTGTTAGGAAATTCATCAAAAAAATTTCCTAGGGCGTGAGCTCAAGGGATATCAATTAGCGCGTATTCGATCACCTCTACGCAATATAAAAGCCTTATGAGATGGGCATGAGTTATGTGTGTGGATTAGGTAGGCGACTTATCGGGTGCCTTACGTTAGTGAATGGAAATAATTTCAGGTTTGGGCCACTAATTAAAATTAGACTTACGTATGGTCTATGAGGTTTTAATTTTCATTTTTACGGTCTGAATATGGTCCAGGAGGTTAACAAAACATCGATGTGCCCGAAATATATCTATATATCTAAAATGGGGTTTTTGTGATAAAAATAAAGCTTAGGTATGGTATATCACATGTTCTACAAATGAGCTTCATGCAATGCAAGTATTCACCTTTGAGTCAATCTATATTTAGTGTGTGAGTGACCAATATCGATTTGGATTTAGGTTCTATTTGTTTTCGAGAAATATATTTTATTGGAAAATTACCTCATTTTTTTACTTTTATATCATTTAGAAAAAAGAATCAATGAATTTTTAAATTTTATCGGCGATAAAATTATATTAAATTTCTGATTTCTTTTTTAAACATTAGAATCATTTTTCAAAGTATGATGAGATATCAATGCTTACACTGGAAACCTTAGTGCTTGGATACACGAACCCTGACGTCCACTCTCGGGTCGTCGGCAACCAAGACTTGAATGCAATGGGCTATGCCTAAGATCTCCATGTCCATGTTTAGGTCCTTGGCAACTATGCCCAAGAAACCTAATTACCTAGTTCGAGGCCGTGGAGGCTAAGACCAGCTTATCATGGGTTGGGCCCAAGTCCACAAAGGATGGGCCAAGGTCTCTCAAGGCTAGGCTCAAGACCCCAATGTCCATGACTAGGTCCTTGACAGCCATGCCTTGGTACCAACTCTTGCATCCATGCAATCGATATCTAGGCTCAAGCCCATAGAGGTGAAGCCCAAGACACCGGTGCCCATGTCAAATATCTAATGGCGATGTCAAGGACCCCGATGGCCATGCCCAAAACTATGGTGCTTGTGCCTGGGACAATACCTCGATGCCCATACTAGACTCCCTAGAGCCCATGACCTGATACTAGGCTCCAGCATCAAGTCATTGATAACGGGGCCCTAAGGTCTATAGAGGCTAAGCTCGAGTCTACAAAGACCAAGCTTAACTTCATGGCGGCCAAGCCTCGATTTATTAGCGTTGCACCCAAATCCATAGAGGCCAACCTTGGGACCTCGATGACCATGCTCGGGTCCCTAACGGCCATACCAGAGTACCCAATGCCCTCACCCAAGTTGCAAATGGTTAGGTCCAACTTCACAAAGGTTGATCTCAAAACACTAGCAGCCATGCTAGGATCCCCAATGACCATGTCCAAATATCCGAGTTTTGTGTCCAAGTCACGAATGTCATGCCTTTTTCCTTGGTAATCAGGCTGAAACCGCTCGTGTGATGCTCTACAATGTCACATCCAGCATAAGATCTTTCATTAACTTATTTTTATTTTTTTAAACCGCATGGAAGATTAGGTAACGATCACATAATTGAGAATAGGAGTTTCATTAGTTTAAATAACATACAGATGCATCTTTCTTTTACGTCCATCTTCCAAGTATTTATACAAGCATTCAAAATTATTAGAAAGCGCATTAATTATCCCGAGAAGAAGTTCGGGTAAACTACATTGCAACGCACTTCTTAACCAAAAGCCTGCATGTACATTATTCAGGCAAAGTACTGCACTTATCTCTAATCAGGCTCTGAATTTGATGGGGGTTGAACTAGAGCTAATAGCATCAGAAGAACTGTGAAGACAACAGCTATTAGCAATACAGTAAAGAAAAGCACTCGAAGAGAACTTGAACGACATATGAGAGAATTCTTTGCCCTTAGAAAACAAAACAAGCCCAAGTGACTCTTGTCTAATCTCCAGGGACTATGCCAATCCGATGAAGCTGCAAAATATCCTTTCAAACTTGTAGAGAAAGAGGGCAATCGAGAAACAAATGGTTCCTATCTTCAGTGTCGAAGTTACACAGCCTACCAAGAGGTGAAACCTGAGTTTTTTACTTCAACGGTCCATCTCTCGTTGCCAGTCGATTAATGCACAACCCACCACGCAATGAAGCAATGTTGAGGAATTCTGAGGGTCGAACTAGTTCAATTTTCTCCATAGCACCTTCAAGCTTCTCCCTCTTAACAACTTCTAGGCACAAATGATCAAGAACGAATCAGATGGTACCATTTGTGAAAGATACCTTTTAACAAAAAAAATCACCAAAAAGTCCTAAACATGTCATATGGATATCAATTTCGTACTAAACTTCTTAATTTAGGCAATTTACAGTCTTTTTACATACGTCAATGCTGTCTTTTTTCCCAATTTTAACCAGGAATTGCTAAAACCAACTTTGATTATCCTTCATAGTTCGACCGACGCCGATTTTTAGCAATTTTTTTTCTGATTTTTTTAATTTTTTTTCCTTTTCTCTAGTTCCATCCATGATCGCCAAAGCCTCGACAATAGCCAACAATCAATAGAGGAAAATGGGGAAAAGGGCAAAAAAAGGATAAAATTTAGAATTTTGTTCAAAAAATTATAGAAATCGTCCACATTAGTATTGGTTGGCACTATCTAACGTTGACCGAACTGGCATATCAACGGTTTCTCATCAAAATTGATCGGAAACACTATTGTCGAATCGTGAAAATGTTTTTAAAACTAAATTATCCAACTTAAAAAAATCTAGGACTAAATTGGTTTTGGCATAATAGGCTGATGATCTTTTTAGTTATCTCAATACTTTTTGCCGGAAAAACAGGCAAAATGAACAAATATGAGGACATGAAAATCAGAAAATGCCATTACTTTCATCATATGACCTCAAAAAGATTTGCATGCACAGCCAACATGGAGAAGAATCGAAATCCAAAGTCAACACTGTTCTGTCTCGCCTTAGGCGGGTGCATGATGATGTTTGGTGTTGACCACTTGCCTATTTATTTTCCTGGAATTGGTGTGGTAAGTTATGTAGTCAAAGGGAAAGAAATCTCATTTCCGAATTTCCACACCAACAATCTCGTTACTGATGTAACATGAGAAATTATGTGGACAGGCAAAGAAGTAACATCAGCAATCGGTTTCCACTGTTTCAAAAGAAAGAGGTTTGGCGTCCACTTCATGATATTGACTTATATGCACCATCAAGGTAGCTGTGAATGCTGAGCAAACAGTAAATCATACAGGGAGACTTTCTGGTTAACAGCATATTGAAGAGACTGCAGTGTCGGGGACTCGCTTATTTCGGAACTCTGGACTATGCGTGTTACGGAATTGCTATGACTCATTTCGAAGGGTGGAAGCATCCTCATCCTCCCGAGCATAAGTCGACGGAGCTTTTTTTGCGGGCACTCGGTCATTCCATGGGGAAGGGGTGGAATAATTTATGAAGGTGACGATGATGCATTAGGTAGATGAAAATTGAATGAGGCCAGACGGACACGGAGGAGAGCGACCGGTGAAGGCCACGGTGCTTCTGCGTCCACGTTTCAACCTAACCACGCCACCACCTCCCACCGGGCTACCACCTAACTCTTTTCATCTCTCCTTTCGTTTCTTCTCGGGTCAAAACGAAAGGGAAGAAAGCGTGGGGTGTGCTTAGAGAATTCTTCATGGCTACTCCGTGGGTGAGTGATCCTCCCCTCCTTCAATTCGGAGATTTTAGTTCCTTGTGCTTTCCTTTTTGGTTTAATAATCTGGACCTGGATCGCCTGCAGTGTTGTAAAAGCATTGCAGGCGATCTCTCATCCATTAATTAGAGGATGGAGACCCCACTTTTACTAGGGGCATTTGAATGGCCTAGATTGCCTGCAGTGCTGCAAAGCACAGCAGGCAATAACGGTTCCACTAATAATCCTTATGTCTTCACTTTCATTGTGACCAAAGCTAACGATGCAATGAGAAGTACCGATTTTTCAAGAAAATTATCAAAAAAAATTATAAATTTATTATATACGTGCCGATTCAGTTCTGAATCTTTCAATTATGTCAACTCAGTCGTAAATTTACACGGACGCAATAGTCCAATTAGTACCAATTATCTTATGTGGTGTGCCGGCGGTAACATGGAAAAATATTTCTGAATTAGACGCGGCAGTCCAATTAGATCAATTGTTGAAACCGACGTTGCACAAGAATGGTGGATGTGGGATGGGCTAGATCCGAACCGACGCACGTGGACCCGTTTGGGCCGTATCTACCCTTCATCCCGCTCAGCTTCTCCCTGACACCATTTATGATGATGCCTCCACACTCTCCGCATTCCACGCTCCATCATCCTCGTGACTCTCCCTCGCCTGTTGACGTTACAAGACTTCACGGTATCAGCAGCTAACGAACGATGACGCCGCCACCTTCCACCGCCGTCGGCGAGCTCCAGGTCGAGTCCGTCAAGTTCCCTCCGTCCGTCAAGCCGCCTGGCTGCGCCAAGACCCTCTTCCTCGGCGGCGCAGGTGCTCCGCGCGGTTTCCCGGTTTTCGTCCGTCGTCGTTGTTTCGATGTGGAAAGGAAAGATCATGTTTCTTTGTTTGGTTGGGGCAGGAGTAAGAGGTCTGGAGATCCAGGGGAAGTTCGTCAAGTTCACGGCGATCGGCGTCTACTTGGAGGACGCGGCGCTGCCGTCACTCGCCGCCAAGTGGAGCGGCAAGAGCGCGGAGGAGCTGGCCGACTGCGTCGAGTTCTTCAGAGACATCGTCACAGGTCCGTCTCCCCCCCCCCCCCCACCCGGTGTGGTTGTGGTGGGCTAACCATTGCCTGCAATTGTCTGCAACTTTCTTGACTTTTGAAATTTCCAACGCTGCTCAGAGTCCTTTCCTATTGAGCGATCCGATGTTGATGCGACTCGCCGGATGGTGACTCGCGAGAGACCATGTCCGAGTCGGTTTCTCATTGGCCGATGCGCAATGGGGTTTTGCCATTGTCGTTCTTGATTTCTTCCTCCTTCTTTGGGGTTTGAGGAGGGCAAATTAGGAGACTTTTGCGGCTGTCCTTCGGGTTCCCAACGACGTTTCGTGGACGACTTCGGAACGCCGGACACGCGCCGGCCGTCGCGCCGGATACTCTCGCGTCGTCAGCGCAAATTCTGACCTGCCGCCGTTCATCACACTCGCGGGGACCTGATGGCGAGTTGACTTGTCGCCTTTGGTTCTACATCCCACGTGACGTCAGCCTTTTTTTCTCCCTAAATATCTCTAAAAAGAAAATTTAATCTTAATAACAATATGTTAATTAATATTAGAAAATCTTTAAAACAATATATAGCTACCGTTGAAATGGGTGCCATGAATGAAACTTCGAAAAGAACACATGAATATATGCTTTATTTTTCTGCTATCTTTACTCTATTAAAATAAAAACCATTACAAAAGAAACTTAATGATCGAATAAACTGATGTGTAATACTATTGTAGACTAACAAGCCATTTCTCTTAGAATGGAAAGATGCCTGGTTGTTAAAGCAGGTACATCGATCGGACTCAACCCGTTAAATGTCAGCTCGATATGGTCCTTGGTCAAGACTGAACTAGACCACACACTGGATCTTGGTCCAGTTGATTGGTTGTCCCGTATTATCCCATCGATTTCAAGGCTGGTCTAGACTGAACCTGGACCATCTGTATGTGATTGATGGCCGTACGGGTTCTTTTGCTCTTAATCGTTTTTGTTGCCATGGCACCTATGTATGGTTTAATTGTGGGCAAGCAATGCTTTGTCGGCCTTATAATTGTCATGTAAACCTGGCTGCTGAGGATACAGAGGTGTTGGGGAGCATCTCTTCTTTCTTCTGTCATGCTTGTGCCGTGTAGGGGACATTGCAGTCTAGTCCGCCAAATTATTGCAAGATGAATATCTAACTCCTTGGTTGCCCTTTCTTTTGCAATCTTCACTTTGGTTTCATTAAGCTTACTTTGATTTTAGTTTTTTTTTTTTTTTGAACTTTGATTTCAGTTATAGTAGTTCCCTAAAACGAGACTACAACTGAAGAAACTATAAGTGTTCATGTGGGAAACAGAGAGGAGTTGTCCATGCTATACCATAAGTCACTCATGAGAATTAGTTGCAGTTGCACCATTCAATCAAGCTAGAGAAGCTGACGGTTTTATAATGAATTCGCTTTCAGACTCACTTAAATGATTGATTGTGGAGCAGGCTACGACTTTTGTCTTCCCTCTTTGCATAGCTTTCACTTAGGAAACAGTTTTAGTTCTGTTCTCATGGTTGATTATTTCGAGTTTGGATTAGCATGATTGATCGGCCTGGTAAATTCACGCAGGTCCGTTCGAGAAGTTCTCTCAGGTGACCATGATATTGCCGTTGACGGGAGCTCAATACGCGGAGAAGGTCACCGAGAACTGCGTCAAGTTCTGGCAATCTGTTGGAATTTATACTGATGCCGAGGCTGCTGCGGTTGAGAAATTCCGTGAGGCTTTCAAGGAAAAATCGTTCCCGCCCGGTACCTCGATCCTGTTCACACAATCCCCAAACGGGTCGCTGACGGTTAGTGATTAAGTTCTACGAATACAGTCGACCAAGTGCATCGACTGATAGCTTAATAGTTGCCATGCTGTCCTCTCTTGATTGTTGCCAAATCCAAAGCAAGCAGCTCTTCGAGGCTTAATGTAACTCAATGCATCGATTCTCATTCCTCCTCTGGGTTACAGATCGCCTTCTCTGAAGACGGATCCATGCCCGAAGCCTCGAGCGCGGTGATCGAGAACAGACAGCTCACGGAGGCGATTTTGGAGTCGATGATTGGCAAGCACGGCGTATCTCCTGAAGCTAAGGCGAGCCTGGCCTCGAGGATTAGTGATCTCCTGAAGGTCTGCGAGAAGAAGGCAGACGAAGTCGACAAGAATGTGGCCGAGGACAAAGTCAACGCGGCGTAGAGCGGCGGAGCAGAAGATGACGGGAACAATGCCGGGTGTGGTGAGCGAGTAAGTGGAATCAAATGGCAGAGCAGCAGCACCTGCACCCGCTGTTGTGTAAGGCGGGGATAAAGCAGCAGTCTCAATAAGGGAATATAACACTACTCCTAATGTGAAATCATATCTTTGGATCTTTACTTTGATTATAGTGGTATGAAATTTACTTAAACTATTCCTAAATGTTCAATTTTGTACTTTTCTTTGATCAAATAAGGGAAAAAAAGTCAGGCAACCCTAACCTATTTTTAAATACTCGATTTAATTTATAAACTATTGCAAACCTTGCGATCTAACTTTTAAATTTTCAATTTGTTCAATCCAATTCCTCAATATTTCATAAGGAAATCAATTCAATTAGAATGTTTTTTGTGTATTTACATTATCAGCCAAATTCTATAATACCTTTCATTCCAATTCATTTCCTGCAAATCATACATATGAAGTTTTTGATTTTTTCTGTCCATTTGATCTTATAAATATTATGACGGATACATGCATATGAGGTGAAATTATTGATCCGGAGCAAGTTTTACATATATCTGGCATGCGAGAGTTTGAAATATTAGAATCATGCAATCGGTGATTATGCTGCCAAATCATTCTAAATGTGTACTAAATCGTATATATCTCGGATTTATAAATTTGAGTCATAACACGGATTGTTACGTTTGGTTAGGAATATCTTCTAGTTCTTATATCAGAAATTTAAAGAGAAGGGAAGAGTTTATCGTCCTTTGATGGAAGCGTGGGTGAGATATAATTATATTTATTTGCAGAGAACCTCGCTAAACATCAAGTATAAGCTGCTTATTTACATGTTAATTCGCAATTTATCACACCGCATAGAGTTCTAATTTCATAGACCAGTTCGGGTACTCTTATTTTACTTGTTAAGAGAGATATCGACTGATAACCAAGAGCTTTCTCAGCTAGAGAAGAGAGTGTACTCTGCAACAAATGGGAATCAAGGGATGTTTTGACATAAGACATGTTTCCTCTTGGTGCATGAACTGATCAAATCAATTAAGCTAAAAACCCATCTTTTTGAGACGAGATATTTTCGTGTCATAGAAACCGGGAGCTCAAATCTCCCATTAGCAGTCAACTGCCAAGGTATCATCACCAACTTCTGCGCAGAAGTGAGCTCATAATATGGAGGAGAAAAGATAACCAAAAACAGAACGAAAAGAAGAAAAAAATCTGCCAAGATATTTCGTCATAAAGAAGCTACTAATCCTCCATAGGACCCGTGCAGCCGGGGAAAAATCAACCGCGTGCACCAGAGTACAACATCAACAGCGGCGAAAAATAAAATGACGGAGTCAAAAGAGAGGAGGGGATTTACATTTCTGCAACGAAGAGTGACGAAAGAGACAGAAATCCTAAAATCTTAGGAAGTGCAATGTGGATCAACTCTCTTTGACAATCTACGGTTAAAGGGCAAATGTGCTTAAGAGTTGCCAATGAGCAATAGGGAGGAGGATAGGTTCCAACAGAGCATTGGAGCAGAGTGTCATCAACGGTTAACAGACATGATTGTGGAAAAACTCCAGAGGTAACAAGGGAGGGCAATACTTCTTCGCCACGTATTTGTACTGAAACAGAAACCAACAAAGTAAAAAAAACCATACTAATGCTTTCATTAGCATGACAACCTTAAAAATACACATTTTCCGACTAAAGAGATAGCAGGAAAGTCTTGCCCGTTACCTTATGCTGGCTGTACTTCTCCCTGATTGCTGGTAAGGTCGAACCATGGCTGTTAAGACACAGCCGATGCAGATCCCTGACACAGTTTCCCAAATCAGAAGGTCGGTACAGAGTGTAATGCTGCAACGTCGGGTCCTGCACAATATCACATATATCCTGAGCTAGCTTCATACAGAAAGTTCATGCCGGAGAGATTTCCTGCTTATTGTTAATTCGCTCCAGATGAATGAAGTTTTTCAAATTTAGAGTCGTACCCATGGTCTCTTCGAAGGGGTAATGACGAATTTGGCCAGAAATATTGCTGATGCAGCTATGAGAGATGGAGCATAACAAAGCATATTGTACTCCAGTAGAGAGAGTTCTGCAATGTAGTTGGCCATGCACTCCAACTGCAAAGATGGAACCTGGAAATGGAAAATAGCAGAGCCAGAAAAAACAAGTCTCATTAGCATTAAGATCACACATTCCTAATACTAAACAGCAAGACCCTGTAGTTTATATTTTTTTAGTTCATAAGATGAATTTTGTTCTTAGACACTTTCAGAAGTAAAAACTAACGAAATCTGTAAGCATAATTGCGGAAGCAAATGCATTGCAAAATGATGGATACAATTAATGACGTGAGATAAATTGATATAGAAAGGTGGTTGCAAAGATGAAGATGGATACCTCATTCACCCCTTGAGCAGCACGAACAAATCGTCTACATTGCATTGCCGAATAAGCAGTCACCACCTCATGAAGCAATGCGAAAAATAAAACTATGGCAAGTAACAATAAGCACATACCTTAAAAAGCACTTTACAGTCGGAGCAGTCAATTCAAACTTCAAGTAATTCAACACAGAAGATTCCATTTGCAATACCTACATAAACATTAAGCTCCACTGCATCAATAGAAGTCATAAGAGTAGAAACAGGGAAAATCCTATTAAGAGCCAACTGCACAAAAATGTCAGATGCAAACCTCCTCCTTGAAGTATGTGTTGTCAGTAATGTAACAGAACTCTTCAACCTGAGGTGCACAGATCTCCTCGTACTTTCTGTCCACGATAACAATGTGTACTTAATATTGGCTCTAGAAGAAGATCCTTAGCAACAATCAGAAAAGACATATGCTTAGAATGCAAAAATCTGTTTCTTACGCAGCAATCATCATGGAAGCAACACCTAGCAATTGTAGACGTTGTCTATTCATCACATTTCCTGAAAGATACCGATCTATGTAGTTAACAGTCAGGTACAATGTATCAGGTACAAGCCTGTATTCTTCAGCCACCTGCAATACAACCTTGAACTTCAGCCTCCGAACAATATCACAACTAGGAACTCACTCTCAGTCGGGATAAATTAAACACCATCATTACCTCCACAAGCCAATCAATTAGTATGGCACGCATGCTGGAAGTTATATCCTTTTGTACTTTATCCATAAAATCAGTGGAAGGTCTCTTTTTTGCCTGCAAAAAAGGCAAGATGAACAGATATTGAGATAGCAAATCCAAAAATGCCATTGATTATGTATATAACCTCAAAAAAAATTGTATGGACAGCCAAGTTGGAGAAAAACAAAATCCAAAGTCAACAGGATGCTTTCTAGCCATATGCCCATGCTTAATGATGTTTGGCATCAATCAATTGCCAATTTATTGATTTAGTATTTTATATAGCCTGTGGAAACATATGTCTGTCTCTGAATTTCTATGTTAATGAAACTATGTGTTAAATGGTCGTCGTAAACTATCCCTTTACATCAGAAACATCCAAATAGTATGGAAAGGCAAGAAGTAAAATCAGATTTCATTGTTTCACACAAAAATAATCTAGCATGCCCCATCCCATTAATCTGTTCCATTTGTCGTCAGTGGCATCAGGATTGCCAAGTACCTCAACACTCAACTTAGTGCAAACTGTACAACGAGATCATCTAGCTTTTCAAGGTAGCATAACCCTAATTTAGTAAGCATGACCTCTCAGCCTTGTGAAGAATTTGTTCTTGAGAGGAGAGAGCGGTGAAAAAGAGTAACTAATGCCCTAAACCATCCTCTCTCTGAATCTGACTCTATATCAACTTGACTTGAGCTGAACAAATAGCACAGGCTTCCTCCTCTGATTATGCAAAGAGAACCCACACCATTCAAACCATAGTCCAGACATACGAAGTGAAACTCATAGAAGGCAAATAAAATAATATAGAAAAAAAGGCTGGACCTCAGATGCACGTAAGTGCTGGTAAATGTCACAAGCAATGGTCGCACAGAGTTGTGGATCCGAGTACTTGTCATCAACATTGACAATCTTCTCATCCATTTCCATCTCCATGAGTGCATCTCTTTCGCAAATGTTAGCCACTGGCCAATCATGAGTAGCCAATGCATTACTATCAACCCGACTTGTAAGACAGTATGAACCATCGAACAACACATGAAAAGCGCATTAATTTTTACCTGCTTTTGCCGCACCATCCGAGATATAAAGATTGCTAAATGTCTCCCTGTCAATAGAATCCACCGCCAAAACATCATCATTGTCGATGTACTCAACTTCAGGACTCTTGAAAGACTCGCAGGTGGACATGCTCTCATCCAGCGAAACCGATTGTACATCTGATCTACAGGGTGAAAGAACCATGCTGCATGGTACAGCATCGACAGCTATCTCTATTCTTGGAACGGAAGCATTAATAGTAGGAAGAACTCCACTCGGTTTCGTCCCGGCATATCTTGGTAAAGTACTTCCTGAGAGACCCATATTTGAGCTGGAAGTAGAAGATCCCTTCCTTGCCTTTGCCAGTTTTGCCGCATTAGCCACCTTCAAAAATCAAAATTCAGCTCATCTTTTCCCCAAAAATTTTAAGCAGGATGTTAGATCAGATTCAACAGACATGCTATGGTCAAATACCAAATACAATCATGTGAGACGGCAGTTGCATAAGACTTCCTACAGTTCCAAGGCATTCAGGCAATCCTAGGAATTTGTCTAACAACCTAAAAGGCATCCCTGTAAATTGTGCCAACATTTTGAACATTAACCAACATCTGCAATGGGATAACGCAAGAACAGTATATGCGACTATTTGAGCTTTACTAAACCAAACAACTTTAGAGATCTGGTTAAGTCACAGTATTCAGCATGACTTGTTATGGGAAGAACTGAAATAGCTACTGCACAGGTCTATCAGAGAATCAACCGGATCGTTAGTGCAAATTGTTGGTTCTCAGAAAATGGAAAGATGATTAGTCACATCACAAGCTTAAACCGCAGAGAAGCGTCGCTCTCCCGATCGTTTTACGTTCCTGTGATGGAACCTAAAGCTTCAAGAAACTCAATCTTGCAAATTTTTCCATTGCTCTTTGCTGCATGATGCACCAACCCTAGACACCCCACCATCGATCATCCAAGAAAATCGAACGAGAAAAAATTCATCGGAAAGAGACCCTTTTGTAACGAGAAAAAAGAGATTGTCAAAATATGCTGAGGAAAACAAAAAATGCAAGAATTATTGCTCGTCTATTAGAGGAAGCAGCAAGAACAGAAATCCTAAGCCCGCACCATCTTCCGTACTCCACCTTCTCCAACTACCAACAGAACGCAACAACAGAACATTCTGAATGAAAAGGCAAGAGCGAAAAAAAAAAAGGAAAAAGACCCACCAAAGTCGATGGTGCCGATGAGCTTCGCGAATTGCCATCGCCGACCCCACCCTTGAGGTTCGTCACGTTGCCGAGAGGCGCTCGCTTCTTGGCCAAGTGCGACGGGACGGCGGCGACCTTCCCGGCGTTCTCCGACGAGGAGGCGTGCCTCTTGGCGAGAGACGACGTGGTGGACGAGGAGAACGACGAGCGCCGGTGCTGGGTCGACATCCTCGAGCGCGACCCGGTTCGACTATCGCGCTCTTCTCCCTCTGTAACCCTCGGGCCTCTGCTTCGGAACGATGATATATTACCTTTCTTGACAAAAACGAAGGGGAGACTGGAGAGAGAGAGAGAGAGAGAGAGAGAGAGAGAGGTTGGAGAAACTTTTCTCGATCCTATTTTTCCATTTTTTGGGCCAATTTCGTAAAGGGGTTTTGAGGTTTTATTCGTCGCACTCGCAGATAGAGAGAGAAAGAGAAAGAGAGAGAGAGAGAGAGAGAGAGAGAGAGAGAGTTTTTGAAATGCGATTTAATAATCGATTTCCATCGTGCGCCTTAGGCGGGGAGTTTTTGAATTGACGGGGACATCCTGGCCGTTGATCCGGCTCGGTTATCGTTGGGGAGGAGCGTAGGGGAGTGGGGCCCACCCCCTGGGGGGATTGAGCATCGTTCTCCCCTCCCCGCGGCGTTGAGCCTCGCTCGCGTCACGGAGCGAACGAGGATGGATGGCCGCCCGCGGGCGGTCAACGGCTCAACGGGCTTTTCGAATTTTCGCCCTCTTCGGGGAGCGTGATTCGTCAGTCGCTGGAGAAAAGGTCACGGTCCTGTCGCCGAGAGCCCCGGAGCTGCTTTTTTGAATTCGAATTTGAAACGGTCACTGAATGATCTACTTTGTCTTTATTGGTCCCAAATCCAAGCTAGCCAGGCCCGAGACAAATTTCCCCAAAGACACAGACAAAATCACTGTCCAAGATTGCAATTTTCCTATACTTGGGCCACCATATTGGCAGATCGCAAGGATAAGCTCAAAGGGCCTCTTGCATTAGACATCGACAACTCAAATGTATTAGAGTTGACGATATTACTGCATTACTCACGAGACATCGAATTTAGAGTAGAACAGTATATAGACATTGACTGAATACAATCCAAATTGTCAAAGAACCTTTCCTCACCCTCACATACTGAAAAATCAACCATTGTTTGTCATGTCTTGCTTGTAATAGGTCCTACTCATGTTTGTGTGCTTGTCATGTTTTAATATTACACGACTTGTTACTTATTTGCGTGGGAATCGTTGTCTTTATCATTTACTCTTGTTATGTAGACTTAGGTGATGTAGATAACTAGGCTGAATAAGCCACTCTAAATGTGAGGTGTGAATTTAGAGGGCGATTTCACCATGGTGTTCACAACCGAGTGACAGAGGCTAATAGTTTGCTTGGCACCATTTTCTAAGAGCATTATTATGGCAAACATAGTTTCAACGGTTAATGACACATCTCGGCTTTGAAATAATTTAAATAAAATGGTGACATTGATTGTTGTTGTTGACAAAAGTGGTCTGGATCTTCGTTTGAAATTTAATTTCTCGATTCATGCTTAGTCTTAAGAAACCTTGATTGGTTTGCAAAATATTGTATAGGATTAGACGTGTTGCTAATCTTGGGCTTCCCACTTGCATCTTCATAGGGCAAGGGGTGGGCAAATTGGTAGCCTTTAAACTTAGTGGCCTACTGAGAATTTAAGGTTTGGGGGACATTCTCCCGCTAGTGATCTATCTATGATTCATCGAGTTTAATACCGCTTTTTCATTTTTAAAAAAAACAGAGGCAGATATTTTTACTCAATATGTACATAAATTACGATCTTAATCTATAATTTGCGATAGAAGTTTCTTAATGATAAGTTCGATTTATGCTCTACAATTCACTTCCAATTATCTGGCTCATGCTTCTACTTAATATAATATAGACGCGACCCGCTTCTTCAATAATGTCGCGGAATAAAGATCTATAGTCAACGAAAAGATACATGAATAAAATCATTGTACTTCCCATGAAGATCTAACGGTACCTCTACTTACATGTTTATGATACTACAGTCACAAATTCATTCATTCCAAAAGCTAATTTCACATCAGTTCTTAATGTTTAATTTGTCGTCTCGTTATAAACTTGTGAAGCTGTAAAATCATCAACTGACTTCCTCATGAAATGATGTGTTTTTCCATTGATTATAACGGATGTTATTGCTTAGCGTTGCGTGATAGGATAGAAAAAGTTATTTCAAAAACGTGTTGTGGACCTCGTCAGTCGATATGGGCAAAGCTAAAAGCCCAACGGTGCTCCCATGGTTCGGCCTCTTTGAGGGAAGCGACTTTCTTCCCTTGGACAAAAAGGCGTTGGTCACTCCTCTTAACCGAGTCAGACGGCCCAAGCATTCTTCAATTAAAGTGCAGAGGGCCCATGGGCTTCAGTGCTGGCCCGATAAGAACTCTGCAATAGATAAGTTATCACCCTGCAACTCGACTGGCAGATCGCTTCCATCTATTTTCTGCACATCAACTTGTTTCACCAGTAAATCGCGTTTTTCCAGTCAAAAGCAACAGGGCTTCGCGGGCAGCCAACCATCTAGGGCCCATTTGTTTGTACCTATAAACAGACTTGTTTATGTTCTTTTGTTCTGAAAAATGAAAAAAGAAAGAAACGTGTTTATTTGTACTTTTATTCATCGGAACAGATTTGAAACAAAAATAAGAAATAACAAAAACTTGTTTATTGTTCTTGAACACTATTTAAGAAACGCTATTTCTTTTCTTTCTTTCTTTTTCTCTCTTGCCGCTGCAACCATCGGCCCCTCGCAGCCACCGTTGCTGAATCTTCGATCCATTGTCTGCCGTCACCACCGGCGGTCCATCGAGCGGCGGTTTGTCGAGCGGCGGCGATTGGTCCGGTAGTCATTCGGTCGGCTGGTCAATAGAGAGTTGGGCGGCGAATGGTTGTCCATGAACAAGAAGAAAAAAAGAAAAAATATATATATGAATCGTACCAAACACATTTTTATTCTAATAGCGCTTTTTACCAAACGCTCTATTTTACTTAGCAAATATTCCAGAGAATATAAATACAAAAAAATGTTTATTTTAAAAAATTGTTCCCTGGAACTGAAACGTTATCAAACGCGTCCCTAACTGCTCAAGTTTCTCTTGCAAAACCAGCTACCACCGCGCCACAGGTGCCCAGTCCATACGTGCAATTGATGCCGCCGAGGAGGAGCCAACCCATGAGCCATCAACATTTTGCTTCAGCCAGCCCTTGTCCGGTGGCTACCACTCTTCCGGTAAGAGAGAACTCTTCTTCACAGATTTCTTTGGTACCAGACTCTGACAAACTCTTGCTCCATACGAGGTCATCGTTCCCGATCAACTCGGGACTCGACTTATGTGCTTGTTTGAGTGTAGTACACACGGAACAATTGACTCCGGATGATCAAAAAATGTGAATATCACGTTGGGATCACATGATTACCATCAAATTCCACGGTCCAGGTTCACTATAGTACATGTGTTAAGTCCACTCAATAATTTGCCAAAGAGATGGCGATAACAACCGCTCAAAACCGATTGGACCAATAATTGATATTGACAATATGTACTACCGATATTAAATGACAAGACCGGATGTCAGGGATTCAATTAAGCGATTAGACACTTGACCCACGCTGTGGAAATAAATTTATGATTTCTCTCCTTTCCACAAGCATCTCGAGGAGTCAATGATTGGTAATCTCGAGTAACGCAACAATGACTCCTTTGAATTCAACTTATAATATTGCTTATCATGATAAGTATAGCACTTGGAAAAGTAGGGGTGAGCAATTTGGATCACCCGAATTGGGAACAGCCCGAACCGATTGGAAATCGGACTGAACTGGAAGTGTTGGTCTAATTCTCGATTCCTAAAAGCGGAACCGATGTTTTGGAGGTTTGGTTCTCGATGCTTGGGAATGCCGAACCGGACCAGTTAAATTTTGTATATTTTATTAAAAAAAAATAAAGATGTAAAAAGTAAAAAAAAATCTCAATTTAAATTTCTAGAGTTTTAATTTTTACTTAAATTTACCAAAATAATTTTTTTCTTACAAATAAGTAAAGAAATTCAAATTTTTTTAGAATTTTTTCAGTTCCCAACTACTCCATTATATTTTCTAAGAAATGATTGGACCGTATTGCCGGTTCGATCAGGTCCAAGGTTTAGGCGGTCCAATTCATGGTCCTAGAGATCGGAGACTGGTCCCATTAGTCGAGTTCCGAAACCAAATCACCTTGAACTATGCACGCCCCTATGGAAAAGGACCAGCTATTAAAGCACGAAAGATGACTATCATAAATGGTCGTCGCATGCTCTTCATTTCAAAAGAATCAATGATGCGCAAAATTAATTGAGACGAAAGTAGAAAAAGGAAAAACATAAGCAGGAGCACAACTTGTCTCGAAATAAAAAAGTTTGAATTCCTTATTAAATGGTGGTTGGAGTAAAGCTCCATATGTTTCGTAGAAAATAAATTACTTTCAAATTATTTTTCTGAAAAAAGTAATTTCTTATACCACTTATGAAAAATAAATAAATAATATTTTTATCGTTCACGAAAATATTTACACATAATTTATTATCGTTAATAAAAGCTTTTTTCACTGATTAAATATTTCGAGTGATTATATATAAGAAAATAAATTTTCATTAAGACCGGACTGCTAAAAGTAGACTACTCATCTTTTGCGCGATCCAAATATTTAAATATTGCACGGATCTATGATAACATATTATAGCTGGTAAAGTGAGGTGGGCCGTTCATGAATGCAAAATCATTATGAACTCTGAATCACATCGATAATGGGTTTGAATGATTATCATCAACTGGCCAATCACCCAAGCTTTTAAGAAAAAAGTTGCTTGGATCTTGCCAATTGCGCGAGAGAGATGATTCATGTCCAACCAAACAAAGTACGTTCAACATGATCGTCTTTCTCATAATATTATAAATAACATCGATGTTCAAGATTTCCACAAATTACCGTTTGCCAACACACATTATGTGAGCATTGGACATCATGGCAAGTCGTACGTGTCGTTGTCGTGTCGTGTCAGATTATGATTTTTATAGGATTTTATTTAATTATCATGCATCCCGTGATATGATATTGTCACATTTCTCTTTCTATTTAAATATTAACATGATGTGATTATCAAACGGAAGTACAATATTACCCATATAATGATATTGAGCTTAAATCGATTTTGTTCACCTTTATGATTCAAAATTTGGCAATCCAAAACAACACTAGTTGAACTAAGAACTGGTCTGTCGAATTTTAAAATTAATCAAAAAAGTTTCAAGCAGCATAAACACTTTTTATTATAAAAATATTCTCACATCACCTTATGATAAGTATGCCAAAATCAGAAGTTCCGTATCTTTGTTAGTCAGGTCAACAATTTCCACGGAGTTCAATCGACCGGCTTCAATAGTTTGGTTATTACAAGAAGTCAACAAAATCAAGACTCACGAGAATCCTTACCAAAAAAAAAAAATCAAGACTCACGAGAAGAATCTTGAAAGCTACTTGTTTTCGTTTTTTTATAACTTTTTTTTCCAAATTCTGAATATTAATTGGATTTGATTTGGTTTTGGTTTCACAGCTCTTAAATTATATCGAATGTCGTTATTCAGAGAAAATTGTGGGTCAAGAAGGGATAGTTTGACTTTAGCTATCACCTCATATCTGAAATTCCCTTTTCCTTTCTGAATACTTGGATTTTGAGTTAGTTGTTATGGGATACTTTGCTAGTGTTAAAATTGTAAAATATGCATGGTTAAATACCTTATAAAACCAAGAGTTGATAAAGATCGATTACATAAACTTTTTGTAGTGTGTACTTTAGTTTTTTCACACGGGTTTCTTTCGAATTGTTTAATATGACAACCAAACTGGCCACTAAATAAACGATATGCTCGTGAAGTAAACTAATAATCCTGTGGGCCATGTAAAACACGAGCAAAATATTTTGGCGTGCTACGTTGGACTTATGTCGTAGGTGACCTACGCACAAACTAGATAGTGCGCATCCATTGATCCTCCAATTGCAGCAAAATGACGGGGAATGAAAGTTATGTATGCCAATGCTGTCGTTAGGAGAGGAAAAGCTATTAATGGATTGTATGACTGACTTAAGATGACTAGTCGACCAAATGTTCAAACCAATCAATTTGGATTTGAATGTTGAAAAAGTCTATTTGAACAGGTTGTCACTAATATAAAAATTACCCTTTTGAGGTGATTCGTCATTGCAATAAAGTGTACAATTTTTTAGATATCACCTTTTTAGAGTCTTACGATTTCTCTCTCTATATATATTTGTTGGCATACTTAATTGCACAACACATCCTTTCACTTGGATGATATCTACCGCTTCTGGGTAGTTTTGTTTCATCTACTTGTGAAGATACTTTTCTTTTCAATCTTAAGGATGAAGATCCTAGTAGATTCATTACCCATGATTTTGCGAAATATAAATGAGCTCGCTACTTTCCACAAATGGATACACAAATCAATATGATTTAAAAAAAAAAACTTTTGTCTAGAGGTCCCCGCAACGTCATGATTTTAGGTCAAGCTACATCTCTACATAAAATAGGCCCACGTTGATCATATCATATTTGTGGACGGTAGTTGAAAAATATCTTCAACTTTAACGATGTGTACAATGTTGGTTAGCTAAAACCCAGGTTACCAAAAATATAATGTGAATAGGGATAAGTTTGGTAAAAAGCTAACCAAATTGTAATTGTATTCTTGCCCATCCAAGTTAAAAATATATTACATCTTGGAAATATATGCACAATAGAGATTAAATATTCGACTTTAATTAGCCTGCACCAATAGTCATTGCATTGACAAGGACAGAACACCAAGCGTAGTAAAGTTTACAAAAATGAATAATAAAAAAGAGTACTGGTGCCGGCTAAAGTTTCCGAAAAATACATAGAAAAACAGTGGTGGTGCCGGCTAATTACTCTTCTTGTTGTGTCTTTTTCAATGCAATAAGTAACAGTGCAGGCTAATATATGTAGAAATATTCATGCTAACACACATTAACATGTACAGTATATAAAATATATATACAAGTCCTAGTTAATTTATAAGAATTTAACTACTTGGAAAATTAATTGTATGTGATAAGAAAAGGTATAGTAGGTTGACGGTTTAATTAAAAACCCAATGTACGGGAAATCCTAGTCCACTTGAGTTAATGAAATTCTTAGGTAGTCACATGGAGATCCATTTTGGAAGTGGCAGGTAAATGAGAGGCTCAGAGTTTGGCAAGAACATGAAATCTTGTTGGGGATTTCACAAGGAAGGCTTTCTCAGAAATGAGATTATCTCAAATGTGAATCACAAACTTGAGACCTCCAAGTTTTTGAGGTGTAAGGTCCAAGTTGATTTGTCACAAAACTAAAACTTAGTTTTGTAAATCGTTGCTTCACTGTTTGTGCAAGAGACAGGCTTCGTCCCTTCCTAAGAACTTTGGAAGTCCATGAACATATTTTGTAATTGATGCTCTATATCGATAAGTATATTATCTTCTTCACACCCAATATCAAATATACGAGAAAATAATCATCTAATTTAGTGAAAGTTAGTAATATGTGTTTCGCAGAACCCTCTCCGCACCCAATATCGAAAACACGACCAAAACTTTCGAAGGAATCCATGTGTAGGAATTGCCTAATTCTCCACACCCAAGCTGCCGTTGAATCCTCTCTATTATGTCGAGCCAAATTGTAGCTAAACATTGCTATCTTTCAGCAAGATCTCCAATCTCCTTAGATAGGGAATTGACCCGTTTTGCTAACAATTTCACTCTCAACATGACGAGGGGTTGACAGAGGCCCGTAAAATTTCCTTAAAAGTATATCCAATATAACTCAAACGAAAGAGGAAGTGTTCACCTATGTTTTTCAAAGTGCAATCCTAATTGTTTTTCATATGCATAGCAGATTTTATAATAAAGAAGACAACAGAGAGAGAGAGAGAGAGAGAGAGAGAGAGAGAGAGAGAGAGAGAGAGAGAGAGAGAGAGAGAGAGAGAGAGGTGGATCATTCCTCCTGTATGGACAGGACAAGCCGGTTGGAGAGAGGCATCGACCTTGCCTTATGAGAGAATCAATTTTGCAACCTTTTAAAGACATCAGAAAATATTATATTAGAGATGCTGTGATCTTGATGGGTTCAATTTTGCCGTCCATTCATTTTTTCAGAAATTTACTTATTTTTTTCGTAAAATATTGAAAAGAAAACTCTTAGAGGAGAACGTGAATAATATTTTAACTCCACCTGAGATTTGTAATGGTCAGAGGGTGGACCAACATACATGCATATAGAAAATGTATTAACCACATCTCGACACTATAATATAGTGTTTATGAAATGTCACTTAGTTAGTGAATGCCAATAATTTTCACTTTATGAGGTTATATGATGAAAGTATTAAAGGAGTTCTTCTTTCTCTCCAATTCTTTTCAGTTTAATTTTCATTCAGACACATGGTCGAAATGATATCTTGGGGGGTTCGAGCTCATCATTACTATAAGAATCATTTTTCGACTATAGTAATCACACCACACCCATCTTGATATTGTATATATTGAAAAAATGTCTCGAATTCGACAACTTGAAGGTTATTTGGTCTAAATATATTTTTTAATCTAAATAGGTTTTCTTGTCAATGTAGATTTTCTATTTAAATGGTCTCCTAGATGAGATCCACAATATTTTTTTATCTAAAAAAAATACTACTTTGTGAATTGTACGCTGAAATTATCAAGTAGAAGCTTATGGTGATATTTTGTATAATTCATTATCAGATTAAAAGATTCTTTCATGAGGAATTATGATGGCTCAACACTATGTGAGTAATTGAATATAGTCGGGATTGTGAAACGTTGATAGTGTTTATTACTTGACTCTAGTATAATTGTATATTGGAGTGACTCAAGTATGATTATAATTTTCATTTTATTGCTTGACTGTTATTCCGCACCTCTCTCCTTGTGAAGTAAGTTCCACCGATTGAATTATGTAAATCATACCACTTATGTAGCTTATTTTATCTTTCGATGGGCTTGTTTTTCACGAAAAAGTTATATACACGCATGTCCCCTTAAAACAGGGTTTAGCAAGCATCTTCTAGCTTCCAAGGAGATGATTCGACGGCTTTATAAGCGGACAAATGAAGAGCATCCTAGTCCTCTTAAAATATCTCGATGAAGAGAAACCCTTTTAGCATAAAATTATTAAAAACCGGAGTCATGATTGAAAGCTTGTTTCCTTGATAAGGGTGGAGAGCGATGGCAATTGGGCGTGGTGTCGCGTCAATTGCTTTTTTGTAGTGGGAAGACGTGACCTGCCACTTCGGAACGACATGGCGTGTGTGAGGCGGATGGAGGAGCGTGCAAAAAAGCTAATCGGGGTAATGGGGAGACACTTCTCAGCGTTCCTGATTGGCAATCAGCTACTGTTAACACTCACCATCCCATGCACTATAATTGCCACTTCCGCCCACAAATGAACTTCATCGAAAGACCTCACTCAGTAGTAATTTTTCTCATATGCAAAACAAACCCACAGAGAGAGAGAGAGAGAGAGAGAGAGAGAGAGAGAGAGAGAGAGAGGAGCATGCAAGTGATGCAGGAACAGCAGGTGATCGATTGTCCAGTTCCATTGTCGCAGGGTGGCGGAGGCGGCGGCAACCGCATAATGGCCATCAACTTGGAGGGAAGGAACACCCCGCCGCCTCCACCTCCGCCTCGGGCTCCTACCACCTCTGACAGTGATAAAAGTGTGGACCATCACGATGACGAGGAGCCTCACGACCATCATCAGGTGCCTCTCCATGTTTCCTCTGTCGCTGTCTTTACAAAGAGCTGTCGTGTGCTTGTTTCCACCACGGGCAGTTGCTCGTTTACGACGCCAGGGAAAGAAATTTGATAAGTGGACTACTGACAAGCTCCCATTGCTTTTCATGATGACCAGGAATCAGGGTGGAGAAGATTCACGTCGTTTGTGGGTCCTGGCTTCCTCGTTTCCCTCGCTTACCTTGATCCCGGAAACCGTAAATCTCTCTCCACCCTACATTTCCGCATATAACATGATTGTGAGAAAAAGAAGAAGAAGAAGAAGTTTCAAAGTCATACAGACAGCTGGACTCTGACGAAGCCCTCCATTCAAAAGTTAATATAAGTCAGCTATCTACTCTTATCATAAAAAGTTCATCAGAAAAATTCTACATTTACTATATGTATATCAATTTATTTTTAAACCTTTCATTCCCATCAATTTAATCTTCAAAATTTTGATTATATATACCAATATATTTCTTCGAGTCCATTTTGACCGAAAATCGTTAATGTGAATTTTTTTTTCAAATTTTTTTGTTTGCCTTTATTCATTTTTTACCTTTCTTGCTCACCTCTAACGAGCTTGCCCGAGGTCGATGAGGGCTAATGAGGCAACCTTCGCTAGTGGTTGGTGATCTTCGCCCGCCATCGGGCCTCGACAATGGGCGGTGAATGATCGTGCCACCTAGGACGGCCGATGTTCATTGGACTATTTTATCAGTGATCTCCAGTCAAAATTGATCGGAAAGATTATATTGGCAAATCATCACAAGCATTTGGACTTTTAGAAAATTTATGACGAAATTGACATGTATATAATAATTTTATGGCTTTTTCTTGGTAATTGTCCCCATAAAAATTATGTGCTTTTAAAAGGCCAACTCTTCTCTTTAAGATCAAGTGTCAAAATTTGGATAAAGAAAGCAGATGGAAACAGAACCATTTTGCCCTTTGCTTGCCAACCATGGGCGCATAGCGGATTAAAGCCAGTAAGGACTTGGCATGTGCTCAGCAACATCAATCGTTAAGTATCTCGTGAAATACTCGAGCTGAAGCTTAAAACGAACGTTAGTTTTGCTAATCGAGCGACACAGAACAAGCTCAAGATCGTGGAATATCTCATCGACTTAACTCGAGCTTGTAGAATGAAGCCTGTTAACCAAGGACAAGTCCCACTTCGAGCTTTCACTATTTGAGTCAAACCAAGTTTGAATAAAATGTAGTATTGGTTCTTTTTTCCGCTCCTAATTCATGAATGACGATTCTATGGTTTTCTGTGGTGCAGTGGAAACAGATCTTCAAGCTGGGGCTAAACACAGATATGAGGTAAACAAATTAGTTCTAGTAGGTCCACTATACTCCTCATTGCATTTTGAAGAATTGACATGAATTGCAAGAGGAGCAGAGGGAGAAAGAGAGTCTCGCAATGACCCTTAGCGTTTTCTGATTCCAGCTTCTGTGGGTGGTACTAATTGGGTTGGTGTTTGCCCTCATCATCCAGTCACTCGCTGCAAATCTGGGTGTGAGCACCGGTAAATGAAAAAAGGAAACACAATGCAAACTTCAATCAAGATGCCGTAGGTTACGTGGCTTTTTTCAATTCAAATTGAATCTTTTCAGGGAAACACTTATCAGAGCTATGTAAGGCCGAGTATCCCATACAGGTGAAGTATTGCCTCTGGCTGCTAGCTGAAGTTGCTGTGATTGCTGCAGATATACCTGAAGGCATGATTTGTCAGAAAAATCAGTTTTTTAATCATTTATAAACTTGTTTATTTCCTCTAATATAAAAGTAAATGCTATCTCGTGGATTTCATGAATATGCAGTTATTGGGACGGCCTTTGCATTGAATATTCTGTTCAACATACCAGTGTGGGCCGGGGTAATCGTCACTGGCTGTAGTACACTCCTGCTTCTTGGCCTACAAAGATATGGGGTACGCTTGCCATTCTTTTTGGGTGCACAACCCATTTGCTTGCCTGATTCTATCATTCGAACTCGTATATTTGGGACGTGGTCCGTATCATAATTGGTTTTCAACAGGCAAAATTCCATACCTGTTGATACCCTCCTAAATTCGATTGAGTTGATTCTTTATGTTAGAGTTTACAGAGGACACAAGTCATGCATCTAAGTAACGTTGTATAAACTAATTCTTACGCAAGTTATGGACAAGATGAAAGTCCTTGTCTGAAACGGGTACTTGATACGTAATTTTGCATGATACTGATTTGGCAGGGAGTCAAATAAAAGTAGATGGCGAAGGCCACAGAAGAGAACTTCTGTTCCTGGTGCAAGCAAAGTAAAGAAGACTGAGCGACAGATATTCTTAATTCTTTGTGGCATGGTTCTATAATTAGCAAATTGTCGCCGGATCAATTCTTCTGATCGGGCCAGGCTAGCTTGCTTTTGCGGGTGGCGGGCAAACAAAGGATTGCCCCGTTAGTCATTCTAGTCAGCCAATAATCATCGCCTTAGTCTGGACGCAGCTCGGCATTGTTAACATGACATTAGGGTCATCCTAGGATCTAAATCTATTAATCAAGCTGTACATCTCGAAATGCCTGGTTAAAAACAAAGAGTCTCGTACAAATTAATGTGACCTCACATGGTCTTGATGGCTTGCCGAAGTGGTAGACTGGACCAAACATATTACGTGAATCATGTAAGGCCTATCAATAGCCACATGATCAAGAGCACATGGACTACTGCATTTATTCCCCTCCGACGTGGTCCATACGAGGATCCTTCAACAGCTCTTTGCAGTACTGCCTCAACTCAGAATTCGAACTGGTGTTGCTCAAAATTTTTCTGGTTTCTTGTGAAATTGTTGTAGGTAAGGAAGCTGGAACTGCTGATATCGATGCTGGTGTTCATAATGGCAGCATGTTTCTTTGGGGAAATGAGTTACGTGAAGCCTCCTGCATCTGATGTCCTGATGGGCATGTTTGTCCCAAAGCTTAGCAGTCAAGGAGCCACTGGCGATGCGATCGCTCTTCTGGGCGCCCTTGTCATGCCGTAAGCTTTCCTCCTGTACATAAGAAACATATCCCCTTGCTGTGAAGTGACCTTCGACATGCTCTTTTTTGTTTTGGATTAGATCTTCTGGCTGGTCATATTGTTTCTCTGTGTCAGGCACAACCTCTTTCTGCATTCTGCATTGGTGTTATCCAGGAAAGTACCAAAATCTGTCCGTGGCATCAATGTAAGCATGATACCCATTGGAAAAATTTACGTAAACCAGCATATGCATGTTTATATAAATACCACGATGCCAACGTATTGGAGCTTCTTTTTTCGAATGTCATTATTTGAGGGAAAGACACTCCGTGATCGATACTCTCTTGACTTCGCAGGATGCCTGCAGATATTTCCTTATAGAAAGTGGGCTCGCATTGCTATTAGCCTTTTTGATAAACGTTGCAGTTGTCTCGGTGTCGGGCACCGTTTGCTCGGCCAAGGATCTCTCCAATGGCGTTGAGGACACGTGCAATGATCTCACACTTAACTCTGCATCGTTTCTCCTAAAGGTTCATGATTATATGCGATTTTTTCTAATACAGGATTCAATGCAATCCCCACAATTCTCCATTTAAATTCTGAGTCATTTTATGTAGAATATGTTGGGAAGATCAAGCTCCACCGTATATGCCATCGCATTGCTAGCGTCCGGCCAGGGTTCAACCATCTCAGGCACCTATGCAGGGCAATACATAATGCAGGTCTCTTCAGGGGAAAAAAGGCTGCTAGATATTGAGTTCATCTCTATTTGCTTTAAACTAAGCTCACCAATTCAACGGGGTATGTATCACATTCAGGGATTTCTGGACCTGAAGATGAAGAAGTGGATAAGGAATTTGTTGACAAGGTGCATTGCCATCACACCTAGTCTTATTGTCTGTATTATAGGTGGATCTTCTGGTGCAGCGCGACTCATAATCATTGCATCGGTTCGTAACTGATTGATCTTAACTTATGAAATCTGCCCATCTCCATGTTTTCTTTCCAATTTTGACTGATTACGAAGCCTTTCATTTGGAACTGAGCAGATGATTCTTTCTTTTGAACTACCCTTTGCTCTCATCCCTCTCCTCAAGTTCAGTAGTAGTACGACCAAGATGGGACCACACAAGAACTCCGTCATAGTAAGTTGGTATCTCCCAGTTTGAAGAAATCAGCACTTGCTTCGTGCCTGATGCGCCTATTGAACTCATCCTTAGGAAAAAGAACTGTCACATTGAAATGCGGGCCTTTAAAGCATAAACAGCGCTGATACTAATGAATAACTTTCACGCAGATAATCGTCATCTCGTGGATGCTTGGCTTCGGAATAATTGGCATCAACATATATTACCTGAGCAGGGGTTTTGTCGATTGGCTGATTCACAACAGTCTACCAAGAGCGGCGAATGTGTTTGCCGGGATCATTGTTTTCCCCTTTACGGCAGTCTACATCTTTGCGGTACTCTATCTGACCTTCCGGAGGGACACCGTTGTAACTTTCATAGAGCCGAACAAGGACGACCTGACGAAATCGGGCCACATAGAGAGCGGGTTGAAGGATGCTAATGGAGAAGAAGAGGAAGATGAAATCCGATATAGAGAAGATTTGGCCGACGTCCCTCTGCCCGAATAGGAACTTGTGATTGGAGAGCATCATCATTGACCATGTGCTTAAGGGAAAATGGCCAGAGATGTATGTTGAGTCAGCCGTGTGATGATTTATGAGGGCAGAAGTTGCTGAATTCTGATGTGTGTGCACTGCAAAGGCCCACTCCCTTAGCAGGCGCTCAACTTCCCAGAACCAAGCCTTGCTACTGTAATCTAAGTGGGTCTTTATGCTTTCCCTGTCGCTCATTAATAGTAGTGAAGTGATTAGGCATGGTTGGAATGTAAAAATTTGCTTGACCAAAGTCATACATATGTTCTATCCCAGTTCCTAGGCAGCATCCCTTGACGGGAGGTCGACAAGCCGGGTCTTCCATCTCGTTAACCCTGCGCTCCGCTTAGTGCTGGAAACTTGGCCGTGACTCAGGCAATTCCCCGGAACCATGTAATTCCAACATCGACCTCTTTCTACTTGACGATGCGCAAGTCTTTTATAGTGTCCTCAACCTTCCTTTTACTCGCTCTAGCCATCTCCTCACCATTTCACTATCTCCCCATGAAAAAGTTGGATGGGTTTATGGGGTGGACCGATCCACACTGCAGTATAAAGAAGTTGATTCAACTTTAATTGACCGTCCATTAAGTAAACTTGATGGGTGCCCCAGTGAACTGGGGCTTGACTCAGCAATTCTTCACATGAGTAGCTCCAGATCTAGAGAAGATCTTAACATTTTTGAATGTGAACTTGTCCTCAGATTGAGTTCCCGCCATGAGGTGATGAGAGGTCGAGATCATGGTCCAGCCCCGGATTTTCCATGGAGTCTGGGCCTTTGATTGATGGTCGAGCCCTCTATGGATCCTAAGGAGCCATAAGCCACACAAACAACAACCTTTTAAAGTTACTGATTTATCAATTAAGAGAGAAGAATCTGAGTGTGTCAATTAAAATCACAAATAGATTCTTGGAGATACTAATACCGGAGGATTGATAGCTCTTGTACTATTATGATTTTTTCATTTATAATTTTCCACTATCGTATTGTTTTCTTATGAAGTGTAGCATTGTGTAATATTTTTTATGACGAAAGTCATCTAACAAATTTTATATTGAGATTAGGAATCAAACACCTTGTTCTTTTAAGGTATTAGGCGTCTTCTTCGAAAGAATTTGAATCTTAATCATAACTTCCATTGATACCTTTGGCATACTAAAGTATATTCATACTCCTTGTCTCAAACTTAAGCAATTCCGTGCCACTAAAATTGAAAAAAAAAAAAACTGTTCGTATTAAAGAGCACATATGCTTGCGCTAGTCAAGATATGGTGAGATTCATTGATGGTGAGTATCAAACGCCGAGTTCAACAATATTCACCTCTGAAAAGAAGCTAGAAATGCAAGGGGAGTGACAAATCTAATGTTTTTACAATGGAGAATGTCAGATCTCCTTCTAAGGGGATGGATCCTTTCGATGCTCCCTGCAAATGTCCTTGTTTCAATAGTAGACTTGAAGACATCTATTGAGGTATGGTTAACATTACAAAACATTTTTGCCAAGGTATATGAGGAAAGTAAAGTTTCAATTTTTCTATAAATCCCAAAGCTAATTTTTTGTATTTTCATGAGTATTTTCGCGCTTTAAAAAATATTTAATGAATTATTGGCATTTGGACGTCCCCTTGGGGATAAAAGGTCATTTCCTTAATTCAAGTTTAGAAGCAATATTGAATATTTTCATATTGTTGATGAACTAAATTAGAAGTTAGAACTAGGAGAAGAACATCGAGAGTGCCAAAACTTGTGTACAGAGCTCACTTTAGTGCCAAAAGTTTGGTCGGAGCACTTAAGTGCCAAATCGGAGAAGAAATGATTACATGTCAACGATGAGAAATTCTGGCCACTTTACTTACATGGCATTTATAACTAATTGTTTTTTAAATTACAATATGCAATTTCTTGGAAAATATCCAATCCATGTGGCTTTTTATTTTATTTTTATTATCCAATATGACTTTTTAAATTATTAAATTAAATAAAACTTATTTAATTAAACATAAAATAAAATAAAAGAGGAAATTCATGTGGCAAGGGGAAAAAAACAAATTCCTGAAGGGCAAATTTGTAAATTTGGCACGTAATGGAAAAATTGTAAATTTATGCACCAAGGGCATAACCGTAAATTTAGCGAACAGGGGCAAAACGGAAATACATGCTCGAATGAGGGCAAAACGATAAATTAAGGCAGGAATGGCAAAACGGGAAAGTCAAGCGAGAGAGGTGCAAAAACGTAAAATCACACGGGGAGATTGTCAGGCACGTGAGTTCCACATGCAGGGCGCGTGCCATGCTCGAGTCATAAGTGTGCCATGCACGTGCCTCTTCCTCTTCGCGCCCCTTCACAATTTACTCACTTCCGCCACACTTTCCATAACCTAATTCACGTCCGATGGCTTATTTCCAATGTGAGATTTGTGGAACACACTGATACGATCTCAACGGCACACGCGAGAGAGGGGCACAAACGTAAAATCGCATGAGGAGAATGTTAGGTGCGTGGGTTCGACGTGCAGGGCGTGTGCATGCGCCTCTTCCTTTTCTCTCTTGCTTACCTCTATCCTGGAAACTATAAATCTTTATCCCTACTTGCATCCGACGCCATTAAGAAACAAAAAAAAAGTTTCTACTTGACTCGGGCAAACTCTTTCATTCAAAATTCAATATCGATCCACTAGTTACCTTAACCGCGATAAAGTAAACACTTTCATAACACCAACTTTGCTTCTTAAGGTAAGCGTCAAATTTTGAATTGAGAAACTTGCTGTATATTGGAAGGGAACATTACCATATTGCCCTTTGTTTGCCATGGAGACATGGCTGATTAAAGCTAGTAAGGACTTGGCATGTGCTCGGCAACATTAGTCATTAAGGTAGTAAGTTAGCGCTCGACACACAACTTCTATCAAGTATCTTGTCAATTACTAGAGCTCGACTTACAAATTACTCAAGTTTGACTCAACTCCTTTCTAGTTCGAAGTGATCAAAAGTTGACTAGGTCGAGATTAAGCATTTGAAATACTTGATTGAATAGCTCCATATTCTAATTAGATTGTCAAACATCTCTATTTGTGTTCATATAAACACATCATTTTAGGATTTCATCATACTTTTGGAACTTCAAATCAAGCTCAAGCTTAAAATGAAAGTAGTTTTGCTAGTGGAGCGACTCTAGTCAAGCTCGGGATTGTGGAATATTTCATCGAGTTAATTCAAGCTTGTAAACTGAAGCCTATCAACCTAGCAACAATTGCGTATTGAGCTTCAACTATTGGAGTCGAATTAAGTTTGAATAAAATGTAGCATTGGCTCTTTTCCCCCCTTAATATACAAACATGTAACTATGGTTTTTTTGTGCTACAGTGGAGACAGATCTTCAAGCTGGGGCTAACCATTGATGTGAGGTACATAAATTATTTTTAGTAGCTCTACAATACTCCTTTTATAGTGAAGAACTGACATGAATCGAAAGTGGAGCAGAGAGAGAAAGAGAGAATTAAGTCTCGCATTGACACCAGGGTCTTCTGATTCTAGCTTCTTTGGGCGATACTAATTGGGCTGGTATTTGCTCTGATCATCCATCACTCGCTGCAAATCTGGGTGTGAGCACCGGTAAAAGTGAAAACCACAATGCAAATTTCAAAATAAAGATGTAGACTATATTCAGTTTTATCATTCACATTGGATCTTTTCAGGGAAACACTTATTAGAGTTATGCAATGCCGAGTATCCCATACATGTGAAGTATTCCCTCTGGCTTCTAGCTGAAGTTGCTATGATTGCTGCAGATATACTTGAAGGCATGTTTTCTCAAGATATGTGTTTTTTAATCATTTATGATCATATTGATTTCCTCTCCTAATATAGTAATTAGTATGTTGTGAATTTCATCACTTTGCAGTTATTGGGGTGGCCTTTGCATTAAATATTCTCTTCCACATACCAGTGTGGGCCGAGGTTCCTTTCACCGGCTTAAGGAAATCTATGCTCAAACGAGGGCAAAACGAAAAATTAAGGCAGGAATGGCAAAACGGGAAAGTCACGCGCGAGAGAGGGGCAAAAACGGTAAAATCACATGAGGAGATTGTTAGGCGTGTAAGTTCCACTGCGGGGCGGGTGCCTTCCGATGTGCTTTCCATGACCTAATTCGCCTCCGACATCTCATTTTTAATATGAGTTTTGGGGAACACACTGATACGACCTCAATGGCATGCACGAGAGATGGGCAAAAACGTAAAATTATGCGGGAAGAATGTCAGCTGCGTGGTTTCCACGTGCTGGGCGTATGCCATGCATGTGCCTCTTCCTTTTCTCTCTTGTTTACCTTGACCCTATAAACTGTAAATCTCTATCCCTACTTGCATCCAACGCCATTAAGGAACAAAAAAAGTTTTTGCTTGACTCGGACAAAATCTTTCATTCAAAATTCAATATGATCAACTAGTTATCTCAACCGCGATAAAGTATACATTTTCAAAACACCAACTCTACTTCTTAAGGTCAAGTGTCAAATTTTGAATGGAGAAACTTGCTGTAGATTGGATTGGAGCATTCCCATATTGCCATTTACTTGCCATAGAGACGTGGCTAATTAAAGCTAGTAAGGACTTGGCATTTGCTCGGCAACATTAACCATTAAAGTAGTAAGTTAGCGCTCGGTGGGCAACCTCTATCGAGTATCTTGTGAACTACTCGAGCTCGACTTGCAAATTACTCAAATTTTGGCTTGACTCCGTTTTAGTTTGAAGAGATCAAAAGTTGAATTGATCTAGGTTGAGCATTTGAAAAACTTGACTGAATAGCTCGAAGAGGGTAGGGCAGAGAGGAAAAGCCATTTGGGGGTGAAACAAAGACTCCAAAGTTGTCCTCATTGGAGGGAGTCCGGACAAATTTGTCGTAAATGCTTCTAACCCTCACTCCCTCGCACTATAAATACCACTTCCGGCCACAATAAACTTCATTGAGGACTCCACCAAATTGAAATTTTTGTTGTAAGCAAATGTATTCAAAGAGAAAGTGAGAGAGGGAGGGAGGGTGGGAGGAGCATGCAAGGGATAGTGATGCAATCCCGTCGTTTTGGGGCCGTGGGAGCAGCAGCAGCAGCAACCGCATAGTGGCTATCAACTTGGAGGGGAGGAGCACCCTGATGCCGCCACCGCCTTAAACGACCGACAACAAAACCATGGATCATCATCATGATGAGGAGCTCGATGATTATTGACACCTAAATTTCACCAATTTAGTGATTCACTTTTGGCTTTATTATTATTATTATTACTAGAGATTGACATTTATTTTATTTTCTAAAAAAAAGAAAAGAAAAAGAAAAGAATAAAAAAGTCCATTCACTTCAGCCCCAGCGAGCCCACTCTCGCGAACTTATTTCCTTCCTCGGCCCACGCCCAACCAGTATCTCTCTCGGCCCGGCTCTGCCCCAGCAATTTTCCATCCTCACGAACGCGACAATGCCTGAATCCCGAATCTCTAGCGCTGAGCGGCTTTTGGAAGCAAAATCTTGAGTGGGGGGGGCATTGGGACAAGGCGGCTGACAACACGCTAAGGAGCAAGAAGTGAGGGGAAGTGAGGGGACTTCATGGGGTTTCTTCGGCAAAAAAGGGTGGAACAAAAAGAACAAAGTGGAAAATAAAACAAAGGAGAGGGCAGTCGGCAAAAGGCATGGGGGGGAGTTCGAAAGGAAAAAAAAAAAAAATCAGAGAAGGAGGGTGCTGGGAGCGACGGAGAGAAAAAGAGAGAGAGAGACAATGGCGGGCGAGCTGGTGATCAACACGGATAGGGTCCAGAGGTTAGTCGGCGACCTTAAGTCCGAGATGAACGCCCTCTCCGCCTACACTCGTCTCTTCGTCACCCTCTCTGGCCGCCTCCAATCCCTCCGGCGCTCCCTCGACGACAAGTCCCACACCGCTGAATCCAGCAAACAGAGAGCGGCAAAGCCAAAAAAAAAACGTAGAGGTCTTTGGCTGCGCAAAAGAGGAAATTGGCAGAAGCAGGAGGAAACAAAGTGGAGGGGATAGGTCAAAAGAAGAGAAAATCTAGGGGGGTTCGTGGAGAGAAAAAAAGAAAAAGAAAGAGTGAGCAAGGAGAGGAAGTTTGAGGAGAGAATTTGTAGGAGGAAAAAATGAGATTTGGGCAGCAGTCTTCGTGAGGGAAAGGGGGGAAGGTGAGCGAAATAAAAAAAAAAAGGAAAAAGGAGATTTGGGCAAGGGTCTTCTGACAGAAAGAAAAAAAGAGAGATTTTTTGGGGACTCGGCCATGGAAGAAAATAGCCAAAGTTGAAAGACTGAGGGAGGTTTCTTCGGCCAAGGAAGCAAAAAGCAGAACAAGGATGAAGAACGAAAAAAAGAGAGCATAAGACTTTCTGAGGATTGTTCCGGCGACTCGCGGAGCCACCTCCGCCGTGTCGTTCGACGATCCTAAACTAGCGACGCCCCTCGTGCGACAACTCATCCCCGAGACCGACGACGAGAAGGACGGAGGAAAGGTGGTCTAGGAAAGAAAGAAAAAGCGAAGCAGAAGAACGAAGAAACAAAAAAGAAAAAGTCAAAAAGAGGGAAGGCCGAGGAAGAAGAGGAAAGTCCACCAAAGAAGAACGTGAAGAACAATAAAAAAGGGGGAACATTCTGGTGACCTCCAAAGGCACATTGAAAAACGCCGCCATTGTCGACAACTTGATCTAGATTGCGCTCCAATCTCTGCCAACGTGGAGACTCTCGCTCTGATTCGAAACGAGGACAGCAACTCTCCTCGGACTTCGCTGGTCGTAGTTTCACATCCACTTATTGGCCAGGTAATATTTTAGCCTTTCTTCTTTCCTACTTTTACAGAGATGGAGTTGAGAGTTTGATGAAATTTATTGCATATGAGGCTGTTTCTTTGTTTGCGAACGTCATATTATCATCTAGTTCGAGTTTCATTGTGAATCTTCGTATCAAATAGCTACAATCCGTTCATCCGATAATTGCATGTAAAGTTTTTGGTAAAATGTCTCAAAGGCATAACCAAGAATTAACCACGTTTTCATCAATTCTGAAGTGCAAAAGTGCAAGTCACTTGTCTCGGTGGTTCTTGAATGTAGGAATCCAATTGCACTACACGTTTTTTTTTTCTTCTGAGTCTCTGCCTATTTCCTTGTCTCTATTATTTCGCGTTTTTCTATGTCTTTGCATCATTTGATTTCGGTGAGGGACGACCGGAGATAGATCGGATGCATGCGGATATTCAAAATGCCTGCAATCAAGTTCTTATTATCATAACTTTTCATGACAAATTTGCATATAATTGTTCTGTATTAGAGGACTGCGAATGCGTGTGGTCCGAGGTCGAGTAATTAGTTCTGGCGATAGATGGCCGACGGACTGATGGTCGTCACAAATGTCAAAGGAGAAAGGAAGCTTGGGCAAGAGCATTCCATGAAGGTGCTTGGTGAAGCACATTGGGGGAAGAAGACGATCTGCAAAAAAAGATATATAAAAAAGATTTCTATTAAAATAATAGAATATTTATAAAAAATCCGAAAATTAAGAAAATTATATTTTCTTTTAAAGAGTCAAGCCGAGGAGTAGGGTCGGTTAGGATCCCGACCCAAGCCTGTTGATGAATATTATAATATTATATATTAAAAATTTAAATATAAAAAATTTAAAAATCAAGAAATTGAAGTTTGGCTTAGAGTAGTTAGTTTCGTTTGAAAAGTCAAATTATAACATTAAGATGTGTCTAGTTTAATTAATTAACATCGGCTTTCAAAGAAAATTAAGGAAGTTGTCATCAATCGTCAACTTAAGTGATTCATTGGTACTTGCTAGCATAAATTATATATCTTGTCAACTTTGCCTATGGATGTTTCGAGGCTTGGTTAGACTTTATGCTTGATTTAATGGGTAGCTTATGAGAATGATTTGTGAACTTCATGTTAATTGTGAGGCCATCTATTTAATTTGATATGCACATTGCTAATGATTTGCTTGAGTGAATGCATTGAATGATCATCTAAATGCTAAAATCGAATTCCATTGGATTGTGGCTCGCGACGATGACTGAGGAGGTGGCCTAAACGGAGTTGATGTTATTAGGCCGATGTCCGCTCCGGTCTTAATCTTGTAAAGGTTTATAAAGAAGTCGTGTATTATTAATTACCCGACAAGTTGCGGGATTTACTTTTTGGCCATTAAATAGTCGCATCTAATCATTTGAGTGTTTATTTATCGAACCGTATTTCAATACTTTGAGTGTTTACTTTTGTCGCATTGTCTTTAGATAGATTGTGGGTTAATTTCCTTCCTAGATCAATTTGTTATTAGTTTAGATTGGCATAAAATTGGTTTCACAAAAATAAAATTGCATGGACACTTAGACTTTGAATGAATTCATAGAGTCTTAAATGATGAGTAAGAGACCATTTTAGATTAAATAACCAACTAGTTAGGTATCGAAAGGGCGCTAATAGAAGTGTTAACGTAAACAAGTCTCCAAACTTAGATAGATTGTGGGTGAATTTCCTTCCTAGATCAATTTGTTATTAGTTTAGATTGGCATAAAACTGGTTCACAAAAATAAACCTGCATGGACACTTAGACTTTGAATGAATTCATAGAGTCTTAAATGATGAGTAAGAGACCATTTTAGATTAGATAACCAACTAGTTAGGTACCGAAAGGGCGCTAATAGAAATGTTACCGTAAACAAGTCCTTGAACTTAGAATCTCTAGTTACATAGGGATCAAGGCGACACTCCCGCATCTTGATTGGTTTCTAGCTGATCCCAATAGGCTAGTGGCGACTCCTAGAAATATTTTAGGTTGTTAAAAGACCTTAAAAAATTTAAAATGCCTTAACGTCACGGGATGTATGGACTTGGGAGAGTCCGAGCTGGAGATTGAGGAAATGAGAGCGAATACCTCTAAACCTACATTAGGACCGTCCCTTTCAACCGAGGAAGGTTCGGGTAGATCGCGACAATGATCGTCATCAGGTGCCTTTCTCTAATATTTCAGTTTTATCATTCACATTGGATCTTTTCATGGTAACACTTATCAGAGTTATACAATGCTGAGTATCCCATACATGTGAAGTATTCCCTCTGGCTTCTAGCTGAAGTTGCTATGATTGTTGCAGATATACCTGAAGGCATGTTTTCTCAGGACATGGGTTTTTTTAATCATTTATGATCATGTCGATTTCCTCCAATAATAGAGTAATTAGTATGTTGTGAATTTCATCAATTTGCAGTTATTGGGGCGGCCTTTGCATAGTATATTCTGTTCCACATACTAGTGTGGGCCGAGGTTCCTTTCACCGGTTTAAGTAAATCCATGCTCAAACGAGGGCAAAACGAAAAAATAAGGCAGGAATGGCAAAACAGGAAAGTTACGCGCGAGAGAGGGGCAAAAGGTAAAATTACACGGGGAGATTGTTAGGCGTGTGATTTCCACGTGCGGGGTGCGTGCCTCTTCCTTTTCCTCTTTGCGCCCCTCCGCAATTTACACTTCCGCCATGCTTTCTATCACCTAATTCGCCTTCGACAACTCATTTTTTCAATATGGGTTTTGTGGAACACACTGATACGGCACACGCTTGAGAGGGGCAAAAATGTAAAATCACGCAGGGAGATTGTCAGGTGGGTGGGTTTCACTTCCGCGGCGTATGCCATGCACGCGCTTCTTCCTCTTCGCTCCCCTTTGCAGTTTTATCTCTTTTGACGCACTTTCCACCGCCTAATTTGCCTCTGATAGCTAATTTCCAATATGGGTTTTGTTGAATACACTGATACAACCTTAACGGTCTAGGGGATGACAAAAACGGCCAATAAATTTGTCAGAATCAAACAAAGTTCCTTTGAACCCATGCCCTAATGCGTGAAAATTATGCCCTTCAATTAACCATCGACGACCACCGGAATGAGGAATCATATTAGAGCTTTAATTGCGCATGTTGGTACGGTTATATTGGTCAGAAGCCGACTAGTGAGTTGTCGAAATTTGGCCAAAATCGACAATTCTTCTATCGGTCCCAAATCACCCAAAATTATATGAATTTAATTCATTCATAAATTTCACGAAATTACATAATAAATATTCAAACATTTTACTTGCTCGATGAAATTAAACCCATAAATAATTCATATTTGAATAAGCGAAAATTATGATATCATACGCCATACTCTGAAACAAATTGTACGTAATGAATGTAATTCGATAAGAACGAAATTCATCATCGATGATCTTAGATCTTCATGATTTTCACAATAACAAGATGGTTAAAAACATATATATGTCCATAGCGTAACAACATTTCTTTTGGTTTGATGCCAAAAGGAAGAATCGATGAAATTCGATTTCTCTCCCTTAATTCACTTTAACCTTAAAACATTTATTTGATGTAGAATAAAATATTTCTTTTATTTTGTATGAATGGAGAGAGGGCCATACGTTCTATCTATACTTTTATAGATTCCTTTTCAATAAGTGTTTTCCATCATAGCATTTCATTTTCATAAGATCGCACTCTTTCATTATAAATGTCACTTCTCAAGGAGTCACGTCTTTTCATAGTAACTTTTAGATTGATAGTAAACCATTAATAATATCACATGGACCACAATTATCCTTATATTTGCAACAGAGAAGCCATTATCTTGATAAGTTCATTAGTGTAACAAACATCAATTCGTTTCATGTCCTTTCCGATCGATACTCCATGCTGTCCTCACTCCATTAAATTCCAAACTACCAGATGCAACTTAAAAGGCCTTCAGAAGGTCAATGCAGCCGCACTGGAGTTCTTTGAAAGCATCAGAAGCAATTTGCTGCTAAGAGGATGAGATAGCGGTCGAATTTTACTGGTTGGACTATCGTACTAAAATTATTGTTTGACCATATTAAGGGCGGCTCGTTTGGCTTTATATGAGTCAGCCTGGTTTGATTAATTATTCATTCAAAGATTGACATCTCTTTGGATGAATGGTGCAGAAGGAAGAGTAGGGTATGTCCAAATGAAAGAGTTTTAATTATTATTCAGTTGTAACTCTTTTTTTTTTTTTTTTTTTGAAGTATCAAACGCCGAGTTCAACAATATTTACCTCTAGAAGCTGGAGTTCGGGGGGGTAATAAATCCAAAGTTTTTTTTACAATGAAGAATGTCAGATCTCCTTTTAAGGGGATGGATCCTCGCGATGCTCCCTACAAACGGCCTTGTTTCAATAGTAGACTTGAAGACATCCATTGAGGTATGGTTAACATTACAAAACAATTTTGCCATGGTATATTGGAACGTAAAGTTTCAGTTTTTCTACAATGGCAGATATAATTGTTCATCTTTTCATGAGAATTTTCGTGTTTTTCAAAAATATTTAATGAGTTATGTACAATTGGATGTCCCCTTAAGAATAAAAGGTCATTTCATTAATTTAAGTTCAGAGACAATATTGAATATTTTTATATAGTTTAGAAATTAAATTGAAAGTTGAAATCACATTTGATAAACTAGAAGTTCATAAATTATATTGCATTGGCCAAATTTCAAAGGATCATTTGTGTTATTTCCCCTTGAATAAAAGATCATCTCTAATTTCTTCGGTTAGAAACGTCACAATAGTTTAATTAAAGGAAATCGAATTTAAGAAATCAAACAATTGTACTGATTATAGTCTCACCTGGTGATTGATGACATCAGCTGAACATATTCGAATTTCCTGTTCTTTATAATATGCAAATAATTTCGCCCTCGTTGCCGCAGCAGCAAAACCAGCTTTTGCAGCAGCTTGGACTTATTCTGGGGATAGCAATGAACTATCTGCCTCATCTTGATTACCTAAACCAAATCAAATCTCGGTAAATCAGAGCAAATCCTGGTCAGAGTAATTGCCATGTACACAATGATTGATATACAAAATTACTATACCGAGTGATATGATAGATTTTTATAAACTGTGGAAAATGATTAAATGATTACTTATAGTCTGGCCCCACGAATATGTAAAGTTGTAAATCGGTTTTTGTATACCAAAAAAGTATTATACATATTGCAATTATACTAATTCAATCCATCCAATTAATTTTGGCTAATTAGCATTAACGTGGACGTCGACTAAGGCCAGTTGTCCGACCAACTTTGACATTGACAATTTTTAATGAGATTTTTTTTAATTCGAATTTTTTTTAATTTTTCATTAATTAATCTTTTCTTTTTTCTTTTCTTCCTTCTTTTCTTTTTTTCCTCCATAGTTTCGGCCATTGTCCCTTGTAGGCCTCACCTACCGAAATCACCTAGCATTGGCCATAGCCCCTATGGCCTCCACCAGTTGCCAAAGAGCTTGTTGGCCACTGTGGGAAATAAAAAGAGAGAAAAAGGAAGAAAAGGAAAAATAAGGAGAAATAAAATAAAATTTTATCTATGTCACATGTTGATCAAATGGCCAATGTCGACTGCATGGTGTCCATGTACACATCGATCGACTAAAATTGGTTGGATGGACTAGATTGGCACAAATACGAAAGGTGTATGACTCAATTAGCAAAAAAAAAATTACTTATGAATAAATTGACATAATTACAATAAATTTATGTCATTGTCCCTTCAGGTATCACCCAGCATCGGCCATAGCCCTTATGGCCTCCGCCAGTTACCGAAGAGCTTGTCGGCCACTGTGGGAAATAAAAAGAGAGAAAAAGGAAGAAAAGGAAAAATAAGGGGAAATAAAATAAAATTTTATCTACGTCAACGCTGATCTAATGGCCAATGTCAGCTATGTGGCGTCCATGTACACACCGATTGACTAAAATTGGCTAGATGGACTAGATTAGCACAAATACAAAAGGTGTAAGACTCAATTAGCAAAAAAAAAATATTTATGACTGAATTGACATAATTACAATAGATTTAGAACTATTTTGATACTTTTTCCTAAAATTGCCGAATGCTATAGAAATTTTATTATATGGGTGTAGTATATTAGTAAGCTGAATTCGGGCCATAAGAAATGGTGGGTCCTATGCATACCCCTCAATATCTGGTGGTGGAGATTTAGTTGAGTATATATACTTAGTCAACTTAGTAAATTCACCAACAAGTTGGCAATTACAATGGATCAAAATGATCAAACTAATAGCTTGTGATAGGAAAATATATCGGGGATATAAATGCTGCCAAACAAAATATCAAGGGTTCAGTTGAGTGATTCGACTCTCAACTCTCATCTTTATGATGAAAATCTGGATAATCTTTAAATTGTTCGAATTTTGTCTAGACTGATAGCGTAATGATGGGCAACCTAACTACAAGAAGAGCGCATTGATCTAAAAAAATGATGGGACTAAATTTGAACTTACATTAGGAGATTCCAAATCCAAACTACTCAGAAATAACTCATATTCCAACTACTCGAGAGTACATTTTAGTTCTATCCATCTAAGCAATCCATAAGTTCTTAATATATTTAGGATTTCTCTAAGGTTTCAGAAGAACTGAAGGAATTGATGATTAGTAATTATGTGTATGCAACAAGTGACCGTTTTGGATCTTATGGCATTTCTACTTATTTTGTCAAAGTGCTTGGAAGGGGTAATTATCAAACGCCCCGAGAAAAATAACCATTGTAATCAGCTGTCGCGTGTTTATCACTTCTAAAAAAATCAATGATGCATAAGTAATACTGAAAATGAATATAGAAAAAAAAATGAAAAACATCAATAGACTACATAATCTGTCTTGAAATAAGAATGCAAGATCATTATAAACTATGTATCAAATCACTGATGGGTTTGAAAAATTATCAACTGGCCAATCACCAAAGGGTCTTTGGGAAAAAGTTGCATGGGTCTTGCCAGTCACGCGTGAGACATGATTCGTGTGCAAACAAACGTCGTTCGTTCGATGTGACTGTCTTCCTCGGTTAATTATATTAACCACACCCGCTATTCAAGATTTTGACCAATTGCAAGCTTCAAAATCTTACACATTTGCATTGTCAAACACCCATGAAGTGGCCACCGGACGTCACGGTGAGAGGGACCTCTCAGCATCCCGCCCTGCCGAATTAAGATCCTTACAATGGATCTTTCTGATTCAAACACCTCAAGTCATAAAACAATTAATGTCACATTTTCCTCCTACTTTTTTTTTTATATAAACACAATATACACGACATCATATGAATTAAGCTTGCCTTAATTATTCACTTATGCGATTCATAAATCGGCGGTCCTAATCAACACCGGTTGAACTAAGAAATGGTCAGCCAAAGTTTAAGAAAAAAATACAGAAGATTGCTTCCTAAGGAGTTGCATCCCAAAGTTTTGGGCGGCACAAACATTTGGTTAAAATAAGATATTCCGACGTCACCTTAGCTTTCGTATGCCAAAACTATGAAATTCTTTATTTAATTTTTTTTTGCAGCTGATGTATGCTTACTAAAAAAAATTTAGTACTTGTTTTTGGATAGAGGACAATGCCTTTTTAGGACATATATCCTAATACTCGAATGCATTCCGACCTTAGTATATGATAATACCAATTGAACGTTTGTGCTTTGTACCTAATGGAAAATGACATAAGGGGCTAATATCAAAAGATGCAATCCAAATGCATATGATGAAAATTTATGAAAATATTTACTTGTATCGAATTTCCCATTCCATTTGAGAATTCGATTTAAATGGGAAAAAAAATTAAAAACATAAATATGATTCATGAGAGGGGTAAAAAGAGAATGAGAAGAAAGAGGGGAGTTTTTAACAAAGGAAAAAGGAAAGAAAGAAGATATACTGAAGACTCGAGAGAGGTTGGTCAAGTCAACACTTTCTTTCCAAGTTCAAATGACCGGGTTCAATTTATTGGTATTGTATGTCATAAAAGTTGGGCTTATTTCTTCATATATGATGTGAATAGGGTATAGATATACACATACGAAAATACCCTTTTGGTGCGGTTTATTAGAGCGCAAAAGTGCACAAGTTTTTGAGATACCATCTTTTTCAAGTCTTACAATTTCTTACCAACAAGGCGAGCTGATTAAAATCTTCAAGTTGACCACCAAGCCCTTTGTAAGGATTAAACTAATGATGGACAGACAGATATAGTGAGAATACGTAGATGGTATGAAACTTAAACGTCGAAATTATGACTCATGCAAGTATTGTGGCGACCATCCCTATATATTTGTTTTATAAACCATGAGCATGTCGGTATCAACAAAGTCTGATGGCACATTGATTTGATGGATACGGGTTACCCACCACATAGATCATATGTCAAAATTAATTGTTCCAACATATAGCAGAATGCAATTTCAATTGAATATTTTTATATATTTCGGGGATTATTTTGAATATTTATCAAAAGTTCATGTGGCACATTGAACAAATTGAAAGTTCATGAATTACATTATATATTGGACTAAAGTTCGAGAATCACATTAAAAAAATTAAAAATTCAGTATTCATGTTGCATATTTGGCCAAAATTTAGAAGCTATATATGTCATTATCTCTTTTAAAATTTATTATCAAGTTTGCCACACCTTGCACATATGTATACGCAAATTAATACGATTAAAAAAACTTTTGTGCTTATCCACCATAAGACAGCCAGAGGTTCCCGCTGCATCGTGACTCTATGTCAATGTGATATCTCTACTTATTATTTTTATATGAATTTTAATATAAATGCAGTCTATCCTTCTCTTTCTTGTTTAACAAATGAAAAATGGAGAACATATCTGTGGATGGTAGTTGAAAAAATATCTTTGACTTATGATATGTACCATCTTAGTAAGTTATAAACATAAATAAGATAAAAATGTAAGATGAATAAGGATAAGTTTCTCAAATTGAAAGCGACCAAAACATCAGATAACTGCTTTCTTGCCCAAAAAAGAAAAAAAAAATCAGCTAAAAGATGTAAATTACTCATTGTAGAAATAGCAGCACAATAAAGTAATATTTGACTTCATTAGCCTGTCCCATTGCTCACTGGATTGACAAAGACATAGCAATAAAAGCAGTGATTTTTCGTATGTATAATAATTAATACTCGTTATGCCAGAATTTAATGGTGGGAATGTGATAATTAATGCTATAAATGCCGTCGAGTTTAACTTACCGGAATATCAAATATATAAGATAAGATAATTAAATAGTGTGACGCCTGTGATACAATATGCATAGCCATCATTCAATGATTTCTTATATTTGATTTGACAGAGCTTGGAGATTCAGTTTGGAACTTGGAGGAGAACGGGAAGGCCCGGATATTGGTAAAGCACGAGTTCCTGCAAGGAATTCACGAGGAGTGCTTTCTCACCAAAGAGATTGTGTCTAATATGACTTTAATTTGAGACTTGAAGTGTTCTTTTTGAGGTGTGATTCGTCTAAGGTTGATTTACTATAAAACTAAATCCTGAGTTTTGTATGTACGTTATTTCGTCATTTGTGCAAGAGAAAGGTTTTGTCCCTTCTGTCTTTACTTTGGTGATGGATGTTTTATAAAATCTTGTCTACACCCGATATCCAAAACCCGACCAAAAGGGTCAAACCAATGTCTAGCTCCCGCCTGACCCTCCATGCTCAAGTGGTCGTTGTACCCTCTCTATATTGACGAGCAACTCGAGAGGCTAAGCATAAAAGTTTCGCTCTTTCAGCAAGAGTTAGAACCCCTAAATGAGGAATTTACCCCTTTTGCTAAGGATTCCACTCTCGACATAAAAGGGGGCGCTAGAGGTCGTCGAATTTCATAAAAGCATATTCAAAATTGGCTCAAATTAAAAAAAAAAATGTTCACCAATGTATCTCAGAAGAACAATCCCGTTTCGTTTTTTTTTTTTTTCTATTTTTGCTTTTTTGTATAGCTGAAAGTGTAATGAAAGAGGACAACAGCGAGAAAGGCATGGACCACTCCTACATGAACAGCACAAGTCAATTGAAGAATGGCATGGACCTTGCCTTACAAGAGGATCAATCATGCCACCTGTTGAAGCCGTCAGATGATATCATAGTAGAGAAGCCATGATCTTGATGGGTTCATTAATGTAACAACCATCAATTCGTTTCCTGTAGTTTCCTATCAATGGTCCATGCTGTCCTGACTCCATTGAATTCCAAACGGCCAGATGCAGCTTAAAAGGGCCTTCAAAAGGTCAAAGCAGCTGCACTGGAGTTCTTTAAAAGCATTAGAGGCAATTTTCTGCCAAGCGGATGGGACAGCGGTCGAATTTTAGTGGTTGGAATATCGTGCTAAAACTCTTGTTTGACCATATCAAGGGCCGCTCGTTTAGCATTATTTGAATCAACCTGGTTTGATAAATGATTCGGTCAAAAGATTGACATATATTTGGATGCATGCTGCAGAAGGAAGAGGAGGGTATGTCCAAATGAAAGAATTTTAATTGTTATTCAGTTGTGACTTTTTTTTTTGTTTTGAAGTATTTGGATTTACCTTTGCAGAGGCAAGCTTAAACAATAGCAATACATCCAAACAGAAGATCTCGAAACTTGCACTGTGTAAGTTTGGACTCATCCTCATAAACTTTCAGACGTTCTGTGCAACACCACCAGTTTAAGGTTAGCGTCGGACGTGTCGCCTCCCCTATGTGCGTGACAAGTGACGCGGCAACACCAGAGAAAATCTGGTCAAACCAAACTGTAGAAGTCTGCGTGATAACAGGGTTACATTCTCCAAATTGCAATCGAGGACTGAAGGTCAAATGAATGTTATCTCACCGGTAATTACTGAAAATCATACACCAATACTCCAAAACGCAGTTGCTTAATTCAGGAGCAAATGTTTATGTATATAATTTTATACTCATCACAGCGTCGATCGGCTTATTAAGATATGAATGATCGAAAGTCAGAAAAAAAATCGGGTATCTGTGATTTATTCTTCACATTATGTTTTATACACACAATGAGAACATTTAAGTTAGGTGTACCATTGAATAGGATCGTCTAATTCCTGTAGGACTTACCGAAGGCGTTGGCGTGATCCATAATCTTCATTAAATTTCTTTGAAATCCAATTTCGGCCCACGCATAAAAAATGGCACTTTCTGCCCTTAATTAGTATCTATTTATATTTCAATAAACTAATATGGTAACCATGTGTGGCATGAGGTGACATGAGGTGACATGTTAAAAAAACAGTCCATCTATTTCGGACAACAACATTCGTCAATTTCCTAATGTATCGATCACAAAATTAAAGAATATATATATTAGTGCTATTCTATTTTGACTTTTTCAGAGTCTTTGGTAGCACGGTCGAGATAGAGATAGGTACTCTGTCTTTGTGGGGGAATTGAGTAACAGAACTTTTGAGAATTCAAGACAAGGTTAATGCGAGAAATCTTTAATTAAAAAAGAAAAATTCCCTTCTCCTTCGAGCAAAGGCAGCTAGTCGAAGATATGTGCCAAATTTAATTTTAATTATGGTTTCATGGGATTGATCATGAAATTGAGCAGAGAGAATCGAAATATAGTGAAAGTGGGAAGGAGTTCGCTTTCTTTCTAATTTTTCTGGGCTTAATTTTCATTCGAAACCCTGCCTCAATGATTGCTCCCATAGTTGAAAATATGTTTCAAATTTAAAAATCATTAGGGTAAATTTTTTTTGTGAACGGTACTAATTATAGTTGAAAATATGTTTCAAATTTAAGTCAATTAAAAAATCCAGAAAATTTATTCAAAAATTTTCAAATATATCACACTTTTATCAATTCAGTGATAAGCTTTTAAATTTTTTCAATTGAATCGTAAATCTTTTCAAATTTTATCAATTGAATTTATTAGGCCAATTTTAGCAGTAAACATCGGTAGTATCACATAGGATGGTTAGCAGTAACACATAATTTTTTTAAAAATAAAACTTTGTAATTTTTTTGTTTTTCAATTTAATTATTCTTATATTTTTTTTCTTGCCAAGTTTGACGAGCTAGCTGACCCTCGCTAAGCACGATGACCCTCACCGACCACAAACAAGGGTAACAAAGCTCTCACTAGTGGCGGGCAAAGGTCGCGACCCTTGCCTAGACCTTTGTGAGGGCCACAAAGCCCTTGTCCAACTTTATAGGAAATAAAGAAAATAAGAAAATAATGCAACATTTTTAAAATTATCCACATTAGTGTTTACTATCTCACATGGTACCATTGGTACCCATGTCAACAATTTCTGAGTAAAATTGATTGGATGTACTCAAGTGACTAATGTTGAAAAAGTTTAAAACTCAACTAGTAACATTGAAAAGTTTTAAATTGAATTAGTAAAAATACAATACGTTTAAAGCTTTTTGGATAAATTTTCTAAAAATTTCTCTATTTGAGTTAGAGAAGGTTCTCAGCATAATATACATAGGAGATGGAATTCAACTGGGTAGATACACACGAGCAAACAAGATGTGTGTTAAGTTTTTCTTGTGAGATTTTTTAGTGAGTTTTAGAGGTTGTGTGATAACATTTGCAAGTTTGTCATGGGTGTATCAAGGCTACGATTGAATCACATAAATCTCTGGTATTTATTATCGCTCATCATTGATTTTTTTGATAAACTTTTCCTCTCGCATTAAACTTAAATTGCAAATCTATTAATTTCTTTGTCATTCTCCCAACAATTACACCATGCACATGGATACGTCCTCGCAATTTTAAAATAAATTGATAATTTAATTTATGCTTCAAGAATTGATCCAAACTTTCCCAAAATCAAATTAGCAATTGCTAATTATACTTTCTATTCATTGAGAGGTAAAAAGATCCAATAAATGGTAGAAGACGATTTGACGGCTTTGTAAGCATTACATAGAGAGCATCCTAATCCTTTTCATATGAATTATTTAAAAGCTGACTCGTGATGAAAAATGCTTCTTTGGGAAGAAGGAACACGGTAGAGTATCGGGAATAAAGAAAGGAAAGGGGCGTTGGGTTGTGTTGTGCAAAATCACTCTGCAGCAGCAAGATGTGACCTCTCACTTCCCATGGCATGGTGTGCGCGAAGAGGGTCGGGCAGGGAACAAAAGCCATTTGGGATAAGACAGAGACTCCAAAGCTGTCGTCCTCATTGGAGGGAGTCCAGACAAATTTGTATTAAATGCTTTTGACCCTCACTCCCGCGCACTATAAATACCACTTCCGGCCACAATAAACTTCATTGAGAACTCCACCAAATTGTTAATTTTGTTGTAAGCAAACGTATCCAGAGAAGTGAGAGAGAGAGGAGGGAGGAAGGAGGAAGGAGCATGCAAGGGATGCAGGAACAGCAAGTGATCAATGATGCATTGCCGTCGTCACGGAGCCATGGGGGCAGCAGCGGCAGCAATCGCATAGTGGCTATCAACTTGGAGGGGAGGAGCACCCTGGCACCGCCACCGCCTCATACAACCGACAACAACAGCGCGGATCATCATCATGATGAGGAGCTTGATGATGATCATCAGGTGCCTTTCTCTAATATCTCTCTTGCTGCCCATACGAAGAGCAGCCATGGGCTACTTCCGTTACGTGGAGGTGTTTGTTAACAACGTCGAAGGGAAAATTTTGAGAAGCGACTGACGAGCTTTCGTTGTTTTCTCATGATGACCAGAAACCCGGGTGGAGAAAATTCTTGTCATTTGTGGGCCCCGGATTCCTCGTATCTCTCGCATACCTTGACCCCGGAAATTGTAAATCTCTATCCCTATTTGCACACAACGCCATTAAGGAGAAATAAAAGAAAAAAAATTTCTGCTTGACTCGGACAAAATCCTTCATTCAAAATTCAATATCGACCAACTAATTACCTCAACCGCGATAAACTATATTTTCAAAACAGCAACTCTGCTTGTTAAGGTCAAGTGTCAAATTTTGAATGGAGTAACTTGCTGTAGATTGGATGGGAACATTACCCTATTGCCATTTGCTTGCCATGGAGACATGGCTGATTAAAGCTAACAAGGAGTTGGCATGTGCTCGGCGACCTTAGCCATTAAGGTAGTAAGTTAGTGCTCGGCGTGCAACTTCTATCAAGTATCTCGTGAATTACTCGAGCTTGACTTGCATATTACTCAAGTTTGGCTCAACTCCTTTCTAGTTCAAAGAGATCAAAAGTTGAATAAATCGAGATTGATAATTTGAAATACTTGACTGAACAGCTTGATATTCTAATTAGGTTGTCAAACATCTCTGTTTGTGTTCAAATAAGCATATCCTTTTATGACTTCATCATACTTTCGAAAGTTCAAATCGAGCTCAAACTTAAAATGAAAGTAGTCTTGCTAGTAGAGCAACTCTACTCAAGTTCTGGATTGTGGAATATTTCATCGAGTTAACTCAAGCTTGTAAATTGAAGCCTATCAACCTAGCACCAATTGCATATTGAGCTTCAATTATTGAAGTCAAATCAAGTTTGAATAAAATGTAGCATTGGCTCTTGTTTTTCCCCTTAATATACAAAGATGTAACTATGGTTTTTGGTGCTACAGTGGAGACAGATCTTCAAGCTGGGGCTAACCATAGATATGAGGTACACAAATTAGTTCTAGTAGCTCTACTGTACTCCGTTTATCATGAAGAACTGACATGAATTGTAAGTGAAGCAGAGAGAGAGAAAGAGAAAGAGAATTAAGTCTCGCACTGACCCTTGAGTCTTTCTGATTCCAGCTTCTGTGGGTGATTCTAATTGGGTTGCTATTTGCTCTGATCATCCAGTCACTCGCTGCAAATCTCGGTGTGAGCACTGGTAAAAGTGAAAACCACAATACAAATTTCAAAATAAAGATGACATAGGCCACATGGCTTCTTTTCAGTTTTATCATTCAATTTGGATCTTTTTAGGGAAACACTTATCAGAGCTATGCAAGGCTGAGTATCCCATACAGGTGAAGTATTGCCTCTGGCTTCTAGCTGAAGTTGCTGTGATTGCCGCAGATATACCTGAAGGCATGTGTTCTCAAGACATGGTTTTTTAATCATTTATAATCATATTGATTTCCTCTAATGATAAAGTAATTAATATCTTGTGAATTTCATCACTTTGCAGTTATTGGGACGGCCTTCGCATTGAATATTCTGTTCCACATACCAGTGTGGGCCGGGGTTCTTTTCACCGGTTTTAGTACACTCATCCTTCTTGGGCTACAAAGATATGGGGTAGGCTTGCAATATTTTTGTTTTTGTTCTTCTTAGTATTTTTTATTTTACGGATTGTTGTTGCTTGCTTTTTGTATGCCAAGCCAATTCCTTGCCTGATTCTGTCATTCGTACTCGTATATCTGGTATTTCAAATATGTGCAACTGTTTGTTTGCACGGATAGTATTGCGAGCGGGACGATACCCTCTTGAATTTGGGAAGGTTCATTCTTTATTCCACAGCTAAACTTTCAAAGGATATGAGTCATCCATCTAACTAATGTATATTGTGTAAACTAATCCTTACACAAGCTATGCGTAAGAGGGAAATTCCTTGTCTACAACCGACACTTGATATGTAATTTTGCTTGATATTGATCTGATGGGGAGTCATAAAACTCGATGGCAAAGCCCAAAGAAGTTTTTTTTTTTCTCGGTGCAAGCAAAGTATAGAGTGAGGAATTGATATTTTGGGTTCTTAGTGGCGTGGTTTTGTACTTTAGAAATCCTAAATAAGAATCTAAAGTAGGGTCGTTTTCTCAACAAATTAAAGTCGTGAAGTCGCTAACTAAGTCTCAGATAAGGCTCCAAGTTCAATAGTTGGCCAACTCTTTTTCAGCTTGTGAGCCCGTGCATCTTTTATGCAATGCATTGCCACGTTGGTTGTGAAGATTTGGTCAACTGGTGAGTCTAGGATCTTATTTAAGATCAAGGTGGCATCAGACTCTGAAATGCCCAAACTACTGCCACTCAAAATTTTCTGGTTTCTTCTGAAAATTTTGCAGGTAAGGAAGCTGGAAATGCTGATAACAGTGCTGGTGTTCATAATGGCAGCATGTTTTTTCGGGGAAATGAGTTATGTGAAGCCTCCTGCATCTGATGTCCTGATGGGCATGTTTGTCCCTAAGCTTAGCGGTCAAGGAGCCACTGGCGATGCAATCGCTCTCCTGGGTGCCCTTATCATGCCGTAAGCTCTTTCCTAATCACAAGAAACATCTATTCTCACCGTGAAGTGACCTTCGACATGCTCTCATATTATCACTGCATCAGTTCTTCTAACCGATTCTCTTCTTTTTCTCGGACAGGCACAACCTATTTCTCCACTCTGCATTGGTGTTGTCCAGGAAAGTACCCAAATCAGTCCGTGGCATCAATGTAAGCATGATTTCCACAGGAACAATCTAGAATAATCTGCATATTCATGTTCATATAAGCACCTCAATGCCAATGTACAGGAGCTCCCTTTTATTGTTCGTTGTCTTCGGGAAATGACAATCAAATGATCAATACTCTGTTGACTTTGCAGGATGCCTGCAGATATTTCCTAATAGAAAGCGGTCTCGCATTGCTAGTAGCCTTTCTGATAAACGTTGCAGTTGTCTCAGTGTCGGGCTCCGTTTGCTCAGCCAATAATCTCTCCAATAGCAATGACGACACATGCAACGATCTCACACTAAACTCTGCGTCATTTCTCTTAAAGGTACATGATTATTTGTGATTTCTCGTAACACAAGATTCGCTGCTATCCCCAAAATTCTGCCTTTTAATTTCTGTAAGTCATTCTATGCAGAATGTGTTGGGAAGATCAAGCTCGACCATATATGCCATTGCGCTACTGGCGTCTGGCCAGAGTTCCACCATCACAGGCACCTATGCAGGGCAATACATAATGCAGGTCTGCTAAGGGGAAAATTTTGCTAGATATTGAATTCACCTTTATTTATTTTAAACTAAGCTTGCTAATTCAGTTATGCATCACATTCAGGGATTTCTGGACCTAAGGATGAAGAAGTGGATAAGGAACTTGTTGACAAGGTGCATCGCCATCACGCCTAGTCTTATCGTCTCAATCATAGGCGGGCCTTCTGGTGCAGGGCGACTCATTATCATTGCATCGGTCTGTAACTAGTCGACCCAAACCTCTGAAATCTGCCTCTCTCCTTGTTTTTCTTCCAATTTTGACTGATTGCAAAACTTATTATTTGGAATTAAGCAGATGATTCTTTCTTTTGAACTTCCATTCGCTCTCATCCCTCTCCTCAAGTTTAGTAGCGGTACGACCAAGATGGGACCACACAAGAACTTTGTCACTGTAAGTTGATATCTTCCATAGTAAAGCAATCGCCACTTGCTTGGCACGTCCATTAGCACCGTCTGCAAGTGCACCTAGCGAACTCATCCTTATGAATAAGAACTGTTAAGACTAAAATGCCGATCTCTAAAGCATAAACAACACTGATACCGATGAGAAATTTTTATGCAGATAATCGTCATCTCGTGGATACTTGGCTCTGGAATAATCGGCATCAATATATATTACCTGAGCACAAGTTTTGTGGATTGGCTGATTCACAACAGTCTACCAAGAGTGGCCAATGTATTTGTCGGGATCATTGTTTTTCCCTTAATGGCAGTCTATATCTTTGCAGTAATCTACCTAACCTTCCGGAGGGACACCGTCGTAACTTTTATAGAGCCGAACAAGCACGACCCAATGAAATCAGGCCACATAGAGACCGGGTCAAAGGACGCTGATGAAGAAGAGCAGGATGAAATCCCATACAGAGAAGATTTGGCCGATATCCCTCTGCCCCAATAAGAAGTTTGTGATAGAGCTTGAGTGCTGAAGTTGAGTGAGCCTGTTATGATTTATGAGGTCATAAGTTTTCTATATTTTGATCTTCACCCAATCCCCAAGGCCAACTTCCTTAGCAGAGACTCAACTTCTAAGCACCAAGCCTTGCCACCGTAATCTTGGTGGGGGTCTTTATGCTTTCAATGTCGCTTATTAATATCAGTGTTAAGTGACTAGGCAGTATTGGAATGCAATCATTTGTTTGACCAAAGCCGTACAAATGTTCTATTCCCGTTCCTAGGCAGCATCCCTCGACGTGACCACGATGAGCTATGCCTTCCATCTCGCTACCGCGCTTGGCCCAGTGCTGGAAAGTTGACCTTGAGTCATGCGATTCCCTTGAACCATGGAGTTCCAATACCATCGACTTCTTTTCCCGTAGTGCAGTGCACGTCCGCTGTAGCGCCCTCATCCATCTCTCTACTCACTCTAGCCATCTCTCCCCAGCTCACAATATACCCATGGAAAATCGGATGTTCTCAGGGGGTGGACCGACCTCCACTGCAGGAAGAGGAAATTTATTCAATTGTGATCGACCGTCCATTACTAGCGAGTAAACTTAACGGGTGCCCCAGAGAGTTAGGGCTTTAACTCGGCAATTCTTCACGTGAGTAGCTCGAAGTCTAGAGGAGATCTTGACATTGTTATACTTGTCCCGAGATTGTGTTACCCTCTATAAGACAACGAGAGATCGAGATCATGGTCCGACCCCAGCTTTAACAGTCATGGCCCTGGATTGATAGCCAAGCCCTCTATGGATCCTGACGAAGCCATAAGCTACACAAACAACTAATTCTTCGAAGGATTCCCCAGCACAAGATCACCATACGGCCACCATATTTTTCATGTTCCCATATATTCCAAATGGCCACATAAGTGCTCATGGGCACCAACATAGATGCTATGTGTTGCCAAAAAAGCACCGCGTGGCAGGCATTACAGGTTTTGGGCAAGATCAGATAACTGGTCGAGTCCATAACTAAAGGTTTCCCATATTTGCAATCCGCCTCTGGGATCAGAAATGGCCAAATCTTTTGTCCTGCCTGATCCAGCGAGAATTGTAACCTCTCGAGTCCTGCTGCACATGGTCAACTCTCTCTGTGTTCAGAAATAGACTGAATTCTCGATTGCTTACCCCTGGCAAGGCCCCTATTAGTAATGAGGCACATGAATTACTAAGCCCCACGTCTACCTCAACATTTTGGAGGTTTGACTCTTCGTCTCTTGGGGGTTGGGGAAAAGGGACAAAATTACCGAGTCAAAAAGAAAAAAAAGTAATGCAGCAACATACATAAAAGGTTGTGTGAACAATTCTCTTTATACCTTAGTGACAAATTCCCTTGGTTCTTGGAAATTCCCAGCAGAATAATCACGTCCAATTTGTTAAATTAAAGGAACACCTACTCTAAGATACATTTGCTATCCTTTTCAACCTAAACTAGAGTTAGTCCCTGGTACTGACCTCAGCATTTGATGATTAAGACTCGGTTGGGAATTGCCGGGAGCATTAAAAGCCATGCTTGAAGAAGGAGCTGATGACGAGTTTATCGCCGAAAGTGGAAGCCTTGGCCCGAGTGGGAACACCGCCTGCCGGTGTTGGATGAATGGCATGTGAGAAGGAATCTGTTGATTGTTGGCATATCCTGGTGTGCTCAGTTGTGAAGGTGATGCTGGGATGCCTGCTTGTCTAGGGTTGCCAGAGCTGCTGTTAGCCATTGGAGAAGCAACTCCCGTTACACCTGCATGTGAAGTAACTCCTGTGGCTCCAAAGCGGGTTGACATAATACGCATTCGTTCAGTAGCCAATCTCTGCCTCGTCTTCTCAACCTGCTCGCATTCTTTCATCAACAAGGTCTCAACTTCTGCGAACTGCTTCAGTTTCAGCTCCAATCTCTTTAACTGCACATGTAGATAGAGGTCATGAGAACCAAGGTACAATATAAACCAAAATTATTTTTATCCTCTTTTAAGAGGTGGATAATTAGCTTATCCAGTTTTATCTGGATGAGAGACTTTCAGCAATGCAGACGACAATATTCCTTGTCCAATCATCCAGCCATAAGTAATTAATCCTCCTTGATAAAACGCACTAGTAAAACTTGCTTGAAATTTGTAATTTGCCTCATACTCTTATGAGCAAAAATGCTGAGACAGATATATTGCGCACAAAAACACTGCCTCAAGATAACATAGTGACAAGCCACTGCTATAGCACTATCAAAAGAGGTTCCCCTTAACAAATTTGCTAGCCAAAGTTTTACCATCCAGAAGATTCACAGCACTCAAGGGCAATAATTGTAACCACAACAATGACAGGGCAAGCAAAAACCAAGAAATCAAAATATTCCAGCTCACCAGAGGCTGAGTTCTCACAGAATAGTTCACCAAGTCTTCACCACAAACAATAACTGAAGAGATCAATGTCAAATTACGCAAAAATAGGTTTAAAAAATTAGTATCCTGAGTAATGTCATAGATACTTATGGATTGTCAAAAATGATTAAAGATCATTTACAGTCTAACTCCAATAGTATATAAGTTTTAAATCAGTCTTTGCACACCTAGCATCGCTCTATTGACAAATCATCTGATCCAAGATACTCAAGAAAGCTTGTAAGTATTCCACATAATGAAGCATATATTGATAAATGAAACACAGACAAGCTTAATTGATAAATCAAACACAGACGAGCTTAAAGCTTGATACAGGTTCATCACCTCCAGTTAAACTTCTATGAAGTAGAACAAGTGATGCCAGGGTAAAGCACAAAATTTTGTAGAATTATGTCTATTGGGGCAAGTTACAGTAGAAGGCACATGGAAGAATCATCCATAAGCATCAGTATGTACAGATCATAAAAACTGCAACAGAAACCATTGCGACCTCTGCCAAACATAAAGGAAACCCAATTGCATCATCGGACCTGTCCTTCCAGCTTCAAGCTTCATAATGCACCATTCAACTTTTCCCCTTTCCTATCACGGTCCACATAAGACTAGATTGGACTTGCCTTGAAAGTAAATTCACACCGCTATGACCAAACAAAGCATTTTATTCCGAAAACTAAATTGTCAAAAAATTGATCAGGTTTTAGCAATAAGAACATTGAAAAGATAAATCTCTAATAAAAGGTCATCTATTACTTTTGCAGTTAGCAACGGCTCAATTGTTTAACTAAAGGAAGTAGAATTGAAGATATCAAACAATAATACTCATTATGGTCGCACCTGATGATTTATGATATTCGCTGACAACCTTTGAATTTCCCGTTCTTCATGGTCCGCAAATAATTTCGCCTTTGTTGCAGCGGCAGCAAGACCAGCTTTTGCAGCAGCTTGGACTTTTTCTGGGGACAGCAATGAACCATCTGCCTCATCTTGATTACCTAACCCAATTACAGCCAAATCTCTTATACGGTGCAAACATTAGAACCGCAGTGAAATGCAGTTAGAGAAAGCATAGAACAAAAATGGACAGAATCTGGAAAATTTACAGCCAACCTTCTTGTTGGACTGAATCTCCAGCTCGTGATGTCTCCAAATTCATCCTTCAAAAGTAAAATGTAATATATTTTACATTCTGGGATAGCCTTGACCAATATAATGGGTTCAAGGTCAACAAGTCAGATAACTGAACAGAAAGCTTTGGGATATTTCATCTACTGGAGATCAGTTGATATTGTATTTTAAAAGTTCTGCCAACATAACCAAGATTTTCTCTGGCCGAAACATAGTCAAACAACAAGCATCCTACCTACTTATACCCAGAATGAGCAACTCCAATGACTTGAATCCATTTTACAAAAGAATCGAAAACTTAACAGAGATGATCACCCAAGGGATAAAAGTTGAAGGAATCAATGTAGGATGCCCATGCTGACATGCTATTTAGGTCTGGGAGTACATTAGGGGCTGTAATTTAACAGTACTGCAAACGGTAACCTAAAGGCTAAGGCTGAATTTTGACAGTTATCAGGGAAAAATTGATGAGGGTCTGGGATAAAAGTCTATTGCAAACATTGGGAATGAATAAATGGATTTCTCAAGAAAATGTTAGAACATGTTTAGGCATCATGCCAAAGACTGTCTACGCATGACACTGAGAATTGCATCACACAAATCAGTAGCAAATAATTACCAAAACTGAACTTTCATTAACTCAATCGATCATAACGAACCAGAAGGAATGCATGACATATAAAGACATCACACCGCATCAAAATAGGAAACACATATGAAAAACATAAATGCTAATCAGAACAGGAAGCAAAACCAGAAAGGAACTCATTAAAATCATCATAATATTCTGCAAGAGCTCACAAAATCAATTCAACTGAAATCCAAACAGCAAGGAATCAATGACATTGAGGTAACAATGAGAATTGGAACAAAGAAAGCTGCTCACCTATGTCCCTGCACTGCTCCCTCCACCTGTATGATGTTACCTGATTCAGCCACACCATTTTCAGCAGACAACACTGCCAAGGATGCATGAGCACAAGCTGCAGCAACTCTTGGAGCTACAGCAGATGCCAGAAAGGCAACCTAGAAATTAGATTGGCATTAGATCCATGGAAAAACCAATGTATTGGGGGATAGGCAGAAAAGGTGTCCCTCCCTCCCTTCCTCCCTCATAAACCAAGTAGGCAGACATATGAATTGTGCCCAAACTGTTGCTAGCTGGGTAGCAGTAGAAAACCCAAGAGGAGTTCCAAAGAAAGAAAGACACCTAAAGGCCAGCAGTCATGCTGTATCATGTTTGTGATAGAAAAATGATATACAAATGACTGCACCCTGGTCAAGGAATGAAGATGGATCTTCTGCCACCTAAGAAAGAAGATTCGAAGAAAATTCTATAATTTTAACTGCAATTTGAGCGGTAAACACCAACTATCCTTTGTACTAAGATCTGGGCAGTGAAGCATTGAAAGAAGTTCTAAGATGTATTTTAACCTCACGCTAGCACAACTTCTCTAATGTTCCTCCCTCCAATGGTTTTGCACTATTTAGCACTATCACCCAATGGGAAAAATTTTGGCACAAAATCAGTGTTGAGACTCACCAGGGCCATCACTGGATTACCGGAATTGGCAAAAGGAAGCCTGTCTTCAAAGTTTGTATCTTGATGGCAGGAAACTGAAGAAAGAAGAAGGGTTGTAACCACACAAATTGCAAGCACACAACTAGACAGAACATTATCGGCAAATACCTCTTCTATCCCCATTGACATTTGAATTTTGACGAGACTGATCATCTCCATTTGATAAACTGGATGACATTGATGCACCTGGCACTTCAATATTCTCCAGTATACCATTTTCCATGGGCAACCGAAGAAAATGAAGGATACATTGCGCTTTAGTCTTGGTGCCTACATACTCCGCAATTTCATTCCAGTTCTCATTGTATTGTTCCACCCCTTCTAGCAGCAGCAATGTTTCCTGATTTGTCCAATTTTCTCCATCTAGATCATCATACATTTTTGTGGAATCTACCCTTGTAAAATCTATACTTGAATGACCAATAACAAATTTTCCTTCATGGTAGCAATCAGAGCAAAGATATACATCCACCTAATAAAATGTAGAAGTGTTAGTAAGCAGAATACTAGCCACAGTTCAAAAGATAGAACAGGTCTCTTTTTTCCCAATTCATGAAACCAGCATAACCTTGAATCATAGGGAGAAGAACACATGTTAAGAACCTGATATGACAAAGAAAATCTGAAGTTACCTCCTTATGTGACTGATAATACACAACCAAAAGAGGCCGAGAACAATGACTACAACAATTTCCAGATAGGAGCTCTCGGATTCTGTTATCCAAGTCAGAAACCTTGTCGTCCTTATGTGATGAGGATGAATATAGATCAGATGCTTTTCGCCTACATTTGGGCTTTTCAAACTTGATTAAACTATCAATGGACTTCAATGCAGCTGATGGCACATGAACCTCCCCATTTTGATCCTCCTTTAAATAAGAACCATCATTCCAAGATTCACGAGGAGCTGCTAAAGCAGCACAATAGTTAATGATACCCCAGTGGTCCAGAAAGCGGACAATCCGGTTTAAATCATCATCTTGAATACTGACTACCAATCCATGGCAATCAGAAACTCTGAGTCTCTTGTCTGGATTGTCCATATATTTGGCAACTATATAGTTCCTACACTCCATGTACTTCTCTGGTGTATGCTCTGCCGATTTTCCAGAAAAAAAGTGTGGCACCACTTGTCTCTCCAGTCGATGCACCGTAGAAGGTGAAAACCAGTCTGAACATAACAAAACCAAAGCCAAACTATTATACTATGTCATGATACATATTCAAGAAATATGAAAGTACAGTTACCAGCCCCTTCTCATAACCCAGGGGACAGACATGTGCTGAAGGCTCAAGTGACCATAAAAAGTTCACTTACGTTATTGTCTACCAAAACCATTAACCAGTCACTAAACTTCCTTATCAATCAAGGGCTAAAATATATCACAAAAAAGGTAAATTTTTTATTAACAGAACAATATTGACACATACATTATTGTGACTGGTGACGTACTTATGAATTATCTACACAATACTAGACTTGTAGCAAATTTGCATGGAAGTGCCAGTAAATCTAGGACATAACAATGCATGCCGATACCAAAAGAACCTTCTAGTGAGAAACGGTAACATGTCTATGTTCTAAAACATAGAAGTAAAATCAAGACTCTTTCAGCATGTTTACTATTTAGAACAGTTTCAATAAATTTTAAGATGAGAATTATCACCTACCACAAAGCATTACAAACTTATTGACAGAGGATTGAGTCAAACTTATCATCAATGGAAAAAAGAAATTGCTAGTATCTGCAAGTTACCATGGTTTCTCATATGAAATGAGAAGTTATTCACATGTAAACTTGTGACAATTAATACAGACCATCAAGATATCCATCACATTTAACTTGAAGGTAGCAGGAGCCAGAAAATACTCCAAGTAGGAACGGAAGTACATCTTTCTGTGATCCAGTCCTATAGAGCACAGTCTTAAACCGTGAAACTTGAATGAAACTACATCTGACACATCTTCCTATCCTGTATAGCTTGGTCATAAATTGTCAATTATCAATACTGGCATATTCTTCACCCTACTAAATTAGTGAGTATTCTATTGAGCTGAAGTTGTCTCATATTTCTCCAAACTTTGCTCCATGGTTTCCAAAAACTTCACTTCTCAAAAATGAAGCGTGCATTCTTGAAGCTGAGTAGGCTTGGACAAAATGCACCTAATGTGATCACAACAGTCATTTTTAATGACAAAGCTGAAGCATTTCGCATCAACACATCAGACCTCTTTAACTAGAGGCAAAAATTAGCAAAAGCTTTCTATGCTAAGAATACCTCATCTTCAATTCTTCAACTGAATCTCCTTAATGGAATATCAGCTACCAATCAAGGCAACACTTACATACTAAGAATTTCAGAACCACTTCCGTAGTCGGCAAAACAGGGAAAGCAAAATTTTAAAATCAAACTAGCCTATACAGGTTATTATGAATGGCAAACTCATATATAAATTGGTAATTGGAGAGAGAGAGAGAGAGAGAGAGAGAGAGAGAGAGAGAGAGAGAGAACCTGAATGCATAGGCACCACATGAACCCTACTCCCAAACCGCTTCACCACGCCCATCCCTTCCATAATCGAGGGCGGTGTGGCGACAAAGGATGGAGTATCCCCGTCGGCCTTCTCCGAATCTGCCAGACCGGGACTATCTGCCGGCACAGCAGAAAGAGCCTGGAGCTGCCCGTACGAGACATTCTCCAAGCAAACCACGCCACCCTGCACCTGATCCCTGCTTTCTCCAACCGAATTCGCCCTCTCGAGGGCCACGAGGCCGAGCACCGAGGAGTGGGGGCGGTTCACGGCGCGCTTAACCACGGAAGGGAAGTCGCAGATGCGGACCCCGCCGTCCGACAAGACCTCGGTCTCCTTAGGGCTGGGATCGGCGGCCGTGTGGTTGTGGTTGCTCGCGCTAGGGTTGGCATCCTCGGCGTCGGCGTCCTCGGCGCGGTCGAGGTCGTCGTCGAGGTCGTTGGGCTCCTCGTCTTCGTCGTCGTCCTCGGCGGCGTCCTTGTGCCGGCGAGAGAGCTGCGTCGCCTCCCGCTTCCGCCTCTTCCACCGGTTTCCGCGCGTTCCTGCAGGAAGGGAAGAGAAGGGCTTCCGTGAGAAGCGCAAAATCGGGACGCGCCAAGTGAGAGGGGGATCCGAAGCTGATGAATTCGCAGCCACTTTGAGAGAGAGAGAGAGAGAGAGAGATTCACCTGAAGGAAAAGAGGGAGAAGCGGGCATTGCTAGAGAGAGATTTTGGGGGATCTCTGTGTCTCGGCGGGATTTGAGCTCCTCCTTCTCCCTCTTCTTCTCTCTTCTCCCTCTTCTTCCGACAAATTGGCTCCGACGAGCTAAGAGGAGTGCAGTGCAAACAGCTTGCCGGGAGGGGAATTTTCGTCGCTCTCGGAACACGATGGTTGTTATTGATTTTGGAAGTATGATTTCTTTTTTTCTTCTTTTTTTTTTCTCCTTTTCACTTGTTAAATTTTGCAATTGTTTTTATTATGAAATTGCATATATTATTTGTATAACAACCAAAGTACATTCTAATCCCTTGCCTCTGTTTTCTCCATCGTGATTCAACAGCCGCCATCACTTGGCCACTCCCCTCACTGTCCCTTCATTTCTCTCCACACACCGCCTAATCTCAATCTTCCTCTTACCATTGATGAGTCGTCCATGGCGTAGAGCTCGACGCCTTGGTGTTCAGCGCCGCCGCATGCGACGTTGAACTCGAAGCTCGCACGTCAAATGGGGGAGACAGACGGAGAAGGGAGAGCCCTAAAGATAATGGACAAGAAAATAAGGTGGTCGGTGAGGATCTGAACTTGAGTGGGAACAACAAACCCGCTCGCAGAAGTGGGAAGGAGGGATTCATCATCATGTGGCGTAGGTAATCTTAATAGAGGAGGAGAAACAAATGAAGATTAGAAGCAGTAATTGACATTGTTTTTGTGAAAATACAATAATGAAATCACGTCCAATGTAAAGTGAGATTCAAATTAGGGCTTTTTCTTTTATAGTCGTTGATCTCTATCCCCTTGTGTATTTTCATGTGTCTTAATTATAGAAAGAAAGCAAAAGTTATCCCCTTTAAATTGCCGTATGACCTTCCCTGGACCAGTGAGATGTGCAAGTGTTTAAGGGGTCTCGACCGTGCAATTTGACAAGCTAGAGGTTCGAGAAAAGCAAAAGAAAATATCTGCGGAGAATTTAAGAAGGCCAAGAAGAGAGACAATGGAGAGAGAAAAGAGAAGGGATTGGAGGATACTTTGGTCATTGTCCGATAAAAATAGCGTTTTTAGGCGCGTTTGATAACTATTCTCATTCTTAGTTTCTCATCCCCGGACGAGTTTGGGACGAGAAATCTATTTGGCAAATTCTTATTCTCATTATGTTCTCGAGATGAGAAAATTGATGGGGATGGGCTTGGGACGACAAATGAGAACAAAAAAAAATTTAACTTTATATTTCTAAGACGAGAATGAATAATACCAATAAATTAGCTAATTTTTTTTTATATTTTGTTCTTATCTCTTACCGCCGCCGGTTGCCGTTCACTGGCCACCGCATTTCTTTTATTTTTCTATTCTTGAGATGAGAAATTTTGTGCAATTACCAAAACGTATTTCTGTTTTTTTCTATTCCAAAGACATAAATTTTGTTCAATTACCAAACACGTTTCTCTTCCCAAAAACTTATCCAAGAATCATTTCTAAAAAGAACTATTTCTATTTACCAAAAAAAACTATTTATAGGATGAGAATGGTTACCAAACGCACTCTTAGCAACATTTTGGGGCAGACGTGAATGAACTTCGAACACCAACCGCTACAATTGGGGCCAAACTTGGAATCGGACGAAGAGTCAACCACTTTACTGTGATGGCCTTGCGATTCATGTTGCGATTTTTTTCACAAATGGAAAGCAACGCCTCTACTTACCTGGACGGAATCAATGGGCGATCAAAAAGGGCCATGGCCTAGGTTGACAACCTCCAATGCACTCTCGGAGGGGCGCTCGCCTAAGGTCAACCTAAGTGGCTGAGCCTGTGTACCGCAATGGCCTCACGATTCATGTTGCAATTTTTTTTCACAAGGGAAAGCAAAACCTCTAACATGTCCGAATTTCATCCGAGAAATGATTACTTTACCCAAAGTGGTCAAAATAAATTTCAAAGAAAGTGAGTGCACCACCACCATTGTTTTTTTTCCCTTATTACTAATTTCCTTTTTTTGTTGATTTCTATTTTTGTTATTAACTTTGGTTGTTTAAACAATATCGCGTAAATTTGATTTTCAACCCGTAGGTGCCGATTACAAAACTCGAGTTAGTCTGACTGTAAGCCATCCTGAGACTTGATGTAAGCACAAAAGATGATAATCCACATCCCATATCAACTTATATTTTAGGTACAAGAGAAGTCGAAAAAGAGGAGCTATCAGGCATCCATATAGTAACTTGACTTATCCTTTTAGGTTTATTTATTTAACGGCAATAAATGATTTAAAACATATTATCCTTAAAATAATCACATGTATTATTTTACAATGTTTTTTTAAGATCACATGTATCATTTTACATAATCAATTAAAGGAAAATATTTTTATTATTGTCAAAAATTTATGTCTAAAAATTTTCACAAATGATGGAAATATTTTTTATAAGAGATATTAACGATTATTTAAAAATATATATTTTATAAATCATTTATTTTTACGCAATAACTGAAGTCTTCATTTTCACTTTTTATATATTTTATGGCATTTATGCATTGACACTTTATTTAATAATAAGCATTTCAAAATAGTAAAGTTATGGGTAAAAAAGCACATATTTTTTCATAATCACTTAAAAAATCATTTTCTAATTTTTGAGTGAAAGTCATACTTAGAAATAATGAGTCTTTTTTGCATAACTCTGCATAACTTCCCAAATAAAGTTCGATGTAATTGAAAACATTATTATCCTAGAACAGAAAGAAAAACCAAGAACAAATTTTGAGCTGGTTTTTTTTTTTCCTAATCCTTGGCCAGCCAGTACCATCAATTAGGCATTTGAGACAGGTGATGTTCGTGCCAGCTTGATGACGTCCTCGTCCACTCTTTCTCCTGCCTTGCTTCTCCCTCGCAGATGCAGGCATGGAGCTTCTTCACTGAAGAAACTCCAAACCCTAACCCCCCTCCCCCCCCGAAGGCTCTCCTCTTTCCTAGAAACCATGAAGAGACCGAGACGAACACCACCATCCACCCCTCCGACACCTCAAACAATCCAACGCCTCCATCACCGCCGCCATGGCGGCGGCGCGAAGACCGTCTCAATCCGTCAGTCGCTCCCCGCTGAACCCCTAGAGTGGGTCCCGCTCAACCTCACCGAGTCCGAGCTCTCCTTGCCGCTCACCTTCCCCACCGGCCAAACCTTCAGGTGGAAAAGCACCGGCCCACTCCGGTTCACCGGCGCGGTCGGGCCTCACCTCGTCTCCCTCAAGCACCTGGCGGACGGCGACGTCGCGTACTGCGTGCACGGTGCTCGGCCTGACGGCGCGGGAGCTCGGTCGGCGTTGCTGGATTTCCTCAACGCTGACATTCGGCTGGGTGAGATCTGGGAGGTGTTCTCGGCCTCGGATTCGAGGTTCGCGGAGCTGGCGAGGCCCCTGCGCGGGGCTCGGGTGCTGAGGCAGGATCCTCTGGAGTGCCTGATTCAATTTCTCTGTTCGTCGAATAACAACATCGCGAGGATCACCAAAATGGTGGATTTCATTTCATCTTTAGGGAGGTATCTGGGGACTGTGGAGGGTTTGGAGTTCTATGAGTTCCCATCGCTAAAGCGGCTCTTGGCCATCTCTGAGAAAGAATTCAGGGAAGCTGGTTTTGGTTACAGGTCGATTGTTTTTTCTTCTTATACTCGCTTAGTCTATTTGTAGCATTCGTGATTTTCTCAAGCTGTTTTTAAATCAGCTATGTGCTTTGAAGCCGGTTGCATGCATTATGTTGTGAATTTCTACCTGACAATGACATAAGTTAGTCTAACTTATGGTTTTTTATTGGCGTTTACCATTCTTAAATGTTGGTTAGTTTTAATTGGGTCCTTCTTAGTGGTGTTCTGCACATTGGTACCGGACAATCAATGCCCTTTTTTCCGTGGGATCCGAAGAAATTTACTGTTAGAATGGATCACTGAGCTCACTGGTGATGGAGTAACTCGAATGTGGTTCAACGGAGTATCTTGAAGCTGTTGCTATAATTCTTAGATATTCTTGTCGTTTGTCTACGTTTTTTATCTGTATGAGTTGCCAAATTGTGGCTGTGGCAAACTTCTCCTTCTCAAAGAATCTAAAATTATCTCGATTCTCTAAAGAAGTTATCTTGTGAATTACTTGTTGCTTTGTTGGTTCCTTGACTGGCAACCTATGTCAAACTTTATCCGTTTCTTCTTTTTCATGAGCTTGCTATATGCTTCCCTAGTATATGATAATGTGACTTAGCAGGGCCAAGTATATTGTGGGCACTGTGAAGGCTTTGGAGTCAAAACCTGGTGGAGGTGTCGAGTGGCTTACATCCCTGCGTGGATTGGACCTACAGGATGCCATTGCTGCTCTCTGTACTTTACCTGGAGTTGGTTCTAAAGTTGCAGCATGTGTAGCTCTCTTCTCTCTTGATCAACATCATGCCATTCCTGTTGATACGCATGTGTGGCAAGTAAGCTTGTTTCTTATTTATCAGAAAAAGGACCGATAACTATGTGAATTATTATCACTTAACTGTGCATGCAATTGTAACTAAAAAGATTGGTAGATCCATATATGTACTTCTCGTGTATGGTTGAGAATGTTTAAAATGGTAAATTAATTGAAGTTTTTAGGTTATTTATGCAATTTGTTTCAGCCTGAAGGTTCACTGCATACCATTCGTGCAGACTTTCTTCCCTAACTATGTTTGATGGGTAATGGACATATTCCCCTGTGGAAATAAGATATTTCTAAAGTTGTTCTTTATTCACTAGAAAGCTACGATAACCATGTGTTTGCTCATATTCCCCGTGTCGGACATGGCAATTTCAGTGTGGAAGCAAATGATTCTGCTGAACATCTTGATGTTTGAAGATAATTTGGTTGTCTTGAAGCGTACAAATAAAGCTAAAACCCTTAAGAAAATGAACTGCAATGTTTGTCCATGTTCATTAGTGTGCAGTATTTCCAGCCTTTCATTTGTAAGCTTTTCATTTTACAAAAGAAATATTTGGTATGTACCTTTACACTTTTAACCCGTTCAATGTTGGAAGTTTTCTGTTTACTTTTGTTCCACCAGTTCTGAATTATAATCTACATATGTTCTCTTGTTTGTTTAAAAGATCGCTACCAGGTTTCTTTTACCTGAGCTTGCTGGTGCACGACTCACGCCCAAGCTCTCTGGTCAAGTAGCGGAGGCTTTCGTGAGCAAGTATGGGAAATATGCTGGTTGGGCTCAGACTATGCTTTTCATTGCCGAGTTACCTTCTCAAAAGGCCATCATACAATCACATTGTTGGACTTTCCAGGAAGATAAAAAGGTTGAAAGAATAGAAAAAGAAGCTTGTAGTGCTGAGTGAGGCTTTCACTACAAAGAGATGCTTTGTTGGGCTGTGTCCCATATTGGGTTTGGCCATGGTAATTGCTCTGCTTGCCAATTTGTCGAATGAAGGATGTCTTTGGAGACTCAGAGACATATGTATACTTTGGGCTTTCAAAAGAAAACGCAGTGGAAGTGTGGCTGCTTGGATAATGCTGTCCGACAGACCTTGCCCTCAGTCGTCATTGCTTGGCTTAACACCTGCTGCATGCACATGCAGATTCTATACTGGCTTCATGAGTAAGGATGCATCTGATAACGTTTCTTTTTGTTCATTTTTCTGTTCCTTTGTTCCCTTGAACAAAAGAACAGAAATTTGTTTGTAGACATCAGTTAATTTTTCTATTCCGCGAGATAGAAAAGTGGCCAAGGAATAGATTTAGAACATAAATCAGAAATAAAAAATGTCTACTTTATTTTTCCCTGAAACAAAAAGAAAAATAAGTTATTTTCTTCTTTTCCTCTTTCTTCTTCCTCCTCTTGCCGGTTGCTAGCCATGAAGAAGAAAGGAGGAAAAAAGAAAAAAAAACATTCAAAAAAATTAGAAAAATCTTAGAAAATTAGGGTCGTAACGAACATGTTTCTGGTCTTTTTCTATTGCGGAAATGGCACTTATTAAATGCGTTTTTTTGCTTAGGAACTTGTCAAGAAAATGAAAATAGCTATTTTTAAATAGAAATTGTTTCAGAGAATAGAAATGTTACTAAATGCACCATAAGCAACTTTCATTTCTTTTATTCAGAGGATATCTCCATCTGATGCTTTGCAAATGCCTGGCCCCCTTGATGGTGAGGCATGTATTTAGTATCAAATTTACAGTCCTTGTGGCCAGATGATTTCTTAATTGAGACACATATGCTCTTTTTCATGTTACATGATTATTTGTGTTGCTCTGTACTTTTCATTTCATTGGACGTTGGTAAAAGAATTGCTCAAGATTGTTATTTGACTCCTTTTAATGCAAACTTCCTTTTGGTATTGTGTGTAGCTTTACAGTTACCTCTCCAAGAATACTGTTGAAGCAATTTTATCCTGCAACTCTGAGTTTCTGCTGAATCTGTCCAAGATATATGAAACTGCCATCATTCTCTTGTATGATATTGTTTAATTTTCTGGCCTTAAGCATGGCTGCTTCCTTGAAATTTGTAGAAAGTTCTCAATTTGCAAACTTTGTTTAATTGAGAAGATGTTTAGATTGAACCGACCACATGTTGATTTTTGCTGTCCAAATTGAGATGAAGAATATACACGCAATCTGATCATAATGACAACTGAATAATGTGAAAGAGCCAAGGACAGTAAAGAATTTTAAAAGCATTTATCTACATCTGAACAGCTTAAGAGAAGGAGCTTCAAGAAATATTTGATTCCTCTGTGGAAGAACCCATAGAAATCGTTCTCCATTGTTATGACCAGCAGATCCTTTCTTGCTTTACTTTGTTGCTCTCTGCGATCTACAGATGATGTAAAAAACGGGTGTTGGCGGTTAACAAAGTGAAAAAGCAGTATGCTATGATTCAGTTTTAAGGCTCTTCTTGCAGTGGTTCCTGCATCATGGAAGATTCCTCAAATCATGGGGCAAGTAAAATGTAATTCTGAAAATTCAGTAATCACAAACCTTTTCTATTGTTGTTCTGTCGCCTGAATGGTGTCTATTGTAATCCCCAGAGGATTTCCACTTTCTTCTTCTAGTATGACTAAGAGGTTGCCTTTCGGTTTAAGGAAAGATCGAGGAATATGGTACCTGAGACAAAGATCTTCATTATTCATTCATTATTATTGAAGAGCATTGATAATTGATATTTGTGAAATTTGTATATGAAATGTTCAATGACATTGGGAATGTTTACTTCGTTATATGCCTGACACTTTATAGCAGGTATGAGAGATAAATAAGATGAATGTTTTACGGAGTTGCTAGTAACCAACTAATCCCAAACCCAGATTTCTGAGCAAATAAGATACCACGTTTGGGAAGGAACCCCAGAGGCAGTCCGAAATGAGACCCAATATCGACCAATGCTTTGCCCGTTGACATACACTTCACCCTTTCCCATTGAAGAAAGGTTCAAAGCTACTGGATCATTTCCGACTGGCGCATTGAATGTAGTCTGCGGAAAAAGCCATGTAGCAGGTTGTTGTAAACTATTAGCTTTTCTCTTCTTTCAGTCAGAGCTTACAGAATTGAATCACTATAATGCGGTGTCAAGAGCCAGTTTAACCTGTACTTTTCTTTTCTGTCAACGTTGATCTTCTGAGCAGATAAGTTCATACCTTGTACCAAATGAGCTGATGACTGATTGAGCTACCAAGCTTATTCCATTGCACTTTACTTGAGCCAAAGCCTGTGTAGATCTCCTTATTCTCTCCAGAGAGGCCAACCTTCATTAATCATTCAGTTGAATCAGTCTAGAATGTGAAGAGCCTTCTAAGTTTCAACTTTGTGTATCGTGTATTAGAGATCAATTGAATGCTAGACATCCTTTTATGCATCATTTTCAGTTGGTTCTTTATTGAAATTGCTTTTGAAATAATAACCTAGTGAAGTACTAATGAGAAAGAGGTTTTGTATGAGTCAAATTTAGAGTCACAAAAGGTGAAGATTAATGTCATGAAGACATAAACTTAGTTAGACATTAAAATAGAAAAAATAATCATAAAAAAGATGAAATTGTCATTTTGTGCAGTCAATATCTCTAATGGATCAGGGAAAAATAAGCAAATTGTCAGTATTGCATGTACTGCATTTGCTTTTTGAGGAGACCGTAATGTTTATGACATGAAAGTGTTTGCTCTATTGTGTATCACCTTATGGATCGAGAGAAGCATATTCGTTCTATGTAGATAATACCTGGTAGCCCCATGCCTGGCTTGTAAAGTCCACCCCGTTGATCTTTAATGTACGTGGTCCAGCAATTTTCCGCTCAAGATATGCCCCTGCATTCTTAACATCCAATTGTACAGAGGATGTCATAGTTTGTCTACCATCTTGATAAAGAAAAATAAACATGAGAAAGAACAGAGACTTGTTAATATGACAGGGAGCAACTTCAGCAGAATGATTTAAATTAGAAGCTCATATGATAGTATTGCCCAATGAAACTATGTGTGACATAGTCTAAAGTGATAGTCATATTTGTCATCCAGATCCTAGAAACTATATTTAATAGTGCAAAGGTTTGAAGTTTGGATACAGTTGGATGAGAAATGATTTTGAATATTACCTGAAATCCTACTGTGACACTAAGCAGGGATATATAGTTTATCCCCTTATTGAAGAAAACTGATTGCTGCAGACTGAAAGTTGGATTGCTGTGACTTCCATGAGCAGATCCTGGTAAGAGAAACACACAAATACGAGTCTGTAAATTATCATTAAATCATTGAGCATCATGGAATGATAGTCTTTCATGCAACTGGAAAAGTTACTTCACCTGATCATGGCATGATCCATTATTCAACTGGACACTCTCTATTTATACTTTTGGGACTAAAAAGTAGCTCATTATTTAGCTATTAATTCTCCTTAGATTTGCTGATGGTCTCTTTGTTACGAAGACAGTAGAGTCCATGGATGCCTTCACTGGGTGAAATCAGTCACAAATCATATTTAAATTGTTTCTCCCTACTTGAGTCATGGACTGCTTGCCATGAGTAGTGCCACTTCACTATGGGTTGTGTTAAACAACTTTTGTTGAGTGAAGAAATTGCTGGAGGTGGCAATCCATGGGTGAGATTTCATTTTTCAACTACTTTAGACAACCATGTTTCAGTTTGACAAATTTCTGACATTCCGGCCCTCTGCTGTATTTTCTCTTACTGCAGTTTCAAAGAAACACCTGCCTGGTCTTAATCCTATAAATCATGCCAATCACATTCACAAAATGCTTTGGGGTTCATATTAGGGCCTAAAAGAAGTACATGGGTGGGACCAGTGTGCACTGTGGTTGGCTTTGATCACTATGTTGTAATATGCATTTTAGGAGAATTAATTATAGTTTTAGATTTCTAGTGTCGTATTAGGAATTTGGGAGATCATACTGCAAATGCACCAAGGAATGACAATTCGCCTGAAGAAGTCAGATGGAATTTCCTCTCACTGGCCATATATTAGCATTGAAGAGGCCCAACATGGAATTTCCTCTCAAGAAAGAAAGATTGTTCTTGCAAAGAACTAGCTTATTAATTTGATTTCTTTATTAAGTTTGTTTATGTGTTGTTTCTCCTTTCTTCCTCTTTTCACTTACTCTGCCTAGGGGTGCCATGTTGGGGGTTGAGGGGTCGGTCTGACTGAGAAGCACTGAATGTATTGGAGCCAGGACAGCCCATTCAAGTGCTTTTGTAATCTCAGGTAGTAGTAAAATAATGAAGAGGATTAGGAGGCTTACCTGCATATAGTCCATTAACAAACACATGTAATGCGTGCCCATAAGAGAACACATCCAGTTCAGCTTTAGCATTTGGTTTGTTTTGCTGAACCCTGCATTCACCAATGTGAAACAAACAAGCTTTTAGTTAAAACCTGCATTTTCTCAAGTCCAAAAAACTTTGGAACGTGATGATGGTAAGTGCTTTAATAGTGCTTCACCTGAATGTGTACCAAAGGTAATCGGATGCACCCTTAGTTATGTTCATGTGATCCAACAAAGTGTTTGCTCTGAAGGACGTCATATCAAATGAAACTATTGCTTCTTTATACTCTAGCCATTTGTCACTGGAATTGAGCTTCTGGTTGATTGTCATTGTTCTTGTACTAACTTTTGTGCTCGTCTGTTCAAAGTGATAGTCAGCATTAGTAACTGCTTCATGAACCATTCAAATCCAGATCCTTGAACAGATGTAATACATTTCAACTGAAAAAAGAAAAGAGGAACAGACGTAGTATAAACAGTGGCAACTTCCATGTATCTGTGAGTCCTGATAGGACCCCCTAACGATCTAGATTTTTCAACAATGGAGACAATTGAAAGTTAAAGGTTCAGTTTGTACAATAACTAAACATGTTTTTTGCAGTTCGAAGTCTAAACTCTGTCGAACTCATACCTCTGCTGTGTTAAAAACTGCCATTTTGCAGTCTGGTAGAATACTAATAGACTTTGGAGGCACTCCATACGACATATTTTGAAACAGAATACTTGCTCTTCTGCTATCATTGTTAATCAGAAATGCTGCACAAATTCCTTGTGATCCTCTGAATACAATGGCCTGAAATAAGTCAATGTGGAGGAAATTTTGAGAAAGCCAATGGCTACTCCAAGGATGGAATTAACTTGCATGATCTCTGTGATGATGTGTGTACCTGTTGAAGTTGACCAAAACTAATATTAACTGGGGTTCCATAGAGTAAAGCCTTTGAGCATAACTTGATTGCGCCATGTAATTCCTTGAGATGACCCCACTGTGGTTGCCTCATCAAACCTAGATTGAAGCATACATGTACGGTATGAAGCTCATACAGCTATTATGCCAAGATGTGGTACGTATGCACATACCATACTCATCAAGAGGAGCTTGATCGTAATAACTTGTTGTCACGAATGCAGAAGCTGTTCGTCCAAAATTCGTCCCTCCATGATACTGAAATAAAAGTGTATTTCTGTGAAGGAGGTAAAACTATCCTTTTCTGCATGTGTCCAGATGTTAATGCAGCGATTGAAACCTCAAGTGTTTCTTCTTATTGGTGAAGTAATTATTGTTTCTTCCAAGTAGTCTCGATGTCACTACGGTTTTTGGAGTGATACACGGAGAAAAGAGTAACATAATGATGATTCTGTATATAAGTAATGTACCATGTAATAGTTGACATAACTCCCTTTCTTTGCTATGAATAGTGCAACATGAAATGCAATGTCTTCAGCTGATCTGGTCCTCAGGTCTTCACCGAACACTGGGTAGCTGTAGAGCGAAACATTCGGATTTAGTAGTAGATTAACAATCTCTTTTTTTGGATGAATGTGGAGAAAACAGTAGCACATGTTATTTGAGATGAAAATCTTGTAGGTTGTTGATGCAAGAATATTACAGTTTTTTGATTGCCAATAATTAAAGTGCGGCTGCACAATGTCCGCAAATATTTAATATCTTTTCATTCTGGGTTGACAAGTAATTTTGACTTGAATCCAACTTGTTTGTCTCGTCTTGGCTGACTATGCCTTTTGCTATTTGTTTTGTGCTGAGCCTAGGAGCTTGTTTAGAATTTGCATGCTAGACGATTTTAGTTGAGTGAGCACTTGATGAAACTTACCGACTTGTCCAGTTCTCTGTCCAAATTGATGGCTTATTTGGTGAGTTGGGTCCTGCAAAAGTTTCTCCACATCGCATTCCATTGCATGTATTGATCTGTAAGTTGGATTGAATGATTCTTCATTGGCTGATGTAATCATGGATTTAAAGAAACGGCGAGCATAACTGATGAACTAAAGGTCTATGCATAACTGTTGGAGCTAGGAAGGCTGTGATCATCCTTATCAAAAGAATTGTAAATTTTGCGTGAGTTGAACTTGCCTGTTTGAATCCTTGTTCCCCGTCAGGCCATAATATGAAGCACTGGACTAGAATGTATTTGCATTTCGCATGCATGGTTTATTGCATTGTTTGCGAGGCTAAACAGAGAGAAGGAAACTAACCACGGGGTCGGGAGCATCATCTTGCTTGCACATCACCCAGGGCACGCCTGTTTGGAGGCCCACAGCCATTTGAGCTGCCCAGCGGACATAAGGCGGCCCTTTCTCATGAAAAGCTGCTTCCACTGTTTTATACTCATTCTCAATCTGCTTTTTATAGGATCACTTTTAGGTGATGAAAATAGCACAGCACTCTGGCAATCTAGTGGATGAATAGCATTTTAGCGAAGGCATAACCTGCGATAGTATGATTGGCCCTCCTTGTGATGCATATAACTTCTCTGCTTTCATCATGTTGACTATCCTTGTTGTGAACTTCTGCATTTGGAACTGCCATGTGGTAAATAAAGCACAGCTCTTTAGTGAGTGCCAGATATGTGGTCGTGCTTCCGTAAGATCAGTCTCTTTACATATATCTGGTTGTTTATTCAGGTGCAGCCAGCAACATTAAGATGTAATAATTGGGTGATCTGTAAGCGAGTTTCATTTAGAGATTCAATGGACTTCACCTTGAATGGTTCATTGTCTGATCGGTATACCATGCCTGGAATATCATGCAGCCAGTAGGGTAGGCCCCTGCAAATAAGAATTGCATGGTGTGATATAACTCGTTTATCAAAGAATCATGAGTAGACTAAGTGGACGGTGTGATATCATGTCGTCTCCGTGCAAGATATTTGGTGGGTAAGTTCGATTAGTTTCCGGTCGAGTTTATCCTTTGTTCAGAAGTCAGTGCAAGAAGGTGGTTTTCTTTTTCGGTACCCGTAATTCCATTCACTCTCTATGTAGGGGCCAATCCTTAGGCATGCATAGAGTCCCTGTGCTTGGACTTCCTTCATGAACCTCACTATGTCCTTGTTCCCCCTAAAGTCATACTGCAAGAACACCAGTTAAGCAGCTTCAGTTGAAAATGAATAAAGTCCATTGTGGAGAGAGAGAGAGAGAGAGAGAGAGAGAGAGAGAGAGAGAGAGATTAATTCAGTCCTCTTAACCTCTCCTTGCTGGGGCTCATGCTGATTCCAGAACACATAAGTTTGTATGACATCGATCCCTCCTTGCTCGGCCTTGGCTATTAGAGACGGCCACATCTGCAGGATTTAGCCAGCTTTCTGATTAGAATGATTAAAATTTGCCTTATTCCTTCACCCAACTTGAAGTGCACACGCTTTGCATAATCATGCTTACCTCCTACCCTTTTTCTTGACCAGATAAGTCACTCTGCTTATATAAGACTCGAATGTAAAACAAATGGGCCCCAGTACACCTTCTTAACTACCTAAATAATTCCGTATAACTTCTTTTTCTGCTGTCGTGGACGAGCGTGTCGTTGAACAAGAAAGGAAAAAAAAAACCACAAAAATAAGCTTCTTGGTAACCCCAGGGGACATCGCGGGATGGTTTAGTTGATAAAGAAGGCGGCAAATTGCCTCGTTGTGTTAACTCTCTTGCGATCTCATTCTCCTGCGTCGAAGTATGTGAAGCTTAATGAAACAACCTCTCAAGCGGTGTTCTCATGCAAATTGCTTAGTATATAATCTCCTCGATTGGATCAGTGGCTTAAGAAAGAACGTATGAGAGAGAGAGAGAGAGGGAGAGAGAGAGGGTAGAAATAAAAGTTTAAGTTGACGGAGGAAGTAAGAGATCTCCTAACTCTCGTCTAAATCCTGCTTGTCAATTTGGAAAGAGAAAATAGAGAAGCACGAGTTGAATATGAAATCTAGCGTGCGATTGTTTGAGAGGAAAAATGTTCTCGGCTTTCATGTGTGGAAAACTATTTACAGTCGAAGGGAATTTGCATGCTTAAAATTAAGAAAATGGATTCCCTACTCTGAAAAAGAAAATCACTGTCGCGAAAATTTTCAAAGAACTTCTACTGTGTAGAACACGTTGTAATGACCATTTTTAGGTCGTGCTTCGTGGCCGATTCTAGTATCCAAAGTTATAGAAGTTTATTGATTACTCAAGAGCAGCTCTCCTCGTCCCACTTTCCCCACGATTTATATCATAACATCAGAACAACAAAATTATCAATCCATATACCCGCAAGGACATAATTAAAGAAAACCAAAGAAACAACAGGAAGTCCTCGTTCCGTACCTCTGGAGTGCTACGAGGATAGTGGATCGACCCGGAGAAGATGATCTTGTGCTGGCCGTTCACAATCAGCGACCTCCCGTCGTATGTCACGTTCTGCGCGCTCACCGAGGTGACCGCCATCATCACCAGCGCCAACCGCCAGAGCAACGGGAAACGGTCTTTTGCTTCCATCTTCTCCGGCAACAACACCTCTACCCTGGAAAGCCCGAACCCGAAACGCAAGGATAGCTTGTGCTAAACAGTGCAGCTTAACGTACTAGATGTGCCCGACCCTCGGATTTGCTCTATATATGTAGTATGAGAGAGTGGACCGAGACGTTTGCATTGCCCGCCATATATTATATGGAGGTTGACTCAGGAGCACTTATATATAGGGATACAAGATCACAACCGGCGGTAGATCTGCGACTGCGAGTCTGCAAGTAGCATGACTACAAGAACAAGGTTTATTATTGATATCGCTTTGGTTAAGGTAATTAATTAAGGTAGGCACAGCTGTGACCAGAGAGAGAGAGAGAGAGAGAGAGAGAAACAAGCAATGCATGGCCTGCCTGAGAAACAATGTCACCTGCACAATAATAAGCCTGCCATGTAATTGCAGGTTGGGATACAAATACTTCCCTTAAAAGCAGATTGTCATTGAAAGATGATGGAGATTAGGTTATTTAATCCTCCGGAAGAACTTTGTGCCTACAATTCTGGGTCTATCAAGATCTTGAGAGATCAATACTTTCCTTTGTGTACAGATTACTTGCCTCTTGTAGTGTTCTTATCTTAACAAGTTGCGATTCTTGAATTTTTTTTGCTTTCGTGGTATCGGAGTCTTTAACTCTCTTTCTCTGATGAGCAGATTTTTTTTCCTTTATTTATTGCACGTTATGAGCGGACCGTAAAGTTTGGCACTCTTGAGAAATTGGCTTGTTGGGTCCGTCATAGGACAAAGAGATGGTCGGATGAAGTTGATGAATGAGTCTAATACCTACAGAGCCTCGGGAATAATTACCAAATAAGTCCTGGATCTATGTACGGATACTAATTAAGTCCTAAACTGTTTAATCTGGTCAAGTTAGTCCCAAACTTTTTAATAATTTTGTCAATAGATTTGCATTTTTTTAAAAGAATTTATTGAATCTTTTCCTTTTTTCCATTTTTCCTTTTCTAAAAAAAAAATCAACAATAGTGATTTCCGGGAAATTGACCAAAAATACTATATTGGTAATCATGAAAATGTTTAGAACCTAATTGGCCAAATTCATTAGGACTTAAATATTTTTCATATGATAAGTTCATAAATTTTTTGGTAATTTTTCCGATAACTAGACCTATACAAATGGGTCTTACACCATAGTTGATGGGTCGGTTTGTCTAACTGAATCCACTTTTATGACTTTGTCACGTCCTCACTCAATTTCATGCTCGCTCGCTTCACACTTTCACCTCAATTTCGGTACAAGTTTTCCTAAATTGATTTAGATGTGGAAGTGTTTAAACAATATGGTCGGGTTTAATATAGTATTGCAGGAAAATTGAGTCAAAACGGATTAAATGGATCTATTTAGATCAATCCCTTTTCGAACAGACCCACCCGTCCTCTAATAACCTGTTTCTTTATGCTTTGGTACGTAAAAGTTAATGATCCAAACGGAAATTTGTTGCAGCTGAACAGGTTCTCTTCACGTTTTGGGGGAAAGCAAACTCCTTTGCGTATTCAAACTCATCTCCTGCGGCCGAATGCAAATGCGTCGTCATTCGGATTGCCTGATTCATGCAACGCGAGCTTTGCACCTTAGGCGGAGAACATGTCTTGTGTGATCTGGCAACTTTGGTAATGACATTACATGTATCCCATATTATATCAAATCCATTACCTGACTTCATTTTTATGTGTCCAAATCGCACTTCATTCGACTTAATAATAGCTACTGCAACTCTATATTCCCGATTATTCATAAAAACCGATAACCGTGATATTGTGACCTCATCATTGTCTGATACGTAAATCTTACATGTTCGATACATGAGGTATCAAAAGTTCACCACTCATTAATTCGATATGCCTATGAGTCATGGGTAAATAACTCCGCCAATAATAAAGTCTTTGAGGAGTAAGTTCTCCGTACTTTGGGATATATCGAAACCCTAAAATAATCAAATGTGAGGACCATGAGTTGCTGCTTTCTCCGAAATTCGACACCTCCCCCCCCCCCCTTCTTCGATCTTCTTTTCCCAATCCATGAGTGGACTACAAATTAAGTGAAAGACCGGCATATGCAATCTTAGGTTACATTAGCTGTGCGAGCATGGTAGGACGAAAAGGAGAGAACAAATAATTGAAAGACACGATGCACTCCTTTGAGACTGAAAGACACGATGCGCTCCTTTGGGCTTGACGCTCGATCAAGCTGTCCCTGAATGAAGCAAGCGAGAAACAATGCCGATCAAAAGACGAAAACAAGGAAGAAATGATTGTAGAAACATCTTTTGTTAGAATGCTTCGAGCAAAAGCCAGGATTTCAGTGACGTCTTCTACAGTAAATGCTGCTCCGACCGTACAGCTCGTGAGAATCAATACGAATATTAAGTTCGACGTGGGATCATTTCGAGTAGAATGAAAGTAAGACATGAACGAGAGATTTTGCATGTTGGGTCGGAAATATTACAAAATTTGCATGGGATCTGCAGGTTTTGATGAGCTCGCATGCAGCAGATCTCACAACACGGCTGGAAAAGTTGCTTGTTTTGCGAAACACAAACACACACGCAAAAAAAAGAAAACCTTGACTCGATTATTTCTGTCATTGACTGCATTGGCATGTGCATTAGTGCTTGATCTGGCTTTCTTTCTACGTCAACCCTCGCCTCGATTGACATCCCCACGACAAACACTATAAAAAAACTGTAATTTAGCTACGGAACATTGGCGACAAAAAAAAATTCGTCGCTAATTCCGATGGAATTTGCTATGAAAAATAATATCCGTAACTAATTAGTGATGGAAAAAAATTCCGTCACAAAATCCGTCGGTAATTAACGACGGATTTCTTTTCCATCACTAATTAGGGACGGATTATATTTCCGTCGTTAATTACGTCGCTAATTACCGACGGAAATAGTGATGGCAAAATAATTCCGTCGCAAATTTGTGATGGAAAACTTCATCGCAAAATCCGTCGCGAATTATCTACGGATTATTTCCCGTTGCAAAATCCGTCACGAATTATCTACAGATTCTTTCCCGTCGCAAAATCCGTTGCTAATTAGCTTCGAATTTTTTTTTGTCGCAAAATCAGTTGCTAATTACCTACGGATTTTTTTTTCCCGTCGCTAATTACCTACGAATTTTTTCCGTCGCTAATTTAGCGACTGTTTTGTTTTTCGTCACTAATGAATCTGTCGCAAATTTAATTAAATGTTCTTTGAAGTCTGGCATTAGAGCGCGAAGAATGTAGCGATTTCCCTCCCTCCCGCTCGATCATCTCACCAGTCATCTTCTCCCTGCGATTTTCTTCTCCCTCGCCCTAACCCTACTGTGCTCTCCCTCACCAAAGAAGGCCGCCTCTCCTCCGCCTCGTCGGCTCCTCCCTCGATTTAACTCTCTCTGTGTCTCTCTGTGTGTCTGTCGCTCTTCATCCTCTCCGCAACCTCGAACACCCTCCCCCTTTCGCAATCGTAATCGCGTTCTTAGTTCGTGGTTGCCGGAGACTAGAGGGGTGTGGAATTAGAATTAGAATTGGGTATGTCGCGGAGTAGCGTCGGCAATGGCGGCCTCAACTTCGATCTTGCTGAGGAGATCCTCGCGGTGATGCCCACCGACCCTTACGACCAACTCGATCTGGCTCGTAAGATCACCTCCATGGCCATCTCCTCCCGCGTCTCCCATCTCGAGTCCGATTTACAGGTGACCTTCTTCTTCTTCTTCATCTTCTTCGCCTCCTGCGAGTTGGTCCGTGTTCGTTTGGTCCGCTCGATTGTCTGGTTCATGATCGTTATGGATCTGCTGAGTAAGCTAGTTGTCTTGGTCTTATGGATGGCGTTGAATTTGTTGTGGCGCGGATTCGCTCTTTGTTTGGGATGCTGGATTTGTCAATGCAGTGTTGCTCATTGTTTGTGCTTTGAGTTTAGAAAGAAATGAAACCTCAATCAATGTGCCTGACTAGAAAAGAAGATGGAAAAGACGAAAGATTTTTCTTTTGAGTCTGTATTGTTGGCCATCCACCTGGAGGTGTAAGAGATGCAAATCGAAGTATGATATTCTTGACGACTGGAAGTTTCACTGATTAAGTTCAACGATTTGCCGATGGTGTGCATTCTTTTCATATAAGCGATGGGAATTCATGGAAGAGGTTGGGGCTGGGAATTATGTATGTCTATTCTAAGTCTCTTTATGTGCCTCTGGGTATGCATTTCGTTCTCTGCTTGTCCAAGTGAGTTACTTCTCCCTCCATTTTTGTTGTTAATAGATTACCGTGCTGTTTTTCTAATGAATAACGATTACATTGATTGATGTGCAAAGGTAAGGAGTCTAAGGATGTTGTCAAAATGTTAAATGGATTGAGATGCATCTTCATTCTCTTTGTGTTTAGTTCCCCTTTGCTTGGCCTTTCATTTATTTTATTTCCAATTATCATTAGAATAGAGGTCCTATTTTGCTGAATGTAATTATTCTTGGAAGAGCTAATGGAACCTTTGCATCGCTTCTGCTCTTTGCTTGTTTTCTTTTTGGATTTGAAGTAGACGAGAAGTAGAAAAAAATTCCTTTCCCTGAAAGATTTTTCTTTCTTCTTTGAATGGCTATAGAGTTGTTCTTGTTAGTTGGCCTAGCTAGCTGCTGGTTTGAAATAAGTTCAATCTGCAAGGTTGCTCTTTGATTGGAATACTTTCCATTTCATCATGGCTCCTCTTGATGTTTGTCTAGTCTTGTAAATTTTCATCTGATAGGAAACCTATTGATGGTCCTTGGTATTTGCAAGAACCGCTTTACCTTAGATGGAAACAATGGGACTGCCAGAGTGATTGGCGATATCAGTGTATGCTTGTGAGAGAAGAGGAAAGACAGGAACTTGGCCACAAACCTATTAAATATCATGGGAAATGACCGTTCAAGCGTGTCTATGGAATTCAGGTTTCCACATTGAATTTGTTGATGTGTGTATCTGATCATATTTGATAGCATTTATGCTCAATATTCATCTGATAAATGGAATCTTTATGGCCCAAAGGGCTTTTAAATGAAGGAAAGATTTCTAGCAAGTAATTTGTTTATGTCATGTTGAACTTTGCAGGTGAACTATGTGATGAATACATTACTTTCAATGCACATGGTAATTGCATTTTTTGTGGCTGTTATTCTGGACAACAATGTTCCTGGTAGCAAGCAAGAATGGGGTGTTTATGTGTGGTCTGAACGGGAGGGTGCGAGGAGAGAGCCTGCAGTTACTAAGGACTATGAGCTTCCATTCAGAGTCAGTAAGTTCTTTAGATGGGTTAATGGGTTGGGTTCTGAGCACTGGCGTCACCAAGTGGCTAGATCATTGCGTTGAAGCAGCTGTCCATACGAGTTGGGTGTAACAAGACTTGGGTTCGGCTGCGTTGTTCAACACCATATTGAAGGGGGGCAATACTACGGTATGTACTTTTCTTGCAAAGTAGGACAACATGAGCCAACGGATTTTGGATGAGTTGCAATGTACATTTGAGGTCTCTAGAGATTTTGTTGTGTTTGTAATTTTTTGAATTGTTAGAGGTAGTTACTGAAATGTCTAGATACAACTTATGGCAAGCTAGAAGCTCTGTTGTGTAAATTCTGTTTGGATCATCTTTTTCTTAGGCGAATTTTGCTCGGATTTCAAATGGAAAGGAGTTCTACTCGGAAATATTGATTACAACCTTGATGTATCCTCTTACTCCTAATTCTTATGTTTTATGTGATCTAAAAAATAGTCCCTAAATAATATTCATTGCAAATTTGTCACTAAAAAATTAATAAAAATTTGTTGATAAATTCATTCCGGAACAATGTTTGTAATAAAATTCAAATTTTTTTGTGGCAAATTAGCGATGAATTTCGATGCAAATTACAATCTAAAAAAGATGAAAATCGATGCAAATTAGCATTGTATTTTGATGCAAATTACAATCCATAAAGACGAAAATCGAGGTAAATTAGTGACGAATTTTGTCACAAATAATTGTTATCGAAAAATTTTAGCAATGAATTTAACGATGGAACTAATTTTGTGACGAAAATATAGTGACGGGAAAAATTGCATAGCTGATTAGCGACGAATTTAGTGACGGAAAAAATTCTGTAACTAATTAGCAACGAACGTAGCGACGGAAAAAAATCCATAGCTAATTTGCTACGGAATTTAGCGACGGGAACAAATTTGTAGCTAATTAGCGACGAATTTTGCGACGAAAATGTTGCGACGAATTTTGCTACGAAATGTATCCATCCCAAATTAGCGATAAATTTTGCGATGGAAAAAAAATTGGTAGCTAATTTAGCAACGGAAAAAATATCTGTAGCTAAGTTGGCGACGGATTTTGCTACGAAAATTTTGTTACGAATTTTGTGACGGAATATATCCGTCGCAAATTAGCAACAAAATATCAATTTTTCGTCACTAAATATCGCGACGCCTATTTAGTGACGGAAATATTTCCGTGGCAAATTTCATCGCAAAAAGGTTTAGCGACGGATTTTGTCAAATTTCCCGTCGTTAAATCCGTGGCGAAATGACAGTTTTTTTGTGGTGAAACCATAGGAAATAATTTTAGAACTGATGCTATAATTTGGGCACTGTACATGTGACCTTATCATGGCGTTGCATTTGATGAGATCCGAATCCGATGGCATTCGAAGTGTACGTTCTGTTTTTGTACTGATTGTTCTTGGTCCGCTTCGCATGAGTCGTGGGATGCCTTCTTCTTTTTTTCAAGTACACTTTCATCGTCAAGTAGTGAAAACACAACTCGATGCATAATGCATGTGCTGAACTTTGTTAGATAGTGTATATCTACTATACTGGCGACTTAATTGGCCGATTCAAATGGGCATAAGCTTTTGATCGACGGGGGCCAAGGTACTCGATGTTTGAGTATTGTACTATGGCTAAATAGATAGCATAGAGGAAATTAAGGTGTGCTTCTATCGAACAAACTAGAAAGTAAATAGAGAGATAGAAGATAGTGCATGTAGAACTTGATGGCAGAACCACTTAGGCCAGGCCTACGTCCGTTCTCTAAAATTGACAGACACAAATGGGGTTAGAATCTACTAATAATCTCTTGACAATGTAGCGCATGCGGCTTCTACCCAAAGCTGGTTGACCATATTATTAATTGTCAAATAGTGCTACGCACTCGTACATCCTAGTACAATCAACAATGAAAACTCTCAGAAGAGTGACAGAACTGGATATAAGCACGATTGTAGTAATTATAGAGAATGTGATTATATCAATGTTTTGCAGCTCTTTTGCTCTTCCCCCGCATTCCATTCAACGTGTATTGATTCTAATGAAGGCTCCGTTCCTTTCATGGAAAATATTATTCCGGAAAATATTTTCTGGAAATTTTGGTCTTCGGGGGGAGGAAAACAAGATAGTCAAGGAAAATATTTTCCACCAATAGAAGAAACACCTTCAAAAGTGGGGAAAATGTTTTCCATTTTCTTGAAAGTGGAAAACATTTTCCCTCTTCTTTACTTACCTTTAAATATCCTAGCTTCTAATAGTGTTTCTCGACCTCGCTCAAGGCCAGTGAGTTAGCGACCTTTAATAAACGAACACCGGAAAATATTATCATTTTCCAGGAAAATGATTTCCTGGAAAATATTTTTCAAATTATTATATTTTCCGTGAAACGAACGGAGCCAAAATAAATTCATATCGGTGACTCATCACACATTTACTTCAAATTAATTTTTGTCTAAAAAGATCATAGCTTGGTCCAATCTTGGAGAAAAGTCCTTATCCGATCACCTTGATCTGAATCCAACCTCCATGTCAAGTTTCAAATTGCTAATGGATGTAAATGTGTCATGGCCACTGATTTGGAATTTTTCGTGAAACGAAATAAGTGGGAAAAATATCAATTTGATCTTAAATTTTTCAATGTTGTCAGTTTAGTCCCAAATCTTTATGCCAAAATTTAGTGCATTTTATCAGCCAAATTTCATCGAAAGTCAATAATGTAGGTGATTATATCTTCATGTGAGCAATTTTTCAGTAAAAATTGACCAAAATGACAATACTGCTATTTCATACAAAAATTTCAAACTTAATTGGCATCTGCACGATATGTATAGGACAAACGGGATAATTTTTCCCTAATTGATTAAATGATGGATATCAGTTTATAATTTTTTTGTTAAACGAAAATTAGTTTGAGATAAACGTGTGGAAGGGAATCGGTTTGAAATTTTTAATAGTATTAAACCTTCACAAAATGCATCACACAAATATCACCGCATCTCTCTCGAGTTGGGAAAATGACACAAATAATCTATGAATGTTAACCTAATGCACAATGTGGTTCTTAAGCTTTTAATTTGTTCAATGTAGTCTCTAAACTTTAATCCAATGTGCAATGTAATCATTGAACTTTCAATTTATTCAATGTGGTTCCTGAATTTTTTGTATATGTTCAATTTGTCCTTAAACTATATGAAATTATTCAATGTTTGAACTTTAAATCTGTTCAATATAGTCTCTAAACTGTAACCTAATGTATAATGTTCTTGAACTTTAACTTTAAACTTAGTGCTATGTCAAAGATTAAGCAAAAGATTTTGGCACACCCAGTTAGAAAGAGACAGTACAATCAAAACCAGTAAGCATCACTCCATTCAGAAAGATATTTTACAGTGTTACTCAAATAATACTGCAATCTCAGATGACAATATAAATAGATATTGATATCGGGTATTATGAAGTCCAGCATCAATCACTCGATGCACTGTGGAACTTGAAAAAGATGCCCAAACTCACCAATTGTGCTTAAAATTTGCCACGTAGGTAAGTCACATCAATCAAATGGACTTAGGCTTAAAAGAGTAGTTCAAAGAGTTTATTGATACCCAAAAGTTGTTTAACAGAGATCTCCCATTGAGCCAATTTAAAAAGTTAAAAGTACTTGATTGTGCAAAGAAAGTTTAGGTACCAACGATAAAGCAGGTAAGAGTAAAAGTATTTGCAATGTCATTACCCATTAATAAAATCTATTTTTCTCTAAGACCTCTTCACATTGATAAAAGTCTATTTTTTCCAGGCTTTTCTAATTTAGTATAGACCTGATCAAAGGGCACGTCGACCAAGGTACAAGGCTAAGAGTCCTCGTCCTTAATTCCCAATGATTTAGGAAAATGTTCGATTTTATTAACATGAGCTAAGTAAGACGGGCTTGAGCTGGGGCAGGAAATTGGCTTATGAACGTTGCCCGATTTGTGCTTGGGACCCTGTTAGCTCAATCAGCTTTAATAATTTGCTAGGCCTATAAATAGGTCTACCTTCGTTCGTGTGTCCTTGACAAATATTTCTAATGCTTTACACTAAGGAAGTGCTGTGAGCCACTTTGGAATATATAGGACATGATAGATATGAGTTTGAACATTAATGATCGTCTTTACGTGTAATTATCGTTTTCCCTGAAACCACAAGAAGCAATCTCTGTGAAGCACATATACTGGCTTAGTCATCTTGCGGAACACTAGACGTTTAACATCGATAACGCATGAGCATGCACATTGAAATTACTTTAATCAGAAATAGTTTAACATGGTAACTTGACTTCTTCTTCTTTTTTTTGCAAATAAGTAAAAAAATTGATGAGCATCTAGACAACAAAACCTACCATATTTGAAGGGGAACAATTGCCGATTTAGTTCTAAATATTTACCTATTTTGCCGATTCAGTCATAAACCTTTTTTTATGTCATAAACCTTTTGCAACTTTGCCGATTAAGTCTTTCCGGTGGATTTTGGTCGGAAAATGCCTACGTGGCGGCCACGACGTGGCGCGATCGGTCGTCGCCGGCGACGACATGGCCAAAAGGACGTCGTTTTGGCATAAAAATTGTATCTTTTTCCCTTTTTTCTTTTTTCTTTTTTCCCGGGCACTATTCACCTTCTTCCTCGTGCGTCTTCTTCCCCATGGAAACCTTAGCCGTGCCCTTGCAAGCCCGAGAAACAGCCTCGTCGGCTGCGGGCGAGGGCGGCGGGGGCTGCGACGGTCGGCGAGGGTCGCCCTTTGACCAGCGCCGCCTAGATCTGGGTAGGAGCTCTCTCGGCGAGGAAGCCCAGTCGCCCAAATCTGCAGGTCTTTGACGGACACGAATTCATGAGAAGAGAAGTACTAGAATTGAGGACCTCGTTTAATGTTAACGGCCGAACCTAAAGCAATCGGCAATCTTGACCAAAAGACCCTTCTCACCCAAAAGGAGGAAAGATGAACTCTTGGTATTGGAACCGCCACGGAAGATTACAAGCGGCAAGATATGAATTGTAAAATGCCAAAAATAGTGGACCCTGCAGGTTTTTATCCTAGGAAGGCAACTCGAAGCCGTGGCTAGGAACAAAGAGTGAATATTCGCAATTATAATGAGTTTCTCGGTGGGTCTATAGTTGCCATTTATAAGAGTTTTTCTCGGTGGGTCTACAGCAGCTCTTGCCCAGATCTGGGCGGAGCTAGGCGGAGAGCGACCCTCGCCAGCCGCGGTAGCCCTTGCCACCCTTGCCCGCGGCCGGCGAGGCTGTTTCTCGGACTTGTAGGGGCGCGGCTAGGGTTTCCATGGGGAAGAAGACGTGTGAGGAAGAAGGTGAACAGTGCCCAAGAAAAAAGAAAAATGAAAAAAGATTTAATTTTTATGCCAAAACGACGTCCTTTTGGCCACGTCGTCGCCGGCGACGGCCGGTCACGCCACGTAGGTATTTTACGGCCAAAATCCGCCGGAAGGAATTAATCGGCAAAGTTGCAAAATGTTTATGACTCATTTGGTATAAAAAAATGTTTAAGACCGAATCGGCAAAGTAGGTAAATATTTAGGACTAAATCAGCAATTGTCCCCATATTTGAGTAATTTGACCTGCCACATTTATGCGTTTTCATATATTTATTTATTATCAATCGGTATTGCTCAAAAAGTAGAAGTGCAAGAAGAATGCATAATCAGAACAACACGATTTATTTCGAGATTATAAGCTGCATGAGCTCACTTATTGCGTTGCCAAACCGGCCTTATTTCAAAGACATTGAACATTGTTAAGTATCGATCCTAGGAGGATCGTCAGGACTATTGCCATGAGAATCAGTTGCCCGGTCTCTAATGGATTGGTTCAACGTCTTGCTTAATTCTTCGAACCTTCTCTTCTGAAGTTTCAGCTCCTCCATGGAGAGCTGATCGACCGGTATCTCCCACCAGCCTTTAATCGGACATTTCTTTATCTCTTGCCGAAGTTTGACCCCTCGCTTTATTTCAGCACTTATTTTTTTTTCCAATTCCAAGTTTTGTTCGGACATCTCACGCAGCTTGGCCTCATGGATGTCTTGGGATTGCCTGAGAGCACGAGAAGCCAACGTGCTTGGATCTTTGAACCGTCCAAGAATCTTGAAATCACGGGAGCGATTTTTCGGAGCAACCTTCTTGAGAGGTTTGTCCATCTTCTTAGTATATGTGAGATTGTCTTGTATTACTCTCGCACTTGCACACGATTGAGTAGGGATTAGCTGCGATTTATAGGCCCATGACGCCAATTAGATCGATCCACGTATTGTTTTGCAATCCATCAAATAAATCGATTTCCATATGTGGCATATTCAATATATGAAATCATAAATGTTAAGACTTTCCTAATTTTAGATAAACATGTAATCTTTCATCTTGCTTGTTTCATACTTCTTCACCAGTTATGACCATGCCTGAAAATTATCCATGAAATTATCTATTTTTAACAGGTTCCAGTAATATTTGCCGAGACGGCCTTGGGCGCTTGGTGGATGGCTTAGGGAAGAGAGTGCAAACTGGATCTGCAGCCCAAACAGAAGCCTTGGCTTCAGTGGAAGGCCTAACTTATCTGGCCTCACGAACAAGAGAAGGAATTGTACTTGAGTCTGACCGCTTAACACTGATAAATTCACTTTTTGGAGTAGGTCGTTTTGGCTGCGAAGCAGAGGCACTTATCACTGAAGCTAAGATCCTGGTAATGGGCTTCTCAAACCTAAGACTGGCCCATTACTTAAGAAAGTCCAATAGAGTTTGGGTTGCTCGAGCTCAAAAGAATAGATCTCTACCCAAAAATTGGTTGTCCAACTCCAAACCCACTGAAGCCCTTTGTGCCTTGCTATGTTTTGATTCTGCATCTTCGTTTCTGAACACTTTTATTTAACAAATAAGAAGTAATTTTTGACCTCCAAAAAAAAATGATAAGCATGCACTTGAAAGGCGATTGGAAGAGCAAATTTGCTGTAATAAAATAAAAGAAAATTGTCCGAGACTAATATCCTTATTTATGAAAAATCAGGTTAAAACGGATCCTTACTATTAATAAGAGATCACGTCACAAGTGATCTTTGTATTTTACAGGTCGCTCATAAGGTATTGTACTTGTTTGCCTCAAGATTTACACATTACTCTATGTTGCTTGTCTTAGACCTGTTGATTCTAGTTTGTTAAGTCCTATTTGATTGCGCTTATGTTTCCGAATGGCTGGTGTCGATCATAAGATTAGTAATTTGTTTAATTCTGATACTTTAATCGTAATTAAGTGGGAGAGAGTTCGGCACCTCTAACTAGGGCTGTCAAAATGGGTCACCGACCCATATTCTAACTCATATTTAGTTAAATGGGTCACATATGAATTAAGTATGAACTATAATATGGGTCACAATTGAGTTTAAAAAGTAAAGTAAAAAATAATGGGTGTTGACGGGTTATTCAGAAACCCATTTTCAACCTAGGAAGAGGTCCAAGTCATTCCTCCTCTCTTCTTGCAATCTCTCCTTCCAGCCAACGATCAAGAAATCTCCAGGTGAGCTCTTCCCGCTCTTCGATCCCATTTGATTACGACCACCGCCTACCTCACTATCACCGCCGCCATCTCGATCGTCTATCTTCGGCGAGTACAAGCAATTCTCCTATGTCAAACACCACAACTTGAGTCTGCATACTCACCTTCGAAGCTAGACACGTCATCCCAATCTTTCGCCTTAGCAACATTGCCAGATGATGACCCCCTCCCTTGAATCATGCATCTTCTCTCTACTCATGCTTTCTTTGCTCGTTCTCGTCTGTTCTTGAGCTTTTTGGCGGTTCGATTGACCTCGTCTCAAAGAAAACGCGTGCAAAGCCAGGTCATCGACGAGGCGTTTCCAACGCCGGAAGCTGACGAAGTGGCTGGACCAATCTTTGAGCTGCCGCGTTACGTTACTTCTAAGTAGCTCAAACTAAGCCCATTGCAGTGAAGCCCCATTTTCATCCTGATTTTTCTTTGGTTTTTCCTTTTTGGTTTGATAAATTTTGGTGACAAGCTCTACTTAGATAGTGGTGCTACGTGCAAGAAGAAGTGGACAAAGCGTGGAATAAAGCAGGGAATGAGCAAAGCAAAGAGAATAGGGGTAGAGATTCAATGCCAGAGAGCTTGAGCTCAAAAATCGTGTTCTCCATGGCGATGGTCGGAGTGATAATTGCCATTGCTAAGGAATTGAGAGAAACTTGAGATTCCGAGAGAGTCATAATGCTTGATTAGTTATTGATTGGCCTCAGATTGGTTGATTTTTGTAGTCATGTTGTTTCTGTGTAGTGCAAGTACATATTCATACATGCACGTTTACCGTTCAACAAAATGCATATGCAAATTTTCTAGTATTGATTCCATCTTAATTTGCTTGTGATAAGGCTAAGTTCCTAATTTTGGTCTAAATATTAATGTGATTTGATAATATGGGTCGGTTTGGTTATGAGTTGGGTATGGGTCGAGGTCGGGTATGGGTCATAAATTGCATAAAAAAAGATGGTTAAATGGATCAATATGGGTAGGACCATTTTTAACCCGACCCACCCATTTGACGTCCTTAGTTACCGACCAAGAGACGAGGAATAAGCTCACTAGATTCTAGCAACTAGAAGAGGAAAAAACAAAAAACAAAAATAAAAATAGTTTTTAAAAATAAAAATAATTAAAATTTCGAAAAAAGATTTAAAAATTAGAAAAATTATCAAATAAATCGTATCACGTAACATTATTTAAACAATACATTTAAAAAAAATCATGAAGTAAAATTTCCTAAACTTGGTTAAATATGGAAGTGTTTTAACAATACAGATTGGATCTAGTATGAGTTAGATCAGGTATCTGTCGCTAAAATTGTATTGTATGAAAATGGGTCAAAACGGGTTAAATATGTCAATATGAATTGGACCATTTTTTATCCGATCCGACCTACTCATTGAATGCCCCTTATTTATAGTAATGGTCTTGAGAATTGCAAGTCATCGTATCCATATGGCCATGGGCATGGCCCAAATGGGAATGGACGCTTATAAAAAGACAGTCTACTCCTATCAGCCCCGCAATTTGCGGCACTGACACTGACTCATAGACGTTGTGTTGACCAAAAAGATAGCCATAAAACGATCAAGAGGAAGTGATCTCTCTCTCTCTCTCTCTCTCTCGTCAAGTCAAGCATCAGAGACTTTCGCATTCGTGTAAATGTTGTTTGGTGATCCACGCAAAACGCACTTTGGAAAGCAGCTTTGGCTCTCACGAGTTCCACTGTCCCGACCTTCCCTCGTCCGCCGCCGTCACCTTAGTGCCGCTGCCACCTCCTCGACCCTACTATCGCCTAGATAAGAACTCTATAAGTACCATAGTTTGTGTATATCACCCACTTTAGTACCAAAACGTTTATTCGGATTATTTCAGTGCAACTTTTTCAAAAGAACGACCATTTTAGAGCCAATTATGATCTTACTTGTTGAAAATCCGACATAGCACCCATGTGGCTCACCGAAAATGCCAAGTTAGCAATTAAAATAATAAATAATTAAAATTCCAATAAAAAATTAAAATTTCATATAATAAGTTAAGAATTTTTTTGGTAATTATCCTCTCACAAGGGACACATAGGACAATTTCTTCTCACAAAGGACACATAGGACAATTTCTACCCTCCTCAGATTCGTATTTTATTAATGAGGTAATGACTTCGGTACAAAGACTTACCTCTAATAAAAATATCTCAGTTATTCAACGACATAGTTAATTAAATTGGGACACGAATTGTCAATTGGAACATTAAATCGATAAATCATAAAGTTGGAATAAAATCAAATCAATCTAGTTGTATCATTTGATCTATAGTGGAACACTTTGCTGCTCTCCTTATCAACTTAAATCACCCGACCGAATCATGTAAGTCTGGTGTCCGATTTATTTTGTTGTTCAATCGCTTATTTTCGCAATATGATGAGTTTAAAATAACTATTTAACTATCATAATAGTATCCATCACAAAGGACGAAGACAAAGAAGCAACATCATTAACTAACAAATATGCCGAATTAAAGATATTAATGAATGTGTCCATAGGATTTTTCTTGCAATCAAATAAATTGTAGATTCATCTGATATTATATACATCATTTAGATTAGAATCATATAATAAGAGATGGCTTGAATATCAATCAATTATAGTAGTCTCATCATTTTATCTCGTTAATATCATTCAACCAATCAAAATAATGGGGAAATTGTCCAAACCAATTTTAAATGGATGCCAATATAGGCCCAAAATATCTAATTTCTCCGATTTAGTTTAAGAATTTGTGCAAAATTTTAATATAATATTTTTGATTGATGACAGTTGGCAATCATTGAACGCCATATCAATAATTTTCAGTCAAAATTGATTGGATGCCAAGACATCCATGTAATAGGTTTAGTAACGATTAGGTAATTTTCCCTCAAAATAATCTTAGGGAAGTTTTTAGTTCTCTTTCATGAAATGTTGTTCTAAAAAGTAATAAATCATGAATTCTTTGTGGATTTTTTTATGAAAAAAGAAAACTTGAATTCACGGAGCAAGGTAAATTACTATTAAGTGTATTTTCTCCTGAAAGGCAAAGCTTTAGGACAACAGCTTCTACTTCTGGCTTTTACAAATAAATCTTGGATGCTAAAAAAGAAATTGGGGTAAAGAATCCCATAAATTTTTTTTTAAATTACCACTACATGAAAATATCTATTTAATTCGATAAAAATTAGCTTATTGAAAAATTACGTTTAAGGTGGATACGCGTGGTTGGTTCCTAATAAATTTTAATCCCATAATATTTGTTAACAATATTTGATAGACAAAGATAATAAAGAGACCATTAGAATATATTATATATCTAATTTAAAATTTGATGAAACTTAGTTCTTTAAAAAATTACTCTGGAATTCATATTTTTCCCTCTCTTTTTCGAACTAGAAGGAGAAGGTTCACCCCGCGGGCTTCGTCGTACCCTGCCTTCGGATCTCAAATGGCCCGGTAATATATTTCCTGTATTAACCTTTGAAATCCAACGGCGGAGATGGCTTCGATGAGTTTGATCTCAGATAGGAAAGTCGTTTCAATTCCTTCGCCTTGGCTCTCTTCCGGACACTCAAGACGCTACTCTGTTCCAACATCGCAGAGCTGAAGGGGTTCCTCTCCAGGTCAGTAGCAATTTTCTTCCCGATTCCTCCGTTGTCGTTCCAATGATTCTGCTCTGCTGATCTGAAACGGGTCACTACGTTACGTCCGACTCGGTGGATAAAAGAAGAAAATTCATCTCGCAGTTTCATCACCATTGCTTGCGCCCTAAGCAATTCATTCATCTCGACCGTTTCCGCGATGGGGGACTCGCTCGAAGTCTGGAGAGAATTCTTCAGAGCCATGGACACCAACGTCTTCGAGTTCATCCACAAGGCGATCACGATCGCCGCACTTGACCACCCGCAAGATTTCCTGTTGCGAAGGGACCATATCGCGGAGCGGCTGTACTCTTGCGAGACGACTGGGGACGGAGGTGATTGCGCACTCGCGAGTAAAGAAAGCCAGGCGAATGGCAACGCGGGTAATGTTGCGCATGATGTGGTGAGCATAAACTGCAGCCATGGAGAGGCTGAAGCATTCAGCGATGATGTCCAAGAGGCCTCTAAAGTCGTCGGCGAAGTTCTGAGGATCAAGCGGATTTTGGACAATAGTCTACATGAGGTCAGTGCCCTTACTCTGGATTTGGTCCATCGCTGGCGAGTTTCTGTTTCTCGTTCAATCTTTAGCCATTGATTTTGATTTCATTAGTTTTTGGAGATAAATATGTCGAGACACCGTCAAAATCGTTTCGCGTTCTATCCACTCTCGAGATATTCTATAACGCATGCAATCTAACTTGCCTGTATTTCTTTTCTTGATGTGATAGTCTAAATCCACACTACATGAATTACTGAAAAGACTCCAGTCCATGAGTATCACAGTGAATATATTGGAGGATCGATAGTCTATACCGTAATACATTCTTTTTGCATCGATAATCTGTATCTTAATCGTGAAATTTCTATGATATTTCGCAGAAAATCAAGATTGGAATAACTGTCAACAGTTTGCAAAAAAAGTGCAGATCAAAGCAAATTGCTCAACTTGCCCACGACATTACTTTGTATGGAGTGATCTTCTTCTCTTTCTTTTTCTTTTTCATAGTTGTCGGGACTGTGATATAGGATAAGGTCTTGCAAGAGAACGATCTCCTTCTCATACTAGCTGCTCGGTTCTTTTCTTTGCAGGGGATGGAAGGCTATGGTTGAAGAGATTTGCCGCCGCATGGTGGACGTTGCCGGTATTAATTTCCTGCACGAACATTCTTGTTCTTTGTCTAGAGTAACTCCATGCGGAGTGTTCTTAACTGGGTGCTTGAATTCTTTTTGTAGTTCCACAGAGAGTCAAAGACAGAACATCATCTTCCGCAAGGAATCAGAACATCAGGGAACCACGACAGGAGCACTACGACATCAACGAGGCTGATTCACTTGCTAAAAGGCGGAGGCTGAATGGGAACCAGCACGAGGGCTTTGCGAAGCCCAATATGTCCTCAAATTCTAATTCGAGGGCAGCCCCAGAAAGCAAGGTCGCGTCATGCAAGATTGAGAAGGAGAGAATGCTTCGATCGCAAGACTCAAACGGACTGGTCGCGGGATGCAAAAGACCACTTGTCAGTCGACAGGACGTAAGTAGAGAAACCAATTTAATTTCCGTGCATCATTCCAATGAACAGAGCTGACTTGTTCATTTGGTCCAATCAGATGATCAAGCGCTGGAAAGAAGTTGTGGCGGACATCAAGTTTGAAGCCACCAAGAGGAAGATGCGAGAACTTTATCAAAAAGTTGATACGGGTTAGTTGATTAATCTCATATTATATAATCAGCGGCTCCATGAACATATCACGCAGCAGCAGGCCATAATTCTATTATTCCTTCTCGACAGACAAGAGGCTGCGGACTAGCATAGTCTTGGATCCGCGTGATCTCCCGAAGATGGCAGCAAGTCATAAGGCTCCGTGCGCCACAACTGCCAAAGTTCATCGGCGGAGGCTGATTTCACGGAGCCCGGTTTCATTCGTCTGAAGACCAGAAGTCCTGAGCCAACAATTTTGCCACTAAGAGATCGATCTTTCTGGACTTGTGGTCAAGCAAGAGTCTCGTCGTTCATAGTCGCCCACTTGACCGAAGAGAGATACAAGACAAGTTGGTGTTGATCATTAAATTCCTACTCTAGGAGGCGATGCTAACGAATTCTATAATTAGACATCGCAACCTGTCATCAATGAAGTCCTTAATTTTATTGAGCCATGTGATGCGGATGCAATCTTTTCCTTGTATTCCATTTACTTTAGACCATGTTATAGAAATACAAGACAAAGCAGAAATGGGATGAAAACTGAGTATTTGACAACGAGAAACAGAGATGAAGATGAAGATGATATGAAGCTAAGATGATGACGAAAAGATGATGTATATTCTCTGTATATCTCACAACAGAGAAGACGATTTCTTCTGAGAGCACAGATTACACTTCTCTCTGTATGTTTTCTCTTTTATTTACAAATTCCTCAACTAATCTTGTAAACTGAGCATATTGTTGTTACACATAAAACTGAATACAGTTTAACCATTGACTTGCATATGGTTGACTCATTTCTTTGTTTCTTCATTGCCGAGTCCATTTGATATAATCTTCTTCTCTCCATCAATTGATGTCTTGGTAGTAGCCATAGGCTGTTGCTCCATAATACGGTTAACATCCCCCCCGCAAATTGGGAAGGGGTCAAGGGCCAATTCCCAATTTGATGCGTATAGGAAAATGAGTTAACCGAGACAAAGGCTTGGTAAAAATGTCAGTCAACTGACGTATACTTGGAATAAAATGTAGTCTAAGAGAATTAGAAGACACTTTCTCCCTGACAAAATGGAAATCGACTTCAATATGCTTGGTTCTAGCATGGAGAATAGGATTAGCCGTAAGGGATATAGCAGACTTGTTGTCACAGAAAAGCCTGCTAGGTGAGGATAAGAAAACACCAATATCACGGAGAACAAAACATATCCAAGTAAGCTCAGCAGTTGTAGAAGCAAGGGCTCTATACTCAGCCTCAGTAGAGGAACAAGAGACTGTAGGTTGCTTCTTTGCTGTCCATGAGATTAGATTAGAGCCCATGAAGATACAAAATCCTGTGGTTGACCGATGAGTGGAAATACACCCTGCCCAGTCAGCATCAGAGAACCCATAAAGATGTAAAGTATGAGCATGAAGGAAGAGTCCACACTGAAGGGTGCCCTTGATATAACGAAGCACTCGTTTAAGCTTAGTGAAGTCCCCAATAGTAGGTTGTTGCATTTTCTAACATAAGTGATTAGTGGCAAATGCAAGATCAGGCCTAGTAAGAGTAAGATACTGGAGACCACCCACGAGACTTCTATATTCAGCTGGATTGGAGAGAGGCTGATCATCATGAACCAATACCACAGCCTTTTGAGACAAAGGAGTAGAAGCTGGCTTGTAGTCCTTCATGTGAGCCCGAGTGAGAAGATCAAGAGCATACTTGGTTTGACACATGAAAAGATTAGTAGAGGTATGGTGGACTTCAATACCAAGAAAGTAATGTAAAGAACCAAGGTCTTTCATATGAAATTGTAAGCTGAGAGATTTGATAAACTCTTTCAACAGAGTTGCTGAACTCCTTGTTAAAATAATATCATCCACATAAAGGAGTAGTAAAATTGTATCGGAACCAGCATGAAAGACAAAGAGGGAGGGGTCATCTATACTACAATAGAAGCCAGCTTCAAGGAGAAATGTACTAAACTTGTCAAACCATGCACGAGGAGCCTGCCGAAGTCCATATAATGACTTTTTGAGAAGACAAACATGTTGGGGATACTGAGAAGATATAAAGCCTGAAGGCTGCTCCATATACACAGTCTTAGTTAAAGTACCATGGAGAAAAGCATTTTTAACGTTCAGCTGATGAATCACCCAATCATTCTGTAATGTCACAGTAAGAACTATATGGATAGTAGCATGTTTAATAACTGGACTGAAAGTCTCTGTGAAATAAAGTCCCTCCTCTTGATGAAAACCTTTGGCTACTAGCAGAGCCTTGAGTCTATCAAGGCTACCATCCAAAGCTAACTTGGTTTTGAAGACCCACTTGCAGCCTACTATATTCATTTGTGGGGTGCGAGGAACTAAAATCCAGGTTTGATTTTTAGACAGGGCATCCATTTCTTCTTTCATTGCTAAATGCCAACCAGGATCAGCTAAAGCTGATTTTACTGACTTAGGCTCAGATGGAACTTTATAATCAGCTAAGCAAGCATATTTCAAATTTGGTTTTACAATGCCAGACTTTGATGTGGTTTGCATAGAATGAGTAGAACGTGTATCTTGTGATGAAACCGAGGAAAGGAAAGGCTGCTCAAGAGAATTAGAGCCAGCATCAGGAAATATTTCAGTAATATGTGATAGTGATGGCTGAGTTGAAGTAATACATGATGAAGGAATAAGTTCAGGAGGAAGAGTAGACAGTGATGTTACTGGCATAAGATTGTTGACTGAACTTTGCGCAGAATGTAAAGGAAGTATGGAAGATGATGATGATGAGTTTGTCATAGAATCCTTACTAGTGGTATCAAGAAAGGTAACTTCTTTGAGCCAGAGATTATACAAGTTGGTATGTTGAGCATAGTCAGTAGATGCCAATTTGGAAAATGGAAAGAACTTCTCATCAAACATCACATGTCTACTAATATAGACACGACCAGTAGTTGGTAGAAGACATCTATATCCTTTATGTTTGTCACTATAACCCAAGAACACACATGTAACTGACCTTGGATCAAACTTGTTTTGAGTATATGATCGAAGACAAGGATAGCATGCCCAACCAATACCCTGAGATGATCATAAGTGGGCTGTTTCTGGTAGAGTTTGCTATAAGGAGATTGCATTTGTAGCTTTGGAGTAGGAAGGAGATTAATGAGATAGTTTGCTGTGACAAATGCATCGACCCAAAATCTGAGTGGAGTCCTAGCATGATAAAGCATAGACAAACCAAGTTCTACCACATGTCGATGCTTCCTCTTAGAAAGTCCATTCTGAGCAGGTGTGTGAGGACATGATAGATATTGTTTAATACCACAAGTCTGTAAGAGCAGCTGAAACTTTTGGCTTACAAATTCACCTCTGCCATCACATTGAAAATATTTGATCTTGCTATCAAATTGATTCTCTACTTGTCTTTGAAACAAGACAAAGATATCATAAAAGTTTGACTTCAGTTTCAATGGGTAAAGCCAGCTATATCGAGACCAATTATCCACAAAAAGAACATAGTACTTGAATTGTTGAACAGAATTCACTGGAGCAGGACCCCAGACATCACAATGTATTCTTTCTAAGGGTCTCAAAGAAATAGAGTCTGATATAGAGAAAGACAAGGCACTACTCTTAACAATTCGAGAACTCTGACACTGAGTTTGTGACTTAGAATTACAAGAGATCAACTTCTGAGTTTGTAGAACCTTCAGTGTTTTCATATTTGTATGAGCTAACCTTTGATGCCAAATATCTTCTCCCACAGTTCTGTGACTCTGAGTAAAGTAGGCCACAGTAGTTGGTTGATCCACTCGATAAAGCCCTCTGATTTTCTTGCCCAGCAACACTGTTGTGTTGGTTTGATGATCCTTAACATAGACCCTAGTTTTGTCAAACACAAATGAACATGGATAGTCATCAGTCAATTTGGAAACTGATAAGAGATTCTTTTTAATTTCAGGAACTATAAGCACATCATTCAAGGGCAATGTATTTAACTGAGTATGTAATACAGTATCTCCAGTAAATGTAATAGATAAGCGTGAACCATTTCCAACCATAACAGTATCATGGCCATCATATGTAGTAGGTTTATGAAGCATACCAGCATTGGCAGTAATATGAGCTGTTGCTCCAGTGTCGGGGTACCATTCACTACCTCTTGTATCTTCAACATGCATCATAGTTAAAGCTGTGGGAATCTCCTCAGCTTGATAAGAATTATCAAATCTATACCAACAATCAAGAGCATCATGCCTCGGACGTCTGCAAATCTGACATTCAAGCCGAACATTTGTTGTTGATTTATCATCTTGTTCATACTTAGAAGAAGTCAGTTTAGCAGATGGAAATGATTTGACATTTTGGTATCTCTGAGAAGTGCCAACAGATGGTCGAAAACCTGTCCTAGAACCAAAACTAGAGACATTATTATATGGCTTAGTACGATATGTCTCTTGTTGATGAACCAAGTTATTTGGTCTGTAGTTCATGGTTCTTCCAGAAAATCCATTGCCACGATTTCTATTATTGAAAGAACCTCTACCATAGCCTCTTCCTCTATTACTATGAACTCTTGATCCTTCAAAAGTTGAGAATTGCCATTCAGATTCTTCTCCCTGCTCATCTTTTTGACTTGCTCCTGACCTTCTTTGTTCAAGATAGGCCATATTAGAATTGTGTAGATTACATGAATAGCTTTGTAATCGTGTTTCAAATCTCTCTAGTTGAGATATTACCTCATCATATTCCGGCTGTGGCTTTAGACAATATATTGTTGTTCTAAAGCTCTCATACTCTGGACCTAAACCCTCCAGTACACCAAACATCTTGGTGATTTCATCTAAGGGTTTTCCAATAGCATTTAACTGGTCACAGATCATTTTATACTCACGAAGATAAACCAACAAAGTTCTATCACGTTTTTGACAAGATTGGAGCTTCCCTCTTAATTCAAACTCCCTTGCAATTGATTTCTGTGTAAATCTATTTAGTAAGGTTTGCCATACCTCATGTGCTGTTTCCAAACCAATGATGATGCTCAGAATACTTTTGGTCACTGCACCACTGATCCAAGAGGATATTAGCTGATCTGTTCTTGTCCAATCAATGTAGTCTGGATTCATAACTTCTGATTCACTTCCATTATCCTCAACACATAGCAATTGAGCAGGTGGCAAAATCTCACCACTGATGAAACCAAACAATTCTTGACTCTTCAAGAATTTATGAAATTGCGCTTGCCAAAGCAAGAAATTATCTTCAGCCAATTTGATCGTAACAAAATTTGAATATTAACATGGATGGGAAAGGGGTATTTCGTGATTCTTGAAGCCATTTTTGCTGTGCTCTTAGAGAGGGCTCCGATACCATATAGAAATACAAGACAAAGCAGAAATGGGATGAAAATTGAGTATTTGACAACGAGAAACAGAGATGAAGATGAAGATGATATGAAGCTAAGATGATGACGAAAAGATGATGTATATTCTCAGTATATCTCACAAAAGAGAAGACGATTTCTTCTGAGAGCACAGATTACACTTCTCTCTGTATGTTTTCTCTTTTATTTACAAATTCCTCAACTAATCTTGTAAACTGACTAACAGATTGTTGTTACACATAAAACTGAATACAGTTTAACGATTGACTTGCATATGGTTGACTCATTTCTTTGTTTCTCCATTGCCGAGTCCATTTGATATAATCTTCTGCTCTCCATCAATCGGTGTCTTGGTAGTAGCCATAGGCTGTTGCTCCATAATACGCTTAACACATGTAAGAACAGACTTCTTCGATACACTTCCCCAGGGAACAGCTCAGCTTGAGCGCCTCACATATCTGTTGCTAAATTTGCTTCATTGGCCATAAGAACCGGATCACTAACAAATTAAGACGTGCTTTTTTCCCTAAAATTCAGTTCGATAAATTCGATTACAGACAGGTAGAGACTTCCCCGTTATCTAAACAAAGTTGTAAGACGTTTTTCACTCCAAAAGATACGAAGAGTTCCTCATTTGCGGTTTATCATGTGCTCATCGATCTCCTTGGTACACATTCTGCCCCCTGAACATGGCCGACGCAGTGAGGTAGCGACCGCGCCTCAGGTCAGCGGCGCACGACAAGTTCTCGGCGTCCCGCATTTGTTGTGTGAGTTCTACCACTGCCAATGCCCGATGCTTTCGGGAACCACCGGAGGTCAGAGGAACAAAGCCGACCATAGAGTAAGTGCAGACGAGGGAAGGGAATCGGGCCAAGAGCAAGTTTCCTCAGGATACAGTTCGATTGACCAGGGAAGCGTTCGCGACTCCGTGCATGGCCCTCGGATGTTTCCCATAATTGTGCGCATGAAGACAGTCGTCGCCAGCCATAACCATTTGAGAGAGGAAGAGAGTAATAAAGCAAGCCGAGTGCGATTGTTTCAGTTGTGCACTGTCTATCAACATATGTTCAGAAAGTTTAAATTGTTAAGTAATGACGCGATTTATTATTTAATATTCCCATGCTCTATCTTTTGAGAATACCCCGGAGAAAAATGTGGTTTCATCAAATGCCGTGATTAAGCAGATTTGGGGAATGCCTGGTTGTCTTAATCAACTAATTTAGCACTTGAAAACAATCATTCATAATATAATTTTGTAGTGGGGGTCTTGCATGGTTCACAGAAGGTAGATGGGGCAATTTTTCTACTACCCCTTTTATCACCCTAATATCCAAATAAATATAATTACATTTTCTAACGTAATTTTCTTTTATGCCATCATCTCTCAATCGTTGCCCATTCAGTGCGACGATTTGCTTGATGTTAGAGACCTCCTCCAAACACGTCGCACGCCTTATTTTCTTCTTCATTAAGTAAGGCCTAGATCCTTGGTATAGAAGAAAGAGTTCGGGAATTACTAAATACCAGTTCTTGATTGGTATGAGATGATGAAATGATAATATTGATTTCGTATGAGATGATGAAATAATAACGTTGTTTAGTGTGTTCACATGATGTCGTTAAATCAATCTAAACAATTTCATTTTTTGAAAATCTAATGTCATCGTTGGTGGAGTAATTAACAACTTTGTACATTTTCTATCTATTGGGGCTCGAATGTAAATGGGACTTTGGGAGAGCAAACAACAAAAATTTGTGTTTACCTCAATTCATTGGGTAGGAGCTCGTTTCTAATAATAATATTACTTCTAGTAACAATATCTCAATTTTTCAATATCATGGTTTATTAAATCGGGATATAAATTATCAATTGAACATTCAAATGATGGATTGTGAGGTGGAATCAAATCAAATTCTAAGATTGTCGCATTAGAAATTTCAACTAAAAATTGATGAAAAGAATTATATTAAAATTTTGTGCAAACGTTTAAGATTAAATTAACAAAATTTAAAAAGTAGAAGATTGAATTTATATCATTTCGATAGGTTTAGAATTAATTAGATAATTTTACCCAAAATAATATCAGGGAGGAGATATTTAACAAAACAACTAATATGATTTTCTTCCCAAAAGGAAAAGCAAGGCATTGGATAGGATCCATTTAAACCCATGTAAGCATGGATTTTATTTTTATTTTTGGTAAATACCATGTAAGCATGGATTCATATCTTAGTAGTTTAAGATTCTGCAAGATTCTCCCTTATTTGTGGACTGACATACTGACTCGACACAGATCCCTAAATGGACTTCTACGCATGGAAGCAAATGAGAGGACCTCGAGTATGTATTGCTCACAAAGTTGCATGTCAATTTCTTAGGTCAATCTATGTGGAAACTTAAACTAGAAGCATCAGCAAAGATCTTTCAACTTTTTAAATTCTCTCAAACATGCATGTTCAAAGAGTAGTTACTAATTTAGCAGCCATTGCTGCAATCTCTAACATTGATTAAACAGCAAAGGTGTGCCATCTGCACACTGAAATATCCAGAACTCATCTTCAAGATCAAAAAACAAGTATGCCATATAAAATTAGATAGGAACCACATCTCATATGCACATACATCAATCCAAGTCAGCAACATAATAGCCAAATTTAGAACGAACAAGAATTTCACAATTTAAAATGGGAAAAGCTTCTGATACCATATGCAAATGACCTCAAAACGAAACATTTCAATCATTCATTCCAAGCCTCTGGCGAAAATGGTTTACTTTATCTATAGACAGATATCTCAATAAAAATTTAGCTACTAGATCACCTATTTCCATTATTACAGGCCAATCAAAATTGCCAGAGAACAAACTTCAAGTGTGTGGCAACACAAACGCAAGCTAGAAACATCAGAACAGACACCTCCAGATTATCACCGACTCGGATTCCCTGAATTTCTTTCCGAAACTTGAGGAACAACTCGGAGGGCATCAAATTGATGTTGTACAGTTCGTCCCACGAAGTGGGTTCTTTGCCGGCTGGACTCGTCTCCATGTGCAAGCTCTCAACGCTGCAAAAAATCAATGAAGAACAGTTACTTTCAACAATGCGAGAATCACCAACACGTCTCACTCAAGACCCAACTCTCTAAATCGAGGATTCGACACTCATCACTGATCCGACACTTCTTCGCAGATGATATACGCAGCCCATGTGGAATCACTTTCCGGGTGCCTCGCCATGAACGAAGCTGCCCGGCATCTGTCAAATCAACGTCGCAGTTCGAGTCGAGACAAGTGATGGGAGTCGAGAGCATACCTTCCGAAGCTAGAAAAACAGGACTCGTTTGGCGCCTATCGAACCGTTTGCTGAGTGGCGAATTAAAATTGGAATGAAGATCTCAAGCTTTGAGAGGGATAGAAGGATGGTGGCACCGGGGCAATTTGGGGTATGGATTGGCTATGCAGCATTTTCACGAAAAGATTAATTTCCATTAAAACAAATTCATATCGGTGACTTGTCACACATTTACTTCAAATTAATTTTTGTCTAAAAATATCATAACTTGGTCCAATCTTGGAGAAAAGTCCTTATCCGATCACCTTAATCTAAATCTGTGACGCCCCGAACACCAATTAATAGATAAAACGAACTTAATTATTTTAATTAAGCTCAAGGGCTCGCCACAACTAAATTTATCATGCCCCGATCCGTTGGGCACGTGACAAATCCCCACATGGCCATTTATTCATTTATCACTTGCGATAATATTATCCCAGGACCCATTGTCGACTTAATCATCAAGCGGAAGCAATCCCCGTACATTACTTGGTAGTTAAATAGGCAAACTAAGGAACATGTAGCATAATCATCTACTTCATATATCACTAAAAGTCATTTACATATCAGCACAAATGACCACTAACAACATAACAAACAATTATCGAACATAATCTCCAACAACAAGTGATGACAACAAGACGCGCCAGAAGCACTTTCAAACATGAGTTGAATAAGATCGAGGGTTGGTTATCCCTAGCTCCTGTAACCTAACCTCTCAACAAAAGGGAGCGAGGTGACATTCGCCATCAATTGCTCCTACTTCGGTAATCATCTCAACGGGTACACCAAAATGAATCACGGCTAACCATGGTACGATCCTGAAAATGTTAATAACCAAGGGGTGAGATAACTCAATAAGTAGAAATTCTAAGCCTCGCCTAGAAGGTGGCCTTGCAATCAACAAGCAACGGTTTGAAAACCACAATTTAAGAATTATCAAATCATTTCCAAAAACCTTGCCATTTCTTTGAAAATATCACATATCCAGGACTTCCAAAAATTACCAACGAATCCCAAAAATCAACAAAGACTCCACACGTTGTTGCATGCATTTATCTTTTATAATCTTTTGGCCCTCCTCGGCCGCCGGTTCCATAATGATCCGGCCTTTTGGACCGCAGCCCAAGCAAGCACTAGCCCCATCTAGTACGGCCCATCTGACTCAAAAGCCGGGCACACCCTACAGAGCGATTCTCCCTTGAAATCCATCCGATGGGGAGGGTCATCATTCGGAATTCTTCCGGGTTCATCATCGCCAACAGGACCTTGGTCGTGTGGCAGGTCCTATCTTATAACATGCATCACACACAATCACCCATTCCCAAAGATCATTTCTTTCTTTTATCTTTGAGATTAAAACCAACACTTTCTTTGCAAAAGAGAGGGATTTTGACTCAAGAAAGATAATGCAACTTTGAAAGCAAAAGACAAACCTTTTAAACAAGACTGGTAAGACCAAAAATCAAAGATAATTTCAGAAGCTCAAATAAGATGCCACTTTGCCAAAAGATAGATTTGGAACTCAAGAAACAGACTAGCAATCATCAAAAGAACAGAAACATTTTCTGGAAGACTAGTAAGATCAAAGTGGAGAATAAATTTAAAAAACCACTTCACAAGTTAACTACGTAATTTCACACCCTACCCGAGGGTTAGAAAATCCACTTACAACTTAGAAGACTCTTTTCAAAAGATAGATTTTTAAACTCAAGAAATGGATTAGAAATCATAACAATAACAGAAACATTTTCTAGAAGACTAGTAAGATCAAAGTGGAGAATAAATTTAGAAAACCACTTCACAAGTTAACTACGTAACGTCACGCCCTACCCGAGGGTTAGAAAGTCCACTTACAGACAGATGTTACCCAAAAACACAAAGAGGAGTCGAAGAAACAGAAGCAGGAGCTAATCGGAGCAGGCGAACAGCAACCCGTCGTCCAGTTCGGTAACCGTACGGACAACTTCCAGGGGACCTACAACAGTGAATACTGAACGCTTTGGAGCGTGGGTGGTGTTGGAAAGCTTTGGATGTTAAGAAGGGAATGGCGCTGATTTCACTCGATTCAGAGGTCGTTTGGTCAGTCAACCAGGGAAAAACAAAACGGTCGACGGTGTAGTATTTCGGTCCAGGGGTCTGTAACTTCCAGAGTTGGTTTGGAAGGAATCGGAGCTCTATTGAGGCTGAAATTTGCAGGAGGGACGGTATGGAAGTATATAAGATGGTGGTGGAGGGTTTTGGTGAAGCAAATGGCTGCTGGTGGGTGTTTGAAGGTAGAATAGTGGCTGGGTTTGCTGAGCTATGAATTTCCAGCAGAAGGTAGAAGTGGTTGCGTGTGTTCTTCTTGGCTTGTGGTGTGTGTCCAAATGAAGTGAGCTGCTCTCTATTTATAGGCAAGAAAGGTTGGGGCCCAAGCTAGAGGAGAAACTTGGAGAGCAAGTTTATATGATATTTAATGCATTAATGGCCTATGGTCACTAGCTTAGGTTTACTATTCAACATTTAATGCTCTTGTCCTTTATTTCTTTAGCCCATGTGACTATTAATAAGACTATTTTAGGTACTAAGCCTATATAGCAATATTTAAATGATAGCCCATGTGCCTAATTTATAACTTATATTAGCTTCTTAAATGTCTATCCATCTAATAGCTCTCTAGGATGATTTCATCCTACATCTAGGTGCATTACATCATCAATATTACATCACCATATGTCTAATAGGCTATATCTAATTCTTATGACGATATTATAATTAGACTCTTAATTGCCTATTCTTCTAATAGCCTTCTAGGATGACTTCATACTATAACTAGGTGCATTACATCACCCACATTACATCACCCTAAGCTCACTAGGCCACATGCCTAATTCTAATCTCAAGATAGCCTTAATATTGACTTGTTTTATTTTGTTTTTCTTCCTTTTTTCTTCTCAATTGCCGCCGGCCACTCTCTCCTCTTCCTCCCCATGTGTGGCCTTCTTCTAATAAATAATAAGTACTACAATCTAGCCTTGTGTCATCTTAAATCATCCTACACTTGTACCCCTTGAATTAATAGTTCCCTAGGTCAAAATCACTCTAGATTTTCTTGTCTCCTTTGACTCCAATAATTGTCAAGACACCACAAAATCTCATTAGTCTTGGCCTACCTTGAGCCAAGCTTATTGGTCCACCTTTCTTGGGTCAAACCTAGCCTTCCTAGGTTGGCCCACCTCTAATTTCTTAATTGGCGTTAGAGCCCATCTCTCTCAATTTAATGCCCATAATTAATCTCATGATCCATGGTTAAGTGCTACCTTTTGGTGACCATAAAATAGCTTCCTCGAGAAGGCGGCTAAAAGGGCATCGCTTACGAGTTCCGCGGTCATTTCTAGAATTGATCCGCGTTAAGTCTCGCCGATCCTTAGAGAATTCTCAATTGTCAAGCAATCGAGCAAGACAATTATCTTGCCTAGTCACAAGGTCGTGCGAACAATTGTAGGGCCGGTTCGGGTTAATTATTACCAATCGGAATTACCCATGAGTTGGTCATAACCATCCGACGAATCCGTTCCTAAAAGATCGCGCATCGACTCGTGCTAGCGCAAGGTCATCTTGCTTCAATCCTTATGGTCGAGTAATTACTCTAGGGCCGAGTACTCTCATTGATCACGCTCGTCGATCCATGATTGTCTTTACCCAAGGATTTAGCGGGCTAATTACCCCACTTTGCTATTTAGGCCTTGACACCGTAAACCTCATTTCAGTAATCAGGGCCTCAAATTGAGGATGTTACAAAATCCAACCTCCATGTCAAGGTTCAAATTGCTAATGGATGTAAATGTGTCGTGGCCACTAGTTTGGAATTTTTCGTGAACCGAAAATTAGTGTGAAAAATATAATTTTTTTTGGTAAGGAGTGTGAAAAATATAAATTCGATCTCAAATTTTTCAATGTTGTAAATTTAGTCCAAAATATTTACGCGAAATTTTGGTGTAATTTTATCATGGAAATTTCATCAAAAATCAATAATGTTGTGATGAGCCAAGTAGACTAGTTGGTGATGATTATATCTTCACGTTAGCAACTTTCAGTGAAAATTGACCGAAATGACAATAGCGCAATTTCACACAAAACTCTCGAACTTAATTGGCATCTGCATGATATGTTTTGGAGAAATGGGATAATTTTTCCCAAATTGATTAAATGTGTCATGGATATCAGTTTATAACTTTTTTTTTGTTAAACGAAAATTAGTTTGAGATAAACGTGTGGAAGGGAACCGGTTTGAAATTTTTAACAGTATTAAACCTTCACAAAATGCATGACACAAGTATCACTGCATCTCTCTCAAGTTAGGAAAATGACACAAATAATTCATGAATGTTAATCTAATGTCCAATGGGTTCTTAAGCTTTTAATTTGTTCAACGTAGTTTATGAACTTTAATTCAATGTGTGTTGACACCTAATTTTAGATTTAGGTATAGATTGCATTAAAATAAAAATAGAAAATAGGGATTTTAATTCCTAATATATATATATATATATATATATATCATTGCATCTTGCATTTGAGGAAACGGCATTGGCGGCAAGAAGGTTTTGGGGGAAAGAATTGCTGGGCGGAATATATTTTATCAAAAAGGAAGGGATGCAAGTAGAGAATAAAAGAGTTTAAGGAAAGAAATTTCGGTCAAATCCTCACGGATTTGACCGAAAATCCTATCTTCTCATGTGAGCCCTTCGTTCAGAAGCAAGAAAAGAAAATATATCTCAGTCAAATCTTCCAAGATTTGACCGAGATGTCTTTTGGCCCACTATAAAGAGAGTCGTGCACCTGCAGTGAGGGGATAGAAGCTTTGACTGAGACAAGCTTTTACTGAGCAAAGTACTTCTTTTTCTGAAAAAAAAATCATACCCACAGACACCCACGCACAAGCATTTACTGAGCACAAGACTTTTAGAGAGAAAAGCCATTCACACGCGAGTAGAGAAGACTTTACAGAGACTTTTCAGAAAAAAAAGAGGGGCAAACTCACATATACACACACTCGCAGATTGATAGACAGGGAGAGGGACCGAGAAGCTTCCAAAGAGAGGGAGAAACCGAGAGGGAAAAGAGAGAGATCGAGAGAAAGGAGGAAGGAGCGTTAGTCCGAGGGCCAAAGTCCAGCAATCCGGCCGCGGCGCTTCCAGATCCTTGGCCTTGGCGACTCGTCCACCTGTTTCCTTGTCTCGCCGCTGGGTTCCTATGATTTAGAGTCGTTTTGCCGAAGGGTTTGATCGGCTTGATTGTTTCCTCCGAACCCCTGTTCTAATTGTTTTTGTTTCGGTGTTTGCGTTGAATGCATTATAGCCTTAAGACTCGCATTGTTTTGATCCCACGATCGAGTTTTTCCGCGCATATTGCCTGTTCGACGGATTTCCCTGTAGAACCATGTTTTTTCCTTCTTCTGTGTCTCGTGCATGTATCTGCTTGCTATGGGTTATTGCTGGTTTCGTTGGCGAGGTGGGGGAATTGCAGGTCGCGGTTGCTCGTCGTGGAGAGGTGGAGCGCCGGCAATTCTTTCTTTGTTTCTGGCCGCAGGTGCAACGTACGGGGTACGCAGGGATGAAGAAGGTGAACAAGAGCTCGCGGGTTTGGACGCGTGAGAGGGTGGGCCAAATCTGCTCATCGCGTGCTGGGCCGTGTGTGAGGGAGTCTGACGGGCTTTGGTTTTGCAGGAATTGGGCTCGGTCGCCTGCAGAAAAGGAGCCAGGCTCTGGCCGAGCTCAAAACAGGCCCATGCGCGCGAAAGTGACGGGCCGGAAAGAAAAAAAAAAGAGAGGGAAAAGTGGACTGGGCCGCGATCCCAGTCTAGCCTCCCTTCCTTCGCGGGCGGGCCCTCGCCAGGGGAGGCTTGCGTGGGTCGGGCAGGCCAAACCGACCCGGTTTGACCGCCCGACTCGACTCGACTCGACCCGACCCGACCCGACCCGACCCGACCCGTTCATTTTCTTTCTTGCTTTATTTTATTCTGTTATTTTGTTTTAATTATTTCTTTATAATATTTAATAAAAAAATAAAAAAAGTAGAAAATTTCTGCAATAAAAAAGAATCTTTCATTATGCTTGTTTTTCATGTTAGCTTTGTTAGTTTATTTGTTTGATTTAGTTAATAAATTTATCAATTGGAATTGATTTTCCAATTCGCAACCGCATATCAATTTCTTTATTTCGTCTATAAGGCTTTAGACGAGGTAATTAATTGAGCGGGAGTGGAATCGATATTTTGATCTTTAAGGCTTAAGATCATTCTATTGATTCTATCCGCGAAAATTGCTTTATTTTTTTATGTTATTTTCCTTCGAATGATTTTTGTTTATTTGAATTGCATGTTGAACTACATTTTCATGATTAGATTAAACTGCATTTAGATTGTTTTACTTAGCATGATTAGGTTGCATGTTAGAACATAATTTGCATAGTTAAATTAGGGATTCATGCTTATTTCAAAGTAAATGAAAATATAAAAAAAGAACTCATATGCACATCATAGCATCAACCTTTCCTTTAATTTTAGGTTGCATTATTAGACATTTCATGATATTTAGTTTAGGCACTTTGAATTTCATGACAATTAGGAATCATTGCATGTTAATTAGAATTTTTATTTTTTTAGCTATGTTAGGATAATAGGTTGAATTTGCATTAGAATAATGTCATTTGATGCATGTCATATTAGATTTAGTCTCATTAAATTTAATTTTTTTAGCAACATGTTTAATTCCAATTTTCATCAATAAAAAAAATTTAAAAAAAAACCGTTCATGTATCATTTAGATAGTTGCATGTAGTTAATTCATTTAGTTAAGATGTCATTGCATGTCTATTTATACCATGGTAAAATAATTTATTTAGATTTCTAGGTATCATATTAGATTAGATTTTCACATTTAATTAGTTTAATTAATTTCGAATTTCATTTAATAAATAAGAAAATGTCTTTAAAATGCCTTTTTGCATGTCTTTTAATTAGGTTAATTTAGAATTTTCATTTTTTGAAAAAAAACATGTTAGGTCATTAGATTTAGGTTTTCATGCATTTGCATATTAGTTTAGTTTTCACATTTTAGAATATTATCTATAGTCCAGATAATTTTTTAATCTAAATTAGGGATTAATTCAATTTAGTTCCTAGTCTAAATTAGATATTATTTGGCTATAGGTAATTAGTTTCATTAAGTAACCTTGAAATTCATTGCATTTAGATTTGCATTAGGATAATTGCATATAGAATCAATTTTTCATCACATGCATTACATGCTTTACATGCATTGCATTCATATAAAGAAAAAAAACCAAAAATAGATTTTTTTTGTTGATTTTCTTTATTTTTGCCTTGTTTATTTTTCTTTGAGTATTTAAATAATTGTTTGCGTACCCGCGTGGTCACCATGCATGTTAGGGAATAAAATCAATTCAAGTTGCCTGCAAATCATTTTTTTTAATAGAAGAAATAGGTTTTCAAGTCCCCGAATTCAAGAATCTCTCATTCGTAAGGGTAACATACTATTCCCAGTATTTTACATGGGTTTCTAATCGACCCACCATAAATAGATTAGTGGCGACTCCAATTGAAATCAATTTGGCATGTTTTAAAAGTGAAACCTAAGTTGCGAATTGGTATGAGCTTGGGAGAGCTCGAGCTAGGCTAGACTTAGCAATCCATTAGCCTAACCCCTAGGTGGTGCACCTTCGGGGAGGTCGCGACAGCTTGGCGACTCCACTGGGAAGATTAGTTCAATGAACTTTAGTGGACTTAGGCTTTTCTTCTTTTCAAAAAATATTGCTTGGTAGTGAAATTCCATTTATGTCCCTAACCCGTGTGTTGATTGTTTTTGCAGGTTGTTTTTGCTTTAAGTATTTAATTGCTTTCTTTGAAGTGTTGTGTGATATTAACTGTTGTGCATGCTTTATTGCTTTAGCACTACACATTGGCACACACAACCCGCCGCCGGACCTGGGCTGCACTAGGATAACTTAGGATGGTGTTAGGTTGGATACAACTTCAACCGCGAGGCCGCGTAGTAGAGGTTGCCCAACTTAACCCCGAAAGCTTTCTTTCTTGGTGTCAAAGGTGTTTGCTTCTACCCGCGAGGCTGCGTCGCATTGGGGCATCACCTTTTGGCTGAGCCGGAGTTGCAAGGGCTTTGATTTAGTACGCGAGGCTGCGACTAGTCATTCCACCCTTGTAGCTCCACTTTGCTAAACCTTTTAGAGTAGAAATTGAGCCGCACCTTTCATGTGCATGTCTATGTGTTTGCTTGATCGGAAAGTAAGTTTTCTACTTTATCCTCTTGCAATTTACTTATTTATTTTGTTCGGTCCATGACAATTAGGTGAGTCGAGTCACATTCTATATGCAATGGGAAGATCTGATGTTCGATTCATTCCTGCTCTGAAAGCCGAGCTCAAACAATGGTGGGATAAGCTAGATCGTGATGGCCGAATCTATGTGGAGAGCAAATTAGGCAGATTGGTTTCGCTCCTCGACATTGATGTTCAAAGCGGGGCAATGCGAGCCTTGGCTCATTTTTGGTGTCCCCACACATCCACGTTCGTGTTTGGTAAGTATGAGCTTGCTCCGACTCTCGAGGAATATAGCGTTGCCATAGGAAAGTCTTTGGATCTCGATTTGATTAACCCACCTTTAGGAATAGATCCGCAATCTCTTTTGTCTGATTTCCTCAAGGTTACCAAGATTGAGTTGACAAAAATCCTGAAAGATAATTGCCATGCATGTCCTTTTTCCTTTCTGGATCAATGTTTCGAAAATGCCCCGACTCACTTGAAAAACATAATCTTTATCCTTGCCTTCTTTGGGTTCATAATCTTCCCTTTCAGAAAGAATGCCATTGATCCATCCATAGCGTGGGTAGTCAAACAATTTGTGCTGGTGTTAATTTTGTTAATGCCATTCTGGCTGAGACATTTTTGTCACTTACTCGATTCAAAAAAAGTGAAGAAAAAATCTTTCATGCACCGTCGAACTCTTACAAATCTGGTTTTTCTCTCACACAAAAGGGTTTGCCATACACACGAGTATTAGTGGTTATTCTGAGTCTATTCATCCCATCGAGGAGTTTAAGGTCCTACAAAATCGAACTCCTAGTCTGTCTTTTTCCAAGTGGTTAAACTTATTGAGAAATCCAAAGGCCAAATTTTTCCTATGGCAAGCTAGATGGTTCCGAGCTCGTGAGGCACGGCTTTCCCATGGCGACGACGGTCCGATCCCCCTGATAGGGATCACGGGAACAACTTCTTACTATCCGCTCCGGATAGTTCGCCAGTTTCGAGTGTTGCAAGACTTACCTCCATCGCCGAAGCCAGATCTATTCCGACTCAGCTTCACGGGAGACAACTACATGGAGGAATTCCACCACATCGAGCAGGCTTGGCATAATTGCCATGCTCAGAGCGTAATTTGGCCTGAAGATGAGCTTGAAGGGAAGCAGAAGATCCATCACACTACTGTCCAGTACATCCGCAAGTTCAAATTCCCAGATGAATGGCTTCCAAAAATTCCTGATGTGACGGCCAAACCAACTCGTGAAGCCGAAACCAAGCGATATAAAAGGAAAGCAGAGGAACTCGAAGAGTAGATGAAGAAAATGGCTAGGGAGAATAGGCAATTGCGTCGACCGTTAGCTTCCCATTTGTATATAGAACAAGCTAAATAGATTGCTTTTCTTGAGTCATGTTTCGAGTCTTTATTTTATGTCGAGTCATTTGTTTCAAGTCTTTGTTGAGTCATTTGTTCCGAGTATTTGTTTTATATTTCATGAAATTTTCATAGATGAATAAAAGCGAGCCTTTAGGTCATTGTCATGGACCGTGTCTTCCTTTTTTGCCAATTATTCTTATCTATCCTTTCTTGTTTATCGTAGGTGATCACGGGTAATCCACGTTCTCCAATCCGCATGCGATCTCAAACTAAAATGGCGGACCAAAACGAGCTTCGCGAGCGTGTTTCCAATATGGAGGATCAAATGAAGCAGTTTCTTACTGCCATGCAAGAGATGACGGCCGAGTTTAGAGCTGCCCGATTAAACCCTGCTCCGGCACCTTTGCCAAGACTAAAGGAAGACATTGTTGTGGACTTAGAGGAGGACATGCTTCCTTTGGAGGAAGATCCCATCGCTGCTTATGGGAAGAAGACCATTCCTGATGACTCGCACAAATCTGAGCAAGACAAACGCCTCGAGAAGCTTGAGGAGAAGTTGAAGCAACTGCAGGGCTTTCAGGACCCGTCCCCGACGGATCTTTATGTGTGTTCTAAGGTGAAGATGCCCAAAAAGTTCAAGATGCCGGAGTTTGAAAAATATGACGGCATGACCTGCCCAAGGGCCCACTTGCAGATGTACTTGGTGAGAATGACTCAGTATGCTGATAATGCTCCTCTGCTGATCCAGTCATTCCAGGCGAGTTTGACAGGTCCTGCTCTGAAATGGTACATCTCGAAGGGGATAAACCTCTGCTAAACCTGGGAGGAGGTTTGCCAAGCTTTTTTGAAGAACTATCAATTCATAACAGACATTACCCCTTCCCGAGATGATCTTGAACGGGCCAAGAAAAAGAGGAACGAGTCTTTCAAGCAATATGCAATCCGGTGGAGGAATCTGGCTGCTCAGGTTGATCCTGAGCCTTCTGACATGGAGATGAGGAAGATGTTCATCAAAACTCTTCCTCATGAATACCGCACTCGAATGATAGCCACCACTGCTGACACTTTCAATCAGCTTATTCCAGTTGGGGAGCAGATCGAGATTGGAATAAGAGATGGGTGGTTCAATGAGCCAACAAAGAAGTTTACTCCGAGGAAGGATAAAGAGCAAGCTGCGGAGATAAACTTGGCGTACTCACAACCAAGCTCTGGCAGACCTTCAAATGTTCATGCCTCTACAAATCGGCAGGTCGGGAGGCGATTATTTGCGCCTCGCCAGTTCAACAGGAGGCAATTCACTCCCCTTCCTGGGCCTTTGTCTAAGGTTTTACCTGTTTTGCAGAAGAGGGGTTTGCTCTTTCAAGAGCCGAAGCGTCCGAATCCTGAAAAATTCAACAACTTTAATGCTTCAAAGAGGTGCGATTACCACATGGGTGAAGTGGGGCATTCGACTGATGAATGTTTCACCCTTAAGCACAAGATCTAGGATCTTCTGGATACGAAGGTGTTCACCTTCAGCGTCGCTCAACCAAATGTTGAGAAAAATCCTCTTTTGGAGCACGAGGGAGGCGTTAATACAATTTTTGAGGTTGGAGCTGGGAAGAAAATGAAATTGAAACTGAATGTTCATAACATTTATCAAGGGTTGGTAGCAGCTGGCTATTACCCGGCTGGGGAGAGCCTTCCACTGTTTGTCATGAAGAAGAGGATCTAGGAGAGCATTGAAGCTGGCGTAATCGTGCAAAGCAACCATGCGGGAGGAATGTCAATGGTTTCCCAAATTATCATTAATTGGGAGGAAGAATCTACTGCCGTAGAAGCTGAGAATCAATCAGACTCCTCACTTGAGGACATTCCACCCCTGGAGGATGCAGTTGATAATGAGGTGGAGGTGCCTGAAATAGTAATTGAACTACATCAACCCCACAAGTACCGTAATAACAAGGCGGTTCCTTGGTCGTACGATTTTGATGTGGACTTGGTGACAAGGTCTGGACGCACCTACGGGCAAGGTAATTCTATGCCATCAAAGCATGTCACCGATGAAGAGGCTAAGGAATTTCTAGCTATAATCAAAGCTAGTGAGTACGATGTTGTTGAACAGCTGCGGAGGATGCCTGCTCAAATTTCTCTACTGGAACTTTTGCAAACGTCAGAGAAACACCAAAAATCACTCATGAAAATCTTGAGTGAGATTCATGTGCTTGAGACGATTGATCAAGGCAAGCTTGAAGGGTTCATAAGCGCAGTACTCCTTAAGGATCTTATCTCCTTTTCTGATGAAAAGTTACCAGGTGATGGGAATGGACATACAAAGGCACTCTACATCTCCGTCAGGTGCAAGGAATCACATGTTGCTCGGGTTCTTATTGATAATTGGTCCGCTCTGAATATTTGCCCATTGGCTACTTTGCGTCGCCTCGGGATAGACTCTTCAAGGATAAATGCTGCTAAAACTTCCGTTCGTGCTTTTGACGGAACAAAGAAGGAGGTGATGGGCGAGATTCATCCGGATGTGCAAATCGGGCCAATAACGTTCAACATTTTGTTCCAAGTAATGAACATTTCTACTGCCTTTAACTTTTTGTTGGGTCGTCCCTGGATTCATACCGCCGGAGCTATGCCTTCAAGTCTACATCAATGCCTGAAGTTCGTGGTCGAAGGGAAGCTAGTCACTGTTCTTGCTGAGGAAGACCATCAGATTTACCATGAGACTGCCATTCCGTATGTGGAACCCGAAGATGTATTTGAGTCCAGTTATCAATCATTCGAGCTCGTGTCAATGATACATAGGTCTCGGGGATCACCTGCACCAATCCCCGAGCTGTCAAATGCTGCTATCATGATGGGGAAGATTATGGCCCAAAGTTGTTTTGTTCCTGGAGAAGGACTTGGAAGAAAAGGTCAGGGGATCCGATATCCAATTCAGCCTTCCCGGAGGCGTCGTGTGGCCGGATTAGGATATCATGGAAAGGATCAGCCTACTAATGAATCGCAAAAGCGTGTGGAGAGTAATACATTGCCTCCCCGTATCAAAAAAACATTCCCGGGTCCGTCCAGGATGATGCATGAGGAGGAGATCTATGTTTTAGGGGGATCAAACATAAATCATGACTACCATGTAAGGTTCTCCTTTCCCCCGAGCTTCTATATTGACCCTCGAGACATCGTTCCAGATGGATGGGGAGGCATGGATGATGTGGTTCCTGAGAGCCAGGCTGATCGGGATGAGAGGCTCGAGGGGATAGCAAATCTATTTGAAGATCTCTTCATTGGCGCCATTGAGAATGAGTCCGAGGAGGAAATGGGTGCAAGCCCACATGAATAATTTATTTCTGCTTTACTCCCCTGCGTGGGAATTCCTTTCATTTATTGCTTTCTTAGGATTTTTCAATCTTTCATTCTGCAATTCCTTTTCAATAAGTGTAATTCATTCAGAGTTATTCAATAAAATCACCATTTTTGAGGGCATGACGAGGTACACCAAACCAGTCCGGTGATGATATCCAACAGTGAAAAAATACACGACCCAAGGAGAATCCTGAGGCCTGGACTTCCTCATGCTTTCTTTGTCCAAATCTTTCAAAAAAGAATCATTTTTTTATTTTTTATTTAAAAAAAGCACCAAAAAAAATTCATTTTTCAAAAAAGATATTTAACCCTTTTTGTCTTACTGATTGGTTTACTTTATGTTTAGGAAGGACCTTATGGAATGCGATGAAGGACCAAATGATTCGGATGGAGATCCCGCCGGAATCCAACGAAATTTGGAACAGTATGAAAAGCCGAAATCCCTGACAGCCGAGCATACTGTCACAATCAACTTGAGTGACACGGAGGACATTAAAGAAGTAAAAATTGAGGCAAATCTCCCCGAGGAAGAATCCACGCGACTCGTCACCCTTTTGAAGGAATACCAAGATGTCTTTGCTTGGTCTTATGCGGATATGCCGGGTCTTGACCCAACAATCGTGGAACACAGTCTGTCGACGAATCCACACATGCCCCCTAAAAAGCAGAGGTTGCGAAGATCAAAGCCAGAATTATCAAAGAAAATTGAGGAGGAGGTGATGAAACTCTTGAAGGTCGGATTCATAGAAGTCTCACATTACCCTGATTGGGTAGCCAACATTGTGCCAGTAATGAAGAAAGATGGTCGAGTTCGAGTTTGCGTCGACTATCGCGACTTGAATAAGGCTAGCCCTAAGGATGAATTTCCTTTGCCGCACATCGACGTTTTGGTGGATAGTAGTGCGGGCTTTGAACTGTTTTCTTTCATGGACGGTTTTTCGGGATATAATCAGATCAGGATGAAAGAGGAGGATAAGGAGAAAACTGCATTCATCACCCCATGAGGGACCTTTCACTACAAAGTAATGCCATTCGGTCTCAAGAATGCAGGGGCAACGTACCAAAGGGCCATGGTCACGCTTTTCCATGACATGATGCATAAAGAAATCGAAGTCTATGTTGATGACATGATCGCCAAGACTCGGCAGGGAGAAAGTCATATTGATACCTTGAGGAAGTTATTCGATCGACTTCGGGAGTTTAAACTCCGACTTAACCCTGCAAAATGCACATTCGGGGTAACTTCGGGTAAATTACTCGGGTTCATGGTGAGTAATAAGGGAATTGAAATTGACCCTTCAAAAGTGAAGGCCATTTGTGAATTACCGCACCCGAAGACTGCCAAGGAGGTTCGAAGTCTCATGGGGAGATTAAATTACATAGCCCGATTTATTTCCCATTTGTCAGAAACCGCTAAGCCATTTTTTAAGCTTCTCAAGAAGGATGCCTTGATTTGCTGGGATGATGATTGTCAGAAGGCGTTTGACAAGCTAAAATCATACTTGTCATGTCCCCCGGTCCTAGTTCCACCAATAATGGGCCACCCTTTGATTCTCTATCTCACCATTAATAGTGAGTCTTTGGGTGCGATGTTAGCCCAGAAAGGACTCGAGGATGGGAAGGAGCGAGCTGTTTACTACTTAAGTAAAAAATTCACCATGTCAGAGCAAAATTATTCCGAGGTGGAGAAAACATGTGCCGCTTTGGTTTGGGTCTTGCATCGGCTCCGACAGTACACATTGCACTATCAGATATTCTTGGTGACTGAAAGTGATCCAATCAAGTACTTACTTGACCGACCAGGTTTAGTTGGGAAATTGGCTAAATGGCAAATTCTGATTTCTGAGTTTGACGTGCAGATCATGCCACAAAAATCTGTTAAAGGTCAAGTTATTGCAGACATACTTGCTGAGAATCCTAAACATACTCACGAGGAGGAGTGTTCTCCAGATGATCGTATCTTGTCCATTGACGAGGATAGGTGGATCATGTTTTTTGACCGGGCGGTAAACTTGTCTGGCTCAGGGACTGGGGCAGTATTGATCTCTCCAACTGGACAACACTATCTAGTCGCAGCAAAGTTGGTGTTCCCATGCACCAATAACATCGCCGAGTACGAAGCATGCATTCTCGGTCTTCAGGCGGCGATTGAAATGAAGATTGATAAACTCAAAGTATTTAGGGATTCTACTTTGATCATCCTTCAAACTGTCGGTGAATGGAAGACACGAGATGCCAAATTGCTTCCGTATCACAAGTATCTTGAGGAGATAGTGGAGGAATTTGACGAGATCACATTTGAATACTTATCCCGGGCTCATAATCAATTCGCTGATGCTTTGGCTACGTTATCGTCCATGCTACGAGTCAATGATGGAATGGAGGTAGAGCCTTTAAAAATTGATGTTTTGGCAAAACCAGCCCACTGCATGATCGTAACTGAAGAGCTTGATGGGAAGCCATGGTATCATGATATCATGAACTACATCAGAAGTCGAGAATTTCCTGATGAGAGTGGTCCTGCCGATAGGAAATACATAATGAAGATGGCTTCAAAATTCTTTGTTAGTGGTGAAAATCTATACAAGAGATCTCATGATTTAGTGCTGTTAAGGTATGTAGATGCAGCTGAAGCAACGCAGATCATGCAGGAGATGCATGAAGGGATGTGTGGCCCACACATGAATGGCCATATGCTGGCCAAAAAGATCATGAGATTGGGTTACTATTGGTTTACTTTGGAGGGTGATTGCATCAAACTTGTGCGGAGTTGTCATCAATGCCAAATCTATGGGGATAAGGTAAATGTTCCCCCAAATGAGTTACATCAACTGTCTGAGCCTTAGCCTTTCTCAATGTGGGGGATAGATGTTATTGGCCCAATCAATCCGAAGGCATCAAATGGTCATCGATTCATCTTAGTTGCAATCGACTATTTTTCTAAATGGATTGAGGCAGCTTCCTATGCAAATGTCACTGCCCGAAATGTAGTGAGGTTCATCCGACGTGACATCATTGCTCGTTACGGCGTTCCTGAAGCCATCATCACTGATAATGGAACTAATCTAAACAACAAGCTCGTTGATGGCTTGTTTAGTGAATTCAAGATTCGGCATCTGAACTCGTCTCCTTATTGTCCTCAAATGAACGGTGCAGTAGAAGCGGCCAACAAAAACATCAAGAAGATTTTGGCGAAGACTGCTGAAAATTACCGTGACTGGCATGAAAGGTTGCCTTTTGCACTAATGGCGTACCGAACTTCAATTCGAACCTCTGTGGGGGCGACACCTTTCTCTCTTGTGTATGGCATGGAAGCAGTACTGCTTATTGAAGTGGAAATTCCATCATTGCTCGTGCTGTCCCAAATGGAATTGTCTGAAACTGAGTGGATACAACAAAGGTTTGACCAGTTGAACCTGATTGATGAGAAGAAACTTGAAGCCATTTGTCACGGTCAGTGTTACCAACGGCGGGTAGCTAAGTCATTCAACCGCAAGGTCCGACCAAGGTACTTTGAAGCAAATGACCTTGTTCTGCAGAAGATACTTCCCATTATTCCTGATCCTAGAGGTAAGTTCACTCCAAATTACAGTGGACCGTATGTTGTGAAGAAGGTGCTCCCTGGAGGTGCACTGATCCTAGCTGAGATGGATGGTCGGGAATTCTCAAATCCTGTCAATGCATATGCTCTCAAGAAGTACTATCCGTGATGTTTCCTCTATCTTGTCAATGCCTTGATTCAATTAATAAAATGCTGAATGATGCAATTTCCTGATTTTAACATTCCATGATTGATTGAGTTTTTTCAATGAGACGTATCAGGATGATGAAAGGCAAGCCTTATTCATACACAGTCCTTTATTTATGCAATTGTGAGATGAGCATACAAAGTGCCATGTTTGCAAAGTAAAGAGTTCTCTCGCGAGAAGTACATTAACCAAAGTGATGAGGGGCGTTCATTTCTCTATCCCAAGCACTAAAATGATCCATTGGTTGCCCACTTTGAGCCTAAACACTTGAGGAGTTTCATTTCATATTATCCCTATCAAGAACCACCCCACATCGGGGCAAACTGGAGGTACATTTGCATCATTGATGAAAAAGGAGAAAAATGAATAGAAACTTTCTTGCTTTCACTTGCATCAATCTTTGAGTGTTGCTTTTGCATGTGGAATTGAATATTAAATTAGGTGCCTTAGGGATGATGAGGAGCATTCGTTTCTATATCCTAAACACTCTTAGCCACTTTGAGCCTGTGGTTTCATCTCAAATTAAACACACGTTGGTGAATATCTCTTACACTGGGGCATTGTAGCAGAATACGAGCATCTTCATACCAAGGTCTGAAGCGTCAGTCTAGTCCATTTTTTTTAAAAAATGCAAAGTGGGGCATGAAAAAGCAATGAGCCTGGTAAAAACAAGGCCAATGCCCAAATTCAGAGGAAAAGTGAAAGAAGTTAGGGGTAAGAAAAGCAATGTGCCTGGTAAAAGCAAGGCCGATGCCCATAGAAGTCAGAGCCGAAGGCTCAAATCTGCAAAAAGTCGACCTTCAATGTGATGCTGAATGGGGCAATCTTGTCAATAATCCCTAGTGAGTTTGACATCACATAGCATCCCCAGTGAATCAAAGTCTGAGGCTCGAAAGTTGAGTCTGAGGAAAAATTCTCAGTTTTTCATCCTACACACACCTTTAAGCCAAGCATGCAAAGTCTCTTCTGATTAGGGCACTTGAATTAATGTAAGATTCTTAACTCGAAGAAGTGCGAGCAGGACTGTTTCAATTTCATTTGCAGGGTTCTTGACTTGTAAACCCGACGATTTTCGTTGAAGACTTTCTTTACTCAGAGAGTCCCATTTGCTTAACCATTGACCAAGCCTAAATTACGGTCCTATTAAAGACCTCCCTGATTGGAAAGATTGTACCACTTGCGAGAGTACTCAGACCTTTGTTGACATGATGATAGTAAGACTGAGTGTTTCAGTTATTTCCTCATTGGGACAAAAGCCCTTCTAAATGAGAGTGAGTGATAAGTCCTTTCTGACTGAATGTCTTTTAGCTCAAAGGAATCTCTCAAATATGAATTGCATTTTATGATGAAGCAGGTACTATTCTTACCGATGGTGATGAATCGTTCTCTCATCTCGAGAGCTTGTGGCGAGGTACAAGTCTTTCAACTTAAGTTCATTTTGAGTCCCTACGGTAGGGACTTGAATTTAATTAGGTATCTTTCACCATTTTGCCTCTGTGGTGACTGCATTAGGGTTTTCGGGCCTCAAGCAATCCAGGTCTTTCACCGTTTTGCCTCTGTGCAATCCAGGTCTTATTCACCGTTTTGCCTCTGTAGTGACCGAATTAGGGTTTTCGGGCCTCAAGCAATCCAGGTCTTTCACCGTTTTGCCTCTGTGCAATCTAGGTCTTTCACCGTTTTGCCTCTGTGCAATCCAGGTCTCTTTCACCATTTTGCGTCTGTGCAATCCAGGTCTTTCACCGTTTTGCCTTTGTGCAATCCAGGTCTCACCGTTTTGCCTCTGTGGTGACTGAATTAAAGTTTCAGGCTTCAAGCAATTCAGGTTCTTTCACTGTTTTTCTTTTGTGACTGAAGCAAGTGCTCAGGCTTAAGAGGACAGCTTCAAAGCTCATACATACCTTGATCTACCATTCTAACCAGGTAAGTAATTTTAGGTATATTTCTTTTTCCTCCATTTGCATTTTATCATGTCATAATCACATTTAAAATGAGAGTTAATCTTAACAAAAATATCATGCATAGCATTTATTAGGTATCAATTGATCTTTGAACGCAACCTCTGCGAGCTCACATTCAAGGAGGGGCAGCTGTTGACACCTAATTTTAGATTTAGGTATTGATTGCATTAAAATAAAAATAGAAAATAGGGATTTTAATTCCTAAATATATATATATATATATATATCATTGCATCTTGCATTTGAGGAAACGACATCGGCAGCAAGAAGGTTTTGGGGGAAAGAATTGCTGGGCGGAATATATTTTATCAAAAAGGAAGGGATGCAAGTAGAGAATAAAAGAGTTTAAGGAAAGAAATTTCGGTCAAATCCGTGAGGATTTGTCAAGCAATCGAGCAAGAAAATTATCTTTCCTAGTCACAAGGTCGTGCGAACAATTGTAGGGCCAGTTCGGGTTAATTATTACCAATTGGAATTACCCATGAGTTGGTCATAACCATCCGACGAATCCGTTCCTAAAAGATCGCGCATCGACTCGTGCTAGCGCAAGGTCATCTTGCTTCAATCCTTATGGTCGAGTAATTACTCTAGGGCCGAGTACTCTCATTGATCACGCTCGTCGATCCATGATTGTCTTTACCCAAGGATTTAGCGGGCTAATTACCTCACTTTGCTATTTAGGCCTTGACACCTTAAACCTCATTTCAGTAATCAGGGCCTCAAATTGAGGATGTTACAAAATCCAACCTCCATGTCAAGGTTCAAATTGCTAATGGATGTAAATGTGTCGTGGCCACTGGTTTGGAATTTTTCGTGAACCGAAAATTAGTGTGAAAAATATAAATTCGATCTCAAATTTTTCAATGTTGTCAATTTAGTCCAAAATATTTACGCGAAATTTTGGTGTAATTTTATCATGGAAAGTTCATCAAAAATCAATAATGTAGTGATGAGCCAAGTAGACTAGTTGGTGATGATTATATCTTCACGTTAGCAATTTTCAGTGAAAATTGACCGAAATGACAATAGCGCAATTTCACACAAAACTCTCGAACTTAATTGGTATCTACACGATATGTTTTGGAGAAATGGGATAATTTTTCCCAAATTGATTAAATGTGTCATGGATATCAGTTTTTATAACTTTTTTTTGTTAAACGAAAATTAGTTTGAGATAAATGTGTGGAAGGGAACCGGTTTGAAATTTTTAACAGTATTAAACCTTCACAAAATGCATGACACAAGTATCACTGCATCTCTCTCAAGTTAGGAAAATGACACAAATAATTCATGAATGTTAATCTAATGTCCAATGGGTTCTTAAGCTTTTAATTTGTTCAACGTAGTTTATGAACTTTAATTCAATGTGCAATGTTATTGAACTTTCAATTTATTCAATGCGGTCCATGGATTTTTGGTACATATTCGAATTAGTTCTTAAACTATATGAAATTATTCAACGTTTAAACTTTAACCCAATGTATAATGTTCCTGAACTATAACTTAAGACTTGGTGCTATGTCGAAGATCAAGCAAAAGATTTTGGCACACCAAGTTAGAAAGAGATATTACGATCAAAATCAGAAACCATCACTCCATTCAGAAAGATATTTTACAGTGTTTCTCAAATAATACTGCAATCTCATATGACAATACAAATATATATTGATATCGGGCATTATGAAGTCCAGCATCAATCACTCGATGCACTATGGAACTTGAAAAAAGATGCCAAACTTTTGCGCACCGCCACCCACGTCACCAATTGTGTGCTTAACATTGGCCACGTAGGCAATTCACATCAATCAAATGGACTTAGGCTTAAAAGAGTAGTTCAAAGAGTTTATTGATACCCAAAGTTGTTTAACAGAGATCTCCCATTGAGCCAGTTTAAAAAGTTAAAAGTACTTGATTGAGCAAAGAAAGTTTAGGTATCAACAATAAAGCAAGTAAGAGTAAAAGAATTTGCAATGTCATTACCCATTAATAAAATCTATTTTTCTCTAAGACCTCTTCACATTGATAAAAGTCTATTTTTTCCAGGCTTTTCTAATTTAGTATAGACCTTATCAAAGGGCACGTCGACCAAGGTACAAGGCTAAGAGTCCTCGTCCTTAATTCCCAATGATTTAGGAAAATGTTCGATTTTATTAACATGAGTTGAGTAAGACGGGCTTGAGCCGAGGCAGGAAATTGGCTTGTGAAGGTTGCCCGATTTGTGCTTCGGACCCTGTAAGCTCAACTAGCTTTAATAAATGGCTAGGCCTATCGTTAGGTCTACCTTCGTGTGTCCTTGACAAATATTTCTAATGCTTTACCTTAAGGAAGTGCTCTGAGCCACTTTGGAATATATAGGACATGATAGATATGAGTTTGAACATTAATGATCGTCTTTACCTGTAATTATCGTTTTCCCTGAAACTACAAGAAGCAATCTCTGTGAAGCACATATACTTCCTAGTTCCTTAGTCATCTTGCGGAACACTAGAACTTTAACATCGATAACGTGTGAGCATGCACATTAAAATTACTTTAATCAGAAATAGTTTAACATGGTAACTTGACTTCTTCTTCTTCTTCTTTTGCAAATAAGAAAAAAAATTGATGAGCATCTAGACAACAAAACCTACCATATTTGAAGGGGGACAATTGACGATTTAGTCCTAAACATTTACCTACTTTGTCGATTCAGTCCTAAAACCTTTTTTACGCCAAATGAGTCCTAAACCTTTTGCAACTTTGCCGATTAAGTCCTTTTGGTGGATTTTGGCCGGAAAATACCTACGTGGTGCGATCGGCTGTCGCCGACGTGGCCAAAAGGATGTCGTTTTGGCATAAAAATTAAATATTTTTCCCCTTTTTTCTTTTTTCTTTTTTCCCGGGCACTGTTCGCCTTCTTCCTTGCGCATCTTCTTCCCCATGGAAACCCTAGCCGCGCCCTTGCAAGTCCGAGAAACAGCCTCGCTGGCCGCGAGCGAGGGCAGCGGACAGCAAGGGTCGCCCTCCGACCAGCTTCGCCCAAATCTGGGCAAGAGCTCTCTGGGTGAGGGAGCCTAGTCGCCTAGATCTGTAGATCTTTGATGGACACGAATTCATGAGAAGAGAAGTACCAGAATTGAGGACCTCGTTTAATGTCAATGCCCGAACCTAAAGCAATCGACAATCTTGACCAAAAGACCATTCTCACCAAAAAGGAGGAAAGATGAACTCTTGGTATTGGAATCGCCACAACACGGAAGATTACAAGCGGCAATATTTGAATTGTAAAATGCCAAAAATAGTGGACCCTGCAGGTTTTTATCCTGGGAAGGCACCTCGAAGCCGTGGCCAGGAACAAAGAGTCAATATTTGCAATTATAATGAGTTTCTCAGTGGCTCTATAGTTGCCATATATAAGAGTGTTTCTCGATGGGTCTACAGCTGCTCTTACCCAGATCTGGGCGGAGCTAGGCGGGGGGCGACCCTTGTCGGCCACGGAAGCCCCCGCCGCCCTCGCCCCCGGTCGGCGAGGCTATTTCTCGGACTTGCAGGGGCACGGCTAGGGTTTCCATGGGGAAGAAGACGCGTGAGGAAGAAGATGAACAGTGCCCGAGAAAAAAGAAAAAAGAAAAAAGGGAAAAAGATTTAATTTTTATGCCAAAATGACATCCTTTTGGCCACGTTGTCGCCGGCAATGGCCGGTCGTGCCACATCATCGCCACGTAGGCATTTTCCGGCCAAAATCCGTCGGAAGGACTTAATCGGCAAAGTTACAAAAGGTTGAGGACTCATTTGACATAAAAAAGGTTTAAAACTGAATCAGCAAAGTAGGTAAAGGTTTACGACTAAATCGATAATTGTCCCCGTATTTGAGTAATTTGAATTGACACATTTATGCGTTTCCATATATTCGTTTATTTGTCAATCGGGATCGCTCAAAAAGTAGAAGTGCAAGAAGAATGCATAATCAAAACGGCACAATTTATTTCGAGATTATAAGCTACATGAGCTCACTTATGGCGTTGCCAAACCGACCTTAACTCAAAGACATTGAACGTTGTTAAGAATCGATCCTAGGAGGATCATCAGGACTATTGCTGTGAGAATCAGTTGCCCGGTCTCTAATGGATTGTTTCAAGGTCTTGCTTAATTCTTCTAACCTTCTCTTCTGAAGTTTCAGCTCCTCCAAGGAGAGCTGCTCGACCGGTATCTCCCAGCAGCCTTTGATCGGACTTTTCTCTAGCTTTCGCCGGAGTTCGACCCCTCGCTTTATTTCAGCACTTATTTTCTTTTCCAATTCCAAGTTTTGCTCGGACATCTCACGCAGCTTGGCCTCATGGATGTCTTGGGATTGCCTGAGAGCACGAGAAGCCAACGTGCCTGGATCTCTGAACCGTCCAAGAATCTTGAAATCACGAGAGCGATTTTTCGGAGCAACCTTCTTGAGAGGTTTGCCCATCTTCTTATTATATGTGAGATTGTCTTGTATTAGTCTCGCACTCGCACTCGCACATGATTGAGTGGGGGATTAGCTGCGATTTATAGGGCCATGACGCCAATTAGACCGATCCACGTATTGTTTTGCAATCCATCAAATAAATCGATTTCCATGTGTGGCATATTCAAGATATGAAATCATAAATGTTAGAGTTTCCTATTTTTAGATAAACATGTAATTTTTCATCTTGCTTGTTTCATACTTCTTCACCAGTTATGACCATGCCTGAAAATTATCCATGAAATTATCTACTTTTAACAGGTCCTAGTGATATTTGCCAAGACGGCCATGGGCGCTTGGTGGATGGCTTAGGGAAGAGAGTGCAAACTGGATTTGCAGCCCAAACAGAAGCCATGGCTTTAGTGGAGACCCTAACTTATCTGGCCTCACGAGCAGGAGAAGGAATTGTACTTGAGTCTGACTACTTAACACTGATAAATTCACTTCTGGGAGTAGGTCGTTTTGGCTGGGAAGCAGAGGCGCTTGTCACCGAAGCTAAGATCTTGGTAATGGGCTTCTCCAACTTAAGACTGGTCCATTGCTTAAGAAAGTCCAATAGAGTTGCTGATTCGGTTACTCGAGCTCAAAAGAATAGATCTCTACCCATAAATTGGTTGTCCAACTCCCCTAAAGCCCTTTGGGCTTTGCTATGTTTTGATTCTGCATCTGAATTTTTCAACATAACGGTTTATTAAATCGGGATATAAATTATCAATTGAACTTTAAAATGATGGATTGTTAGGGGGAATCAAATCGAATTCTAAGACTGTCGCATTAGCAATTTCTACAAAAAATTGATGAAAAGAATTATATTAAAATTTTGTGCAAATGTTTAAGATTAAATTAACAAAATTTAAAAAGTAGAAGATTGAATTTGTATCATTTCGATAGGTTTAGAATTAATTAGATAATTTTACCCAAAATAATATCAGGGAGGAGATATTTAACAAACCAACTAATCTGATTTTCTTCCCAAAAGGAAAAGCAAGGCATTGAATAGGATCCATTTAAACCCATGTAAGCATGGATTTTATTTTTATTTTTGGTAAATACCATGTAAGCATGAATTCATATCTTAGTAGTTTAAGATTCTGCAAGATTCTCCCTTATTTGTGGACTGACATATTGACTCGACACAGAGCCTTAAATGGACTTCTACGCATGGAAGCAAATGAGAGGACCTCGAGTATGTATTGCTCACAAAGTTGCATGTCAATTTCTCAGGTCAATCTATCTGGAAACTTAAACTAGAAGCATCAGCAAAGATCTTTCAACTTTTTAAATTCTCTCAAACATGCATGTTCAAAGAGTAGTTACTAATTTAGCAGCCATTGCTGCAATCTCCAACATTGATTAAACAGCAAAGGTGTGCCATCTGCACACTGAAATATCCAGAACTCGTCTTCAAGATCAAAAAACAAGTATGCCATATAAAATTAGATAGGAACCACATCTCATATGCACATACATCAATCCAAGTCAGCAACATAATAGCCAAATTTAGAACGAGGGCAGCCCCAGAAAAGCAAGGTCGCGTCATGGAAGATTGAGAAGGAGAGAATGCTTCGATCGCAAGACTCAAACGGACCGGTCGCGGGATGCAAAAGACCACTTGTCAGTTGACAGGACGTAAGTAGAGAAACCAATTTAATTTCCGTGCATCATTCCAATGAACAGAGCTGACTTGTTCATTTGGTCCAATCAGATGATCAAGCGCTGGAAAGAAGTTGTGGCGGACATCAAGTTTGAAGCCACCAAGAGGAAGATGCAAGAACTTTATTAAAAAGTTGATACGGGTTAGTTGATTAATCTCATATTATATAATCAGCGGCTCCATGAACATATCACGCAGCAGCAGGCCATAATTCTATTATTCCTTCTCGACAGACAAGAGGCTGCGGACTAGCATAGTCTTGGATCCGCGTGATCTCCCGAAGATGGCAGCAAGTCATAAGGCTCCGTGCGCCACAACTGCCAAAGTTCATCGGCGGAGGCTGATTTCGCGGAGCCCGGTTTCATTCGTCTGAAGACCAGAAGTCCTGAGCCAACAATTTTGCCACAAAGAGATCGATCTTTCTGGACTTGGGGTCAAGCAAGAGTCTCGTCGTTCATAGTCGCCCACTTGACCGAAGAGAGATACAAGACAAGTTGGTGTTGATCATTAAATTCCTACTCTAGGAGGCGATGCTAACGAATTCTATAATTAGACATCGCAACCTGTCATCAATGAAGTCCTTAATTTTATTGAGCCATGTGATGCGGACGCAATCTTTTCCTTGTATTCCATTTACTTTAGACCATGTAAGAACAGACTTCTTCGATACACTTCCCCAGGGAACAGCTCGAGCGCCTCACATATCTGTTGCTAAATTTGCTTCATTGGCCATAAGAACCGGATCACTAACAAATTAACAGCTCGATAAATTCGATTACAGACAGGTAGAGACTTCCACGTTATCTGAACAAAGTAGTAAGTCGTTTTTCACTCCAAAAGATAGGAAGAGTTCCTCATTTACGGTTTATCATGTGCTCATCGATCTCCTTGGTACACATTCAGCCCCCTGAACATGGCCGACGCAGTAAGGTAGCGACCGCGCCTCAGGTCAGCGGCGCACAACAAGTTCTCGGCATCCCGCATTTGTTGTGTGAGTTCTACCACTGCCAATGCCCGATGCTTTCGGGAACCACCGGAGGTCAGAGGAACAAAGCCGACCATAGAGTAAGTGCAGACGAGGGAAGGGAATCGGGCCAAGAGCAAGTTTCCTCAGGATACAGTTCGATTGACCAGGGAAGCGTTCGCGACTCCGTGCATGGCCCTCGGATGTTTCCCATAATTGTGCGCATGAAGACAGTCGTCGCCAGCCATAACCATTTGAGAGAGGAAGAGAGCAATAAAGCAAGCCAAGTGCGATTGTTTCAGTTGTGCACTGTCTATCAACATATGTTCAGAACGTTTAAATTGTTAAGTAATGACGCGATTTATTATTTAATTTTCCCATGTTCTATCTTTTGAGAATACCCCGGAGAAACCAGAACGTTTTTCAATATTGTTGGCTCAGGACTTCTGGTCTTCAGACGAATGAAACCGGGCTTCGCGAAATCAGCCTCCGCGGACGAGCTTTGGTAGTTGTGGCGCACGGAGCCTTATGACTTGCTGCCATCTTCGGGAGATCACGCGGATCCAAGACTATGCTAGTCCGCAGCCTCGTCTGTCGAGAAGGAATAATAGAATTATGGCCGGCTGCTGCGTGATATGTTCATGGAGCCGCTGATTATATAATATGAGATTAATCAACTAACCCGTATCAACTTTTTAATAAAGTTCTTGCATCTTCCTCTTGGTGGCTTCAAACTTGATGTCCGTCACAACTTCTTTCCAGCGCTTGATCATCTGATTGGACCAAATGAACAAGTCAGCTCTGTTCATTGGAATGATGCACGGAAATTAAATTGGGTTTTCTACTTACGTCCTGTCGACTGACAAGTGGTCTTTTGCATCCCGCGACCGGTCCGTTTGAGTCTTGCGATCGAAGCATTCTCTCCTTCTCAATCTTCCATGACGCGACCTTGCTTTCTGGGGCTGCCCTCGAATTAGAATTTGAGGACATATTGGGCTTCGCAAAGCCCTCGTGCTGGTTCCCATTCAGCCTCCGCCTTTTAGCAAGTGAATCAGCCTCGTTGATGTCGTAGTGCTCCTGTCGTGGTTCCCTGATGTTCTGATTCCTTGCGGAAGATGATGTTCTGTCTCTAACTCTCTGTCGATCTACAAAAAGAATTCAAGCACCCAGTTAAGAACACTCCGCATGGAGTTACTCTAGACAAAGAACAAGAATGTTCGTGCAGGAAATTAATACCGGCAACGTCCACCGTGCCGCGGCAAATCTCTTCAACCATAGCCTTCCATCCCCTGCAAAGAAAAGAACCGAGCAGCTAGTATGAGAAGGAGATCGTTCTCTTGCAGGACCTTATCCTATATCACAGTCCCGACAACTATGAAAAAGAAAAAGAAAGAGAAGAAGATCACTCCATACATAGTAATGTCGTGGGCAAGTTGAGCAATTTGCTTTGATCTGCAATTTTTTTTGCAAACTGTTGACAGTTATTCCAATCTTGGTTTTCCGCGAAACATCATAGAAATTGCACGATTAAAATACAGACTATCGATGCAAAAAGAATTTACTACCCGGAATAGACTATCGATCAAACCTCCAATATATTCACCGTGATACTCATGGACCGGAGTCTTTTCAGTGATTCATGTAGTGTGGATTTAGACTATCACATCAATAAAAGAAATATAGGCAAATTAGATTGCATGCGTTACGGAATATCTCAAGAGTGAATAGAACTCGAACGATTTTGACGGTGTCTCGACATTTTGATCTCCAAAAACTAATGAAATCAAAATCAATGGCTAAAGATTGAACGAGAAACAGAAACTCGCCAGCGATGGACCAAATCCAGAGTTAGGGCACTGACCTCATGTAGACTATTGTCCAAAACCCGGTTGATCCTCAGAACTTCGCCAACGACTTTAGAGGCCTCTTGGACATCATCGCTGAATGCTTCAGCCTCTCCATGGCTGCAGTTTATGCTCACCACATCATGCGCAACGTTTCCCGCGTTTCCATTCGCCTGGCTTTCTTTACTCGCAAGTGCGCAATCACCTCCGTCCTGGGTGGTCTTGCAAGAGTACAGCCGCTCCGCGATACGGTCCCTTCGCAACAGGAAATCTTGCGGGTGGTCAAGTGCGGCGATTGTGATCGCCTTGTGGATGAACTCGAAGACGTTGGTGTCCATGGTTCTGAAGAATTCTCTCCAGACTTCGAGCGACTCCCCCATCGCAGAAACGGTCGAGATGAGTGAATCGCTTAGGGCGCAAGTAATGGTCAAGAAACTGCGAGACAAATTCTGTTCCCTTACTCACCGAATTGAACGTAACGAAGTAATCCGTTTCAGATCAGTAGAGCAGAATCATCCGAACGACAACGGAGGAATCGGGAAGAAAATCGCTACTGACCTGGAGAGGAATCCCTTCAGCTCTGCGACGTTGGAAGAGAGCAGCGTCTTGAGTGTCCGGAAGAGAGCCAAGGTGAGGGAATTCAAACGACTTTCCTATCTGGGATCAAACTCATTGAAGCCATCTCCGCCGTTGGATTTCAAAGATTAATTTAGGAAATATTACCGGGCCATTAATTTGAGATCCGAACCCGCATCCCTCCTCCTTCTAGTTCGAAGTCCCCCTTTGTAAAAGAGGGAAAAAGATGGATCAAGGAGTCATTTCCTGTTTAATAAGTTTAATTATCAAGAAAGTGGGTTACGGATTTGGAGTAATTAATTTGCTTTGTAAATTTGAGTTAAATGAAATGTCGGTAGCATCTGATTTATGAAAGTTAGTTTTTGTTGGTTTGGGGTTTTCCAAACCCATAGAAAACTTATTAATTAACTTATTTTTACTAGCATTCCAAATGTGGTAACTAACCATGTCTAAAAATCATTGAATTTATACATCAAGATCAACATCATATTTTAACTTACCTTTCTATATGAAAAAAAATAATAACATATTAATTAGAGTTATGACTAAATTACTGGTAATTGACATAAGAAGAATTATTTTTGCAACCGAAATACTTACCAACCAATATTGAAAAAGAAAAGAAAACGAAACTCACTTTATTACGCACGGATTGACAAACGTTGTTTACAAGTAACTAGCTCACTTACGGTAGACTGACTATAACTTTGAGAGTTCAGTATAAAGGTGAAAAAAAAAGTTAAAAAGGTTGTATTTGAACATTTGATATTAGCAAGAGAAAAATTAACTCGAAAACGATTACGCAAATTATTATTCTGTACGAACCATTAGAAACTATTTGGATTTGACCTAGCACAATCTACATTTCACTTATTTCTTTAAGTGAATTTATCAGTGTTAAGTAGTCAGACTCAAGTACAATTCCTTCTCCTGTTCGTGAGGCCAGATAAGTTAGGGTCTCCACTGAAGCCATGGCTTCTGTTTGGGCTGCAAATCCAGTTTGCACTCTCTTCCCTAAACCATCCACCAAGCACCTATGGCCATCTTGGCAAATATCACTGGGACCTGTTAAAAGTAGATAATTTCATGGATAATTTTCAGGCATGGTCATAACTGGTGAAGAAGTATGAAACAAGCAAGATGAAAAATTACATGTTTATCTAAAAATAGGAAAGTCTAACATTTATGATTTCATATCTTGAATATGTCACACATGGAAATCGATTTATTTGATGGATTGCAAAACAATATGTGGATGTCACATGGCCCTATAAATCGCAGCTAATCCCCCACTCAATCAATGCGAGATTTATTTGATGGATTGCAAAACAGATATGTGGATTGGTCTAATTAGCGTCATGGCCCTATAAATCGCAGCTAATCCCCCACTCAATCATGTGCGAGTGCGAGACTAATACAAGACAATCTCACATATAATAAGAAGATGGGCAAAATCGGTCTTGTGATTTCAAGATTCTTGGATGGTTCAGAGATCCAGGCACGTTGGCTTCTCGTGCTCTCAGGCAATCCCAAGACATCCATGAGGCCAAAGCTGCGTGAGATGTCCGCACAAAATTTGGAATTGGAAAAGAAAATAAGTGCTGAAATAAAGCGAGGGGTCGAACTCCGGCGAGTCTCATGACAATAGTCCTGACGATCCTCCTAGAATCGATTCTTAACAATGTTCAATGTCTTTGAAATAAGGCCGGTTTGGCAACGCAATAAGTGAGCTCATGCAGCTTATAATCTCGAAATAAATCGTGTTGTTCTGATTATGCATTCTTCTTGCACTTCTAGTTTTTGAGCAATACTGATTGACAATAAACGAATATATGGAAATGCATAAATGTGGCAGGTCAAATTACTCAAATATGAGGACAATTGCTGATTTAGTCCTAAACCTTTACCTATTTTGCCGATTCAATTCTAAACCTTTTTTTATGCCAAATGAGTCATAAACCTTTTGCAACTTTGCCGATTAAGTCCTTCCGGTGGATTTTGGCCTTAAAATGCTTACGTGGCGACGACGTGGCCAAAAGGGCGTCATTTTGGCATACAAATTAAATCTTTTTTCCCTTTTTCTTTTTTCTCAGGCACTGTTCACCTTCTTCCTCGCGCGTCTTCTTCCCCATGGAAACCATAGCCGCGCCCCTACAAGTCCAAGAAACAGCCTTGTCGGCCCCGGGCAAGGGCGGCGGGGGCTGCCGCAGCCGACGAGGGTCGCCCTCCGCCTAGCTCCGCCCAAATCTGGGCAGGAGCAGCTATAGACCCACCGAGAAAAACTCTTATAAACGGCAATTGTAGACCCACCGAGAAACTCATTATAATTGCGAATATTGACTCTTTGTTCCTGGCCACGGCTTCGAGTTGCCTTCCCAGGACAAAAACCTGCAGGGTCCACTATTTTTGGCATTTTACAATTCAAATCTTGCCGCTTGTAATCTTCCGTGTTGTGGCGGTTTCAATACCAAGAGTTCATCTTTCCTCCTTTTTGGTGAGAAGGATTTTTTGGTCAAGATTGCCGATTGCTTTAGGTTTGGGTGTTGACATTAAACGAGGTCCTCAATTCTAGTACTTCTCTTCTCATGAATTAGTGTCCGTCAAGATCTGCAGATCTGGGCGATTGGGCTCCCTCTCCCAGAGAGCTCCTGCCCAGATCTGGGCGGAGCTGGTTGGAGGGCGACCCTCACCGGCCGCCGCAGCCCCCGCCGCCCTCGCCCGCGGTTGGCGAGGCTGTTTTCTCGGACTTGTAAGGGCGCAGCTAGGGTTTCCATGGGGAAGAAGACGTGCAAGGAAGAAGGCGAACAGTGCTCGGGAAAAAAGAAAAAAGAAAAAGGGGAAAAAGGTTTAATTTTTACGCCAAAACGACGTCCTTTTGGCCATGTCGTCACCGGCGACGGCCGATCGCGCCACGTCGTCGCCATATAGGCATTTTTCGGCCAAAATCCGCTGGAAGGACTTAATCGGCAAAGTTGCAAAAGGTTTAGGATTCATTTGGCATAAAAA